>OZ005657.1:83608230-84854980 GCA_963930645.1 Salticus scenicus | reverse complement strand
TTGTCGAATTTTTATACGTCACTCTTAATAGTGCTAAGGGCCTATTTCAGTCGGTTTATTGAATGGGGATTTATTGAATGAAGTACCCCAAGGCACAACTTTGACATGAGTCCCCCCACCAGGCCCAACTTTGACATGAGTCCCCCCAAGGCCCAACTTTGACATGAGTCCCCCCCAAGGTACAACTTTGACATGAGTCCCCCCCAAGGCACACCTTTGACATGAGTCCCCCCCAAGGCACACCTCCCCCTCATTGGGAAAAAGAGAAAAAACGTTGTTTTGCGGCTATAAGACAGTTTGGACTTCCAACGTTATTTGTTACAATATCTGCAGCTGAAACACATTGGTTTGATTTAATGAAAACTTTATCATGGAATTTAGATCGTCACGAATTAACTAAAGAAGAATTTGTCGATATTAACAAGTTTAGCAGTAGGCCTCTGGCACTAAATTAAAATCTGTCAATGTCAGACTTTCATGTTTTAAATAATGAAATAATGTCGTGTCTGTATAAATTTTTTTTTTTTTTTTTTAATTATAACATCACTTTCAAACTATTCAATTATATTTTCCACAAATTTTCGATTTCGATAGACAAAATGATAGACAAAATGCAGTGAAAGATAATTTAAAAACATACCTTAGAATTCGGAGTTATTCAAAATCCTTATAAATAGCATTTTTCCATATCTTTTTGGAATTTTTATCTCTTGGAATCCAAATACCTTCTGAACCACCTTTAGGGGAAAATAAAGCGTTACTATTCTGTGTATAAAAAATATAAATATGAGCTTAATGTTAAAAATATATGTAAAAAACTATAGTTCAGACAAATTAAAATACTTATTTTTATAATACAACGATACGCAAAACTAAGATTTATAATAACGTATTTTAAAATTTATACGTTTTAAACAACTTTATAAATTAAAACAAATTCTAAATAACGATTGATATTGTTAGAAGATTGCTAAAGCTTAGAATTTTACAATTTTACAATTTACTATTCTAACAAAGCTTTACAATAAATATACACACAATAAAATAAAGTATTTAGCACTTACTTTTGACCGTAAACTCGATTCGCAGATAATTAAAATCTCTCGGTCTATTTCTAAAATGAAAATTATCACAAATATGGAAATGGAACCAAAACAACATCAACGGATCCACGATTTCAGACTTCTAAGTATTTGAATTTCGAATTCTGCGATTGCATTATCCCGCCAGATTTGATAGGTTAAATTATTCGATTTCGGTTGACTAACTCAAGTTGTCAGAAGGAGACAAAAAAAAAAAAAAAATAATAATAATAATAATAAAATAAACAAAAAAAAAAAAAAAAAAAAAAAAAAAATGCTGAGCTTTTGGACTAGCCAAACAAATTTTTCTTAGTCAATTGACAAAACAGGAACAATTTATTTTTATTCTCTCATCTGACTAACCGGTCAAATTTGAGGAAAATGAAAACTGTACCTGGGAAATTAGTCATCTGACAAGTTTTAGAGTCAAAACGGATCATCAGACGAGACACATTAAAGATACATGGTAAAATAAAACGACTTTTGTGTCTCATGACTAAATGGGATTGTCAGGTAGTGTTTTGATTGTTTAAAATTTTGCGTAATTTTGTGCAAATTTGTCAATATACTAGGAAAACGTGTACTATGACAAAGATAACACGTTTCTTGACAAGTTTCGATTTTCCATTTTTCTGTGTGTGGGTTTTGTTTAGGGTATAACAAATAACACAGTTTCTTTTTGCACATTAACACTTTCGCGACCGCATGTTTTTGTCTTTTGAGAGTAAGCTCCGCCTGTGGGAGTTATTCTTTTACATTTCATTAATTTAAATGAATATTTTCTGTATTAAAATTTATAATATAAATGATCATTCGTTACAGTTTTACTCTTTCTAATCAAAGTATTTGTATCCATAGTGCATTGATTGCACAAACGTGCATAATGGGTATATTGTCCAGAAATAATGTAACATATATAACCTAAAGAACCGCCCACTGGCGGAGTTAAAAATTTTCAAATGACGTGAATTCACGTCAGCGATCACAGGGATGGAACACGGGCGCAGAACTCATACCACTATCAATGTAACAAAATTTTCTACTTCTTAAATCAAAGATATTATAGGTAGAGAAATTTCTTCAACAAATACTGGTATGAGTTCTGCGCCCGTGTTCCATCTCTGCGATCGCGAATGTGTGAGATTCGTTAGACATAGCCTCCTAAACTAGATGCCTGTCGCTTCGCTCGGAAACTTGGCAACAGTTGAAGCGGTAGACAGCGCCACCTGGTACAGATTGCGTGACTTTTTTATTCGACAGCCACCAAAAATTTTTAGAAGTGGGATATGATATACATAAAATGCGAATAGAATCGAAGAAACGTCGATTATATTTATCATATATCACTTCTTAAAATTATTGGTGACAGTTGAATAAAAAAGTGACACAACCTGTACCAAGTGGCGCTGTCTACCGCTTCAACTGTTGCCAAGATTCCGAGCCACGCGACAGGCATCTAATTTAGGAGGCTATGCGTTAGACCACTGAACGTTCAAGGAGAATTAATATCTAAACGAAACGCAAACGAACCTATCACCTTTCATCCTGTAAGAAACGTTCTCGATTATTTTTCATTATAGGGAAAAATCTTCCTCCAAATCTGTTTTCTGTAAATTCGCGAAAACCATTTAAATTTATCAAAGCTGATTTTGATTAACACTTTCGCGACCGCTGACGTAGATTCACGTCATTTGAAAATCTGTAACTCCACCAGTGAGCGTTTCTTTTGGAAATTGTATGTTATTTGTTTCTTAAAAATATACGCAATATTCATATTTGTACAATCAATGTACTATGGATACAAATATTTTGATTAGAGAGAGTATGATTATAATGTATATTCATTTGTAATATATATGTGAACGTAGAAAATTTTGCTCTGAAAAATTGTAACTTGAGAGAATAACGCCCAAAGGCGCAATTTGTTTCTGTCAAAACGAAAAAAGAAAAAAACTGTCAAAAAGAAAAAAAAAAAAAAAAAAAAAAAAAAAAAAACGTGCGGCCGTGAAAGTGTTAATATTCTTTGAAAATTATCAATTATCAATTATTTATGATTAAAAATAAATTTTATAATACATTTTTCTATAATTAGAATACTTAAATTACTTATTTAAATTAAAAGACAACTTCATTTAGAATATTTGAAATAAACATTTGATTAGAATATTTAAAAAATTAGAATACTTTAACAAAAAGTTTATTATCCTTACTTGCATTCTTAGTTAAAAAGGGAACTATAATTGGAAATTAAAATACAATGAAATAGAAAATATATTTAAATCAGCTAACAACAAAAAATTCAAAATATTAGAATACTTTCTAACATGGTTCAAAAAATTAGAATAATGAAAATATATTGAACATAATTTAAACTTTAAGTATTTTTACTTGCTAATCAGTACTTTGTTGCATCACCCTTAGCTTTAATGACAGCTCTTAAACGTTTTGGCATGTTTTTAACTAAAGGTTCACAATCTTTTTTATCCAAATTCGCCCATATGCTCTTTATACTAGAAATAAATTCTTTTTTGTCTCTAGGCGCAACTTCTTGAAGTCGTTTCTTCATAATTCCCCACAAATTCTCGATAGGATTTAGATCGGGTGAGTTTGCAGGCCAAGGGAGTACAGGTATGTCCTTCTCTTTGAGCCATTTAGTTGTTGATTTGGAAGTGTGGGGAGAAGCTGAATCTTGCTGAAACAAGAAATCGTCATCACATAAATCCTCAGCTGAAGGAATCATGAAATGTTCAAGAATTTCTTGATAGACTTCTGAATTGACTGTTGTGGAAACAATACACAACCTGCCTGGGCCTTCAGCAGTCATGCAGCCCCATACCATAACAGAGGTCGCAAATTTAAACGAACGTTTTAAACATTCTTTCTTATAAGCTTCATGTTTGAGCCTCCAGACACGTATACCTTGATTTCCGTGAGACACACAAAACACACTTTCATCGCTGAAAAGTATCTTTTTCCAATCGTCGTGATCCCAAAATAGCCTTTGTTTACACCATTTAACTCTAGCAGCCCTTTGCTTAGATGATAAGAATGGCTTTATCTTAGGCACACGTGATCTAAAACCTAATTTGCGAAGTCGTCGTAGTGTTGTAGATTTGGAGACATTTATACCCATTTCTTTCCATTTTCTATGCACATATCTCACACTCCGAAAACGATGTTTCTTCACAATCTTTTTCAATTGCCTTTCATCTCTTCTTGAAGTTACTGGCTTTCGACCACTTTTAAAGTGTTTATTTTGAAAACACTTATTATTAGAATATTCTCTCAAAACTCTACTCACACTTGCTTGAGAGCATTTCACTTCTTTTGCTATAAAAAGTTGTGTTTTTCCTAGTAAGCAAAGGGCTGCTAGAGTTAAATGGTGTAAACAAAGGCTATTTTGGGATCACGACGATTGGAAAAAGATACTTTTCAGCGATGAAAGTGTGTTTTGTGTGTCTCACGGAAATCAAGGTATACGTGTCTGGAGACTCAAACATGAAGCTTATAAGAAAGAATGTTTAAAACGTTCGTTTAAATTTGCGACCTCTGTTATGGTATGGGGCTGCATGACTGCTGAAGGCCCAGGCAGGTTGTGTATTGTTTCCACAACAGTCAATTCAGAAGTCTATCAAGAAATTCTTGAACATTTCATGATTCCTTCAGCTGAGGATTTATGTGATGACGATTTCTTGTTTCAGCAAGATTCAGCTTCTCCCCACACTTCAAAATCAACAACTAAATGGCTCAAAGAGAAGGACATACCTGTACTCCCTTGGCCTGCAAACTCACCCGATCTAAATCCTATCGAGAATTTGTGGGGAATTATGAAGAAACGACTTCAAGAAGTTGCGCCTAGAGACAAAAAAGAACTTATTTCTAGTATAAAGAGCATATGGGCGAATTTGGATAAAAAAGATTGTGAACCTTTAGTTAAAAACATGCCAAAACGTTTAAGAGCTGTCATTATAGCTAAGGGTGATGCAACAAAGTACTGATTAGCAAGTAAAAATACTTAGAGTTTAAATTATGTTCAATATATTTTCATTATTCTAATTTTTTGAACCATGTTAGAAAGTATTCTAATATTTTGAATTTTTTGTTGTTAGCTGATTTAAATATATTTTCTATTTCATTGTAATGTGTTTACATTTTTATAATCTGCAAAATATGCAGATTCATATTATAGTACTTTATATTTGATATTGTTGATTATTTATTTGATAAATTCGATTTTCATTTCCCTTGACCATATTTCTTTTCATTATTCTAATTTTTTGAATCGGAGTAGTAAACTTCATCTATAACTTGATCTGTTATAGTTATATAATCTTGTTTACGAGGTTAAATTGAAAGAAAAAAAAAAAAACTTCCTCTTGTGGCTGTATACATATTGTGATTTGTTTATGTAACTAAATCATTAAAAATTAAATTCACAAAGCTTCCGATTTTAAATTCGCACATAATATCATTCTGCAACAAAATCGGGAACAGAAAGGAAAGGTTCTGGATTTTGGTAATAAGACTGACAAATGTGAATTATTTACGTTACACTTTTGAATGCAGGCAGTGTTGTGAAAATTTGCCCCCCCCCCTGCCTTAAAAATACTGAACAATATAATGTGAACCCAATACCTAACGGTAATTTACAATTACTAATAATTTTCAATATCTACAAACTGCTGTGATCATTAAAAAGAAAAAGCGGTAATGCAACCAAACAAAAAAGGATTTGTTACACAAAACTGTATTTTTCTTCAAGTGAGATGGGGAGATAAGAAAGCAATAATTTCTATTTCCTTATGAACAAGAACTTCATCAAACATCATAAATTGTAACTTAGTGCTAAAAAATGTCAGCCCGATCCTTTCTATAACCTTTCAGCTGGGCAACCTTTCAGCATCTCTGTTTCTCCCTTTTCCCATTCAGCTGACATATTTATAGTTTTTTGCTGGGGATCGACAGGAATAGTGGGTGGCATTGAATGGAATGTAAACAACCACTTATGTTATGGGAATCAGTGTTGTAATTTCATAGAATCCCTTCCTCGCTCAACCAACACACTTGTTGATAATACATTGTACAGACGGTATCTGGTTCTAACACTGAATGATACACAGCGTAGATTAAATTAAATATCTGATCGTTAATTAAATTAAGTATTTGATCGTTAGTTAAATTAAATATTTGATTTTTTGCCTTTGATAGTTTGATTTGAAACTAAATATTCAAGTGTATATCTGTATAAAAATACATAGTGTGAATACATATTTTGAAATTTATATACTTAAAATTTTTATCTACATATATATATATATATATATATATATAATCGTCTGTCCTGAGTGAGTGAGTGAGTGAGTGAGCGATTCATCATCGCCCAGGCCAAACCCCTGGACCTAGAAGCATGGAATTTTGTGACAATTAGTTCTTCTATTACGTAGACATCCACTAAGAAGCGGTTTTACAAAATCCTTCATATTTCAAAAAAAGAAAAAAGAAAATAAAATAATAAGATATCCGTAAAAATTTTGCTTTAAAATATAGCTAACACAAATATCTAAAAACCAATATCTGGAATTTTAGAAAATCCCTCCCAAAGGGAGGGGGGAAGGAGGGTAAAACGTGATTTCACATAATCGTATATAACTCAAACAAACAAACAACAACAACAACAACAAAAAAGATGTAAGTGAAATTTTTGCTCTAAGATACAGCGAATACAAATAACTACAAACCAGTTTCTGGAATTTTAGAAATTTAGCCCCTAAATGGGGGAGGGGTAAAACGTGATTTCAAATAATCCTTTATATCGAAAAAAAAAAAAATTGAGATTTTTGCTCTACAATATAGCTTACATAAATGTCTAAAAACTAATTTCTGGAATTTTAGAAATACGTCCAAGGTGAGCGTAAAGGGAGGGCTTTGGGCAAAAAAAAAAAAAAAAAAAGAAAGAAAAAGAAAAAATAGATATACAGTTAGACCGTTCAAAATAGGTACAGATAGGTTTTAAAGGACTGCAAGTCGAATAAGGGTATTTTCAAAAGTGTAAAGTTATTAGGAGAGGTAAAAAATAAAAAATAAAAATAGAGTTAGATCGTTCAAAATTGGTACATAGAGGTTTTTAATACGTACAAATCGATTGCAGATATTTTCGAATTTGTAAAATTTTTAGGAGAGCCGGGAAGTGGGGGGGGGGGGGCGAAGGGCCAAAACAATAGAAATTGAGTTATACTGTTCAAAATGTGCACATATAGGTTATTGTTTTTGGGACCTACAAATCGAATGCAGATATTTTTAAAAGAGAAAAATTATTAGGATAGACGGGAAGGGGGTGGGGTAGCGAAGAGGTAAAAATATAGAAATAAGAGTTAGAGCGTTGAAAATTAGCATTATTAGGTTTTAAGGTCCGATAAATCGATTGCGGATATTTTCGAAAGTGTAGAATCATTATGAGGGGTGGGAAGAGGGCGAGCGCAAGGGTAAGAATAAAGAAATTCAGATAGAATGTTGGAAATTAGTATTATTAGTTTTAAAAGTCCGAGAAAATGATTGCGGATATTTTTGAAAGTGTAAAATATTCCTAAATGCGAGCTGCCAAAATTTTTGGCTGCCAAATTCTAAAACATAAACTTTGTTTCCACACTTAAATATAAAAATTGAACTTAAGCATATCAAATTTTGGAAAGAATGATTGAAAAGGTAATTTCAAAATTCTCTGCTGAAGTGTACTTTGGCATAGAATCAGATGAATGCACATTTACAGAAATATGTATTTTTTAATTTAAAATGTAAATAAAAATCATATTTAGAGCAATTCTCATAGCCATATAAAGGGGCTTGATTACCACAAAGCCTAACTAGGCCGCAACACAGGGATCCTTGATATTTTGATGGCCGATATTTCGCTTTCAGTTCAAAACACTAGATTAAAAAGTTTCTGAAAATATTTCATAAGATAGTTTTTCTTTTAAAAGCAAAATGAAAATTTCATAAAGTTAAATAGTTCCCATGCACAATGGAACCTGGGCCCCGTTTTCGTTTTATAGAATTTTGACTAATATAGTCTAACTTGCTCATGATTCATCAGTAGTGAATATAGTCAGCGCGCAGAGTTTTTATCGAAATTCTACTTCATATATCTAAAAAAAAAGGTATCTGAATGAAGATTATGGACGTTTAAAAATTACATTCAAAAATAATTTTGTTTTTTCGTTAAAATATATTTTTTTATTATCTTGCATCTAATATTAGCCTACAATAATTACATTTACATAGATGCGACGTTTCCCGTTTTTCCAGCAGAGACTTCATATCGGAAAAATTTTCATACGTATCTTTAATTTATTTAATTTTATTTATTCGTCGAAAATACCGGGTGATTCAAAAGTCACAGAAAAAATAAAAATTATATTATTCAAAAAGTACTGACTGTAACTGTATTCGGTTTTCATTGAAATGTACAGAGAGCAACGGATTATATATATATATATATATATATATATATATATATATATATATATAATATATATAAGAAAAAACATTAGTTATATCTTTCACCAACATATCGCTCTGTATTCGCATTATCCTCTCACATTTTAAAGAGATTCGCCTGATCAAATGACGCCATACTGCGAATACTGAAAGTTTTTTAGAAGAATTTCCAGTACGCATGTCGGATGGTCATTCTAATTTCTAATGAAGAACGGCCGTCACTTTGAGCACTGCATAAAAGTAATTTTACAATTAAAGCGCCTCCTTATAAATAAAATTTAAACAAATTTGCTAATAAATCTTTTGTTACCTAAAAAAAAAAAAAAAAAAAAGTCTTTCTGTACACATAAGTGAAAACAGCATAGTGCTACAATTAGTACTTTTTTAATGATGTATTTTTTATTTTTTCTGTGTCTTTTGGATTACCCGATATATGGTAGATACCTTTTTGAAAATACTGGTGATAACTCTGATTTAAAAATTAGAAATGCTGGCAGCTATATATAAATGCATACGAAATTAGAATTAATTTGTGACGGAAAAGTTACTAATTTAATTATATTTCCTCGATATAATTTAAATATGCTTGCGACGCAATACAGGCTAACTAAATTAAATTTCTTAAAAACTCAATTATTCACATTTACTCCTCTCAAATTGATGAGATTTGTAATTCCACCTTTCGTTAACTGTATTATTCTTAAAAAAAAAAAAAAAAAAAAAAAAAAAGAAAGAAAAGAAAAGAGAAATTTACATTATCATTGTATAAAGCACATGATCATGGCCCAATTCACAAATCTCTTTCAATCAGCATAGATTTTACTAGTAAAATCATAAGTCATATATATATATATATATATATATATATATAAAGTATTAGAATACAACAAAGAATTTGTGTAGAGTAATTAAAATTTGTTCATATTTATTTATTTATTTGTTTTTTACTCTCGTTAACCACAATATTGTCAGCTTTCTTGAAAATTAATTCTCAATGTACCTATTCATAAAATAAATACAGTCTAGCAACAAAATATGAATTACTGTTTAAAGGGTTATTTCGGTTTCGAAGGCTAAAAAGAAAGAAAAAAAAAAAAACTTTTTCTCTTCTTACCCATAAGGTAGAGAAAGTAGACTGTACTGAACCAAATGAAACGAATATATAATTTTTGTAATAGAGATAGTCAACAGGGAAAAAAAAATTGTGTATGTAGGAGCCTCGCCTCACCCCCCCGGGGGGGGGAAGTCCCCCCTCGAGGGGAGTAAATTTTCATGATGGGTATCTTTCAAAAGAGCTCGCCAATACCTTTAAAACGAATTGTTGAACCATCGATCTGCGATAATTTAAAACAAAGTTATCGATTTTTTTTTTTTTTTTTACTTTTAACGAAAAAAAACTTAGAATTTTTTTTTTTTTTTTTTAAATATTGAGAATAAAATGGACTTTTTTTTTGGATATTTAGTGTTATACTACTTCTCTAATATGGAAATCGTCTGCATTATCATAAAAGATAATTTTTTTTAAATAATAATTGTAATAAATTATTTTTTAAAAACAGAATTAATTTTTAATAACCGAATTAAATTGTATATAAATGTAGGTGCATTAATGAAACGGGGGGTTGAAAAGAGCGGTAGCCGCCCCCTCACACACAACTAATTATCATATAAAACTCTCCCGAAGCCTAATTTGAATTGTTTAACAGAGGTTTACATAACGTCGTTATCTTACCTCTGTTCTTAGACTGACTAAGAACATGATTCGACAAGGATTTATTTAACAAAACAGTATTAAATGTACTTTTTTTTAATATAGGAATTTTTGCTAACGATCGAAAAATTTTGCAGTGTCGGAAAATTCCCCGACTTTTCCACGATTTCCAAGTTTTTCAGGCGTCTAGTCAACTTAACCTTCTATCTATCTACCTAATTATCCAAATATATACATACAGTAAATTTCTGCACAATGCTTGGACAAGATTGCCAGATGAATACTACAATTTTATTTTTTAACACCACTAATTTTATATCAAAGCCACCACTTTATACAAAAACTAAATCGGATGCAATTGAACCAACACTTTGATATTCTAAAACTTTAGTGGTGTTAAAAAATGAAATTTTAGTATTCATCTGACAACTGCGCCTTCGTGTTGTACGTGAGTTTACTGTATAGTAGATGATAAGGGTGGCAAGTAACTAGAAAACCTATAAATCAGGAAATTTTGCAACACTGGAGAATTATGATAATTTGATTGAAACTTGGGGAATTTTGACTAAGTTTTGAATAACTCTAAAATAATAATAATAATAATTATAAAAATAAAACCTGAAACTTCTATTGCACCTACATCAACTTATTATAGACAATTTATTATGAAAATTTCAAAAGTATAATGCTATATTAATATTATTTTAGAGTTATTATTACTAGGGTTTATGTCAGCAGAGTGACAAGAAGATATTTGCCACCAAAGCATTAACAAAAATCGTTAAAATGACATACATGGACTCCAATTTTGTCGCCTAAAATAATTTTATACACCTATTTTTTTTTTCTGTTTATAATAAAAAGTGGAAAATAATATTTTCTAATATTTAAAAATATCAATTAAAAAAAAGTCCTTTTAAAAAATTCATTATTTATTTATTTATTTATTTATTTATTATTATTATTATTTTATTTTATTTTGAAAATACCGTTAATAGCTAATAATTTATATCAATATTTTTCTGTTTTCAAGATCATGTACCACGCTACTTTAAATCTGCTACGTTGCTTTCCTTCTTTCATCCCAGCTAAAAAAAATCTTCAGAAAAACTTTTAAGGTAAAAATAAAAATAAAAATAAAAATAAACTTTACAAAACTGCAGGTAATCTGAAGGTATTTGGAGCAATAAAGTATTAAAGGGAGAAAAAAAAAATTACTTTCTTCCAAATTGCAACTTTTTGCTTTTAAACTGCAGTTATTCTGCAGATTTCATGATATTTGTTCCAAATACTTTATCTGCAGATTATCTGCAGATTTTTCCGCACCTTTTTTTTTTTTTTTTTTTTTTTTCAGCTGGGATATTGCATCTTTGCCATGTTCTTTTATGATGAAGATTTGTGGTTAATTATTTCGATCTAAAACAGTTGTTGTGTATTTTTTTACAATTACGGTGTTTGCAATTTTTTGTTTTTCTTTTAATTTTTACACACTATGGTGCGTTTAATTACAAATTGTTAAAAACCTGTTTTGCATATTTTATATGTTCATTTGTGTAAAAATCATCTTAAAATTAAAGTGCTTGGGATGTTTTTGTATTGGTGTATACAGTGAAATTATGTATAAAATGTGCAAGTATGTACATATTTATCTTCCCTTTTACATTTTTGGACTACTAAACGTACCATGTTAAGTCTTTTATAAACACTAAATTTTCATCGCTTGTGTGAACTTTAATTATCACACAGTTTAGAACATACTATACATGTATTTTTTCTTTACATAAAACATACTGTTTTATTAAATTTTAATCACATTAAAAAACTGAGACAGACAATATGCACTAAAAATATACAATTTAAAACAATAAAAACACAAAACACAAATTTAAACATTTCGAGCCTTTTACAGGCTCCTCATCAGTAAAAAACACCAAATGTAAATGCAGAGAAGAAGAAGAACAAGGTTGTTCTTCTCTGCATTTACAATTGATGTTTTTTACTGATGAGGAGCCTGTAAAAGGCTGGAAACGTTTAAATTTGTGTTTTGTGTTTTTATTGTTTTAAATTGTATATTTTTAGTGCACATTGTCTGTCACAGTTTTTAATGTGATTAAAATTTAATTTAACTACGAGACGTAATGATTTTTAAATATTTTAAATACTGTTTTATATGTCTTTGCTAGTGTTAGACATATGTGTTAGACACGTCTCATTTCTGACTGAAAGACATTGGCTAACATATGTCTTTCAGTTTTAATAATGGTGTATAAGTGTTAGATATATAAAAATAATTATATACATTTAAATATATTAGAACTTTATGTAAGCGAAATTTAGGTGTATTTGGATATTTATTAATGACAACACTGCTCTGCATGAAAATCGGCCCCAACACCATTCCTGCAAATTCTTATGCAGAATGACCTCCTAAATCTAAATATGGCGCCCATTTTGCCCCATCATCCACCATTTTTTGGGGGACCCCCCCCCCCCCCCCCCTATTTTTATGACTGTTCGATAGTTTTATGGCTATGAATTTGATTTGGAAAGGGAGGAATGATTATTTTAACTGTTAAATATCTTCTGTGGGGCTACAGAGGTGAAAAATTCTAAAACGTGAACATTTGTAGCAAGGGAGAAATTTAGGGGAGGGGTGGATTTTCCATTGAAATTATAAATAACAATTATTATATTTTATTAATCTATTATTAATGTTATTTATTATACATTATAGTTTTTTGTTTTAATTTTTAAAACACTTTTTCGCCCTCCAAATCAAACTTATGGCCATAAAATTACCAAACAGGGATAAAAATTGGGGGAGAGGATGGTGTCCCGAGAAAACGGTGGGTGATTAGGCAAAATGGTGGTTATATTCGGATTCAGGAGGTCATTTTACATAAAAATCAACAGCAATAATATCAGTTTTTTTTTTTTTTTTTTAATTTCAACGCAGTGTAATTAGATATTTACTAATTTCTATTACCTAATTATCATGATATTGTCTTTCTATCGTTGTTGCTCAAGACTAACATAACCTAAATTTAAATTGTTATAATGATTTAAATTTAAATCAACTGACAGATACAGAAATTACAGAAAAGGAAATATAATGAAAAAATTTTTATTCACTCTACATTACAAGCTACAAAGGCATATTATAAACAGACAATTATTTATTCACATATATACAACAACATTAATTATAAAAATCATAACAATATAGTAAAAAATTCAATTTAACTTTCATCTGGTTGTCTGACAGCTCACCAGGTCTAAAAGAAAGGAAAAAAACAATTTACTATTTAATAAATTTAGCTGAAAATACATGATTGCCAACTTTTACCCTTTTTGCTACCGGAAAATTAAAGACCTCTACGGACGGTGTCCCACCATAGGCCCAGGTCCTTAGTGTAGATAACTGGCCTTAATTCGAATACACCAACACCCACTACCAGGAGGTTTTAGTAGAATTGTTTTGTATATTTCTGTAACAGTTTTCTCTGATTCAAAAAAATGAAAATTTCTATAAAAACTTTCCTGTAGCAAAAAAGCGTAAATGTTGGCAACTATGTAAATATATGCTATTTCTTTGTATTTTATAATAATTAAATATTTCAAAATCTTTCTAACATCCCCTTTTTATGTAAAGTCTCGAACATTCATAGAATGTTTATGTAATTATTTACATGCATTATATTAAACAAAGATGGAAATTATAATTTAATTTAATTATTGTTTTAAAATTTTATTAATTTTTACGTTTCTACTACCTTTATAAATATAATAGATTCATATATGTTTTTTCTAGTTCTTTACGTGATACTTGGTTTCATCTTGTGCAATGTTTAAAAAGGTTTTTATAATATATATATATATATATACAGTAGACTTTCGTACAACGCGGTGGCAGGTTTGTCAAATAAATACTCTAGTTTTATTTTTAAACATCACTATATTTTTAGAATATCAACTACTGGTTCAATTACAGCCGATTACGTTTTTGTTTAAAAAACGGTTGTTACGGTTACTTTGATATAAAATTAGTGGCGTTAAAAATTAAATTTCTAGTAGTATTTATTTGAAAACCCTGCCACTGTGTTGATTCTGCATTGAACCAGTAAAATAGTTCTAATTGCAACCAATATTTAGGTTCAATATTTTACCATTTTAGTGGTGCCACTTCAGTAATAAGCACCTCTGATATGGTGAAAATTATCATCAAAACGATGGTTGCCGCTAAAAATGGTTATTTAGTCCAATTTTTGATTATTTAGCATTATTGAACTGTTATTTTTAACAGTGCTTTCTGTAACATAAAGTTTTATCTTATTTTGTAATACACAAGTGTAGAATTTGTTGAAAAATGCATGAAATAATGACATTAATGGTTTTATAGGAGAAATTCCATGATTAACGATAAAGTATGCAAATTAAATAAACTACGTAATATTGTATAAAAATAGTTTAAATAACATTCGAACATTTGAAAATAGCCTTTTTACAGTGAATCCAGGCAAACATGATTACACTTAAAATTTTAGAAAATGTTCATCAACTTTTTTTTTTTTTTATTATACCACCGAAAAAATATTATATATTATCTAGAACATAAATCTGATTTTTATATTTTTTATATAAGGATTAATCGTGCCTCGATCGTAAAATTGTTTTCCTGCATTTTAAATTTCTACGATCATGAACAGTTCTAATTATGAAAATTCGGCATCATGAAAAATTTTAGCTCACTTTCAAGGTCAGTTCGATTAAACTTTCTTCCCCGCTGTTATGAGAGACATTTTTATATCAGTGTCAGTCGGAGCCCGATCAAGCAAAAAATGGGCCCAGGGCCTAATACGCTTTCAGACCTCCTATTCATCATTTTCCCACTGTTTTTATCACTTAAATAAATAAATAAATATATATATATATCTTTAAAAATTTCTTACGGTTTCACATAAAAATGTATATTTGAGTAAAACATTTCCTTTAAAAAAACTTTTCATTTCACTTTCAAATGTAAAATTTCCATGAAGTTTAGTTTAAAATATATATATATATATATATATATATATATATATATATATATATATATATATATTGTAATAATAATTGTACATTTTTAATTACATATTTTTAAAAACTGTAAGCGAAAAATTTTCATCCCCCATGTCAAGGGCCCTAGGGCCGAGGCTTCTGCCTTCATCAGGCTATAGTATCAGTATCGCCACACTCCTCTGTGACCGAATGTATTTGATAATCTTTCTAAAAAATGTTTCAATTCTGAAGAAATGGAATATTTATATAAGCCAGTGCAAAAATGATTTGGTAAATTTTGGATAAACTCGTGACTTTGGTTTTGAGACCACAAAATAGCTTTCAATTGTACATTGTAGAAATTCATTAAAAGTTGCAGATATTGTTAAAATTTCTCAAAGTGTTTAAAAAAAAAAAAAAAAAAAAAAAAAAAAAAGCTTTTAGATCATTATCAAGTAAGTACATTTTTTAAAATAAAATCCTATATTTTACCAGAAAAATGGTTCTAATTTGCTACAACAAATATTTTCGTGCAATATTTCACCATTTTAGGGGTGCACACTAGGGGGAGCACTACTGAAATGATGAAACATAGCAGCAAAATATCGGTTACTACTATAAATAATATTTTAACATCATTGTTATAGTGAAACATTGAACTCATTATTTTTAACAGTGTATTTTAATACATGTTTCTGAAATATTAAACAATACTTATTGTTGGAAGGTATGTCATACCTTCCAACATTCTAATAAATACTCCATAAAACTATTAGTACAGCTTTTTATTTCACACCAGTCTTTTTTAAAAGTGAATTTCTCTAAATATAATTACGATTGAATAAGAAGAAAAACACTCTTAAAAAAAAAAAAAAGAAAAAGAAAAAGAAAAAAGGAGACTGATCTAGGGAGAAAAAAAAAAAAAAAAAAAAAAAAAAGCGGTACTAAAACAAAATTATATAGAACGTTGTCATGTATGGTATATATTGAAAAAAAAATGATGAATTAAAAAATAATAATAATAAAAATTTAAATAAAAGTTAATGGCAAAATTTGTGTTTCAATTATGTATTAAGTATAAAATATTTGGACGTAAAGTTTACTAATTTTTATACTGAACTAAAATATTACAGTTTTCTGTACATAAATGAAGGAGATTTTTCATTATTCTTTAAAACAATTCATCATATTTGGAGTTTTTATAAATATACTTGCCATCGTTCAAGTATTGCCAAAATGCAAAATTTTATAAACATAACTAGATCTAAAGCATATTGGTTTTAAATAAAGCATTGCCAATGTTGGTTCAAATAAAACCAGTTAGATTCTTTTGCCTTAGACATTTATTGTTCTGTGTGAAATCATTTAATTTTATAGTGTAATATTCTGTAACTAAAGTAATATTCTGCTTTAAAGTTGCGCTTTATAGAAGACGCATTTAATTTTCGAATTTTAGTTGTTTTCTTATCATCGAATGTATTTTTTCTAACTCTGAAAGAATTATTTTATAAAGCTATAAGACTTGTATCGTCTTGTCACAACATACAAGTACAGATTTCAATAAAGTAGATTTTTTAAAATCTGAATTGCAACACCAAATTTTTGGTTTAAATTTTACTCTCGAATATAAATAATGAAATGAACTTTTTCCAAATTTTGAGTGAAACCCAAAAACTGAGCAGTTTTTTTTTTTACTGTTTCTTATAGATAAAAACCGCACTATTCCATCCCTTCAAAGTGAAAAAAATTCCGTCTCATCTCTCTCTCCCTCTTTTTTTTTTTTTTTTTTTTTTTTTTCCCTCTCAGAACTCATATCCTTAGTTTAATTTTGTGTGAAATATGAAATTCTGTATCCAATTGATGAATTGTTGGTTGTTATAAAAAACTTTCCCTTAATTTTTTTTAATATAAAACAATATATATAAGCGAGAATATAAATAATAATACAAAATGAAAATTAAGCAGGATGGATAAGGGAGCAGTAGAAGGGTGAAAGCGAAAGTGACATAAGACATTAAGACATAAAGCAGAAAAAAGAGTAATCACAAATTATTAAATAGGTCATGAAAGAGAAGTTTGTTTAATTATAAGAAAAAATATATTTAGTTCAATGTAATAAAAGAAGTTATTATTATTTTTTAATTATAAACCATTTTATTTCGAAACCAATCAACAAACGAAAATAAATAAAGTAAAAGATGAAGATGAAGATCATTTTTGGATTTAGTAATCTTAAAAATGCAAAATTTACAAAAAAAAAAAATTGCATAAATATGTATATATATAGCTTTCAATTAATTCAATACATAAAATCGCTCGATTCAATAGACAACATTATGACTTTTGACTTTCAAGATCTTTTCAATAATATTGAGTTATCAGATCTGAGTAATATCATTTACAGTCTTTTTCAAGAATATAAAGCTCAAATTAATCTTCCTTACAATTTTAAAGCAGAAAAATTTAAAACTCTTCTTAACTTTGTTATCCATAATAACTATATCTTCCACAACAACGCTATCTATTTGCAACAATTAGGCATCCCACAAGGAGGTTGTAGCTCCAGTATTTTGGCAGATCTCTATCTTTATTATTATGAAAAGCAAATTTGCAATGATGATGTTCGATTTTATCGTTACATCGATGATATTATTGTATTTTATCTCAACAAGAACTCACAAAATGGCTTTTCCTTCAATTATCCACCTAATTTAAAGCTAACTCAAAACACTCTGACTAATCAATCAATTAACTTTTTAGATCTCAAAATAATCATAGATGGTAATAAACTTTACACAGATATCTATGACAAACGGCAAGATTTTTGTTTTAATGTCAACTTATTTACACATTTTAATTCATGTCTGCATCTTTCGGTATTCAGAAACATCATCATTAATCATTTATTTCGAATTAATAATTTATGCTCTGCAAAGTTTAAAAACAAGAATATTAATAAACTGATCACAGCCACTGCTAAAATGGGTTTTCCTAAAAACTTTGTATTTTCTATTTTATATCCTTAACCATGTCTCTGTCAGTACAAAAAAAAAAAAAAAAAAAAAAAAAAAAGCTGTGTACACTCTTGTGTATATCAACAAAAAAATCATAAAATAATAAAAGACAATAAAAAAGGTGGCGGTTGGGTGGGCAGATGTTTGATTACGGAGGTGGGGTGGTGTTGTAAGGCTGGATGGTTGGGTGGGTTTGTGAAATTAAATACAAAAAAAAAAAATAGAAGGCTTGTTGCATTTGCTTTGTATTACTATGCAAACTTTCATTTTCCAATAAAATTTCAGATTTTTCCTTTTTGAGTTGTCAACTATATTTAATGTTCTAATTATACTGTTAAACACAATGTGATCAATCGGTGAATTTCATTGTGGCTTCGTGGTTTCAATGTTGTTCATCTGCGTAGAAATTTTGCATTTTTAAATCCTTATGGTTCCTGTTCTGGTTGTGGCAGGCTGGGGGAGTGTTGCCGGCGTAAAACTAGTGTAACCCCACAGGCAAGTCACAAGTCTTGCCGCCTGCCTCCTTCTTCCTATCTTGTGTTTCTTGGGTTGTTTTTTCATTAATTTTGATAAGTTTATGGTTTAAAGTTAAGATTTGTTGTTTTACTTTATTGATTCGTTTGTTTTGCAGGCTGTTAATTAATAGATCTGCTTTCTTTACATTAGTGTATTTCATCCACTGATGATTTTTTTTTTTTTTTTTATCTTATTGGTCATTGGTGTTTCAGTGATCTTGTATCTGTTGCTTGACTTCTACTATGCTTAATAGATCATCTTTATTATATATATATATATATATATATATATATATATATATTAAAGACATATATTCAGCTAAGAAAAAAATACAAAAAATGAGTTATAATGTTCAAGAAAAAATTTCATTATGTAAACGTAATTATAAGAATCAGTTGTTACTGAAAATAGTTATTTTTATTTTTATTTTATTTTGTATTTTTTTAAAGATTGTAAAAGCGACAGTCGAAATAGAACATGAATACATATTTTAGATTCAACATTTTTTTTTGTTTTTTTTTAAAGGTTTAATAATGTTATTATATATCTATTAAAACAAACCCATAAATTTACGTATAAAAGATATATTTATATAAATTCTATAAAATATATTAAACTTACTATTTTTTGCTTTTTTCCCTTGGCCTTAAGGGATATTTTCCTAGGCCTGCTGCACTGTCCTCGAACTTCAGGCTTTCATCTACGTGTTTTGCGTAGTGCGCCTGAAGTTCTGAGTCGCTGAAAAATGCTATATTGCACTTCAAACACATGTTTTCTGGAAGCTGAAAAAGAGACCATGTTAAAATTATTACTGATAATCTTAATACTGTTGAAAATTATTCCCTTAAAATGTTTATGGAGTATGGCACCTAATTTCGACTTCTCTCTAAATCTAGTACACCTCAATAATTAATACCTTGATAATATTATGCGACCTTTAAATTTTCAAACTATTTTTAACAATATTAATTTATCTGATCAATCTGGCATCATGTAGTCTGTTTGATAATTATAAAACCCTCATTAATCTTCCTCACAACTTTGAAGCAGAAAATTTCAAAACTGTTCTTAACTTTATTATCCATAATAATTATATTATTCATAATAACAACATCTTACGAAAAGTAGGAATCCCACAAGGGGGCTGTACCTCAAGCATACTGGTTGATTTATACCTTACTCTTACGAGAGGCTATTTAGTTATGATGATGTTATGCTTTATCCTTACTTCGATGACATTATTATATTTTAAGCCAAAAATCAATCACCTAATACTTTTTTTCTTAAATTATCCTTCTAATCTAAAGTTAACACAAAATACACTTCATAATCAATCAACTTTTTAGATCTAAGAATTCATTTAAAATAAAGTAGGTCATAAAGTAGATACCGATATTTATGACAAACGACAAGATTTTAGTTTTCAGGTAAACTTGATTACTCATTTTAAATCTTGTCTGCATCGCTCACTGTATAGAAATGTCATCATTAACCACTTGTATCGCATTAAAAATTTATGCTCATCAAAGTACAAGAAGAACAATAATAACAAATCAACCAATATTGCTGTTAAAATGAGATTTCCCAAAAACTTTGTGTATCTCTCGATATATAAACGGCTAAGAGATTTCCTTGGAACCTGTCTGTCTGTGTGTTGACGCAAGTTGCCCCCAAATTTTCATACTTTAGTTAATTTTTAAAAATCTAATTGTTCGATCCATAAGCTGTATAATCCGATGGATTCAGAAAAAATACCCTTTCATTTGGTACCTTATTTGAAACGAAATTTTGATTAAGTTTTTTAAAATTAATTAAAATATGAAAATAATAACCTGGTAAAAGCTTTAAAAATGAACATTTAAATTTTTAATTGCTGCCAAAAATAAATAAATAAATAAATAAATAAGTAAATAATAATAATAATAATAATAATAATAAAACGAGTTACTCGCATTTGTACAGCAGAAATTGTAAATGTTTTACTGCCTTGAAGTGTTAATAACTAGAATTTATTATTGTTACAATGGATAATACTGCATTGAATAAGAAAATTTGTAACGGATAAGGCGAAAATAAGGTAATATATATATACAGTAAAGCACCGTTTATGCGTCTTTTACCGTTTATACGTCCTTTTAGTGAAGTCCCGATTCATTCCTATTCATTTTAATGTAAAAATTCTACGTTTATACGCCCTCAATATCGGTTATACATCTTTTCCACTATTCTAAAATTCGCAAAATTTCTCGACCGGTCATTTTGCCCGTTTAAAATAAGGTCTAAAATCCTTTCAAAATATCAGTTTTGATGAGTATCTGAACTGTAAGGCCGATATTATGATCTCAAAATTATTCATAATCGACGAACTAATTGGGAAATAATAATATTATAGTTTAAAAAAATTAAAGAACACGCTTTTATAGAAATGTGAACTAAAAAGCACAAAATATCTATCTTAGTATTAAAATGCAGGGTAAGAGAAAATCGTGTGAGTGACACACCATAATATTTACATACATTTAAATCTTTAATTAAAATAATTTAGAATTAAACAAAAACCATTTTTTAAAAATTTCCTCTGACTGGGCTCGAACGCTAGACCTTTAGTTTCGTAGCGCGGAGTTTTACCTCACAACCACGGCATTCACGTAGGGAAAGACTTTTTTTACAATATAGATTTTTTGTTTGCTTCCAGAGCGGTTACAAACATACATACAAACATGCATACAGGTGAAGCTCATAAAAGCGTGTTAAAAAAAAAAGGTCTGGGGTTACATACAAACGGAACGCTTGCAATTTCGATGACGTAAATTTTGCAATTTTTTTGCAAATACAGTCGGCAGTAAAAGTATCCGAGCACTAGCGAAAATTCCTATGTAAAAAAACTACACTTAATTCAGTTTTGTTAAATAAATCCTTGTCGAATCCTGTTCTTAGTCAGTCTAAGCACACGATTCGACAAGGATTTATTTAACAAAACAGTGTTAAGTGTGCTGTTTTCACATAGGAATTTTTGCTAGTGCTCGGATACTTTTGCTGCCGACTGCAGTCATAGATTTGGAACGCTTGCAAACGGCTTTGCAACTGGAAGTGTTTCATTTGTATGTACCCCCTGGTGCTGATTTAAGTGACAATGTAGAATGTGAAGAAGTTCATACATGTTTCCTTAAAGGTGCAATGGAAAGCTTTGAACATATTTTGTTTGTCAAAACACAAGTAAAAAAAAAAAAAAAAAAAAAATGTGAACTTGATTTAATTCACAATGCAGTTCTTAGTACTCGCAGACAATCAGCACATCAGATAAGTATTAAAGATTTTTAAACCTAATTAAATAACTATCTGTGTAGCCGTAAATCTTACAATATATACTTATTAAAGATACGGAATATATCTAATTAATACTCAAGAAGTGTTCATATAGTATTCAAGATATGTAATACAATGCTCAAATTATGGGATATATAATTACTACTCATATTTATACAATAATGGTTTATTTTTCCCTTATATTTATAATAAATCTTTCTTTAAATTAAATTATTATCTTCAAACCAAAATTCTGTTATAAAGTATTGGCCTATCTTTAAAAACATTGTTAACTATTATAAAAATAAATTTTTTTAGTGCTATAAAATTAGCAATAATCAAAGTTTTATTCTTAAATTTCGATTATACGTCATTTCATTTATACGTCCTTTTACGTCAATCCCTTGAAAGACGTATAAACGGTGCTTTACTGTATATATATATATTTACTTTACCCAACATGTTTAAATTCTATAGTTAAACTTCTTTATTGCATTATGAAGAATAACATTTTTGTTTAAATTTCCTTAATTAAAATGTTTATGTACAGTCGGTAAAAAAAGAAAAAAAGAAGCACCCCCACCTATCTCATTACCTAATTATCGCAGAAACATGCAGTAGGCACCAATCGTCAGGAATTTATGTCTACAGTCGGTAACAAAAGTGTCCGAACACTAGCGAAAATTCCTATGTAAAAAAAGTACGCTTAATACAGTTTTGCTAAATAAATCCTTGCCGAATCATGTTCTTACACTGACTAAGATCAGGATTCGACAAGGATTTCTTTAACAAAACCGTATGAAGTGTACCTTTTTTACATAGGAATTTTCACTAGTTTTCGGACACTTTTGTTACCGACTGTACTTTTATTGTATGCAGAAAAAAAATGACATGGGGGTCGTCTACATATTACAAATGGGTCCAACTTCGAAAATTCGAATGTTAACCCACTAATTTGACGACAGAAAACGATTCTAGACCATCAATAGCCTAGATACAAATTTGCACGAAGATACCAACATTAGTTCCTGATCTATTTAAGTTTTTTCTTTAGGGGGTTATCTCCAAGTTTAATTTTTTTTCTTTTAGGTCAGATTCAACGAGTTTATTATAACTCTCTTCTATCATTCAAAGCGTTTTATTTATCTACAAATCTCTAAATACATCAAAAGGAATATAATTTCAATTAGCATATTAATTTGGAAATTTCGAACTATAAAAAATATTCTGTCCAAACAGGTTAACACAGAAGGGTCTGATAACACCTGTATGTGTGGAGGGGGGGGGGGAGGTACCGGGATTCAAAATTGATGTTTTATTATCGCATTTCAGAAGCTTTTTATTGAAATTAGATTTCTGTTATCATGCTTTTTTCCCTCTAGTTATCAGACTAAAAACCAACGCGTCCCATAGTTTATTGAAGTGTGTGTGTATATATATATATATATATATATATATATGTGTGTGTGTGTGGGGGGGGGGGGGGGTATGGGTGCGCATGTTTGTTAGTGAGAGCTTATTTATGCTTGTGACAAGTGTTATTTGAATTCAAAATGAGGCATTTCTGTACAAATTAAATAATGTAAGGTAAAATTTAAAGAAGCAGAGTTATTTTAAACACTGAATGACATTCTTGTGAAACTTGCCGACATATTTGCATGTAGAATGTAATTCGTGAAATCATAAGCAGGTTCTTGTCGACGAATTCATCCTCCTCTTATATAAAACTAATAAACCACGTGATTTGATTTATATATTTGTTTTTGGGATCTTGGAAACAGCTTTAAAGATGTTGATGCAAATTTGGAGTTAGGACTCTTTTAGTGTTTAAAAACGATTGGACATATTCTCATTTTTTGAAAAATTCGTGTTCGCTGTTAACCCTTTATTGACTATTGTGTCACATCGCAGAAATTGAGTTTACTCAAAAATGGATAGAACGATTTTCAAAAAAGTTTGGAGCTACATATTTTTCGGGATGCTTGGACTTACCCTCATCTTCGGAAAATTTTGCGTTAATTTTTAACCCATTATTGGCCAATAGCAACATATGGCAGAAATTGGGTTTACTCGGAAATGATTATAGGGATTTTGATGAAAGTTTGGGGTTAAGTGTTTTTGGGATATTAGACTTACCACCATCTTCAGAAAAATTTGCTTTCGTTGTTAACCCCTTATCGGCCAATGGCAACAAATGAAATAAATTGGGTTTATTTGGAAACTGATATAAGGATTTTGATGAAAGTTTTGCTTTAAGTACTTTTGGGGATGCTTAAACGAACAGAATTATCCCCATCGTCATAAAAATTCGTTGTCACTGTTAACCCTTTAAAGGACAATTGCAACGTATGTCAGAAATCGACTTTACACGGAAATGGACTAAGAAATTTTTAAGTTAGGGCTTTTTCATGAGAAAAAACAATTGGATTTCATCTTCAGATAAATTAGCGTTTACAGTTAACCCTTTACCGGCCAATTGCAACACATAGCATAAGTTAGGTTTACTCAAAAATGATCATAATGATTCTGATGAAAGTTTGGTGTTAAGTGTTTTCGGAATATTAGACTTACCACCATCTTTAGAATAATTTGCGTTGACTGTTAACCCCTTTATCGGCCAATGGCAACAAATGAAGTAAATTGGGATTATTCGGAAACTGATATAAGGATTTGATGAAAGTTTTGCGTTAAGTGATTTTGAGGATGCTTAAACGAATGGAATTATCCCCATCGTCATAAAAATTCGTTGTCGCTGTTAACCCTTTAAAAGCCGATTGCAGCGTATGTCAGAAATTGGCTTTACACAGAAATGGACTAAGCGATCTTTATGAAAGTTCGATGTTAAGGCTTTTTCATGTGAAAAAAACAATTGGATTTCTTCTTCAGATAAATTAGCGTTTACAGTTAACCCTTTACCGGCCAACTGCAGCACATAGCAAAAGTTGGGTTTACTCGAAAATGATTACAGGGATTTTGATGAAAGTTTGGGGTTAAGTGTTTTCGGAATATTAGACTTACCACCATCTTCAGAAAAATTTGCGTTGGCTGCTAACCCCTTATCGGCCAATGGCAACAAATGAAATAAATTCAGTTTATTCGGAAACTGATATAAGAATTTTGATGAAAGTTTTGCGTTAAGTGCTTTTGAGTGTGCTTAAACGAATGGAATTATCCCCATCGTCATAAAAATTCGTTGTCGCTGTTAACCCTTTAAAGGACAATTGCAACGTATGTCAGAAATTGGCTTTACTCGGAAAGGGATATAGTGATTTTTATGAAAGTTTGGAGTTAGGGTTTTTTTGTTGAGAGAAAGCTATTGGAAATATCCTCATCTTCAGAAAAAAATACATTCGCTGTTAACCCTTTATTGGCCCATTCAACATATGGCAGAAATTAGGATTACTCCGAAATGGACAAAGGGATTTTTATGAATGTCTGAGTTAGAGCTTTTTCATGAGAAAAAACGATTGGATCTCCTCTTCAGACCTATTAGCGGTCACAGCTAACCCTTTACCGGACAAGTGCAATACATAGCTGAAACTGGGTTTACTCGGAAATGGATATAGTGATTTTGATAAAAGTTTGGGCTTAAGTGTTTTCGGGAAAACATCTCATCTTCAGAAAAATTTCCGTTCACTGTTAACCCTTTGTAAGGCAATGGCATTAACTTGAACAAATTGGATTCGTTTAGAAATTGATATAATGAACTTGACGAAAATTTTGCATTAAGTGCTTTTGGGGATGCTTAAACGAAGATCCTCATTGTCATAAATTTTCCTTGTCGTTGTTAATCCTTTAATGGCCAAATGCAACGTATGTCAGAAATCGGTTTTATACGGAAATGGAGAAAACGATTTTTGTGAAAGATTGCAGTTAGGGCTTTTTGATGAGAAAAGACGTTTGGATCGCTTCTTCAGACAAATTAGCGTTCACAGTTAACTCTTTACTGACCAACTGCAACACATAGCAGAAATTGAGTTTACCTGGAAATGGATATAGCGATTTTGATGAATATTTCGGATTAAGTTTCTTCGGGGACTGCTAAAACGAATGGTCTTCCCTCACCTTCAGAAAAAAATAATAAATAAATAAATAACGTTCTCAATTAACCCTTTATTGGCCAATTGCAACATATGACAAAAATTGGGTCTACTTGTAAATAGGTAAAGGGATTATGATGAAAATTTGAGGTTGCATAAATGATTGGAATTATTTTATTCGTAAGAAAATTTCTTGTTCTCTGTTAAACCTTTAAAGGCCTATTGCGACGTTTGTCAGAAATACGGTTTACACAGAAATAGACATAGCGAATTTCATAAAAGCTTGGAGTTAGGACTTTTTGATGAGAGAAGTCTTTTGGAAATATCCTCATCTTTAGAAACAATCGCATTTGTTGTTAACTCTTTATCGGCACATTACAACATACGGTAGAAATTGAGTTTATTCGGAAATGGGCAAAGCGATTTTTATGAAAGTTTGGAGTTACGGCTTTTTGGTGAGAAAAAAGTATTGGACTTATCCTTACCTTCAGAAAAAATCGCGTTCTCAATTAACATTTTATCGGCCAGTTGCAAATTATAGCATAAGTTGGGTTTATTTAAAAATTTATATAGGGATTTTGATGATAGTTTGGGGTTGAAGACTTTCTGGGTGCTTAAAGAAATGGATATATCCTCATCTTCAGAAAAAATTTGTTCGCAGTTTACCATATATCGACCAGTTGTATCAAGTTTTAGAAATAGGCTCAATCGGAAATGGATATAGTGATTTCAAATAAAGTTTGTGGTTAGTGTTTTTGGGGATGCAAAAACGTTTGGACTTATTCTCATCTTTTGAAAAAAATGTCGTGTTCAGTTAAACCTTTATCGACAAATTGCAACCTATCGCCCAAATTCGGGTTACTCGGAAACGGATGTATCGATTTTGATGAAAGTTTGGGGTTAAGTGTTTTCGGAGGTGAAGAAAGTTTGGATTTATACAGAAAAATTAGCGTTCGCTGTCAAAATATATGGTAAAAAAGGATTCGGGTTCCAGTTCATGACTTCATTTGTTATTTTGTTTAAATTTAGTACGAGAGAATGTAATTGATTCAGGCAATATCCCTGGTAGTACATAATGTTGTTATAACGTTGGAATCAGTCTTCACAGTGAAAAATTAGTTATAACAACGTTATAACAACGTAATGTGCTACCTGGGATTTGTGTGTATCGAAATATTTGGTAAATAATGAGGCAGGTTCAAGTCTATAACTGTATACTTATTGTGTATCTTGTTTTCTGTCTTTTATATCTATTTATATATTTTTTTTAAATACGGTTTAATTTAATTAAAGGTAGCTGATATTTGTGCGTGTTGAAGTATTTGGTAAACAAGGAAGCAGGATCCAGTCCATGATTAAAGTTATAGATTTTTTAAAAATGAAAATGCCTAAATTCAAACGAAAGTAGGTAATATTTTTATGGGTCCGATTATATGGTAAAAAATTATGCAGGTTCTAGTTCATGATCGCATTTGATATATATATATTCTAATGAAAATGAGTGATATTAATAGCAAGCGATGGATATTTGTGTGTTTCGCACTATTGGTAAACAAAAGAACAGGTAATGGAAATTTGTAATTGAATAATAACAAATTTAATGTTATGGTTTTTTTTTTTTTTTTTTTTTTTTTTTTCAGATTTCCTGCATAAATTTTGGTTTTTAATTGTCTCCGAGTGAATTATTTCAGAGATTCCTAGGTCAGACGGAAAAGGAGATTAAAATATTTTGAAATGGATCACTCGTGCTAATATCTGGTAATAGCTCCATGGTCCCCGTAGGTCTCACTGAAAATATGTGCAAGCAAACAGTTCTTACGAATTGCTTTACAAATCAGAAATCAAAAAGTTTGTTATATTGTTATAAAAATATTTTTTCTTATAAAAGTAATAATAAATCTTTCAAAATAGGTATTCTTTGTGTAGCAAAACACAGCAAATAAGACGATAAAACAAGTTTTTCTTGTGTATGTAGCTTCCTGTTCGTTTAAAATGTAACTCATTTTCTGTCGTACAGCACTTGGAATATACAATGTATCAAGCGCTTAAGATCGAAAGCTTAAAATATTGCTAAAATAATAATAATAATAATAATAATAAAAATCTTAGATGTTACTGCTATTGAATTTTTTGCTCAAATCGAAAAGTTTATTGGCTTTTCCCGGTTTCGTCTGCTCATTCACGTGACTCTAAGCATATAACTTACCAATAGGAATTTTTTCTAGCAATAAATTCGATCGCATTGAAATTAAAGATCAAAGCAAGACCAAAAGCGAAAATGCCGTCGACCATATTGACAATTCCTAATTTATCACAATCGTTTTTTATAGCGCTATATTTGATCTATTAATCATACAGATCACTATAGTTCGTTAAAGTGAAATTTTAAGAAAGAGGAAATGCATAACAAGCAGAAAATACACTTATGGTGTTAACCACTTTAATGAGTAAACCATTTCAATTATTTTATGCGGTCCTACAAAGAAATATTCTAGTAATAGATAATCCACTATCCTAATTACACCATTCAATGAAAAAACTTAGCTTTCACACATTTTAATATCATCTAACTCATTATGTTTAATTTAAGGTAACATGGCCAAAGAAATAACTTTGAGAGGTCAGAAGGTATCGGAAACTTTTACTTGTTATACATGACCCACTGTCTATAGCAAAAATTATATTGTAAATTTTTGCGATACAAAGTTTTAGTTACAAAAATAATAAGTAAATATGTAAGTAAATAAACCTTTGTAAAAATACCCTAAATTTATTAAGTAAAAGAACTTATCGCAATATATATTTCTCTTTTTTTTTTGGTTCGAAATAAAATCACGATCTTTCGTCAGGGAAAAATGATTTTTAACTCAAGTGATTTTTATCGTTCCAAAGGAAAAAAAAAAAAAAAAAAAAAAAAACGTTTTTTGTCTCAACGTGTAGGCCTAACGGACGTTTCGGAAATTGTGATACATTTTTTAATGTTATTTATAATAATAATAATAATAATAAATCTGGAGTGACTCCCCTCGATTTTCTGAACATGAAGTAATTAATAGTTTCGTAAATAAATTAAAGTAAGACAAATAGTTACGTAAGCAAATGTGAAATGATTACAAGATAAAAAGAACTTTTTATATATCATGTTTTTAAATTAAATTTTCTGTTGAATCATGTAAACGCTACCAAAGGCAGCGGGAACCCGGAACAATTGGGTAAAAGTATTAAAAAAATTCATTGTTATCGTGTTTTGTGCCAAAGATGTTTTGTTTCATTAAATTTTGTAAAAGCACAATTAAAATCAAATTATTCAGCAAATTGTTACGTTTTGTTTACACGACGACCACTGGTGCAAACACCTGACGACTACTCGTGAAACTCATTTTTCAAGTGACGAGCACTGGTGCATTTTTATAGGTTAAATTTTTATTTAAAAAAAAAAAAAAAAAAAATTGGCGTAATGTATTGAAAAATTGAAAGTGTCTAACAACAACTAGAAGAATCAGTGTACGAAATAAACCAAAGTATAATATTGATACATGGATACCACACGAATACCACGCGAAAAAAACAAACATTTAAAAAAACACTGGTGTCGTTACCTTAAATGTAGCAGGAATGGACGCTGCTTCCCTTAGCTCATGCTCTTCAACGTGAAGATCGTAGTCGATCTTCACGCTGAAGCTTCGGGAACATCGGGAGCAGATGAAAAGAACCTTTTTCTCATCTGAAAAAAAAAAAAAAAATAATAATAATAATAAAAATAAAATAATAATAATCAGGATATCTTAGACTTATAATATAATTGTAACAGCCAATTACATTACTTATTTTTATTTTATTTATGTACTTTTTAAATGTAGAAATATTTTTTCTATTTTTTTTTTCTGAAAAATAGTATGTATACACACACACACACATATGAAGTACAATGCAAGGTAAACAGATGATTAAATTGCCACAATAATTCAGAAGAGCTTAAATAAGTTACTAAGTAATAAAAATAAAAATAAATAATTTCATCTGTAAATTATTAATTTAGATGGAAACACCTATAACACCTACTTTAAAAAAATAATAATTCCAATGAACATACAAAACACAGAAACATAGCATGGAGCAACTTATATATTTTACAAGGTAACATGTAATTAAGATTTTTTTTTTGTTGATCTTTTAGATTAAGGCCGACTGACTGCTGTAGGTCCTAGGCCTGAGGGGGAATGCATCCCGTGGGGGGTCTTCGTGTAATTTAGAAGACATTGTATTTGCCATGTCAAGGGTATTACTCCCCCCCCCCTCCCATATTATACACTATGTTTATAGCTGCATTTGCACTAATATTATGTGTATTTTTTTATATTTACTGTATTCTTAATTATATGTTGGTATTTTAACTATAATATTTCATTTAATTTATAAAATGGAATGAAAAGCGACAGGTTGTTATACGACATTTTTTCTTACAATTGTCTTAAAATGAAAATAAATAATTAGTAACCTGTTAGGCTTTTGTGGATTGTTACGACAATTTAATCATTTGTTTATTTTGCGCTTTACTTTTTTTTTTGTTATTATAAATATATAATGCTTATTATTTATAATAATAATAATAATAATAAATAAAAATAAATAAAATTACCATTGCTGTATATGCGCAAATATTTTAAACGTATTTTGGAAAATTTTTATCTTTATTCTTTACCTTGCTAAATATTGGATTTAATTATTCGTTTCTCTGTTTCTATAAACATTATAAAATATATGAATTTCATATATTTTAGATTTTGCCATGTCAAGGCTAATACATTTTTTCTTATTATACACTATGTCAATAGCTGCATTTGCGCTAATAATTAATATTGCTGCATATGTGCAAATATTTGATATGTATTTTGGAAAACTATTATCTTTATTCTTTACCGTCGTAAATGTGCTTTAGTTACTTGTTTTTTCGCCTTTATCAACATTGTAAATATGTATGAATTTCACGTATTTTAAATTCTGCCATGTCAAAGCTACTAAATTTTTTTTTTTTTTTTTCATATTATACATCATGTTTTTGTAGTTGCATTTGCGCTAATACTATGTGTATTATTTATATTTTTGTTGCTTTCTTAATTACGAAATAACAGTCAGTATTTTAATAATAATATTTCATATATTTTATAATATGTAACAAAAGTTACTGCTTGTTATATGGTGTTAAAAATTTGGTGTTAGTTTGAACCAAACTTGGTACTGAAGTAACTGCAATCACCCAATGGTTTAACATTTTACCGTGATTTGTTAAATTTTATGGTGAACTAAATATTGGCATTGCGTTTTAAGTAATAAATAAATAAATTCAACATTCGACTTAGGCGAGGATCAAACAGAATCTTGTCTCAGGACTAACAGTCAGGCACTGTGCCACGCTTTCTTGACCACTAATTCTGTTTCGTTGATTTTGATAAATGAGACTAAATTTTATAGGGTCTTATCTTGAACCACGAGGGAGTTGTTGCACAAGATTTGAACTTTACCTTATGTTTTCTGTATAATAGACTGTATTCTTTTAGAACTTGTTATACCTCATATATTTCAGAGAATGTTTTGCCCCGAAAGTGAAGGGGGACTAGTAAAAAATTAAAGAAAAATGAAAAAATTTGGCATTACTCTGCAAAAGTAATGCTTGATATGCAATCTGGCTGTAGAATGTGATTATGGGATTTTTTTTTTTTTTTTTTTTTTTTTTAAATATCTGTACAAACTTTTATGTCACTATTATATATAATCATGGTAATATAATAATTTCTTCATAAAATTGAAAAAAAAAAAAAAAAAGTAACTTCTTTACTTTCTTATACAAAGTATAAGGAGATATTGTAATCCCGATTTGCTACATTAGTTTTGTATCTCTTATCGTAGAATGCTGTAAATTTAAATTTGTGACTGTGATGATATCTATTTATACAAATCCAAATTTGGTCTTGACACGAGCTTCCGTTTTAGAGTTATTTACGATTTTTCACGGTTTTTCGTGAAGTCTGTATGTATGAGTGTATCTCGCACATCTCAAAAACGGTTAGACGTATAATGTTGCAAACTGGTATGTAGGTTTGTTATAACATGTAGTTTTGCACCTCTCTTTTTGGTCTTTGTGTGGCTTTCCTTTTTGAAGATATTTACGAAATTTATATTCATAATGACCAAAAATACAAAGGTTTTGGCCATTTTATATGACCTAACGTTACTGAGATTTCAAAAGAAGCTTATAATAGAGCCCATAATGATGTTGTTATAAAAATGATTGACATTTTTGTGTGTAGAAAGTAATTCTTAAAGAAATAAGCAGGTTCTAGTCGACGAATGCACTTTACTTAATGGATTGGATATTCAGCCCGTACATAGAGTCTAATTATACTGATATGAAAACTGTTGACGTTTTTGCTTGTAGAAAGTAATTTTTAAAGATATAAGCAGGTTTCTGTCGATGAATGCATTTTATTTAATGAATATTCTGTAAACAGTTTAATAAAACTTTTACTTTTGCTTTTCTTTCTTTCTTTTCTTTTCGTTTTTCTTTTTCTATTTTTTTAAACCACAAAAATCAATAATAAACGAATATTCACAAACAATTCAATAAAACAGTCATTCATACTACAGAAATCAATAAACAGGGTTAAATACAGCACAGAGCCAGAGCCTGATTACCACCTGTTGGGGCCCAAGGCCCAGGACGATTTTGGTGCCCCCCCCCCCACACACACACACACTTGAAAAAATTAAAGTTTTTTTTTTTTTTTTTTTTTTTTTTTTTTTGTATCTAATTTGTGCACAAAGTTTGATTGCTGGTAAAAAAGTTAAAGCATCACCTTCATAAGAAATTAGTTTTAACTTCTTTTGCAACGAGACCTCAAATTATTATTATTGGTGCAGGGGTAATCCTTCTTCTATGACTGTTGGAATCCACTTGCATAGAAATGTAATTTTTTACAAGGTATTCTTTATAATACTGTTTTCTTTTTTAATCGTAATCTACCTCATTCATACCATACGAAGTCAGCAGGTATGTAAATATGAACACATGACCAAATACTACTGAAAATGTAAAGATATTTTACATTAGGATGATACAAAGTTCTTTAATTTGTATTATATAACTGTAAGTCTGCAAGTGAAAATTAATCTTTATTTTTTGGTCCGCTGTAAAATGTTATATTATTCGACCGATCTCCACGAAAACTGGTATATTTCATAATCTAGCTAATGTTGTATTTTTTAATTTAATCGGATAATTGGTTAAAAGATATTAAAAAATCCCTACATTCAGCTAAAGATGATTATCGTTAGCTAACTTTTGGTTAATTTTTTTTAAGGAAATCTTTTCCAAAAATAGCATTTTTTAAATTTAAAAATTATTTTGGTGCCTCTAGATAGAGGTGCCCTGGGCCGAGGCCTTGTCGGCCTGTGCAATAATCAGGCCCTGCACAGAGCAGAAATTTCCTTAATTCTGGAACAACCTTTAACCGTGCAGTTCGAAGTTGAATGGAATTTGAATTCATAGAGGCTGTTGTCAGTGGTATACAGAAATTTCGAGGTAGTTCTGCGCTAGAAACCAATGAATCATTCTGGAAAATTCAACACTCAACTCCTATTGAAGTTGGAGATTCAAAACTTTAGAAATCTTAAATTAGCATTTTTCACCAAACTTGGATGCCAGATTCCTTAATTTGGTGCTAAGTCAACTTTCACCTTCGTGGCAATGAAAGAACTGCCACCTTTCCCCCCTTTTTCTGTAATACCATATAGAAAGTAGTACGCAAAGAAATAGGCAAGGTCTAGTCTACAATCATCAATAATGACTCTTCCTTTTTATAGTATTGTTAGTTAGTTATAGAAGTTTCAAAAAATTTAGTTTTACGCTAGAAAAACAATGAACTTTTCCAGAAAATTCTAAAACTTTGTTCTTTTTGAAATTAGAGCTTCCAAACTTTGGCAATCATAAACTAAAAAGTTTCGCCCAATTTGGTTGCCAAGTCGCCAAATTTGGCAGCAGACCACGAAATTCTACGCCAAAACCAAATGTTGTGTTGGCAAAAAATTTAGTGACTTTGCGAGCAAATTTGGCTGAGAATATTATTTCAGGATAGCAAGAATTAATAAAACATTTCCCTAATTTAGAGAAACGGTGTTGATGGGTTTGGTATAATGCATCGTTTCTCGCCATGCATTCTCACCAAATTGAACAAAATTGCACTATTTACACTCTAGTGATTCTATTAAACTGTAAGCTGTGCCAATGAATCGCCAATGAGGGATTCTGTAATAATGTATAGAATAGTGTTTCAGAGCAAGCGATATTTGCTCACTGCGGTAATTATAATCCTACTATCGTGACTTTTGTGGTTGAAGTAATAGTTTTCTTGGCTTATTTTCTTGAATGTTTATCGATTGGAGCTTGCCTGTTTATTTACGAGCCAGTTACCTCAGAAAAAAAGTCAATGTTTTCGTAACAATATGTACATTTCAATAGGTGTATAAGGAAGCCACATGGTGTCTACATCGAATTTTTTAGCTACTACTCGCAAGGTAGCTAAGTGGCTTCAGTGCATAGCCATTTTCCAGAAGCATGACATGCAGCATTAGACACAGCATACTGCAATCAGAATGCAAAAATATTAAAAATCTAATGAAATATGGGCATTTTTACCAAATAATTTTCAACTGCACATGCGCAAAATTTAGCGAAATTTCATTGGCATATATAATAGCGAAATGTATTGAGCTACTTATATGAAAACCTCAAACAAGTATCGTGTAAACTCAAAAAGTTGTACGCGACAGAATGAACTGCTATTCAGTTTCACTCGAAAAGAGCTTTACTATAAGAAGTTTTACTTACATTTTTATTTTGATTCAATCAATGGCAGTGCAATTTTCGTTGATTGTAAATAAATATTGATAAAACCCCCTTATCATTTTCTTATTTTTGAGAAGAAATTAAATTCAATTCATCCTATTGTGTATAATTTTGTGAATTTACACGATACTTGTTTGGGAATTGTATATAAGTACGCCAATCTCAATACATTTCACTAGTAGATTATGCAAATGAAATTTCGCTAAAGCTTGTGCACGCGCAATTAAAAATTATTTAGCAAAAATGCTTATATTTCCCTAGTTATTTAATATTTTGATTGCAGTATGCTGCGTTTAATGTTGTATGTCAAGTTACCTGGAAATGATTTTGCATTGAGTTTATTATACTTGAGTGTTACAGCAATAAAAGTGACTTTTTTTTTTTTTTTTTTTAATTTGTTAAATAAACCGTTATACCTCTTTGATTATATGTGGTAGAGACGTAAAAAATTATACAGATAATAAGAAAAAACTCCATAATCACGTGCTACAGCTAGATTGTATTTCAAGCGCAACTTTTTACAGGGTGATGTCAAACATTTTCATTTTCCTTTTATTTTTTACTGGTCCCCATTTTACTTAGAGTAATAGAAATGTATCTATTTTGCATATAATGTTCAATCAAAGCCCCTGATGAAGTACTGATACTGCATGCTTTCATCATTTTGATTATCATTATATGTTATTCATATACATTTTTTTTTTTCACTTCTTCATGTGATAGTTACCAATTCATCCTGTGGAATGATAAAACCGTTTTCTTTATATATATGTATCTAAATTCTATATATATATATATATATATATATATTTATATATATATAAGATTTAACAAAGTAGTATAATATAGAAAAACAAATAATGAAATGTCACTGAAATCCTCATAAACCAAATGGAATTAGTAAATAACTAATTAAGAATGACTAGTAACAGATTAAAAAGATAAGAAAAATTAACTAGTTATAGTTTTCATAAAGATGTGAAAACAACCCTTCTATTTACCAAAACAACATCCACAGAAAAAGTCGTATAAGAAAAACAGAAATAATGATATCAATCAATAATGTACTTAAACAAGAAAGTTCTGATAAAGAGAGTGAAATTACACAGAATATTAAAGAGTGTCCTTTAAAGTAATACTAATACTGAAAAGGAACAAAAAAAAAAAAAAAAAAAAAAAAAAACTCACAGTAAAGATTTTAAGAGGAGAAGTAAAAACACTTAAACTGAATAAATTAATCTTTAGGTCACGCTCACGCCATCTCTTCGGTAAGCAAAAAAAAAAAAAAAAAAAAAACAAGCTTTCTTAGTATAGCTGTTTTTTAAGCAATCTTTCATGAAAAACAAACAGATTTGAAATTTAAAATTAACAGGTGAAATAAAAAATATAAGAGAATTCAAAAGACAGAGCTAATTAAAAATAAAACAAATCCTTCCGGATAATGTGGAACAGTGGGTTGATTTCTTTTTCTTTTTTTTTTCTCTTTATCAAGTAGCTGACATTTTGAAACAAACTGGCGGTTACAATTTATTAATTTACTTGGTGGAAATATTCATAGGGCTATGGTACATATGTAGTTTTAAGAAAATCAGTTAAAATTCCTTTTTTATGTGAATTTGATATTTTCAAATGTCCAGCACTTGGAAGTAAGATGGTAGGTCAAGTTGGCAAACATATCAAATGCATTTCTGAGATAAGTCTATTCTACAAATTTAATTCAGTATTTTAAAAGTTATCGTGTTGACATATTAAGTTGCCACCACTTGGAAACAAAATGGTGGAGCAAGGTTCTCAGTTAATTCATTCAAGATATTTGTAAGATAATACTACTATCTAACTTTAGTTCGAATAAAATCAGTATTTCAAAAGTTATCGTGACAACAAATTCTCAAGTGGCCGCAACTTGGAAACAAATTTATGTAGCAACTTGCCCATCAAAACCATTTAAGATATTTGAATGATAAGTGCATTTCCCAACTTTCGTTCTAATTGATTAAGTGTTTCTAAAGTTATCGTGATAAGAAATTTTCAAGTGTACCCTGATTTCAAGTTGCCACCACTTGGAAACAAAGGGACGGAGCAACTTGCCCAGAGAAATCATCCAAGATATTTGTATGCAAGTTCACTATCCAACAATATGGTTTGAATCAGTTTAGTATTTCAAAAGTTATCGCGGTAATACATTTTTAAGTGGCAACCGGATTTCAAGTGACCGCAAATTGGAAACAAAATACCAGAACAAGTTGCCCATCTAAAATATTTGCATGATAAATTCATTATCCAACTTTAGTTCGAACTGATTCAGTATTTCAAAAGTTATCGTAATGATAAATTTTCAAGTGGTAGTTTGATTTCAAGTAGCCCCGCTTAATTTAGGAAATCCGCCACTTCGTTAAAAATCGTGTATAAAGTTAATTTATAAACTTGGTTTTGACCCTTATATTGTCTATGTATACATCAAATTTCAAGCAAATCCTGTTTTAAATACGCTTTTTATAATGTGGATTTGAAATACTCAAGTGGCCGCCTCTTGAAAACAAAATGGCGGAGCAAATTGGTTAACGAATTCGTCCATGATATTTATAAGATAAGTTCGCTGTCCAAATTTGGTTTGATTTGGAGCATTATTTCGAGAGTTATCGTGATGACAAAATTTCCATTATATATATATAAAAGTAAAAAAAAAAAAAGACAATAAAAGATGTGGAGGATGGGTGGGCAGATGTTTGATTAAGGAGGATGGGTGACATTGTTGGTTGGTTGGGTGGATGGGATGAGGAATTAAATTAATAAAAGGGAAAAAAATGAAGGAAGGATTGCTGCATTTAATTTTCTTCCAATATTCAATGCTTGTTTTAGAAAAGTTAAAATTATGGAACAATTAAAACTAAAATATAAATCTTTCCTAGATTACATGCAAAATGCCTGTATGAATTAAGATTAAAGGATTCTCAAAAAAAAAAAAAAAAAAAAAGGTTAAAATTAAAACGAAAGTTAAATTAAAATTTAATTGGTTGAAAATTGGTTTTTAAATAAATTTTCATGGAAAGACTTCCTACAACTCAACTTCTAGGATAGCCATTTTCTCATACGATGATCTCTGTTTAGCTAGTGTTTTGATTTTAGCTTTTGCAGATAGTGTTTTGATTTTGGTTTTTCTAGATGGTGTTTCCAAACATCAGGATATATTATATCAAAATTACATCTCTATCATTTCAAGGTAATTTTTTCTTGAAGGTTCAGGTTATGATTTAATTTTTTCATGAAGGTTCATGTTGTGTTTTTATTTTTCTGGGAAATATTCTGTCTTGTCTCATTTAATTCTTGTCAGGGTAATTTTTTCTTGTAGGTTTCGTGCTATCATTTGATATTTTGACAAAATGCATATCAAATACAGAAAACCTACAATTCTTTGCTCAATGTTAAGAGGATAGCACTTAAAAACGTCTTATAGCATTTTGAGCTATCCAATTTAAAGTTTAGTCTTGTACTACTATGGTCCGAAATTGTTTTGCTCATCGCAAAATAAATAGGTTCTTTTCAATACATAGTTCTATTTTTTTCCCCTTAAAATAATATCCTAGAGTAATCCTTCTTTTCTTCAGCATCAAATTATACGTTCTTATCTTAATTTTCAACAGGCTTTGTAGTCTAATAAATTAAAGTAAGTAATATTATTAATCTTAAAAATTAAACCAATTTAAGACTAGTTATTTTGCCTGTGTATGTTTCTATGGTGATTTATTTGACTGACTATTCTTCGTCCTCATTCTTTTCTTTTACTATCAAATGGTTTATATACTTACATTTAAATATTATAATTGCTGCATTTACGCAAATTATTTAGATGTAATTGTCCAATTGGGTGTAGGTCGATTCCCCTGATGTATGATATCTTGACCATAGCCTCCTAAACTAGATGCCTGTCGCGTGGTTCAGAAACTTAGCGACAGTTCAAGCGGTAGACAGCGCCACCTAGTACAGATTGTGGACTTTTTTATTCAACAGCCACCAAAAACTGTCAAAAGTGGGATTTGATATACATAAAAGGCGAACAGAATCGAAGAAACGCCGAATATATACATCATATATCACTTCTTAAAATTATTGGTGACAGTTGAATAAAAAAGTCACCCAATCTGTACCAGGTGGCGCTCTACCGCTTGGACTGTTTCCAACTTTCCGAGGCACGCGGCAGGCATCTAGTTTAGGAGGCTATGTCTTGACAGAAAAATGGGTCTTTTCCCTTCACCCTTTTTTCGAAGACACAGGTCGTTTGCCCTGATCCACCTTCCTGTGTCCATGTTTATGATTGACATGTATTGGTAAACAGGAAGGTGGAGATGTGTCCTTCATTCCCTTACAGGTGACGTAAATAGCACACACACACACACACAAAGTGACACGTTTATAACTTTTATAAATCTCTCGGAAGAAAATAATTTTATTTGCATATGTATATTGCATAACTGGTCCTCCTGTTGAGCGTAATTATTTATATGTGTATGTGCTGCACTTTTATTTTTATTTAGCTATTTTTATTTTACCAAAAATTCAAGTATTGATTTATCAGGTCATGATATTAGAATATAAATTTATTATTTTCGTATTAGCAATATTAATAAGATATTTTGTAAAGATTTTGTGAGGAATACAATGAGAATAAATCATAAATCAAAAATAAGACTTCTTCACACACCATAACTTTTAAGCCAGCACACTGTGCTGGCTTAAAATTTATGGTGTGTGAAGAAGTCTTATTTTCGATTTATCGTTTGTACACCAGTTTTGCACTTAGTTTTGTGTGATACGATGGGAATATTTGGTTTTCTTATTTTTAAGTTTTAAAATAAAATTTTTGTTTGGAATAATTTGCGGTAAATATTTCAAAACTGGGTTGAAGAGAAAAAAATCTTTCAAATGTGTTTCTTTCTTTTTTTTAAATTGATTATCACTATAAATAATTATTTATAACCAACTAGTGTTGAAAGAAAAGAGAAAGTTTGAATATATATATATATATATATACAGGTTGAATCGAAATTAGTGTGACCAATTTTAAAAGAATGTAACTATTTATGGTATATTTTAATCGCTTTACCATCAGTTTTATTTTAAAAGTGAGACGTTTAAAATACCAATCTAGCTATTTTTATTAGTGGGAGTAATTTATGCTTCCAAAATTAGATCCTCAAACTCGAAACGAAATTTTAAAGCTTTTGAATCATGATTGCTCAAATTCTGTTATAAATAAAGCATTTAAAAATCAGAAAAGAAATTTTTCTAATGGATTACTGTCTAAACTTCGAAAAGAAATAAAATTTGGCTGAAAATCAAAAGATCCAGGGAAAAATGTGGACGAAAGGAAGTCCTTGGTGAAAAAGAAAAAAAGGAAGCTGAAAAGACTTATCGCTGTAGAAAATCCTCTGCCTCAAAGAACTTTAGCAAAGAAACTACAGGTATCGCAATCTACAATTTGTCGTCAGATGAAGAAAATTGGCTATAAAAAAAGTGAATAAACCAGTCTGTCATCAAATATCTGCAAATAACGTCGAAAAACTAAGAAAACGTTCTTGACCTCTGTATTTAATGTTACGCAAAGGTAGATACAAAACATGGATGGCATCGGATGAAGCACTGTTTTATCTGTCATCCACAAATGGCAAAACGAAGGTACAATATATTTCACCCGAAAAGCGTCGCAAAGACGCAACTGTTTTGCAAAAGGCAAGTTGGTCGTCAGATGTTACGGTGCGGATGGAAATGTCCTCCCAAGGCTTAACAAAGCCATTTTTTGTAGAACCAAAGGCTAAAATTGATGCTAAATACTATCAGAATAAAGTTTTGAAGCACATGATTAAAGAAAGCAAACGTCTTTACACACAAGGAAACTTTGTTTTTCACCAAGATTCTGCACCAAGTCATAATGCAAAATCAACTATAAAATGGCTAAAAGATAAAAAAAATAAATTTTCTTCCTCCTGAGAAATGGATACCATCATCCCCTGACTGTGCTCATTGTGATTATTTTTTATGGGGATACTTAAAAAAAACAATTAAGTAGACATAAAGTAAGAACACTTCAAGGGCTTCAAAAAGCAATCAAAGAGGAAGTTGGGAAAATACCCCTAAAAATGGTCGAAAAAGCTCTTTTGGCTTGGCCTAAAGATTTACGCAAAATGTACTATGCTAAAGGAAACTATGAGGGTTGTAAATTAAATAGTGGCAACTTAACCTTGAAACTCGCGGAAGGGCGGGCATGCGCAAATAGGATATGGGAGCGGTGAGGTGGCGCTGTTGTCGATATGTAGAGTGCAAAAAACAGTCGATCTGCTAAGAAGAGTACTTGTTGTGTGGCGTTAAAATGAGGAGTTTCGTTTCCATCGCTCTAAAGCATTTTTTCAAAAGGTGATCAGCGGTCGTAGCTTAAAATCGAAGTTGCCCGTGACAAAAATGCAGCAGAATGCTATCGAGGATTAGTGAAGCCTGTGGCACAAACGCTTTACCGTATAGGGCAGTAGCACGATGGGTTCAAGCATTTCGTTCGGTTCGGAATGAGACTGCGGATTTGCAACAACAAACATGTTTTAGAGCGATGGAAACGAAACTCCTCACCTTAACGCCACACAACAACTACCCTTCTTAGCAGATCGACTGTTTTTTGCACTCTACACATCGACAACAGCGATACCTCACCGCTCCCATATCCTATTTGCGCATGCCCGCCCTTCTGAGAGTTTCAAGGTTAAGTTGCCACTATTTAATTTACAACCCTCGTATATTGAAAATTTCATGTAAATAACTTAATTCAATAAAAATTTCTGATGCTCTGAAATTGGTCACACTAATTTTGAATCAACCTGTATATATAATTTATCATTACTGTGATCAAATATAAGAAAAGAAGGCTTGAATTAATCAATAAACAGTTACATATAGAAGTATAGACTTTTACAAGGCAGAAAGTATTGAAAAGTTAATGAGTTGTATCTGCTATATTGATTGATGAGTTATGTGTAACAAACATAAACAAGCTATAAAAAAATAAAATAAAAATAAATAAATAAATAAATAAAATAAATAATAATAATTATTACTAGAAGTAGAATAAGGAGCAGAGTCCACCACAGAAAAGTGGAGACGGTTAAACCAGTTTGGTGGGCGCTTAAGCTTTTTCAAAATCTCTGCAAGACCTTATTGTAGTTAAAATGAAGATAATAATTACTGTAAATTAAAATAATAATAATAAACAAGTAAAAATTAAAATTAACGAGATATCTTGAAAAATGTAATTAATTTATATAGTAAATTTATAACCATAATGCAGAAAAGTTTTTTTTTTTTTGGGGGGGGGGGGGAGGGAGTTAAATGAGATTAGAGATAATTATAGGATATCAACAATTGTGTTAGACAACATTTAATATTATCTTATTGAAAGACACTCGTTAAAATGAATTTTAATTTTAGTTTGATAGAATAATTTAACTATTATCTTAAGCACCTTCATCAATAACTCTACTTTTTAAAAAATACAATTGTTGTGATGATAATTTAAATTTGTTATGTATTAATTACAATTAAAGCCCTCATATTAAAGATAAAATAGTTATTTAAATCCTTAAATGTTATATAGTAGTGTTAATAATTTGTAATAAAATTGTTACAATATACTTCAATTGAAATAACTTTGCGGTATAAAATATATAGGACCAAAAATAAAAAAATAATTGAAGTACAGTATTTTTTTTCTTTCTTTCTTTATATATATATATATATATATATAGCCATAGGGACCTCTGCTCCTTCTTCTAGTTATCATTTATTTATTTCTGTTACACTTGTTTCATATTTGTAACGTATGTTTCATATTTGTAACGTATATATCAGGCTCCCAGAAAAGCTCATTAACTTAATACGAATATCTATTGCTTTATATAGAGCTTCATTTCCATGTATAATTATTTAATGATTATAGTATAAGTACTATGGATTAATTCATATTTCATTTGAATCTTGAATATATATTTTTAAATTTATAGATAATTTTGGCAACTGTTCATTTGTTTCTCTTGCATTCTACAATTATATCATAAATAGGCATATATTTCTTACTGATATGGGGGTGAAAGGTAGGGTATAAAAAATTATTTTGTTTTTATTACTTTAGCTTTATAGAAATTTAGGAAAATAATTATATCCGGGTTTTTACTTATATATTACGTATTTAATTTTCACAAGCCTTCCAGTTTTTTAGCGTTAGTTAATTTATACACTGTTGTTTATTAATGTTAATTGTCTAATTAACAAAAAAGTATTCCCTACTTTTGCTAAATACCAAATGAAGATTTTCAAAATATGTTTATTCTCTGTTCACAAATACTAAAGTCTTACAAGTTCCAATTGCGTTTGATATATCTGACATTAACTTTACAAGACTGAACTGTAATGAAACTTTTCTGCATTATATATGAATAATAAAAGCACACGTTTTGAGAAGAAAAGTCTTTTTTCATCAGGCAAAAAATGCGTACTATTCTATAAAGAAGCATAGGAAATCATACTCCGTATTTTATCTCATAAAGGTAAAAGGCATTTCTTTCCTAATCAAGGAATATTTTGAAATACTTTGCCTATATTAATCTTTTACGGTGCATTCAAAAAGTTTTCTGTTTTAATTTGTGACTCTGCAATTATTTTATACTATGTACTTGGCATACCTTTCACATCTTTGAAAATAAAGAAAATATTTCATGTGCACAAATTCAAAATTTTACCAAAATCTGTACTTTCATATTTAAAATTTCAAGTAATTACAGCTTCATTCTCTAGTGTATATATATGTATGTATTGTATATATATATTGCAAAAGTGGAAAAGAGGTTTGCTTTCATTAATAATAAAAAAAAGGGACGGATTAATTAAAATAGTTATTATTATTATTAATAATTTTTTTCCCTGGGCAATACTAGTTTAAACGGCAATAATAAGGCAGTATGGTTGTTCCCAAATTTATATAATTAGTAATATTATAACTGTAGAAGAAATTTTTAGAGAAACCAGAAATTTTCATACCTCTGATTTAAAATGTGTGCTTGTTACGACTGTTGAATGTACTAGTAATTTATTTTTTTATTAGAAACCTAATTTTTGCCTTAAAAGTTAAAGTTTTTGCTTTTTAAGTTTAACTTTTTCATTTAAAATTGGTGTGTATGAAAATAAACTTTTATTATAAAAAAAAAAAAAAAAAAATGCAGAAATTGGAAAAAAAAAAAAACAGTTTCTGAAAATGGAAATTTTAAATTAAAGGAATCATAACTGCCAATTTTAGCATTCGTGTTTCCTATAGATAAATAGCTCTAATCCCTTTGAGAAGTATATGAATATTTCTTGTTATCTTGAAAAAGAAGTGGAGGGGAAGAGATAGGGAAAGTATGTGGGGGAACTCATCAGCGCAATCGACCTGTAAGGGAAAAACCAAATTTCTCTCACTCCCTTTAAATCAGGGGAAACGACCAGGCCCCGTCCAATTTATTTATAAATTAATTGATCTCCTGTTGTTTAAGTAAAGTTTTGTTCTTTGGTAAAAATGTTTTAATTAAAATTTAAATAAAATATATGATATGCATGTATTTTAAATTTGCCAAGCCAAGGCTTTTCAAAATATGAAAATTAAATTATACACTATGTGCACAGCTGCAATTGCGCTTATAGTATGTGTATTACTCTTGATCTAATTTAAAAAACTGGGTAATTTCTCATTCTCACACCCAAATTAAATTAATGAAATTATAATGAAATTATAATTGAAATAAAAATAAAATTAATGAAATGAACATTAATGTAACAAGTTATTGAATGTGTAAGGTGGGGTAGAATGTTGATGTTTTCTCATCGTCTCATACCATTGCCTTTGTAAAATTCCTGATGCTTCCTATTAAAATCTGGTTTTTCGTATTGTGTGCATCATAAATCATGGAATTTTTGAGGTTCATGGGGATGTTGTTATAAATTTTCACATTTTTTATGCTCGTGGGAATATGGCTCTTTGGGGTTATACATTATTGAAATTAATAACATTTTTGGCTATGGAGTAGTTTGTAAAAATATGTAAATATTTATTTTAATTTAATTTTCTTCATTTTAATTTTATTCAATTTTAATTATTCTAATTACATATTTAACCTAGAAGTTAAATTTAAATATGATTATTGTTGATGTTATTATTGTTATTTTTGACACAGTGTTTTCAAATTTCAAATTATATATTATGTTAGCTTTTATCCAAGAATTTCCTAAACATCATTTTATTCTCATTTAATCAAGAAAAAATTAAAAAGTTTGTTTATAAAAAAAAAAAAAAAAAAAAAATTCACGTATCCTTCAAATCATATGAGTGTTCGCAGGCAGTTTTTCGATACCGGCAAGAAATACTTGGCTTTACAGCAGTATTGTGCCCGGTACAAGAATATTTATAGGGATATTCTTCGATCGTCATCCACTTACCTATCCTCTCCTACTTCATTTGCTAAATTTAGAATTTGTGCTTCTTCCCATTGCAAAACATCTCCAAATGCTTTGAAATCCCAAATTCATGACAATAATTCTTCGATCCCATTTTGTCAGGCATTCAATGTGATTTATAAAATTAGCTGTGATCGTTGCAACAGAAAATATATTGGTGAAACCTCTACTCCCCTTCATCTTAGAATTAATCAACATCGTTCAGATTCCAAAAAATTCTCTTCTCATGCACCTCACTCAAAATCCACCGTTGAACTACAACATTTTCATTATCATAATTTTATCTCCTGCACCACTGGAATACTTAAAATTCACAAAAATAAACATGAGCGTCATTTTCTTGAATCCAAATATATGCAATATTTTAATACTATTTACCCTTATGGGCTTAACACCGAGTATTATAATAAAATTGTCAAAGTTTATTCAAATACTAATTCAATCCATGATCAAAGAACGCGGCAGCGTTCCGCCCCGTCAAGCTAAAACAAACATTAAGAAAAAAACAAATGAAATTTACAAAGTAGGAAAGTCAATGGTGAACGCTACAAGTGTATATTATGTCGACATAGCATCTCGGACATTTCGACTACCTGTATCTCAACTCCCTGATCCCCAAGACCTATGATTTTTTGCACAGACCTAAAGCATACCCTTAAGACAAAACTTACAAATTTGCATGTCGCTCCGAATTAAGGGGCCTGAGTTATATAACTTTGAAAACCCGAAATTTACCGGTCAGATTCTTCTTCTTCTTCTTCTTGTAATTGTTAAGACAAAAAATGTTGACGGCGATTGAGCCTAGAGTTCTACAGCTAATGACCTGAAAATTTTCATGGGTATTCCTTCTGGCCTGTACTAGTGCCTTTTGCAATCAAAAAATTTTTTGGTCAATATACAGGGTAGTTATTTTCAATTTTGTGATATTTAACCCAAAAATTTCGTGAATTCGTCAAGAGATGGCGCTTGTCTTCAATGAATTTAATTTTGTCATTTAATAAGGCATTAAATAGTAATAAATTCTGTTTTTATTTTTCTTTCTTTACTTTTTTTTTTTTTACAAAAATGGATAGAAATAAATTAAAAGACACTTTTTCTTAAATTTTTTACAAGAAACATGTTTATTAATAAAAAAAATAATTGATAAGTTTGGATTTCGTAATAAATAAATGCTTAAAGGACGCGCTAAACAGACTTTTAACAAAAGTAATGTGGCTGATTAAATAAATAGCGAATCGTTAACTTTATAAAATTACGGACGATGGAAGAATACATATAATTAAATTCCGATCATATATTATATACGAGAAATAGTATCATGGAAAAATTCAAATTTGACATTTTTGTGTTTCTATGAGAGTTTTGAGGTCTTCTGAATTCATTTTTCATTTTTTATAATAAAGAGGTATGCATGTATATGTATCAGTGAATGCGATAGCGTCTAAACGCTGCATTTGATATGTATGCTGGAGGTGACCCACAACTAATGATTTTAATGATGTAGAACTTAGTTTTTTTTTTTTTTTTTTTAACCATGTTTTTATTAACTTCGATTCTTGTTCATTTGTTTGTTTTTCCAGTACACATCTTGCAATCGCTTTTTAACTAACTTCCCGACTAGCTAGGCATTTGAAACTTTCAGGATAGCTCAGAACACGGTGACAATACAATTTTTAACACTTTTAGTCAACTGTTTCAGGTCCCTACCGCCTTCGGCAGCGTTTATATGATTCGACAGAAAATTTATTTAACTAATTTCCCGACTAGCTAGACATTTGAAACTTTCAGAATAGTTCAGAACACGGTGAAAATGCATTTTTTAAAATACTTTTAGTCAACTTTTCGAGTTACTATGGACAGAATAATTTGACAATTTGAAGTGAATAAACTTACCACAGACGCCGCGTTGTAAGGTGCATTATCATCATGAAATGCTGTTTGCGGAAATGCCCAAGATACCTCCAAAATAGCCGGTCAGGCATCACTTTTATAAAGACTGCGTTTTATTTCGATTAATTGATCCCTTGAGCATAAAAATTTGCCTGACTGTTTGAAAAGTTATGCACCTCCGTACCATAATCTACGGAGAATGTGTCACTGTTTTAAAAGTGGGATTTTCATTAAGTCGGTCATAGTTTCGCTGTCAGATCTGCTTGTTTTCTTTAGCTTGATATAAGTTAAACTTGACGCATCTGAGAGAACCAGTTCAGCCCAATAATTAACTAACCATTTAAAAAATTTTTTTAGCCATCTGAGGTCTTGCTTTCCTATTTCTCTTCACTAGGAATGGAATTTTTTCAAATTTTCTGCCATTTAAATCTGCTTTGTTTAATAGTTGCTGCACTGTAGTTAAAGAAATTGTGCTGCTCTCTTTTATGTTCTACATGTAATGCAAACCGATTTTATAAGCAATGGCTTTTTAACTTACGGTCATCTCGCTTGAATGAGCAACATGGCCGCTTAAAGCCAAATTTCCAGTTTAAACGGCCAAAAAATTTTATATCTTGCTAAAAACCATTTTACCAATATTTCGTTAACATTTAATTATTTTGCCATCTCGCGTATTAAAATATTTTTTGATTTTAAATAAAAAATTAAAACTTTTTGTGGCATCGTTAACTGCCTTATTCTTACCATTTTTGAAATAATTTCTAAAATTACAATTTTCCTGACAATTGCATTTTGTTTTTAACACTGGACTCAATGCTAAAGTGTATGTGGAGGACAACATAATAAAATCTGTTCGAAAATTTGCTTTTTAAACTATAAAATTGGCGGTTGTAGAAGGTGAAAAGGAAAATATCCAAGTGCGTTTCTTTCTTTTTTTTTTTTTTTTTTTTGTCGCTTAGTGTATATATTTCCTATTATGTAATCCAGAACTAATCCCATAAATGACGTTGAACGTGTATATACGGATCTGCGTATCAAAAAATATTAATAAAATATATAAAACACAATAAAATAGGCGGAGGATGTGTGCGCTAATACTTGATTTAAGATTAATAAATATAAGTACATTTATGTATCTTAGATGTGTAGCACTTTCTGGTTAAAAACACACCCACCCACACATATATTTAATATATATATATACATATATATATATATATATATATATATATATATATATAATATTCAATTAATTTTGAATCTTATTTATTTTAAATATCATAAAATAGATAAAATATATGACTATTATTCATACACAAATCTATTATTGCGTACTCGGGGTTCGTGAATTGTCTGTGAATAAAAGGCGAATCTTGCAGAGGCTTAAAAGTTTATTTACAGAATGACCGGAAGATTACAAGTCTGTAAACCAAGTGTCATCTTCGTTTCACCAGAAAACACAGCTTAAATAACAACTGACAACTTCAAAATCACAGCATAAACCGTACCATAGCATTAATATACAGCAATAGGCTGTAAGCGATAGCAAGAGGCTTGGTCAAGTAGAGGTTTTTGCATTAAGCCGCTTGGCGAGGAAACTACTGAATTGACCGGATCGGGTTTCCTTTTATAGCCTTCTATAAACCTAATATTTCCTGATAACTTCTCAAATAATGGAGTTAGAGCTTAGCTATTCGAGATATCGATAATAAGGATTTTCTGGCTAAGTCTCCAAGTATCGAAAAAGTCGCCAAATTTGCCGCCAAGACCATTGCTTGATTTGGTGAGAATTTTCAATGGGTTTTTAAAGAAAAATGAGATATTTTATCGCAAAAATAAGCTAGAAATGCAGAAAATTAACCTCTTATAATATCACTAAACCTCTATGGATGAACTTATATAAAAGTAACTGCTATTATTTGCAAATTCTCAAAATTGCTTCTCTTCCAAGGACTGTACGTCCTGGGCAGTATAACACTTAGTCAGGGCGTCAAAAGTAAACAAACTATGCAATCCAGAATAAAAGAATAAGTTGCATATAGCAATAAAATAACAATACAGATTGCAAAATTAAGTAATTGAATTATTTACAAAATTTACAATTAAGTACAAATACTTATCTTATATACAAATATTTACACTACACGTATACAAATTTAAGAATTGTCCTTAAAGTTACTTTAATGCAACTTAAATTCCACACATTAATTCCAGTACATTTAAAACATAATCAAACAGATAATTTTAGTAATAACGAATGTCAGTAGACCCCAGTGCCTCGTATATGAAAGCAAAATATTTGTGCGGTGCACATAGGGCATTGCAAGCGATGGTTAGGCTTGGCTCACAGATAGGGCAGTGAAGCTAAAACGCGAACCGGAAATATAGTGGCACCACTAGTGTCAACAGAAGGAAACTGCATGTGTGAAGTCTACATGATTAGCATCTTTGATCGAACATTGTTTTTCTCTTTCAAGATTAGTTAGTAGCAGGTTAATATGCAAAGTTTTCTTTTTCTTCATTTTTTATTATTTTTGAATTCACAAAATCAAAATAATAACATTCGCAGCTATTCTTCTAAGAAATAAAATTAATTTTTATTATGTTTTAAAATATATTTTGCCAAACATATTCTTATTCAAGTACAGATTAAAATAACAAACTGTAACATCTTAAATATTTAACATTACTTGGTTTAAATAATACAAAATGCTTTAAAATGAAAAAATATTATAGATTTATGTATATATTCGAAATTTATTTGCTAAATATTTAGTACTTGCTTCTTAAAATAAATTGCTTTCGACAATCAAGTTCGTAAACAATAACAAAGTTGCCAAACGTAAACATCAATACAATGGTTAGTTGGTTGAATGTTGGGTTTAACGTTGCACTAATATTACGATATGAACATAGATGCAATAAAAATAAGACGAGCGATTGCGTAAGCTGGAGAGCTCGAGAAACTTACAGCCGTTGACAATAGGGTCGTTGCAGTCAAATTTTGGTTACCGAAGAATATACGGGAGTGTCCTATCTGTATAATAATCTGTGGTCTTGACTAGGGCAACAGAGAGAGTCGTAAAGTTTTTCTTGAAGCCAGAAAAGGAGAAAAAAGGATTGCCGGCAGGAGAGTTTGCTCGTGTCTCGCCAAGTGGGTTTGCTAGGCACATCTTTAGCGCCTAAATGGCGATGTACTCCCCCCCTCCCGCAATGTCATTATAATATAATTTTAAATAGGCCGGGAAACGGACAGTCCTTCCCGATCGTGTGACAGATGGTTTCCCTAGACTGGAAGAGAGTTCTGGAAAAAAAGTATTTCCACCTTGAGGATCCATACAGGAATCCGAGTAGTCCTCTATAAAAGCAGGTTTTAGCCTGTCGAGGGAAACAGTGGACTTTTGTCCCCGTATTAATATATCGAACGTTTTCCCCCCACGTTTAAAGACTAAGAACGGTCCATCCATGGATGTACACTATGGATCGCTCACGCTGTGTTATCAGAATGGCCCCATTTTGGTCGCTTTTAGAAGATGGCGCTCGCATCGAATGCCTTTCCACTTCAGACTTGAAAGAGCGCTTTAACGCGAGAATTAAATGAAATAATGTTAAATATCTCGAACAAAAAAACATATATCCGTAAAATTTTTGCGTTAAAATATAGCTAATACAAATGTCTAAAAATCGATTTCTGGAATTTTTGAAATTCGGTCCCCAAGGGGGAGGGGGAGGGGGCGAAACGTGATTTCACATGCGTTAAACGTGATTTCACATAATTCTATATAACTCAAACAAAAAAAACAGATATACGTGAAATTTTTACTTTAAAATATAGCTAATACAAATATCTAAAAATCGGTTTAAGGAATTTTTTTAATTCGGTCCCCAAGGGGGGCGGGGGGGGGGGGGCAAAACGTGATTTCGCATAATCCTATATATCTCAAACAAAAAAAATAGATATACGTGAAATTTTTGCTCTAAAATATAGCTAATGCAACTATCTAAAAACCAATTTCTGGAATTTTAGAAATTCAGCCCCCAGGTGGGGCAGCAACGGGGGGGGGGGGGGGCTATGGAGCAAAAACAAATAGAAATACAGTTAGGCCGTTCAAAATTGGTACAGATAGGTTTTAAAGGCCTGCAAGACGAATGGGGATATTTTCGATTGTGTAAAGCTATTAGGAGGGGCTAGAAGGGGGAGGGGAGAGGGGGGGTGCAAAAAAATAAAAATAGAGTTAAATCGTTCAAAATTGGTATATAGATGTTTTCGATATTTACATATCGATTGGGGACATTTTCGAATTTGTAAAATTATTAGGAGGGACGGGTAGGGGGTGGGGCCGTAAGGGGGGGCTATGGGCAAAAACAAATAGAAATACAGTTTGGCCGTTCAAAATTGGTACAGACAGGTTTTAAAGGCCTGCAAGACGAATGGGGATATTTTCGATAGTGTAAAATTATTAGGTGGGGAAAGAAGGAGGGAGGGGTGGGGGAGGGGGACAAAAAAATAAAAATAGTGTCAGATCGTTCAAAATTGGTACATAGAGGTTTTCGATACTTACAAATCGATTGTGGATATTTTTGAATTTGTAAAATTATTAGGAGGGGCGATAAGGGGGTGGGGTGGTAAGGGGGGGGCTATGGGGCAAAAGCAAATAGAAATACAGTTAGGCCGTTCAAAATTGGTACAGATAGGTTTTAGAGGCCTGCAAGTCGAATGGGGATATTTTCGAAAGTGTAAAGTTATTAGGAGGGGCAAGAAGGGGGTGGGGAAAGGGGCGGAGGAGGGCAAAAAAATAAAAATAGAGTTAAATCGTTCAAAATTGGTTTATAGAGTTTTTCGATACTTACAAATCAATTGCGGATATTTTCGAATTTGTAAAATTATTATGAGGGGCGGTAAGGGTGGTGGGGCCGTAAAGGGGGGCTATGGAGCAAAAACAAATAGAAATACAGTTAGGCCGTTCAAAATTGGTACAGATAGGTTTTAAAGGCCTGCAAGACGAATGGGGATATTTTCGATTGTGTAAAGCTATTAGGAGGGGCTAGAAGGGGGAGGGGAGAGGGGGGTGCAAAAAAATAAAAATAGAGTTAAATCGTTCAAAATTGTTATATAGATGTTTTCGATATTTACATATCGATTGGGGACATTTTCGAATTTGTAAAATTATTAGGAGGGACGGGTAGGGGGTGGGGCGGTAAGGGCGGGCTATGGGCAAAGACAAATAGAAATACCGTTAGGCCGTTCAAAATTGGTACAGATAGGTTTAAGAGGCCTGCAAGTCGAATGTGGATATTTTCGAAAGTGTAAAGTTGTTAGGAGGGGCGAGAAGGGGGTGGGGAAAGGGGGGGAGGGGGGCAAAAAAATAAAAATAGAGTTAAATCGTTCAAAATTGGTTTATAGAGGTTTTCGATACTTACAAATCAATTGCGGATATTTTCGAATTTGTAAAATTATTGAAAAACCTATTCAGATATTTCACAGGAATAAAGAATATAGCTATGAAAAAATTTATTTATTTATTAATATATATTTTTTTTCAAAATCCAAGAATGAAAACATTCATTATATGTAAATATATCTATAAATATAAAGAATTCGCTCCCTCCCCCCACCCCGAAAAAAAAAAGAAAAAAAAAAAAAATAGACGAAATAGTATAATGAAAACATAAATATATGATATTTAAAAAATAAATATGAAAATATGAATTTTCATAATTTAAAACAATGAATGTATTTTAAAAATCAGAATTTATTCCAGCATTTCCAATTAAACAAAAAAAAAAAAAAAAAATTGCGAAGTATGTAAAAAAGACAAAATTTAAAAATTTATTATGATTTTTTTACAAAGGCGTTGGAAAGGAAATATCTAAAAAATAAGATGAAAATGTGTTGCTTTTGCTTTAGAACTTAAAGACAGCTTTAACAATGAGAAATGAAATAAGTAAAATAATTGAGACCTTTAAATAAGATTTGTTTTTTGCATTCTATTTCTAAAGAGTAAATTCTTTTAATTATTTGTGAAATTTCATAACGATAATTTCTTTAATATCTGTCAAATTCAAATCATTAAAATGTTTCCGTGTAATTAAAAGTCGTTTTAATAATTATATGAATTTAAAATTGTTAAATTTATTTTACGTCGCGACACTCTGCATCACCAACAAATTAAAAATGTATTTCTCTTTTTAAAATTTACTTTTAATTACTTTTTGCTAGAGATTCAGGGAACAAAAGAAAAGAAAAAAAAAAAGGCAATCGAGGAACAATACAACTTTTACCGATTTTTAATGCTTGTTTGTATAAAAATCAAAAATTTCGGAAACAGTAAAAAATATTCTTGCTCTATTTTATCATTTCAGCCTCTCATGAATGTTTATATTTTATTATCTTCAAAAGTCATATTGCAATTTTTCATTCAGCCTTTTTTTTTTTTTTTTTTTTTTTTTTACATAAAAGAATATTATCCCCTCCGTGGAAGATCAAAATTGTGATGGCATGCTTCCGGGCCATCCTTAGGGATAGGGTGTGTCCGCCAATTGTCTATTGAGCAGCACTAGTGCAACGTTAATACCCAACCAACCAAACAACTATAAAATATATTAATAATTATGAAATAATTCAGCCAACGACTGAAACATCCGTCGGTTCAATTTATAAATGTTAGAATAGTGAAAAACTACCTCAGAACTTGCAGTGCAGAAAGCAGGTTGCAAAATTTGATGATTTTAGGGATTCAAAGAAATTAGATTTAGAAAGAATAGTAACAATATTTGGTAAAACCTATCCCAAAAGCCGAATTCAGTTACATTAATACGTAAATGGATTTTATTTTTTTAATTTTAATTTTAAATTTAATGTGTATGCAGGAGATTCCCAGAAATCTACACAAATTGGAACAAAAATTATGTGTATTTTGGAATTTTGTGAAAATTAGCATTTATGAAACGAGATTGTGATACTGTAATGCATAAAAAATGAGGAAAAATACAAATAGGTATGCTTGGAAAATAATTAAAAAAGAAAAGAAAAAATTAAATAGAGAATAAGCAACTCTGTAAAAAATATGCATGATAATGAAGTTTAATTTTTCTTGAATTAAGGAGGCCCACCAGCGGCCGAGCGGTTCTGCGCTCACAGCTGGTAGATGGGAGGTGCCGGGTTCGATCCCAGGTCACGCTCATCGACCTATCCGTTCGGAGTTTTCCGTGGTTTCCTCCGAAACTCGCGTAAATACGGGCTAGGACCCCTTAGAAAGACCCCCACGGAGGGCATCCCTCCCATAGGCCTAGGACACATAAGGAGTCAATCGGCCTTAATCCTCCAACCATCCAACCAATCTTGAATTAAGAAATTAAAATGTACCTAATAAAGTAAGATACAAAATTTTACATAACATATGATACAATATAAGCTTATATTACAAGTATATTACCTTTTATTACTTTTTTTAAAATATAGGCAAAAATCGTTTTTTATTTTATTTATTTATTGTTATTTATGAACAATTATTTCTTGTTTATAGCATCAATGCATTTAAAATTTATCATCAACAGAAAGTAATCTGCATAAAATTGACTTTCTGTGTTTCGTGATATTCAGTTTCTAATGAATCACTGTTAACCCTTTGCGGCGCAAGACAATTCCGATCATTTAAATTATAGTGCCACTGGAATTTATAAACTAAATTAAACTAAAAGAAATTTTAAATTTTAAGGTTAAAAAAATGGCCTTTTCTGCTATTTTATAAAGGTAATTTTTTTTCTAAAAAATTAGCGGGATGAATTTTCGCTGCTGGATCTTAAATTTTGCATCCTCGCAGCGCGGACAGCGCGCGTTAAGGGGTTAATATCAGCGCTATCTTGAACTTTTCATATTAAAATTTTTACTGTCGGTTAGATAGTTACATTGGTTACAACATGCGGATTTCTGGAAGTCATGCATTTGTTCATGAAGTATTTAACATTATGAAGATTAAATAACGTAATTTTTTATATTGATGTTTTATGATTATGAGAAAATTATACCTTAAGTGCATATTTAAATCAGAATATTGTAAGTAAAATTTGAACGTTCAAGAGACATGTAATATGTATATACTTGGTTACAAATGAAATGTATACCGTATTAAGAAGGAAGTTTTATTTGACATTTGTTGGATGTCTTTGACTCTATTTATTTTTTCACAACTATGCTCATGCTATAATATACATGATTTACTTTTTTATTTATTTATTTTATATATATACATATCACATATATATTATTTTAGGGAATAGCTCGATACACCGACGAGATGACATGGAGATTTAGTGTAATGCTAACTTTATAAAAACAACTTACCTTAAATTTAATACTCTAATTTTTACATAAAATCTCTAATTTTCAGCTGGAAGAACACTAGCTTATAAATTATGAAATGTGAATGTGGCACTGGTGATGAATTTAATTAAATATAATTTTTCTTTAAAATCTCCAATTTTCAACTGAATTTAGGAGTTTTTTTACTGTGACATCATAATCATTATTTTTAATTTTTGACAAAACCAATTAAAAATTTCTTTTTTGTTAAAAACAATACATTTCTATAATATGGTAATAATAATGATAATAATATAACGTGATTCATCATCTAACATGAATTGGAAGTTAAAAGATTGGCAGTTTGTAAAATTAATTTAAAATGTCACTGCAAAGTGGCATAGAAAAAAAAAAAAAAAAAAAAAAACATTTTAAATTATTTTTTAAATATCTTAAAACTCAGTAATTTTGAAATGAATTGAAAAAAGACTGACTGTGAACTCATATCATTTTTTACCAATTTTTAACTCTTGCCAAAATCGGTTTACAATTCAAGATTTTTAAAATACTTTTTTTTTTTAAGCTGCAATTATATATATATATATAAAAAAAAAAAAAAAAAAAAAAAAAAACGTAATTTATAATTTAACATGATTTAAATTCGTAAGATTGCAAGCTCGCATGTTTTTTTTTTTTTTTTTTTTTTTTTTCGCCGAATAATATGAAAAAAGGAATACTGCTAGCACGCAAATTTTAAAATCTTAATGCAAAGTGACCTAAAAATTACATTTTAATTAATTAAAAAAAAAAAAATCTATCAAACAGAATTTTACTAAGAACCATACCAATTAAATCAGCCTTTTTTTTTTTTTTTTTTTTTTTTTTTATAGTAATAGAATATTTATAAGATAATAATTTTATCAGTCAACAAAACATTAAAATCAATAGCTTACATTAGGTGGACGAAATAAACTTGGGTTCTTTTCACCTATTTCTTTGTTTTTTTTTTCGAACACTTCGATATCCGGAGGTGCAACCCGGTGCGTAACAATGCGACATTATGAAAAAAATCCAATATTAAAAAGAAATTAAAAAGAAAACTGAAAATAAAACTAAAATTTCGTCTGCGCGCAATGGTTTTCTACGGAGGCAGTGGACAGTCAAAGAACAAATACGACCCCTAGCGGCGAACGAATAATAGCGACCATTTCGGGTCCATTTTTGAGGGAAGGCTGCCGTTGGGGAAAACTGTCCTTCTTCTCTAAGTCCGTGGGTCCATCATATGGCGGTTGCAGTGGTTTACGAACCATGTCGTTCTGCACAAACACATGAGTACAGTCTTTTAAATGAGGGTGTACGAAGATGGACCGTTTTCCATGGTTGGGGATTAATGTGGGACGGACAAAGGAAAAATGCTCTTTTAACTCCTTAACTAGATGCTTCGGAGATGTTTTGGAGGCGAAAGATTAAAAAATTCACCAGGAAGGCGAAGGGGGCTACCAAACATCAGTTCAACGGTGGTAACTTGGATGCCTGGCTTGTATGCAGAGCGTAGGCCCAAGAGTATAGTAGAAAGTATTTCGGACCACCGTTCAGTGTCGTGAGCTTTTATAGCTGCTTTTAAAGGACGGTGGAACTCGTCGATAAGACCATTAGTCTGAGGGTGGTATGGAGAGTTGCGAATACGTTTAGAGATTGAAATAGAGAACTCTCAAACTGCCGTCCTTGGTCAGTTGTCATTCAGGATGGCACACTGAATCTGGAAATCCAACCATCAAAAAAGCTTGGGCCACTTTTTCAGCTGAAATGTCTGCTACTGGAATGGCCTCTGGCCACCTGGTATACGATCAATCATAGTTAGGCAGTATTGTTTACCACATGATGGAGGAAGTGTTCCAATTAGGTCTAGGTGGATGTGATCAAACCTTAATGTCTGGTCAGGAAATTTACCAACTGGTGTTTTAATATGTCGAAAAATCTTTGCTTTTTGGCATGGGATGCAATGTTTTGCCAAATAGTTGTAATCTTTATTAATTGAAGGCCAGACGAAACGCGAGCTAATTAGTTTAGTCGTAGCTTTAATACCTGGATGATAATTAATTATACATCGTCTCGAAAACTTGTCGTCGATAGCTTTTCGGAGTATAAGGGCTTGCATTGCCAGTATCGCAATATAAAGAAACTGCGGAATTTGGAAGGATAATTTTCTTTAGCTGCAAACTTTGAGGTGTTTCAAGTAAGGACAGCAATTCGGTATCAGATTCTTGATATTTGGCAATGTCGTTATAATCTATAGGATTTGGTATGGTTATTGATGCTATACGAGAAAGTGCATGTGCAGTAATGTTTTGAGATCCTGTAATATGTCTGATATCCATTGTAAACTGCGAAATGAAATCCAATTGCCTAATCTGTCGAGGGGAAAATTTATCGGGATTCTGTCGAAAAGCAAATGTTAATGGTTTATGATTGGTGAATAATGTGAAATTACGTGCCTCTAGCATATATCGGAATTGCTTAATTGATGCGTATGCTGCGAGTAACTCTCAATCGTAAGCGCTATAGTTACGTTCTGCAGATGAAAGTTTACGTGAATAAAATGCTAGAGGTTTCAGTTTCTTATTGTTTAACTGAAATAAGGCCCCGCCGAGAGCAAAATCGGACGCATCAACTTGGAGAACTAACTGTGCATCTGGTTTAGGGTGAGACAAAAGTGCTGCATCCGACAATACTGTTTTACAATTTATGAATTCAGTTTCAACTTGCTCTGTCCACAAAATTTCGCGGTTGTTGTTTTATTAGTACCCTTCAGATATTCATTTAGCACTGTCTCTGAGTGAGCCAAATTTGGAGAGAAACGACGAAAAACGTTCAAGAGTCCGAGAAAATGTCTAAGTTCCTTAATAGTTTTGGTAATTAAGAATGGGCTCAACTTTAGATTATAATGATTTAGTACCATTCTTTGAAATCGAATGACTCAAAAATGAAATTTCTGGCACACCAAAAATACACTTTGAGACATTAATTGTGAGGCCATAAGATTGCAATCGCTCGAAAACAGTGCGGATATGAATATCGTGCTTGCTTCAGTTTCACTAAAGATTAAAATATCGTCTAGATATTTATAACAAAATTTAAGATCACCTAAGACTTCGTTCATAAAGCGTTGAAAGGTCTCTGCTACATTACAGCGACCGGAATTTAGATAGGAAAATTCAAACAATCCAAAAGGTGTGCATACTGCTGTTTTTGGTATGTGTTCGGGATGAACTGGGATATGAAAATATGCCCGAACAATGTCAATTTTTGAAAATATATTTTTTCCAAAAAGTGCGTTAGAAAAGTCTTGAATATGTGGGATTGGATGTCGGTCTGGTATCTTCATAGAATTTAATTTCCTATAGTCACCAACAGATCGAATGGAACCAGAACCTTTTTGAAACTACATGGAGTGGCGAGGACCAGGGTGATTTAGAAAGTCGACAAATGTCTTGGTTAATCATGAATTGAAATTCATTTTTTACCTCTTCATAAATTGCAGGGTGTAAGCGTCTTGGTTTACAATGTACAGGCGGTCCATTGGTCTTTATATAATGCACTGTGTTGTGTTTGATGGGTGTGATTTTGGTGGATAACTTAGACAAATTTAGGAACTCCGAAAGGATTTTATGATATTTTATATTGCCCGAAATAACTTTACTTGATGAATAATCAGAAGAAAGTGCAGCAATTCCTAGGCATGAGAGCTTTGTTAAATCATCAATAAGCCAGCGATGTTTAAGATCTAGGAAAATTCCGAAATGTTGCAGAAAATCTGCTACTATGATAGGAGTTGGGACTGAAGAATAGGTGAAGATGTTAAAGCCTTTTTAAGTCTTTTGAATGCTTTTGCACATTCTTTTGTCTACAGGAACTTCAGTTTAGTTTCCGTCAGCTTTTAGAAAGATCTAGAAATACTTGAAAAACCCCTCATGAACTTCCTGTAGTATGTACATTAGCCAAAGAAGCTTCCTAATAGATGGACGTTTTCAGTGAGACTCCAATTCTCGACAGCAGAGATCTTCTCGGGATCAGTTATCACACCTTCAGCAGAGATTATACGGTCGAGAAAACTCACTTCACGATGTAAGAAGTTGCACTTGCTAGGATTCAATTTGAGATTAGCTGTTCTGAGTTCTTTCAACAACTTACGAATGGTTCTTAAGTGTTCCTCGAAAGTACGCCCCACAATGACAATATCGTCAAGGTATACAAGACAGGCTTCGTAGGAATGTCCTTTTAATACTGTCTTCATCAGGTGTTCAAAAGTTCAGGTGCATTACATAATCCAAATGGCATAACTTTAAATTGCTACAATCCTTGTCCCGTAGTGAATACAGTCTTCTCACGGTCCTCAGGATGCAACTCTACTTGCCAATGGCCACTCTTCAGATCCAAAGTCGAGAACCACTGATTGCAAGAAGGTGTGTCTAAAGTGTCATCAATTCTAGTAAGAGAGTGACTATCGTTCTTTTTGATGTCATTCAAATGACGATAATCCATTCAGAATCTAGTTGAACCCTCCTTCTTTCGCACCAAAAGTATGAGAGAGAATCAAGGACTCGGAGATGGTTCGATGAGCTCATTACGCTGCACCTCGGTTAGTACCTCAGCCACATCTTCCTGTTAAGCATACTTCAATTGTTTTGGATATTGTTTGATGGGCGGATAATTTTCTGTGTCGATTCTTTGCTGAGTAATATTCGTTCTCACGACATCATCCAGTGTTCGCGAAAACAGGTCTCTAAATTCACAGAGTAGCTTCTTTAAAGCACGTCTCTGTTTATTTCCTAACTCTGCATTCTTAAGCATAATCCGTTGTTAAAATCTCAGAAGACGTTGATTGCATGTGCTGGTTAATGCATATCACCGGAGTACAGGTTGCTAACACCTCCTTTTTCATCCCTATCTTTAATTTATCGCTTATGTTGTCGATTCTTGCAGGAATCGGAATCTCACTCTTTAAAAGGTCAGCCAGAGATGAAGCTACCAGAACTCCTTTCAGGCTATTGTCTAGATTCGGGTATTCAATTACTCCACAGCAGAAGTATTGTTCTTTAGGAAGTGACCCAGAAATTATTGTCTCAGTATGTGGAGGGATGGAAATTTCAGATTTCGCTGTTATCTAGCATATTGCTTGAATGTCCGGATTTTCAACGTTAAACACGTCTTCTGAACTGCATTGCAGTTCATTATTCTTAAAATCCAATTGAAAATTATATTTTTTCAGGAAATCAAGTCCAAGAATTAAAGGGTCACTTGAATCCACTACATATGCCTCGCATTAGTAACTGGCATTTCCAAATGTGATAATCAATTTCTATTTTCCATGAATTTTGATTTTGTTGCCGGTCACAGTCTGGGGTTTAACGCAGGATGGCGTCCGGATAACCTATCCTTTAAATTCTTGAGCAACAACTATTCTAATGATTGTCACATTGGTTCCAGTATTGAAAATCATACGGCAGGAAGTGTTATTAACTTATTTGTAAAGACCATTATCACCGCCACCGCAACATGAAATACTACAAAGTGGGGCTCTCTAATATCCGGCATCGATTTCTCGCACAGCATCGATGTAATATTGGAGGACAAAATTGTCATGAGTTTCAGCATTGCAATCTGAGAAAGCTAAGTGTGACAGTCTGAATATCCGATGCCAATTCTTTTAAACTTTCCGTTATTTGGTAACGGAAATTTAAATGGAGACGACTATATTCTTTAGAACATTTTTCTCCTAAACGCAGCTCCAGCACTGATATCAGAGCCTTGAAATCATACCACTCTTCTTTCGAAAGAGTTTACTGTATGTCAGCTGCATTGCCCCGTAATGAAACTGCTAAATGGCGTATGTTAGCAATAGAATCCCATTAGCTTCAGCTACGATGGAAATCTGTGTCTTTTATACTTGACAAGTTTATCTGTCATCACAGGGTAAAATACTTATTTTGTTTGTTAAAAAGATTTTTTTTTTTTTTTTAAATCATGTCAAATTAGAGTTTCAAAATTTGAATTATAAATTTTGAATAATTGTAATTCCTTGGTACACTTATTTAAATTCTTTTAGAAAATATCGAGTAATGACAGGTTATTCTCATTTCATTCTTTCTCCAAGACTCCACAACAAAATGAATAATAGGGGAAAGTTGGATAATACGGGATAGTCGGACAAAACGGGATATTCCGCCTAGGGACACGGCTAGTACTGCTATCGAGCGAATGACGACAGAAACTTGTTCTCGGCCATCATTACATCATTCTCAGTTCGTCCCGTCTCGAGACCACTAGTTCAGGGAAAGTTGTAGTTCTTAGAACTTTTTTATTCTGTTTTCTTGGCACTTTCTACATTTACGTGCGTTGTTTTCTACATTATTCTGCCTACATATATGGAAATACAATTCCGGTGAATATTACATTTGATTAAGCCTTTATTAACGAATATTTTCATGTGTAGTCTATCTAATTTTCCTTTCACATTTAGGCAGCAGCCATGCTTATTTTGAAAAGTGTCGGAGTTGGACAAAACGGGACACTTATGAATTGGATAAAACGGGATACAGTTTTTTATATACTTTTCTCAATGGACATCGTAGGAGTATACCAGCCAACAAATCTGCCAGGAGACAGCCTACGGACAGACCAACCTGCAACATCCTCAGGGAAGAAAGGATTAGAACTCTTTTGTTATCGACCTAAGCTACCCTTTTCCATCTCTCCAAAGTTTGTTCTACCTGTACCTAAAGTAAAAGGACCTCGCCCAGAATACAAGGCTGATAAGAGAAAAAAGAAACTGTGGTAATAACATCATCTCCATATAAGAGTGAGTTAGAAATGAAGAAATAGAAAGGATGATAAAACTACAAGAAAGAAGAACCAAGAAAATTAAAGAAAAGGCTGCTAAGAAATCTTTCTAAAAATTCCAAAAAGTAGTTTATAAGAAAAGGAGATGGAAAAGAGGAAGAAAAAGAGCTACCAGGTCCAGCCAAACCTGAAAGTAGGCCTATAAAAGAATCCAAAAGAAAGCCTAATCCTGATGTTAAAAGTCAAAACATAGAAAAGTTTAATAAACCTTCAGCAAGCAGCCAAGAATGCATGTCGTCATTGTCTGAAGATGAAACAGGGGAAGGAGACACCTACATATATTGTAATACACTGTATGTCGATTCTAAGGCTGGTGAAGGTTGGATACAATGTTCTGGATGCCAAGAAGGGGCTCACGAAGCGTGTTCTAATGCGTTTTTATGCGACTTTTGTTCTGCTATAGGCCTAAATAAAAGGTTTCCCATTTTGTAAATAAAAACATAAAAAACTCTTATTTTAAGTCTCTGATTACTGAAGACATCGTTCTTTCAAGTGGAAATTTTGCTTTACAGTTTTCTGTCAGTTAATTATGCTTTTCAGTTAGTTTTACACAAAAAATTAAACATTGTAATCCCTATCCCGTTTTATCCAACCCAGGTGTGCTAAAACGGGATGTGTAAGAGTTTGGTAAATACTTTTTTTTACTAGTTTAAAATCATTATAATTAGTTAAAAATATGTTTTTTGTGTGCTTCAATAAATTTTGTAGTTATATATATATATATATATATAAAAAAAAAAAAAAAAAAAAAAAATGTGTGGTTTTCTTTAACATATTTTCCGTAGTAAAAAGAAAGAAGAATGGTATCCCGTTTTGTCCAACTTCCCCCTACTATTGCAATTATTAAATATATTGAAAAATTTACGTACCTGCTCCCTTTCCCAAGTCTTGTTTCAATTTTCTGAAGGCCATCTGAAGAAAAAAAAATAATAATAAATTATAGAGGAAGAGTGGCAAAAGGGTTAATAATAAAAAATGAATTCACATATAATCAAATGATGTGCAGAATATACCATTTTTTATTTTCTCTTATCCATGTTTAGTGGAGAAAATAATACTTTTGGTCAAATTTTTGAGATTTTGCTACATTAACACATTTTGAGGCTTTTCGAATAAAAAGAAAAACAGAGTTTGGTCTGAATGTCTATGTGTATGTGAATGTATTATCAGCATATTTCAGAAACAAATATTAGGAATAGCAGTATATCCAAACTAGCTATTCTAAGTGTACAGTGATGCTACTTTAAACATTAAGATTGTACAAATGGTTCCTGTAAAGGATCATACAGGAGTATTCAAATATTTACTCCTATGTTCAAAATTTAAGGCAGATACAGTTTATTAAACAAGGTGAAATTTACATTATATTTTTCGTATGTACATACACTAAGGGATTAAAAAAGTCGCACTGTAGAAAAATTGACAAAACAATTACTGCAACAAATAAAACTGTGATGCTTATATAACAAATCGATAAAATGATACTTACATACGTTTTAAATTTAGTATTTAGTTATTCACTTTATTACACTTTAAGAAGTACCTCCCAAAAAAATCGACATAAAGCTGTGGCTTTTTAAACATAGTACAATAAACATGTACTTTGTACTCTATTATGGTTTATTATATGAAATAAATACATTATAGTTAAATATAGGAAATGAAACTATGTATTTGTTAGATTTAAACAATTAATGAATTAAAAAATAAAGAAAAAATGTACTGGATAATTCCAGTTTTATATGGAATGACTGCTTTAATGTGTAACGAAAAAATATATTATACAGTTTTTTAATATAAAACTCAGATATATCATTGTGCCAAGCATCGTAAATATCTCTTTCTAGTTCTTGATAAGTTGTAGGTTTCAAATTTCGATTCCCATTTATAGTCTAAACATTTTCGATCGGCTTGAGATCAGAAGTGTTACAAAGAACATGTCGATTTTCAAAATCGTTTCTTAGAAATCCTCAAGTAAGGAGGCAAACAATACAATACCACTCGCAAATCTCAAATGATTTATAAACTCTCCATGATTTTTTATGTTTTTCTCTTCCTAATTTAATTTTTTAAAAACTTCTTGAAATACTGCATTCAAGAGTTTAGGTGAAACAAACTTTCTGATTTTGGATGCATTACTCGTTTTGTGGAGTTTTAATTTGGTTGTTGCTTCTTTATAAATGTTATCAAAAACAAAATTCAAGCTATTATGACGTCATTTTTATCAGGTATATATTTTTTAATAATACAGATTGCATTTTACATTTTTCAAAATCACGCGTAAAAGACAAAAACAATTTCTTTTCATGTAAAAAAATAAATAAAAAGTTAAACGCATTTATTTTTATTGACATCAATTTGAATTACAAGTCAAAGAAAAAATTCGGGAAAAATCGCAAAAGCTCGTATAAAGCATAAAATTTTGATAATAATAAATTAAAAATAAAAATAAATTTATAAAATTACCCAACTGAAATATTTTGATAAAATGCGTCGTAAATTAAATAAAATATCTTTGTTTTTGTTCTACGAAAGTTTCAGATTATTATTTCGAAGTACTTTTGAAAATCTATGAATTTATAAACAAAAGAAATCCAAATGCTGCATACCTATGCTTTGAAAAAAAAAAAGTAAAATTCGTGAAAATCAAAAAATTGTTATATACCGCGCACCATAATAATCGGATGCATATGTATCACAAATTTCTGTACAAAACTAGCCAAATTTTCTGTTTTTATTGCATGAGCTAAGAAAGCGAAAAAGACACAAAAAATTAAAAAACAGCAGCGTCAGCGGTAGTCCTTTTTCTTTCTTCCTTCTTCTTCTTTTTTTTTTTATGAATAGAGACAATATATTCTGAACATATTTGGCAATTTCTTTGTTGATTACTCTATAAGTTAAAATTTGGAAACATTTTTACGTTAAAAACTGAAACTTAATGCAATTTTTTAGCAGTTTAAAATAAAAGAACTTTAAAACACATTTACTTATCATTGAATCCATTAAATAGCAGGTTTGCCTCGTCGAGACAGGGCTTTCTTAAGGGCCCTCTTCACTAACCGCCGCCTGAAGCCGAAGCTAATGTTATTCTATGGGACATTTTTCTTTACAAATAACTTATTAACTAATACATATTTTTAAATTCTGTTTTCACGTTCTGAAAATTCCCAGCTGTTAAATTGACGGACCTTTTTAAAAAAATTATTTTTTTTAAATTTTTTATATTTTATTTTGAAGCTGCAAAATACGAATATTCAATATGTGAATTTTTTTCATTTTTCATTTTGCAATTTCAAAATAAAATATAAAATATTAAAAAAATACATTTTTAAAAAAGGTCCGTCAATTTAACAGTTGGGAATTTTCCGAATGTGAAAACAGAATTTAAAAATATGTATTAGTTAATAAGTTATTTGTAAAGAAAATTTCCCCATAGGGTAACATTGGCTCGGGCTTCCGGCGACGGTAAGTGAAGAGGGCCGTTAACCACCTCTCTAGAAGGCCTTGGTCGAAGCCATTTTGCTAAGGCCGTATGACGAATCCTCACTGGAAATATGCGTAAATATAAAAGGATGCGCTGCCATTCAGCTTCTGTTGATTTGAAATTCTCTAGTATTTCGCGGGTCATTAAATTTGTTGTGTCATATTTCATGAGAACGTTAAGTCTTGTAGATGCATAAAAAGTAAGTGAATCATATTTATTTTATTTTTAATATTACCTTTAGAAATTTTGATTATTAGACAATGATTATAAATTCAGCATTTCCAGAACATAATGTAAAAAATATTTAATTGGTCTGTTTCCGTTAAAAGTAATTCTTATACGATAAGCTTATTTTTATTTATTTATTTATTTTCCTAAGCAAATATTTCTTTATATTGCATACTTTTGAAAAAAGGGGAGTATATTTATCTTTTCCATATAAAAAAATTCCATGACTTCTTCCATAAAATCCCTTCCATAACGGTATAGAATCTTCCTTTCCCGAAGTTTATAAAAAATATCTATAAGAAACCAAATATATTTTACACATAACCTTACAATCTCGTATCCTTCAGTAAGGAATAATGTACGAAATTCACAAAACCTATTTTAACTGAAATATACTGAGTTAAATGCCATTAACCATGATATAGTCAGCCTAAAGACATTTTTTTTCTTTTAACTATGCTCTATGAATTAAGTAATCGATTGCAAACATTTAGTTGTATACTCTATTTCCACAATAACTTAAAATTCATTTTGATTTTCTTCTATATATATAAGAATGATGTACTGGATTTTTGAAATTTTTCTTTTTCTGGCTTTTGGTGCATTTACAAATTTGAGCTTTCCTTAAACTCGATTAAACCATTTTTAGATGTCTGTATGTGTATAATCAAAATTTTATGTTTTGGGTGCTGTATCTCACAAAATAATGAACAGAATTGTACAAAAGTTTTTATTTGGATGCACTTTGACATAAATTCGTGCTGAATAGCTTTTGGTACATATCATCTAAGAAGTGGCGCTACTATGCTGCAATTTCCCACAATTAAGGAAAGACTACATCTTAGCTTCTATTGTGTAGAACTTCACATAACTTAATGTTCAAATAGTCGATTGTGAAAGACTATGTTTATTCAACTTAGGTGCATATCGATCATCAGATAATGCCAGTATGTTCCAATGTTCCACATTTAAGAAAATGCTGTAACTGAGCTTCTGTGATATATAAATGCACTAAACTTGATAAGTGCAACAGCCATTATGAACTATTATGCTGATTTAATTTGAACGCATATTGGCCGACAGGTGACGTTGGTATGGTGCAACGTTCTCTATTTATAGGAAAGCCATACCTCAGCTTCTATGATATGGATATGCACCGAATTTGATATGTAAGGTGTATGTTATACATCCAAAAACTATGCCAAACTAGCTTTTTGAAAACTATGCCGAATCAATTTGGGTGTACACCAGATGACGTGCCGCACTACTATTACTCTTTGTAAATTTCCAGATAGTTATAGTATCTCAGCATCTATTTGTTAAATTAGTTTGTAAAATCTTTATTTGTGAGAAGCTGTGTTGATTACTTTGTGCATTGTAATAGATATATGGTGCTATTATATTAAATAATAATAGAAGAAAATTTTGCAATGGCTACAGCATATACTAATTTTAGATATAGTGGGTTAAATATATGTTAGTAATTTGCAACTGGTAATTATGAATGATTTACTTATAAATTGTCAAATATAATTCCCCGAGAAATTTTTTTAAATTCATTAATACGTAACATTTTCCCCCACAATAGTATCAAGACACGGTAGAGGTGTATATACTTTATCATTAATGGTATAAATAACTTAAGCATTTCCAATTTAACAATAACACTTTTTTTATAATTTACAACAAGTAATTTAAAATAATTTATTTAAGTGGGCATGAATATTATAATACTTACAAAACTTTAAATTAACACCATAAAAATAAAATATCTCGCAACAATTGTTTCGGGTCGAAAGAGCACACGACCCTTCGTCAGGCGACCAAAGTAGGCACGAGTACAGCAGTCAAAGTACTTTGACTGCTGTACTCGTGCCTACTTTGGTCGCCTGACGAAGGGTCGTGTGCTCTTTCGACCCGAAACCATTGTTGCGATTTTTTTTATTTTTATGGTGTTTATTCAAAGTTTTGTAAGTATTGTTTTGCAAAGCCAGTTCAGTGGTGCGAATAATTGATAAACCTTTTTACATTTTATTTCTGAAACAACAGACAGACGATCAACCTTTCTCTCTCTCTCTCTCTCGCTGTGTGTTTGTTTATCTTCGATAGCGCACATTGGATTTGCGACTGCAATTCCAAGCTATCGTACTGCTCACCTTTCAAAATATTTTTACAATTATAAATCTAAATTTATAGGGATATTTATAACTCTGTAAGTAATTTAAACATTATACACATGCTAGGCATGTATCGGAGCTCCCTATTCGTATCCAGAAAAATAGATCCGTATTTGTATGGATCTGTTTTCTTGTCTTCAACGAAACTAATATGTATCTTTTGTAGAAATTGTATGAAAATTAGAAAAGTATTATAAATCTTTCTTGACTGTTATTAATATATAAATTAAAGAAATACAGTATAACCTCGTATTTACATCCTGAAAATTGAAAAGATTTCGCAATTTACATTTTTTTCTTTTTTAAACTTTATTTTATATTCAATAGAAGAAAGTACTAGATTCGTAAAAATTTTCGACTTCCGTTTTTCGATGAATTTGCACGTATTGAAAGTTCCAGAACACGATTTGACTATTTTTAGAAAATATTAGATATGCCTGTGTGTGTGTGAGAGAGACAAAAATTTTGTGGCGACTGCAACTCTGGAATTACTGCACATAATTGCATATAAATTTATATGTAAATGCACCTTGACATAAATTCGTGCCTATCAACTTTTGGTGCCCATCCATCAAGAAATGGCACTGCTATACAGCGATTTCTAGAGACCATATATTAGGAAACTATATTATACAGGGTCTCTAGCGATTTCAACAATTTAAGGAATTGCTATGTCTCATGAACTACTGCAGAGAATTGCATATAAATTTACATGTAGATACACCTTGACATAACCTAGTCCTTATCAGCTTTTTATGTCAATTTCTCAAAAGATGGGGCTGCTATACAGTGATTTTCCCAATTCAAGGGAAGGCTATATCTCAGGAACTACTATACATAAAATTATATGTGGATCTACCTCGAGATAAATTATTGTCCATTCACTTTTGGTATCAATAATTCAATAGGTGACGGTGTTATACAGCGATTTCCATAATTTAAGGAAAAGAGATATCTCAAGTTCTATTGCGTATAATAATAAAGATAATAATAATAAATGATATGTGAAAAGATCATTATCAGACATTATGCTAATTCAATTTGGATGCATATCGGCCAATAGGTGGCGCTGCTGTACTGCAATTTTCCCCGAGAACGGAAAAGCTATATCTCAGCTTCTATGGTGTATAACTGTACAAAATTTGATATGTGAGATAACCATTATGAAAACGCATTTTTTAATATATTATTTATAGAGAATAAAGCTGTCTTTCTTTGTACTTTCAATGCAATTTTTCTCTAAGATGAAAATCGTCTGCATTCAGTATGGTAGGTAATTTAAATAAATAAGAGCTTTAATAAATTATTTGTACTGAGCGAATTTGTATTAGAAAATATAAAAAGAAAGTCTTGTGGTGGCCACAACATACTTTTTTGTTGTTGTTGTTGTTTTAAATACCTTTATTTTTAATAAAATTCAATCCTCGCTTTTATGTGAACGAAATTTTGAATTTTCCTCCTTTTATACTTGTATATACAGCAAATATAGAGGAAATACTTGTCGTGATTTCATTTAAAGCTATTATGTTGTGACCACCGCAAAACTTTCTTCTATATTTTCCTATAGGAAAATTCATTCGCCCAGTAAAAATATTTTCTTAAAACTATTCTTTATTAAAATTATCTACCATAATGAATGCAGATAATTTCATTTTAGAAAAAACTAACACTAATAATAAGAAAAGAAAGACAGTTTAATTCTCTATAAATAAAGTCTTAAAAAATGCTTCGTCATAATGGTTACCTCATATATCAGGTTTTGTACAGTTACATGACACAGAAGTTGAGATATAGCCATATCCAGTTCTCGGAGAAAATTGCAGTATAGCAGCGCCACTTATTGGCTGATATGCATCCAAATTGAATCTGCGTAATGTCCTATAATGGCTACGTTGATACGTGTCAAGTTTTGTTTGATTATACACAACAGAACCTTAGATACAGCCTTCCTTGAAAACGCAAAAGTCGACGTATAGCAGCACCATCTGTTGAGCAGTTGACAAAAAATGTTGGTGGGCACTAACTTACGTCAAAGTTTATCTGCATATAAATTTATATGCAAATTCGTTTAGTAGTTTCTGAGATATAGCCTTTCCTGAAATTGTGAAAATCGCGGTCTAGCAGCGGCACTTGTTGAGCAAATGACACCAAAAGTTGATAGGCACTAACTTAAACCAAGGTACATCTGCATATAAATTTATCTGCAGTAGTTCCTGAGATACGTCGCCATAAAATTTTTGTCACACACACACAGACACATATTTTTCTAAGAATGGTCAAATCGTGTTCTGGAGCCCTCAAAACGTGTAAATCCATTGAAAAGCGGAAGTTGAAAATTTTTACGATTGCAATACTTTCTTCTATTGAATACAGAAGAAAGTAAAAAGCAATATAAAATGAAAACATTTAGGAAACGGATTCCATCAAGGCAGATAATAATAATATTGTTTATCGTCTTCTCTAGAACAAATAAAAGCAAAGCAGATGTTTAATTGCGAATCATACATATCCGTTGGACTTTGTTAAATACGAACTTCCAGTTTTGAACAAGTCAATTTTAAAAGTATAATTGTTTCAGTCAATGTCTTAGCTACATATCGGAATATAGTAGCTTCATATAACTGTAATGCAAGTTGCTAAAAAATTAGGATTAAGAGCGGACAATACCTAATCTCGCCGGCAGCCTTGGCCCATGTTATTCTATGGGAAAATTTGTTTACATAATTACTCATTACCTAATGAATATTTTTTAATTCTGTTTTCACATTTAGAAAATTCATAGGCGTTAAATTAGTACTTGTTTTCCAAAAACTGATTTTTTAAAATTTTAGTATTTCATTTTGCGACTAGAAAATGAGAAAAATGCATTTTGTGAAAAATCGCATTTTTGAACTCAAAATTAAAATGTAAAAATTTTAAAAAATGAATTTTTCAAAAATGAGTACTCTTTTAACGGTTATGAATTTTCTGACTGCGAAAACAGAATTATAAAATGTACATTAGGTAATGTATAATTGTCACAACAAATTTTTCCATAGAATAACATTGGCCACGGCTGTCCGCGGGATTAGGTATTGTCCCCTCTTCAAGCAAACTAGGGAGACTTGACCCAATGATTAACACTTTCGCGACCGCATGCGTTTGTCTTGTTGACAGTAAGACCCGTCTGTGGGTGTTATTCTCCCAAGTTACAAAATTTTCTGTATTCACATTTATATCACAAATGAATATACAATTATAGTCTTTCTAACAAAAGTAGTTGTATCCATAGTATATTGATTGTATAAAAATGAATATTGGCTATATTCTTAAGAAATAAATATACAGATTGCAAAAGAAACGAAAACTGGCTGAGTTACAGATTTAATAAAAGTGGTTAATTAATGCTCTTTGTTTGGTTTAATGGATTTTTATTCTATGAATAATTAAAATATTGGGAATTAAGCTTAATGATTTTTTTTTTTTTTTTTAAGAAATAAGTAAAACATTGTGAATATTTAGCCATAATGAATTATTACTTTCCGAACACTATAGTGAGGAAAGTATTGTAATCATGTCAAAAATCCGAATTCGAGATTTTGATGTTTCTATACGTTTTGAGGTCCCCTGAGTCCGTTTTCACTATTTTTACGATGATGTATGTATGTGTGTGTGTATGTGTGTATGTATGTGTGTATGTCTGTGAGTGAACACGCTAGCGTCTAAACGCTTTGTTCGATTAACCTGAAAGTTGGTACGCATATTGTAAGTCACCATAGTAGGAACCCTATAGATTTTGGTGAATCTAGCACTTATAGTTTTTTTACAGGGACACAAAGAAAAATTCTTTATCATTATGGCCTATGGGAACAAAATCTTAAAAGTGCGATAGCATCTAAACGCCTTATTCAATTGAGCAAAAAATTTATACACATATTATAGGTCACAAATACTCAATCTGTATAGATTTTGGAGAATCTAGCACTTATAGTTTTTTTACAGGGACACAAATAAAAATTCTTTATCATTATGCCTATGGGGCCAAATTTTTAAAAGTGTGATAGGGTCTAAACGCCTTATTAATATGAGCAAAAAATTTGTACACATGTTATAGATCACAGTTGAACTAACTGTATAGATTTTGGGGGATCTAGCACTTACAGTTTTTTTACAGGGACACAAAGAAAAATTCTTTATCATTATGACCTATGGGACTAAATTTTTAAAAGTACGATAGCATCTAAACGCCTTATTGAATTGAGCTGAAAATTTATATGAGTATTATAAACCACTGTTTCACTAACTATAAGCATTTTGGTGAATCTAGCATTTATAGGTTTTTACAGGGACACAACGAAAAATTCTTTATCATTATGATCTATGGGCTCAAAGTTCAGTAGCGTTAAATAAAACATCGTGTAATAGATGGAGAAAAATACTCAAACACTCTATTATGGTTTTCTCTCTTTTGTTTGTTTAACAACTCCTCTTTCTTTACTTTATCTACAAAACTGTTAATTACTCAATGTTCGGAAAGTCGAGTGGAGTCACTCCAGATTTTTTTTATTTAAGAAATAACTAAAATAATTTTAATCATTGGGCCCAATGAATTGTTACATAATAAAAAACTGAAATGAAGACGGATAAGAATATGTTTGCTACTGTCCCACTAAACAGAAGATAAATAGAAGAAAGAAAGTAGCAGAAAGAAGAAAATAATTAAAAAATCAAAGTTGGCAAAAGAAAGGCAAAAAGACTCTTAATGTAAAAAGTACAAAATATGAAAATAACAAAAGAAAACAATAAACAATTTTTTTGTATTTACTAAAATCTTCTACAAAATGAAACAAGAAAACATTTAAATCATAAAACCCATGTTTGCTCTTTCAATACTTATGAATTTTCTCACTTTCATGAGGGGGGGTCATGCCTCCCTAAGTAGGGGGTCAAGTCTCCCTAGTCTTTAGGACACTTGACCCATGTGCTGACTTAAGAAATTTATTATTTTTGAACCATTTCTAGTGCAAACTATGCTATCATTTTTAGCCACACTATGTACAAAATATCAGACTATTTGCTCATAGTTTTTATTCAGATCCAACTGTTTCACAAAAAATATGAAAAATGAAAAAACAAAAACTGGTTTAAGTCTCCCTAGTTTCCCCTACCATAAAATAAGAAAAAATTACGCTTTATCAATTAGTTGTATGAAATAAAGCCGGGGCTAAAATGCTCCGGAATAAATTAAAATAGTGGCATCTCTGTACAAGTGCATCGTGCCAGAACATAAGACCTATGGTGGTGCAAAAGATCTGTGGTTACAGAGTGTGATAAAGTCCGAAACAGCAAACAAGTTCGCTTTTATTAAATAAATCTAATACTATATATATATATATATATATATATGAAAACTATTATTTTTTTATCTTTAAATATTTGCTGAAATTCCTGAAGTTAGACGACGAAAGTTTAAGTTATCTGAAACATATTTATCAATGAATAGCAAATTGTTTCATATCTAGTCAATGTACCTCTTAGCGACCTGACAATGATGCTAATTTATCCCTAATAGTGTTAGCCCCTCCCCCTTTTTTCATACCAGTATATTTCTAGAGTAATGGTCTTCTTATTTAATCGTGAGTACATATTGCATACTTGCCAACATAACCAGAAAGGTTGTTAGTTCCGCCCCTATCCGACTAATTTTTCACACCAGTCTTTTTTTAGAGTACTTTTCTTCTTATTTAATCGAAAATATATTCGAAGAGCTATCTTCTAAAAATTAAGTGGTGTACAAAAAGAGGCGGAAACTAACAATTTTCCGGGTTAGGTCCGCAAGTATGATATTGTTAAATAGTACTCTACAAATTTACTGGTGTGGAAAAAAGGCGGGGCGTAACACTATTACAAAAAAAAAAAAAAAAAAAAAAAAAAAAATGCGTAACTGGCCGATCTACTTTTAACATGCAAGTGATTTCTTGCAATATTTATATGTTTTCTGGCACAATTTTATATATGTAAATCAAATATTGCGTTGTTTAGTTTTAACAGAGTTTGTACAGACTTCGGTTTTTCCCTGAATCTTATATTAGTATTTTTTTTCTTTTCTTTTCTTTACGATTTTCGTTATAAAATAAGTCTATAAATTTAAGATGAATTTTGTAGTTCCTGACTACTGGTTCGAGACTCAGAGGAAAAAAACGGTTCCGTAAGAATCTTGTCTATTAATAATTAAAAACAGCAATCTTTTGTGATAGTTTTATTTAATAAAATAAATAAAAATTAAAAAATATACTTGCTTTTAAATTTTTTTGTGAATCTACGTTTAGAAACTGAATCGAAATTTGAATATTATGCAGATACATAGGCTCGTATGTGTCACCTTTTACGCATTTTAACTACCAATAATTTTTAGTAAAACTATTTTATAAATTTCTGTAAAGTTTTCACTGTTAAAAATAAATAAATAAATAAATAAATAAAATAAAATAAAAAATTCTCTTTAATTAATGAGGCTTTATAAATCCGAAAAATTAGAAGCTATATAACTATGATTTTGAATATCAAAATAAAAATAAGATGAAACAACAAGGACCTATTTACAAATAGGTATAATATTTTGTTGTTGTTGTTATTGTTGTTTTATTTTTCTGATTAAATGTGCTGTATGTATGGTTGTCAAAATTTTCAGCCAGAGTTTACAGATTTACTTAACCATTTCCAGTGATAGTCTTACAGAAAAAAAGATTAACTATTGAGTAGTTGATTCATTTCCTCTTAAATTTCATAGGTAACTTTTCTTTGTGATTTAGTCAGAGCCTGATTAAGGGGGTAGCACACATTATTAAAACTTACACCGTTATTTTTTAACAAATACTTTCCTCCTATAATAAACAGAAAATTATCATTAAAAATTATTTTAAAAAAATTCTGGTGTCTAATAAAGGTGAGTAAATTGGATTGTTTTACACCGTTCATTTTTTATAAAAAATATTTCCTCGTCAAAGCGCGGAATTTCTATGACACGAAGTAAAAAATAATTGTAAAAATATTCCGGTGAGAGCGGAGATAATGTGTGCTTCCCCCTTAATCAGGCTCTGGATTTAGTAAAAAATAATGTTTGAATTACATCTGCAGTTATTTATAATAATTTTAATTTTGACAACCCGAGTGCATTTTTTTATTATTATTTAACATAACCTGCACACTCTCTATACCTCAATATGTAACTTCTATACGTTTCGACTGAACGGAATACATATAAAATGTTTCATGATCTATTTCTTGTTTCTCTTATAAAAATAAGAAAAAATGAATGAAGTGAAATAAGAATTTCATAGATTAAGTCCTACTGGAGATTCAAATTAAGTTTTATATGACAACATAACAAGAAAAAGGACCTGAAATCATGTACGTGAAAGCACAGAATACAAAAAAAAAAAAAAAAAAAAAAAAAAAAACACTGAAATACATCAATTAAATGTGTTCTTGGATTAAATAAGTATAACTTTTAATGAGTTTCTCGAAACAGAAATTGTAGAGTAAGCCCGGTCGCAAATGTTGAAATTCAAGCAAAAAAAAAAAAAAAAAAAAATCTAAATTTAGTCAAACGAAAGGACGTCATCATTCAACATGGCAATGCATGTTGCATATTAGCCAATGGCAAAACTTTAAGGATTTAAAATAAAACAAGTCTCCAGCAATCACGTATTTCACTGTTCCTTGTAAAATAACTTGAAAGGCAACACCACACTTGATTCGACGGAATAAATCAAAAATAAACTGACGATTTTCTTATAATAGCAGCCACCCCATCCTGTTCCCAGGGCACACTCAGTTTAATCTGAGAATAAACAGACATCCTAAAGACATCCTTTGGATCTATTTAGGATAAGAATGATGTTAGGGCAAGCTATTTCTACAAAGAAAAAATTCAAAAACTAGTAAAATGTTGGGCGACGCTTATAGAAAATGTTGAAGAGTTCATTGCTTTTTAATAAATACTATATTTTTATGAAAATATGTTCCATTTGTTTGCAAATATAGAAAACAGTATAATTTTAATTTTTAAAGAATAGAAATTTGATTCTTTATTTTATAGCAAGTGGAATTTTCTGAATAGTAGAAAAAAAGTTTAGATATAAAAACTCAGTTTTATACAGAAATCTTCCTAATACTATCTACAATTAGAAATCCACAGTAATATTCTTCTACTGTTAAAGAAATACAAAATGTTCCATCAAAACTAATGTTACTAAAGAAATTTTTTAAACCCTTTCAGGGGCAAAAAATTTTCTCATTTAACATTAACAGCCACTAACAATGTTAAAAGAGAAAAAAATGAATGAATTTATTTCTCTAAATTGTAAAAGCAAAATTTTATTTAAAAAAATAAAAATAATAATAATAATAATTCCGGGGACAATTTTTGGAATTCTTAATAAAATTTGCTTTTGCACTGTGTAAACGGCGCCCCTGAAAGGTTAAGAAACATAAATCAAAATATTTGCCTTTAACCCCCTTAACGCGCGTTGTCCTCGCTGCGAGGACGCAAAATTTAAGATCCAGCTGCAAAAGTTCATCCCGGAAAATTTTTAGTAAAAATTTACGTTTATGACATATCAGAAAAGGCCGGTTTTTTTAACCTTAAAATTTAAAATTTCTTTTAGTTTAATTTAGTTCATGAATTCCGGTGGCAGTATAATTTAAAATAATGCGAATTGTCTTTAATAACAGGTGTAAAATAATTGGAACAATCTTTTTTTCTTTTTTATTCAACAAACAAATGCTTGAAAAAACCCTAGCCTTATCTACTTACTGCCGTTTGTCACATAGGACTTAGAAATCCACAGTTTCCAACAGATTTTTTTTTTTTTTTTTTTTTTTTTTTTTTTGGGGGGGGGGGGGTGAGGGGGGGGGTGTTGTTGTTTTTGTTTGCTTGTTTCTTTGTGCAATAAACAACGGGGAAGGCTTAACCTTTAGAGGTGAGCTCTTTTAAAATTCCAATTGCCGTCATAGCATCTCTCTGAAGGTTAAAAGCGTTCAATACTCATAAGCGGCCTCCTTCCGTCTTTCAGATCAATTTCTTACGATAAATACGTATTATTTTATTAATTCCTATTTAAATAAAGTAAAAATATTATATGAAAACAAAAAACACTATAATTCTGTAAAATAATTTATATTATTGCAGTGTAATGAATTTTATATTCCTTGATATGCTATAGGCAGGAGTCGTAGTCCTCGTATGCAAGCTGTATGCAAGCTCTTTTTATAGGCGTGCGTTAAATGGGAACATCTTCGTCCTAGTTTCATATATCTAAGAATTTCTGACAGTTTAATTGCTCTTTTTTTCTGGTCCGTACGATGATCTGTCTTCGCACCTTTACCTGACTTCTTCTTCTTCTCTTTTTTTTTTTTTTTTGTGAATATTTTATTTATTAACGTGTGAAAAATCAAACGTGCGTTAAACTTTATAATAGTTATCGGATTTTCTGCTGATTTTGTAGCATACTTGCCAACCATCTCATTAACAACCGTACAATTGTTGACGCCCCTTTAAAAAACGCCCCTTTTTTCACATCAATTAATTTTTAGAGTAATTCTCTCCAAATAATATTACGATTAAATAAGAACAAAATTACTCTAAAATCTGACTGGTGTGAATAAAAAGGCGGGTACTAAATATGGTACGGTTCATAAAGAGATGGTTGGCAAGTATGTTGTTGTAATCTCCGCCTGTGGACGTTATTCTTTTACATTACATTAGTTTAAAAGAATATTTTCTGTATTAAAATTTATAATATAAATGATCCTTCGTTACAATTATACTCTTTGTAATCAAAGTATTTTTATCCGCAGTGCATTGATTGCACAAATGTGAATATTGGGTGCATTGTTCAAAAATATCGTAACCTACGTAACATGAAGAACCGCCCACTGGCAGAGTTGCAAATTTTCATGTGACGTGAATTCACGTCAGCGGTCGCGAAAGTGTTAATATCCATGCGCATACTTGCCAACCATCTCATTAATAATCGTAACATTTTTACGCCTCTTTAAAACATGCCCTTTTATACACACCACTTTACTTTTAGAGTAAATTTATCCAAATGTAGTTACGATTAAATAATAATAAAACTACTCTAAAAAAAGACTCATGTGAAAAAAAGGCGTGTTCTAAAAGTGTTACGATTCATAATGAGATGGTTGACAAGTATACATGCGTAAATACGGATACAATAACTTCCCCTTATATATATATATATAAAAAAAAATGATTTTTAAACCAGAAAAAATAAATACTTTTTTCATATAAAACAATTCACTTGCGCACAGTATTTGGAAGATTGGTAATTGGTCGATTTCTCAAGGAATCGTGGTTATAACGTACAGGTATGACTGCGTAGAATTAGGAAAAATAGACCGGCTCATCGCCGCCATTTTTTTGGCTCCGAAGGGGACAGCGTTCCCGCTTGGCGTCCTTATCTCTCTCCTAATGATTTTAAGAAATTTTGATCTGAAGCTAATCCGGTCAAGATAAGAACAATACAATAAGCAACAATAATATTCCTAAAAACACATTTTTTCACAGTACATTCTCAGGATGTCATTTTATTCTGAGGATACCCTATGGATGTACGATGTGTTGTTAGGGCGGTTTCTGTTTCTTTTACGAAATGTCGCCAAAACTCAAATACACCAGTAATAGAAGGTATATGAACACTTTATATTCACTTCTTGAATGATTATAGCAGTTTATCGCTAAACAAACTTCCATATCATAATTTACTTAGCTAAAATTATGAAATTTAATAAAATATGTTACTCTAAAGTAACGTAAGACGATAAAAAAAAAAAAAAAAAAGTGGTTTGTTCATCAGAGAAACGAGCTGGGTACATGTGGCAACCCTAAGACAACAAAATGCCTGATGCGCCAGCTCGTATATATAGGAGCCTTAAGAAGGGGGAGTGTGTGTTGTAATTTCTCTGACCGATTTCTTTCACAGTTCGACTACGAAGCAGCGCAATATCGCTGAAATGAAAAATCTTCCAATTCATAATTTCGATGTTGGCAAATATGCTGTTGCAAAGTTGTGAATTTTTATTATTTACTCCGAAACATTGTAGCTTTGTTTGTAACCGCCCTTTATTCGCACCACAAAATTTGTAGAGTAATTTTCTTCAATGTGTATTTACGAATGAATAAGAAATGATTAAGCTTATAAAAAAAGTGGCATGAAAAAAAAAAAAAAAAAAAAGGAGTTATAATAACACTGTAGAATAACACAGAATTTAATTTTCAAATCAGACTGATTGTCAAATTATTTCTCAAATTTTGAATATAGTACTTACATAGGTATGAACTGATATGGTTTTAAAACACCACTCTTTCTTTGTAAAAAAATTCATCAAGTGTAATCGCAGAAAATTGCTAAAAGAATACTAAAATTTTCTATAAAAAACCTCCGGTAGTAAAAAAGCGTACAAGTTGACAGCTAGGCACTTACAAGGAAATGTTTAGTTCTTGAGTCGCAACCGAAAAGCTACAAAATATTTGTTGAAATTTACAATTTAATTGCTAATACAAAAAAAGGCGTAGCAAAATAAATTACCCTTCGTTCATCATTACAGGAAAAGTTAAAAATATTTTGTCTATAAGTTTTTTAGAAGTTGAGTTATGAGGGTTTGTATTACTTTTTTTTTTTTTTTTTTTTTTTTTTTTTGGGGGGGGGGGGGAGGGGGTTACTTTTTTAGATAACGAAGCTACTGCACTTTGGGAGCAGTGCTGTCCATTTTATTTTGCGCTCCTTTTTAACACATTGAAGGCCAAATATCTTTCTATTCTTATTTTAAGTCCCACTCTTTAACATTTCTTCAAACGTTATATTATTAAAAATAAAAAAGAATATTTTTCTTATTCGTGTTTAAATCTCTTAAATACTATCCTCAGAAATTGATACGGTAATTGCATAAGTGCCAACTTGTTCGGTTTTTAACACCGGTATTTCTTTGCAAATATATATATATATATATATATATATATGTATATATATATATATCATGTTTAATCACAGAAAACTCCTAAAAAACTTATTAGAAATTACACTTAAGAATTTCCGGTAGGAAAAAAAAAATGTCTATGTAATTGTCATTGGAGAACATAAACACCATTGAATACTCAAGGAATTAAACTCGAATGTGTAAAATATAATAATAATAATGTATTATTTTAGAGAAACGCCTAAAAGGAGGGGCTAGTCTTTTATATTAAATGAGTTAAATTCGTGACCTGTCAAATATGTGTTAACATTACGTTACGACGATTTACTCGACAGTTTTACGACAAGCATGCTACACAGACAAACAAAGAAATGTCATGTGTACTTATCCATACAAGCATATTCTTCCTATTTTTTTACACCAGCTTTATAAAACAGCTATATTCATCTTATTTAATTGCAGAATTTTGATGTTTAAGTAAAGAAGAATTTTTTTTAAGGAATATAATGGTGAAAAGAAATTGCCAAATTTGGCATCGATGAGCGACTTAGTATCAGTTATCAATTTAAAATACAGTATCAATTTAAAATACATTCAGTGCCCGCAGCGGTCCTATATTTTCACGTGTGTTTTATTATTTTAATACCACTATTTTTTTTATACATTTTCTGTCGAGATTTTAAAGCCAAAGAAATAGGTAAAAGTATACTGATTGATTAGAGTGGTGGGAAAAAAATAAAATGCACGTAAAAATATAGGACTGCTGCGAGCACTGACTATTTCATAGCGCAGGGGTGAAAGTGGTTATCGTCATCGGCACCACTATTTTTATTTAGAAAAAAATAGTGTATTTTTACACTAATACCCTTCTATTAAAAAGGATACAGATTATTGTTAAAAATTACCGGTGGAAACGTTCCGTCAACAGACGGTACATTTCACTCCTGTCATGGCGTGAGATATGAAACAGTTATCGCAAGAACACGTTCATCAACTTTTAAATTCAGATTGATAAATTCCTCTAATAACACTGCTGTGCATGAAAATCGGCCCAAACGCCTTTTTTGTTTGTAAGGCTACAGAGTTGGAAAATTCTAAAACATGAACATTTGCATAAGAGGATTTTTTTTTTTTTTTTTTTTTTTTGGGGGGGGGGGGGGCGCCACTGAAAGTATAGACTACATTTATTATATTTGATTAATAAATTATTATCATTTATTATAAGTTATATATATATATATATATACATATATTGTTTTCGTGTGTTAAAATAATTTTTCATTCTCCAAATCAAATCCATGGCCATATAATTACCGAACAGTGATAAAAATTGGGGGATGGGTGGCGTCCCGAGAAAATAGTGTGTGATTGGGCAAAATGGGGGATCTTATTCGGATTTAGGAGGACATTTTACATAAGAATCAGTAAGAACAGTATCGGGGCTCGATTTTTTTTTCAGCGAGTGTAATTTTCTGGTTTTAAGTATTAACTACCAAATTAGCTTTCTATTTAAAACTTTCGCATCGGAAACGAGAATTTACATTTTGTTTGACATAATAGCATACTCATTTTTAGCTGCGTGGTTGTAGTTAACGGTAAAAATTAATACCACTATAAACTAGTAATAATTTTACCTTTGTTAAATTACAGAAAGTTACTATAAAATATTTTTGTATGAACATAATGCTGATATTGTCGTACCTCACTACCCCCCTCCCCCTTCCTCCGATCTTTATATCACAAAAGTTTCCCGGTTTATTTAAAAGATATAGGAAAATAGCTTACTCCGAAAGTAAATTTATCCTAAAAAATTTCAAGGAATTCAAACGGAAATTGTTACTAAAAAAAAAAAAAAAAAAAAAAAATCCGTTTTGTTAAAAAATTAAATAACAATAACATTTAATATTAAATAAATCTAATATTACATTTTTGATGAAAAATTTCCGCTATTTCCGCTAACGTAAAGTTTTGCTAAAAAATTTCAGGGATGAGTTTTTGCAGCTGGAGCTTAATAATTGGACAGCGAGGACAGCGCGCGAAAAAGGGTTAAAATAAGAAGATAAAAAATAGGCCGCTTAAAATTTAAGCCAGAAACAGATTGTTTATGCTTATGCGCATTTAATTTACAGGGGTAATTAAGACATTTTACCTCCAGGTATTTTCTAATAGAAATCCCTATTCTATTTCTAAGGTATATTATTGTGATTCAAACTAGTTGACATAGGTGGAATCAGATCAGTTACACACTCCCCCCCTCCCATATAACTATTTAAAAGATGCTGATATATGTGGATTACCTGCTGTCAATTATATATAATATCATAAGTGCCAAATGTTGCGATATTTCGACATCGGCATTTTAAGAGGAATTTTACAAAATCATTTTAAAAATTTCTATAAAATTAGTGATGTTCAAAAATCAGAGCTGTGCCTGATAAGTCCATTTCTAGTCTACACAAGCATAGCCTCCTAAACTAGATGCCTGCCGTGTGGCTCGGAAACTCGGCAACAGTTCAAGGGGTAGACAGCTCCACCTGGTACAGATTGTGCGACTTTTTTATTCAACTGTTACCAATAGTTTTAAGAAGTGATATATGATATATATAATCGACGTTTCTTCGATTCTATTCGACTTCTATGTATATCAAATCCCACTTTTAAAAATTTTTGGTGGCTGTTGAATAAAAAAGTCGCGCAATCTGTAAGGTGGCGCTGTTTACCATTTTAAGCGTTGTTAAGTTTCCGAGCCACGCGACAGGCATCTAGTTAAGGAGGCTATGCTACAAGCATTCTTGTCAACATTTTAACTTTATCCGGTGCATTTATAGTCCGGCGTTTAATCCGCACCATTTAGTTTATAGAATATTTTTCTCCAATATATAACTAGGGGAAACTAGGGTGGTTTGACCCATAGGGACACTTGACCCATGAAGGTTTTTTTATGAAAAGGAAACTTTAGGAAAATGTTAGTCATTATACTAATTGACTAATCATACAACAGTATTTTGCAGGGAACAACCATTGCAGAATCATCAGTGGTTTTCTAGCAATTTAGTGTTGATCGATGCTACAGCTTTCAAGTAAATCTTGGAGACCTTGGACGTGCAACCCAAATTATTATAGTAAATAAACATTCCCGTCGAACAAATGCAATAAATAAAGATACATTTTTTTTTTTTTTTTTTTCAGAATATAAGCATTAAACAATGAACTATTATCACTGACCTTGAAGCACAATTTTGCAGTCTTGACGTTCACAACTCACTTAAGTGTTTAATCATTATTATTAATCTTTTTTTTTTTTCAGATTTTTAACGCAATACAATTAGTAATTACATCTTTTTTTTCCCTTCTATGTTCAATGGAAGAAAGTATTGGATTCGTAAAAGTTTTCGACTTCCGGTTTTCGACGGATTTACAAGTTTTGAGAGATTAGACCACGATTTGACCATTTTTAGAAAATGTCTGTCTGTCCGTCTGTGTGTGTATGTATGTATGACAAAAATTTTGTGGCAACTGTATCTACGAAACTACTGTTCAGAATTACATATAAATTTATATGTAGATGCATCTTGACCTAAATTAGTGCCTATCAACTTTTGGTGTCAATCGCTCGACAGGTGGCGCTGCTATGCAGCGATAGCATTTTTAATATGGTTGTCAACTTTCAAATATGCTTAACAATATTCATTAAAAAAATAATAATAATTCAATTGAAAAAAATCAATAAAACCAGATCGATTTTTAAAAAAATCTTGTGCTTGCTTTTCCAAAGGAATCATACGAATTATAAGGTATGGTATTATATGACAATATATATATATCATCATTACCAATTTCAGCCTCTCTCAATCCACTGTAGGATGAAGGCCTCTGCTAGGCGATTCCTAACTGCCCTGTTTTCGCACACACACACACACACACACACACACACACACACACACATATATATATATATATATATAATAATTTATGCATAGTTAAGAAAGGTTTTGATAGAATATTTCGTCTCCTCATTGATTTATTTGATTTCCAATGAAGCCAACTATGATATATGCAACTTCCTAATTGAATGCAACCTATGCAATGAGGTGAAATTTACATATCATATAACGTATTTCTTAGTATTATCCTGATGTCTTTTTTTTTTTTTTTTTTTTTAAGGTTTGTGAGCTCCATTTTAAACCTGATGGAATTATACAAACAATAACATATTTTGATGAAAAAGAAGGAAAGTTATATAAAGTCCCAAGAAATAAAGCAATTGTTAAAGATGCCTACGATTCCTACAATTTTCAGTGGCTTGCCATCATGGAGAGCTATTAAACATAAAAAAAAATACGTTTTATTACCTAATTATATTTGTGCTTTTATATTATTATTATGATTAATTTTTATGTAAATTATGGAGCAATCTTTTTCATGTATATGAAACATTTATAATTTTTAATAAAATAATTTTTATTTTGATTTTTGTCTTTTATGTATTATTTCAATTACATAGTTTTAATGAAGGAGAAATCTTATTTAACTAAGCCACTTAAATTCTTGATTTAAAGAATGTTGAAAGTAATGTTATCAGGTAAGTGAGAGTTATTTTGGATGATCAAATACTTATAAATTATTGTTATATATTAAAATTTTTCTGGCCATAAAATTTACAGAGATGATTAAAAATAAAATTAAAAATTCTTATTATATATGTTAAAGTGTTTTTAATGCAAATTTTATGTCCACCCTCACCTTGAAAAAAAAAAAAAAAAAAAAAAGTATATCAATATTTATGATTTTAAAACTTTAAATAACCTGAAATTTGGAGTTCGATGTTATTTACAGTTTAGTACATTGTATCGTCTATACGGTATATATTGTTTATATTGTCTGTATCAATTGTTAAAGCACATTGTATCGTCGTACTTATCTGTAATTTTAATCAGGTGGAAAAAACCCATTATTTAAAAAAAATATATACATATATTCAGGTTGGCTTAAATATAAAAAAAAAAAAGTTTACATTTATTTTTGTAACCACAGCGTATAAAACGAAAGCACCGATGAGAATATATATATATATATATATATTTCTAAATCCATATATGAGGATGTGCATAAAAAGTGGACTAAATCATGTGGCGCCACAATCCTCTTGGAATGCCTTGATAAAAAGGTGTTGGAATGCGTGCGTTAATGATAAATAAATGTAGGGAAGAATGATTAAACTAGCAAATTCTTTGTTTCAGTAGTTTGTTATATTTCCAGTATTCATAGCTGCTAACTTTTTTAATTGATTCCGGAATGTTGTTAGTATATCGCCCTATCTTCAAATCATATTCTTTGAGGAGTAATTGTCTTAATATTTAATTGTAATTACATGCTAAAGAAAAATTATTCTATTAAGAATATGGTATGAAGAAAAGGGCGAATGTTAACAACATTCCGGAATAAATTGAAAAAGTTGGCAGCTATGATTCCAGTTGATGGACAAGTAATATTTTTCAGAAAAGTTTTTAAATGTTTTTTCAAGGTTGAACACCTTAAAGGGGGGGGGGGATTAAACAATTAAAAAAGTAAAGAGGTTAAGACTAATAACAATGCTTTTGCAAAAACCTCTGCAGACAAATATGAACCTCTTACTGTTTTTAGGAACATACAAGAAAAATGTAAAATTGAGCAATTTTCTTGTAAAATATATAGAGGGAAAATAAGCAGAGAATAAATATAATAATGAAATGAGATTTATTAAATGTATGTGTAAAAATTACAATACTGATTTTAATTATCTCAAAATAAGCTTAAATTTTTGGGGGTTTTACTTTCATCACCCTACTACCATAGGTAATGGAAGTATTGTATTCGGTCCAAAAATTCGATATCGATATTTCACCTGATTTACACGTTTCAAGGTCCCCTGAGTCCAAAAATGTGGTTTTTGGCAATTGGTCAGTGTGTGTGTATATGTGTGGAATCTTCTGGCTATCATATCTCCGAAACTAATAAAGATAGAACTACAAAACTTCAGAATCGAGACAGGTCTGGTGTACAGATGAATTTTCCAAATGTTGGTAAAAATTGAAAAAACCAGAAGTGGGACCGTAAGTCCGTATTTCAAAAACGGCTCTAACGATTTTCTTCAAATTTGCTATATAAACATTCTATTAGATGTCCTTTCGAATGATATAGTTGGTTAGTTCAGGAAAATTGATAGGAGCATAAATAGCTCAATTTCAGGTCTCGCAAGAGCGTTCCTTCAAAAACGGCTTACGCCAAAATTGTACGCTTTTCAAACTCGCCATATTAACTCATTTTTAAATATCCTTTTGCATGTAATTATTGTTTTCCGGTCAAAAATTGCGTTTTGATAAAAGTTGTTATCTAAAAAACGGCTCTAACGATTTTCTTGAAAATTGTTACATATAAATCAATTTTAGATATCCTTTCTCATGCATTACGTGGTTATTACAGGAAAATTAACAGTCATCTTGCTTAGGTAGGCCAGTTTTAGATCTCGGAAATTGGTGTTTCAAAAAAATAACTACCATATATATATATATATATATATATATATATATATATATATTAACCTCGCTATGTGTAAGCTTCGTTTTATATGTCTTTACATGTGTATAAAATTTTTCTTACTGGAAAAATTTTAGGTTTCTACTTCTTTAAGTCACTTTTATATCTTGTGATCACTTTATCTAAAAAAAAAAAAAAAAAAAAAAAAAATCTGGTGTGAAAAAACTACACGACTTCCACTACCCACTATTACACGTATTACATGCATGTTTTAGAAATAATGTGGTCAGCGAAGACATAAAACTGACCTAGCGAAGTATACACAAAAGAAATTTCCTATAGGAGAAAGTTAATATATATGTATATGTGTGTGTGTGTGTGTGTGTGTGTAAAACAGAATTTACATAGCGAGTTAAAAAATAAGAGGGGGGGGGGAGGGGAATGATAGAGTTATTTTTTCAAACACCAATTTCCGAGATCTAAAACTGACCTACCTAATCAGGATGACTGTCATTTTTCCTGTAATAACCACGTAATACATGAAAAAGGATATCTAAAATGGATTTATGTAACAGTTTTCACGAAAATCGTTAGAGCCGTTTTTGAGATACCAACTTTTACCAAAACTTGGCATACTAAATTGTTGACCGGAAAACAATAATTACATACAAAAGCATATATAAAAGAGATTTAATATGGCGAGTTTGAAAATATTCAGTACAGCCGTTTTTAAAGGAGACCTGAAATTAAGCTATTTATATAGGGCGCCTATCAATTTTCCTGAACTAACCAACTATATCATTCGAAAGGACATCTAATACAGTGTTTATATGGCAACTTTGAAGAAAATCGTTGGAGCCATTTTTGAGATACGGACTTACGGTCCCAATTCCGGTTTCCGATGTCTCACTTCCGGATTTCCAATTTTCACCAAATTTTGGAAAATTCATCTGTACACCAAACCTGCCTCAATTCTGAAGTTTCGTAGTTTTATCTTTATAAGTTTAGGAGATATAACCAGAAAATTTCACACGTACATACACCACTGACCAATGGCCAAAAACTACTGTTTTGGACTCAGGAGACCTTAAAACGTGTAAATCAAGCGAAAACTCGAATTTGAATTTTTAGATCGAATACAATATTTCCATTATCTACGGTAGTCTGGTAATGGAAGTATACCTGGGATCTGATGACTAACTTTCTTAATCAAGTGTAGTTTCTGACTAACTTGTCTTGTCTGGCAACTGCGGTTGTTGCGACTAACCTTCCTGGTCAGATAATTATGATTGTCGACTAGCCTTCTTTGCCTGATAATATTAACCTTCCTAGTCTGGAATAGTGTTTTGGTGACTAGTTCAGCAAGTACACTTTTTAGTTTTGGAGACTAGTTCAGCAAGTACACTTTTCAGTTTTGGTGACTAGTTCAACAAGTACACTTTTTAGTTTTGGAGACTAGTTCAGCAAGTACACTTTTCAGTTTTGGTGACTAGTTCAGCAAGTACACTTTTCAGTTTTGGAGACTAGTTCAGCTTGTACAATTTTTAACTGAAGTTGCCTAGTCAGCTATTTTGGTTAGTGAATTCTGTATTGTCAGTTGAGCATTTTGCCAGGTCACTGTGACCAATTTATTTTTCTGTGTGTAGAGTGAAAAGTAGAAAAAGTGCCAGCAAAGGAACGAGCTAACTTTTAATTATATTTCAGGGTTAAAAATTCATAAGGGGTTTTTCCTATGCCACGTATTTAACATGAAGATCCAATTAATTAATCAACGTTGCAAACATTCTTTTTTGTAAAAAAAACCCTTAGGATCTCATAAATCTAAGTAAATAAATAAAAAATGCTAGAGTTACAAGCCTATAAGAAGTTTTTCACAAAATTAAGTACTGCAACGTAGTTGAAATAAATGAATTTTCGAATTAAATATGTGGCATGTGAAAAACCCCCTATAAAATTTCAACTCTGAAAATTATCTATAAAATCTTTTTGTAAAAAAAATAGAACTGGCTCCAAAAAGCAACTACTATTCAAACAACTAAAAAAAAAAAAAAAAAAAAAAAAAAATTGGTATGAAATGAAACAGTAAATTGCGCCTAAAAGTATAAAATAATTTCCTTCGCCAAACAACCTATAACACTACAATTAATCATAACTTTTGAAGTCGCCGCAAAATTAAATAAAATTTAATTAGTTTTTAAAGGTTTGTTTTTAGATCGGTAGCAACAAATGCTGTTGTCTCGAATGATCCATTTTCATGTTTCCTTTATTATTTTATCACTGTATAAAATTGGTCCATTAGTAGCATCTACATATAACAGTGAACATTCTTTACAATGCGGTATTTATGTTTCTACGAAGTTAGAGTTTCCTTTGCAAATTTGGTATAACTTTGATAACTATCATCCTTGGTGGCTTTTGGATTTGGCGATCAAAACATACACGCAAGATGTATATTTTCATAATATATATTGCACGATGTATTGTTTCATATTCTTGATTACTCTCTTAATATACCTTATCAAACTAACCATGATATCCCAAAGAAATTAAATATGTTTGCCAGATAATTTTGCGATTTTTTTTTCACCAAGGACGTCAGATACCAGCATCTTCGCCAACTGTTGCTGCTTACGAAATCTTATTTGTTTTCTTGAATCAAAGTAGTTTTCGGCTGCGTTTTGCAAGTGACAATGTGAGATGTGTATATTGAATAGGATTTGATGTTTGTATTGAATAAAGTTATCAATTTTTATTTAATTTTGCGCCGACTTCAAAAGTTATGATTAATTGTAGTGTTATAGGTTGTTTGGCGAAGGAAATTATTTTATACTTTTAGGCGCAATTTTCTGTTTCATTTCATACCAATTTTTTTTTTTTTTTTTTTTTAGTTGTTTGAATAGTAGTTGCTTTTTGGAGCCGGTTCTATTTTTTTTTTACAAAAAGATTTTATTTTTCTCTTTTCAGTGAAAACATCATCGTCTTTTCATCAAAAGACGTTCGACGGCAGCTTCACAAATCACAACTTCCAAGAAAAGTGACATAACTCAAAAAATGGTTTATGTCACTGAAAAATACATGAAATGCACCCAATGTGAACAAAAAAGTTACATCTCCATCTAGAAAGTTATCCACTCGAGAGACAGTTGTGCCAGTTTTATTCTAATCAAGTTATTTTTAAGATGATTTTTCTTAAATGCTGCATTTTTAAGTTGTGTCACTTTTATTACCTTTATCGGATATGAGCAAAAAACTATCTGTTGAATGACCCTACGTTAAGTTAAAAAGTCTTTAGAAATGTAAAGAACGGATACGCTATATTCGTAACCAAAAATTCTGTTAGGCATATGTATTGAACTTTACAGTGAATACGTGTCACCCGCTGCGCTGGAAATTGCGCCGTGTAAAGTTCAAACAAAGAGCAAAATATGCATTGCATCTGACGGACAGAAGTTTCAACATCGATACTTACATACTGCTTTTACCAGTGTAGCTGCATGCGTTCAGCAGTTAGAGAGAGAATAGACTTTTGTGAGTATTCTGTAATTTGTTTATATCTTAAAGAAATCATAATGAAACCTATTTCAGGCTAAGATCAATACAACAAAAAAAGTATTAAAATTAAATCATCTTTTGCGAAGTTAAAAGCTAACAAATTTCAACAACAACAATGAGAAACATGGTTTGTATTGAAAACCTTTATGAAGTTGGTTTAAAACGTCTATGCGTTAATCGATGTGACCGCTTACAATAACCATACTTTGAATTTTACATAGCATAAATGTCACCCGTTCCGCTACAACATATGCGATGTCGTTCAAGTGTGCACAAAATAGGAAATTGTGAACAAACAAATGCACGTTTTAAGCTTTCTGTTTTTAGTAATAATATCTAAACTATCTTTTCGTACTAAATCGATGATGGTCTGCAATTTTATAATTCACTTTCCCCCCCCTGTCTTGAACCGTTTTCGAGATAGGAACGCTAATTCCACTGTTTTCTACCAGCATGTGAGCGCTTACAGTAACAGCACTTTGAACCACAGAGTATACGTGTCATCTGCTACGCTGCAAAGTGTGCAACGTAGTTCAAGTGTGCACAGTGTAGGAAATTGTGAACAAACAACTGCACGTTTTAAGCGTTCTATTTTTAGCAATAATGTCTAAATATTGTCTTTTTGCAGTAAATCGATGATGCTCTACAACTTTGTAATTAAATTTTCTTCCATCTTGAACCATTTTTGAGATAGGAGCGCTGATTACGCTGTTTTTTCCCAGATGGCATTTTATTTTCTTTAGATTGCAAAGATATTACAATGGGATCTACTTCAGACCAAGATCTTTACAACAAAACAAAAAGTATCAAGTAACCGTATTTTGAACTATATAGCGTACGTCTCACCAGCTACGCTACAACGCGTGCAATGTAGCTCAAGTGTGAGTAGTGTAAGAAATTACGAACAAACAAATGCACGTTTTTAGCATTGCATTTTTAGCATCAATGTATAAACTATCTTTTCGTACTAAATCGATTATGCTCTGCAACTTTATAATTCACTCCCCCCCCCCCTGCCTTGAACCGTTTTTGAGATAGGAATGCTAGCATGAATGTCTAAACTATCTTTTTACTGTGTTTTTATTAACTTCGATTCTTGTTTGTATGTTTGTTTGTTTGTTTGTGTGTTTGTCAGGGACAAATCTTGCAATCGACTTTTAACTAACTTCCCGACTAGCTAGATATTTGAAATTTTCAGGACAGCTCAGAACACGGTGACAATACATTTTTCTAATAATTTTAGTCAACTATTGCAGGTCCCACTGCCTTCGGAAGCGCTTATATGATTCGACAGAAAATTTATTTAACTAACTTCCCGACTAGCTAGACATTTGAAACTTTCAGAATAGTTCAGAACACGGTGAAAATACATTTTTTTAATACTTTAGTCATCTGTTTCGGGTTCCTGCTGCCTTCGGCAGCGTTACCAGTTCAAAGCTTGCAATCGATTTTTCACTAACTTTCCGACTAGCTAGACATTTGAAACTTTCAGGATAGCTCAGAACATGGTGACAATACTTTTTTAATACTTTTAGTCAACTGCTTCGGGTCCCTACTGCCTTCGGCAGAGTTTATATGATTCGACAGAAAATTTATTTAACTAACTTCCCGACTAGCTAGACATTTGAAATTTTCAGAATAGTTCAGAATACGGTGAAAATGCATTTCAAAAATATTTTTAACCAATTGCTTCGGGACCCTGCTGCCTTCGGCAGCGTTGCCAGTACAAAGCTTGCAATCAACTTTTAACTAACTTCCCGGCTAGATAGCCATTTGAAACTTTTATAATAGCTTGAAACACGATAGCAAGGAATTTTTTTAATACTTTTATCCGATTTCTCCGGGTTCTCGCTGCCTTCAGTAGCGTTTATATGATTCAACAGAAAATTTAAAAACATGCTGTATAAAAGTTCTTTTTATCTTGTAATTTTTATTGTACTAAATCGATGATATTTTTCAACTTTGTAAGTCACTTTTTTCTTTAGAACCATTTTCGAGATAGGAAAACTAACTTAGCTATTTTCCACCAGGTGGCACTGCAAGCGGTTAAACCTTGTGCTGCATGGCCATTTTGCTATACTTACATACCATTTTTATCACTATAGCTGCAGCCGTTTAGCAGTTAAAAGAGTTAGGACTGATTTTTTTGGGCACCCTGTATTTTCTTTAGATCGTAAAGATATTACAATGGGACCTATTTCAGACGAAGGCCTTTTCAACAAAACAAAAATTATCAAAATCGGAGCATCCGTTCAGACGTTATGAGCTAACAAACATAAAAAAAACATACGGTTTGAATTGAGAACCTTCCTTCTTTTTTGAAGTCGGTTAATAAAAATCTAGCTCGTTCTTTTGCCAACAATTTGATCAATCTTTACTTTATTTGAAAGAACTTTCGACATATGTTGCCCAGTATATCTAACTTTCAACATGTGTAATATAATTTTTTCTGTCTTTCGCGGGCAATAAAAAATTATATATATATATATATTTGCTATAATTTTTCATATCTCAGCGAATATTACACGTGTGAATTTTATGTTTCAGAATAATTTTTCTCTAATGTTTTGTCAATTTTTCTGCAAGTTTTGTAAAATTTTATTGAAATCTATTCTATTATAAGCAAAAATCTTGCCATAAAAATTAATAAATTTTTAATATATGTATATACCTAAATAATTATGTAATTCCCTCAAAAAACATAGAAATATTATACATAGTATCTAAAACAATGTGTTTAAGTTACAAGTCATTTGTAGCTTTTTGTGATACAGGGGGATCCAAAATATTGCTTTTCTTCAATTTATGTTTAATTCGCCAATTACACTCTGGACTAAATCTATGGTGGAAAATGTGAGTTTTTAAATGTTCTTTTGCGTCATTAGATGAAGGAAATTTCGTGCGGTACTTTTTAGAAAATCGGGAAAATGTGAAAGTAAGTAAAATTTCTAATATTTTGATAACCCACTATATGTGTGTATTATATATATACATACACGATCTGAATTTTATTTTTATTAAAAATACATTACAGAAAAAAAAAAAAAAAGATTTATTCACGGTAATTAGCTAACACATTATTGAAAACCAATTTTTATTTTTGCAAGTTTTCCCAAAATAACTAATTTCAAAATGCAAACATATTTTTCGATAGATATCTGCGTATATCAGAATGAATTTCATCCCAGAACTGAAATGAATTAAAAGGATTTTAAGGGCATACTACAAATTAATAATGAAAGAATAACTATATTTAATATCAGAAAGGATATTATTAGTACACTGTGGGGGGGGGGGGGGGGAACCCTTTCTTTCTGTGTTTTTTTTTTTTTTTTTTCCTTCAGAAAAGTCAGCTACTTGCATTTTCCAAAAACCTCTTTCATTATCAAAAAGGCTGGTTTTATTGCAGATTTGAAACAAATCATGTTATAAATTGAAACTTCTCTTCCCAAACGAATCGATTTGTTTCAGAATTGTAACAATGTGCATACTGAAAAAAAATTCTGTAACTAACATCTAGAATCTAAATTGTGGCTCTAGAAAAAATAATTCCCTGTCACCCTTATAAATTTCAGACCTCTTTGAAAGTGAGTTTTAGAAACCCCTATTAGAATTCTAGAAAGTTTGCCTATATTATCGAGAGCAAAGTTATTTAAAAATCTCTGCAAATATATGCGAATACAAGAGGCGGGTTTCAGCAACTATAATCTTGGTTTACGAACCAATTCTAGAAAATCAAGCGAGAATTTCTTGCAATACAAAAGATTCAGAATATTCAGAATATTGTTTCACCATCTAGAAATATGTAGACTAGAAATTCTCGACCATTTCGTCTATTCAGTTTATTAGCGTGCCTTATGCACATAGTTCGGAAATCTATATTTCTAGTTTAGGGATTTAGAAAATGACCACTTATTCATTCTAGATGAAAGAGGTATATTTTTTTTTCTCTGTGCAGGTGTTTTCACTTTTTTTCTGATATGCTGTCCGAAAATAAAATACTGCACTTTCGAGAACATGCATTTGTAAGTCCATTATCAAAGTAACTCGTTATACAAGAAAATCCTTGATTTTTGGGACAGAACTCAATTTCTTTACTTGAATATCCCACCTTGCATTTTGCATAATAAGAAATACAGAATCTAAGATTTTACAACTACTTAAAGAAGAAATATTTAAGTCGAAAATAACTTTGTTTGTCTTTTTATAGCGCCAGATCCAGAATAGGATATTCTGCGCCAAATGTCAAAGTAGGACTCGGGTACTAAATTCTATACTGAGAAAAAATTCTGTAACTGACATCTAGAATATAAATTGTGGCTCTAGAAAAAAATAGTTCCACGTCACCCTTAAAAATGCTAGTCCCCTTTGAAAGCGGGTTCTAGAAACTCCTATTAGAATTCTAGAGAGTTTTCGAGGTCAAACATATTTGAAAACATCTCCAAATAAATGTGAACACAAGAGGCTTGTTTCAGCAACTATAATCTTGGTTTATGGCCTAATTTTAGATAATCAAGAGAGAATTTCTCGCCATACAAAAGATTCAGATGATTTAGAATATTCAGAATATTGGTTCACCATCTACACATGTGCAGACTAGAAATTCTCGATAATTTCGTCTATTCAGTTTATTGGCGTGCCTTATGCACATAGCTCGGAAATTTATATTTCTAGTTAAGGGATTTAGAAAATGGCCACTCATTCATTCCAAATGAAGGCGGTATTTTTTTTTTTCCCTCAGTGTATTTAGGCATATTTCCCCTTGCTTTTAGAGCTTCTAAACAATTTTTTCAGCATTTGGTGAGGGTAAGACAGGTGGCACGCTTGCGCGCCCCATTATCGACCGTCCCAGATACGAGGGGTATCCATGCAGTCCATGGTGAGGGTATATAAAGGACATTATTAAACGCTTTAATTTAATTTAGTGGTATGTAAGTAAAAAAAAATAATAAACAATGAGCTCTTTGCTTCAATCAATCCTCCATCTCCCACCCAATTATATATAATACATATGCCTGTTCAAAGGAATGACACAACGCTATACAGATTCTGCAAGATAGGTCAGATATTTCCGGAAGTTTCTGATATTTATATTGATACGCTCTAGTACGGTGTCTTCAAGTACTCTAATATCACGTCATGTGCTGCGGAATTTTTTGCAGAAGAGAGGAGAATTCCACTTTTAAGAAAGAGTTTTATCCTACTTGCATTGTGTACGTGAAATTTTTTATGCTAGAGAATTATTTCAATTATCTGCAATAAAAACTTCTCATATTAGTGTATATGGAAATCTCATATACACTAAAGAACAAAAAAAAAAAAAAAAAAAAAGCCGCACTTGTATATTTTAATTTTTTTCTATCAAAAATCACCAATTTAATCATTTAAACTAAGGGATGAAACAGACAGTGATTTTGCCGGATGAGCAAAAGCTGGAAAAGAGCTGGAGCTCTAAAGCCTGTTGGATACGGATATCCGAAATCCGGCAACATTACTATCAATTTCAACCCTAATTATAAATGATAAATAATACGTCCCGTATATGTAAAAATAAAGAGAGACGATCACCAGCTTTATTATTAAAGCAAAGTTTTACCTGACTTCTGATTCTGAAATAATAATAATAATAATAATAATAATAATAAAACGAAATAAAAATACAGCTTTATCTATTTTGATGAAAACTAATGATGAAGACTTATGAAGGATAAAATATCCCCAAAGGAAAATCAACTATACTTTGATTTCTCTGCAATAAATTTTTTGAAAAGATGTCCGGAACGAAGGGGAAATCTTATCCGATTCCGACGAAGCCGGTGTTTCGGATCCCTTTCCTTGTGAAAGCAACCTCTCTCCTTCGCAGGCTATAAACGTGTCAAGTCCGGTTTCCATTTGCGCTCATTCCGCGGCATCTATTCAGAATCCTTTGATCTGATGAGCCTAGCTCACAGGAGCTCAAAGCCTTCGGACGGGCTGTTTCTAACCCCCTGCTGAGATAATTGAGGGGCCGGGAGGCAGATATCTTTGTCAATTTTGCATGCTTTCCTTTGAGTTAACTGCGCGATCTGATAAGAAAGGGCTACAACTGATGACAAGACATTTGGCTCTTTGTGTCGGAAGCGTGATTAATGACGTTTTGAGCGTTGATCTTGAGCCCAAGTCGAAACTGGCCTTTAGTTGTGTTGGTTGTGTCCGTCATAAATCACAGCAGAATGCCTGTGTGGTCGAAAACTGTTCCTTTGTAGGATTCCGTACGAAAAGCAAAAAAGAGTGTTTGAAAACGTCGAACCGACTTTGTTTTTAGTATATGAGTGAGAATAAAGACCACCCATCAAAAGAGAAAATATAGTTCCTGTTCCTGAAACAATTATAGAAGCCGTTCCCCCTTTGTTCCTACAAAATCTGGGAAATTTGCTTGATAAACAAAATCTATCCTGAAAATCCTACTAGGAAGTTAAAATGAATAGCGAATATTTTTTATCCTAACAGTCTCACTAAACTACAATAATAATAATGATGATAATGAAAGTAGCAAAATCAAAATCGGAAAAAGTTCACAAAATACAATGAGTTGTTTAAATGATTATGAGACATTATTAAGCTGCATTAAAATTATTGCTTTTTATACCAAAACAAACTTATTTTGTTAATTTTAGTAAAAATATTAATACTTTTGATGTGTATATCATAGAAATATCAGAATATTTAAATATAAAATGCAATACAAATACTTAATAATTAGATTGGATAAAATTAGACAATGTTATTTAACAGTGGTAGCACAGAAAATTCAAAGTGTAAATTTAGAGAAAAGAATTTAATGCGTAATTTTATTTTAAATAACATTTTTTTTTCAATTAAAAATAATTAAAAAAGTTCTCATATAAATGAGTGTGTGTGCATCTGTACACTCAATAAAAAATATAACAATGCGCCTAAATATGTAAAGTCTACAACTAATGTAACTTGAAATAAACAAACAAACAAAGAATAAATAAAATAAAATAAAATAAAATAATAAAATGCAATAAATAAATAAATAATATTTATTTTATTTTATTCATTCAGTTACTTTGATTTGTTTATTTATTTTTGTTGTTGTTGTTGTTTATATTTCATGTGGAGTTAGTTGTAAAGACTACACAGGATGGCCATAAATAAACTTATTCAGAGCACTCTGTAGCTGTAACTAAAATGCGAATTCAGTCGAAAATATAAAAGAACTTTAAAATATTTTTCAAATGATGTATTAAAATAGTTTAATCATAATTAGAATTTGAAATACGCGTATTAGAATAAAATTTAATTTGCAATTAAAATGTAAATTTGTTGTTTATTCTCCGAAATCGATGAAATTTGAACTCCAACTTTGCCTTGTGATGGAAACATCGTATAGTAAGTTTTGTGTGCGACAAAGGAAAACTGAAGAAGTTTGAAGTTTGCAATTTTTAATCACAGTAAAAAAAACATGTGACCTGAATCAGGAATCTATAGCAGGAAGTAAAAACTCTTTCGCCCTGCTTTCGAGATAACGGGAGTTGCCATGGTAACCAACGAACAGCAAAGAAATGCTTGCATAGAGAATTTCATTAAAGTCTGTGGCCTAAAGCGTAAAATTGAAAAATTTATAACTGATTCAGTTTTTGAAATAATGTCTCAATCTTTTGTGACCTGATTTGTCTAACCGAGGTCTATATACAAAAAAAGAAAAAAAAATGATTTATCTCCAAAAGATTTTGTGTTATAAAATGTTTTGTGAAAAAATCGATGTTTCATAAAATAAACAAATATTGATCGCTAATCCGTATTTTGTTAAAATGTTTATATGGTTCGAAAGAGGACTAAATGAGCTTTCAAAATTTGCCGGGTATTAAGAAATGAAACAGTTACTCGATCGTACAGGGCGAATCAAAAAAGACGATCGAGAAAAAGAGAAATTTTGGACCCTTTTTAAAACTTTTATTAAAAAATAAAAAAATTCCTTTTTTAAAACAAACTTTGTACCGTAAGATTCGGTAATAAATGCTCTTTCTCGTGGTACAGGCGTATTTTCAATATCTCTAACAGTTGAGCAGCGATCGCTTTAAAAAAAACCCGCAAAATTTTCTCTCTCTGCTTTTTCTTTTGAGGAAGGCAGTTCAGGGTAAAAATTACGATCGGCTTGGTTTTTGACACGTTTTTTGATTAGACATAGGTGGACGTTTTAATTAATATCACCACTATTTAGGGTTGCATCGCTTAACAAGTGCTCAATACGTCGAGGGGAAGAAATTCCACGTCTTCTGGTACTGGATTCGAGCAGCTGCGACCATTAGCGCCGGAGCTTTACCTGCCATAAGGCATATCTCACAGAGACACACACACAGATGCACACAGATTTTAATGTAATATAAGGAGACTATACTCTATTTCCTTTACGCGGTCGCCTCAAGGCCACGCTCAGATGAACTGTGATTTCACTTTCTCCATCCGTTGCTAGGTTACTGAAGAAACAACGATATCTCACTGAATGGAATTGAGCACGTGATCTCATTCACGTGATCTCCCTCTCGGAATTCCGTGGCCTTGAAGTGCATCTGATGAGGAAATGGACTATAGCGAGCTTCGCCCGCTAGCCGGTCAGTATTTTTAAATGAACAACTATAATTAATGAATCACTAACAGTAACTCAGACAACCTGAGGTTGTCTGAGTGAGTAATGCTGACCGGGATGTCGGCCTGGATAGCTCAATTGGTAGAGCCTTGACCTTGTAAGTCAAATATCCGGAGTTCGACTCCCGGTCCAGGCATTATTTTCACTCAGTCGGAAAAATAAAATTTCAATAAATATGATTTTCTTCCACAGTTGATTGTGTGATTTTAATAAAAATTGTAAATTGTTTCCAAAATCGATGAAATTTGAACTGCAGCCCTTGTGATGTTAACGGTGCATAGTAAGTTTGAAAAAAATTGAAGCATTTTGAAATTTGCAATTTTAATTTCCAGTACAAAAACCACGTGATCTCAATCGGTAATGATTTTTTTTTTTCGCCAGATAGCGTTTTCTCTATAAATGGGAGTTGCCATGATAACCCACCACATGAAGTCGAATGGATCAAAAACGCGGTATTCAGTGGTTTTATACCAAAAATTAAAAAATTTATAACGCATTCAGATTTTGAAAAATCTTTCACTCTTTTGAGAAGTGACTTGTATAACCGAGGTCTGTATACAAAAAAAAAAAAAAAAAAAAAAAAAAAAGAGGAATGATTTATCTCTAAAAGATTTTGAGTTATAAAATGTTTTGTAAAAAAGTCGACGTTTCGTAAAATCTAAAAATATGGATCGCTAATCCGTATTTTGTTAAATGCCGGTTGTTAAGAAATGAAACAGTTATTCGATCGTACAGGGCGTATCAGAAAAGACGATTGAGAAAAAGAGAAATTTTGGACCCTTCTTAAAACTTTTTTTGAAAATATAAAAAATCCGTATTTAAAAAAAAAAAAAAAAAAAAAAAAAAAAAAAATGTGCCGTAAGAATCGGTAATAAACGCTCTTTCTCGTGGTACAGGTGTATTTTCAATATCTCGAACCGTTCACCTGGGATCGTTTTACAAAACCCGTGAAATTTTCTCTCTCTTCTTTTTCTTTTAAGGAAACCGCCGGTTTCTATTTGGGGAAATAAAAACACGACCCGCTGGGTTTTAATTCGACATAGCTTGACGTTTTAATTAAAATATCCGCTAATTAGGGTCGTAATGATTAACAAATGGTCATTACGTCGAGATGAAGAAATTCCACGTCTTCTGGTACCAGTTTAGAGCAGTTGCGACCATTAGCGCAGGAGATTTAGTTGCCATAAGCCATTTCTCACAGAGACACACACACAGATTCACACAGATTTTAATAATATAAGGAGAATAGAGAGCTTCGCCCACTAGCGTGTCAGTATTTTTAAATGAATCGCTATAATGGATGACTGCTGAGAATTGCCTCTTATCACTCATTAACATTATCTTAAGAAAAAAAAATTGTGATCGGATAAAAACTCACATCGGGTCACCACTGCCTTCGGCAGCGCAGATCCCTGTGTTGCCGAGGGATTTACTTCACCGTCCTTATGATTTCTCAGAATTCTATATTATTACCTATAAACTTTCATTCTTAAGAAAAGGAGTTTAAAAAAAATCATTTAGCATCGGGTAAAAACTCACACCGGGTTCCCACTGCCTTCGGCAGCGCAGACCAATGCGCGCTGTGCGTACATATTCCTTCTCAAGTCAAACTTTTATTCTTAAGAAAAGAAAATAAAAGAATCATTTCTCATCGGGTAAAAAGTAGAATCGGGTCTCCAATGCCTTCGATCACAGTTTAGGATATACGCGTGCACCGCGCGCGTATTTCTTCCCCACCCTTTCAACCCCTCCTAATTAACCTGCATATATCAATTTTCAACTGTTTAACTCAATTAGCTGAGATGCAAAAGAAAACCTAATCAGGAAAACTTAAAAAGTGCAAATTAGGTGACTATGGACTAAAGCGTAAAATTAAAAAAATTATTACTGATTCAGTTTTTGAAATAATGTCTCAATATTCTGAGATCTGATTCGACTAATCGAAGTCTATATATGTATATATATATATATATACAAAAGATTTATCTCTAAAAGTTTTGAGTTATAAAATGTTTTGTGAAAAAAATCGATGTTTCGTAAAATCTAAAAATATTGATCGCTAATACGTATTTTGTTTGTTAGATATGTAACCGTAACTGTATATAATAAGATGTAACCGCCACTGTGTGGCAACAGTCAGACTGCAACTGCTCTTCAATAAAGAAGTAACATGTTGGTGTTTTATGTTTAGTGGAATAAATAAAGCTGCACAAGTATATTCATATTGGTGAATTATGTACTAATTAAAGAAAGTACACTGTAAATAGAAGCGTCTTAAATTCAGACAGAAGTGTGTCTGAAATGTCAATTCAGACACATAAATGTCTAAAACACTTACGCATGCAAAATTTCAGACTCATGTGCTGTCTTAAATTAAGACACGTAAGTGTCTTTTTTATAAATGAGCTCAGATAAGTGTCTGAATAAGGTCGATATGTCTGAAATTAAGACATATAACATTTTCAGACACATAAAATTTCAGACATTTTACATTTTATGCACTTAAAAATTCAGACACTTAGAAATTCAGACATTTGTATTACTTAAAAAATTTTCCATATGGAATCTACTTTAAGCAGCATGCATATCCTGTTTTAAAATTTTTTTAAACAAATAAATTTGACATTATTTTATGTAATATAAGTAGTTAACTTATTTAAAATACTTAGACACGGATCTTATTCTGTTAAAAATTAAAAAACAAAGTTAATTTTTATTTAAAATTCTCACATGTAATAAATCAAAAAAAATATTAAGATAAACGAAGCATGTAACTTGTAGCTAAGAAAGCGAATTCGTAGCTAAACAATCTGAAACAATTTGTGCATAATTGATTTTTTTTTCGCGTTTTACAAATTATTTGATGTTTCCCTACACTTCAAAATGTAAAAGAGCATTTTTTCTTTTTTGGTTTCATGTATATAGTATATAGTTTGTTTTCTTGCAAATACCAGTTAAAAAAAAAAAAAAAATCGTTTAAAATCCATAGGCTACTATTTTTTCATATTTATTACTCATTTTACAAAAAAAAAAAAAAAAAAAAAAAAAAAATTAAACCTCTACACATGAAATTTAATATAATATGTATTAAGCTTTACTCCTTATGAACAGTTTTATCGCAAAGACATAAAACTCCAGTTTTACGGATACTAGAATATATTTCGTTATACAAGAAAAGTTCAGCATGAGCACCGATGGCTTGATTGGGAAGACACTCGACTTTGAATCCATTGGTTATCAGTTCGATTCCCGATGGGGGCAACGGGAACTATTATTGTAAAAATTATTAATATATATATTCTATGCTCTAGGAGATTCTAAAATCTATTTATCACAGGTAATCAGTATAAAAACGCATCTTTTTATTTATGAAAAATATTCACTTCAGACAGGATCAAAGATGGCGGAATTTCAGACGTTTCGAGTGTGAAACGATGTGCCTTTTAAGACACTTTTTAGCATCTTAAAATTGAACACCCGTTTCAGACACAATTTTGTCTGAATTTCAGACACTTGTATTTACAGTGTAAGTAATAATTTACATACTGCGACACACGCCGCTCACAGAAAGAACGACAACAACTATTAACTACTGTTGCCAATACTTACACAAAACTATGTGTTGCCACAAATTACTAATTATGGTAGAAATAATATATTAGTATTACCTGGGAAATATAATCACATACAAGTGAAACAATTTCAACACCCCCCCCCCTTGATTAGATTTCCCTTATTCTAATTTAGTCCTACACTAAGTTTTTGGGCACATAAAGTTCTCTTTTGCACACTCTTTGTGAACATATCTGCAACATTTTGACACAGAAGGTACATATGTAAACGTTAACAGTTTTTCTTCGACCTTTTCACGAAGTAAAAAATGTCTAAGTTCAATGTGCTTGTTTCGTTCAGAAGTGACATGGTTCTTGGCTAAGGCAATTGCTCCTTGATTCTCAACATGCATAACTTGTGGGAAATTTAAAAATTGCACATTAACTATTTCTTGTAGGAAGTTCTGAAACCACAGTACCTCTTTAGCTGCGTGGCACATTGAAAAATACTCTGCTTCAACAGTCGAGAGGGCAGTTATTCTCTGCTTTTTGCTGCTCCATGAGACAGCTCCACCTGCGAGTAATACTACATAACCACTGAATGAACGCCTGTCATTTTTGTCGTTTGCCCAATCACAGTCACAAAATACTTCCAAATTTTCCCCAGTCTTGTGGTAGGTTAATTTTGAGTTCTTGGTCTGCTTTAGGTAACGTAAGATATGTTGCACACTAGTCCAGTGTTCTCTGCTAGGACAACTGTTAAATTGGCTCATATAAGTTGTAGCGAAAGCTAAATCAGGTCTTGTTCCCCCTGCTAAGTACAAGAGACCTCCAACAGCTTGTCTGTACTTCAAAGCTCCTTCGGCACTCAACATATTATCTTCAGATGCTTGCAAGTATTTTACTCCTGGATCTAATGGTGTTGAAGCTCCTTTAGCATTTAACATACCAGTTGTTTCTAGTAGTTCATTACTATAAGCATTTTGGTCGAGAGTCATAGAACCATCCTTGTTTCTGGTTATTTTAATTGATAGTAAGTGATGTATCTCTCCTAAGTCTTTGACTTCAAAAACAGCATTTATGTCATTCTTAAATTTTTGAATTGTTGAGTGTGTGCTGGACATGACAAGTAAGTCATCCACATAAACCCCCACAATTAAATCCCTTCCCTTGTTAAAATAGACACATGGATCTGCTTTTGATCTTGTCAAGTTAACTGATTTTAGGAAACTATCAAGGCATCTGTTCCACTCTCTGCCAGATTGATGAAGGCCATACAGACTTTTAATCGTAATTCGAATTTCAAATACGCGTATTAAAATAAAATTAATTTGCAATTAAAATGTAATTTTTTTGTTTATTCTCGGAAATCGATGAATTTCGAACTGCAGCTTTGCTTTGTGGTGAAAACTCTGTGTAGTAAGTTTCGTGTGCCAGAAAGGAAAATTGAAGAATATTGAAATTTTCAATTTTTAATCACATTCAAACAACATGTGACCTGAACTCTTCCGCGACAGGAAGTAAAATCTCTTTCACCACGCTTTCGAGCTATCGGGAGTTGCCATGGTAATCCCAAACGCGGAATGCTTGCGTCGAGAATTTCATTTTAAAGTCTATGGCCTAATGCGTAAAATTAAAAAATTTATAACACATTCAGTTTTTAAAATTATCTTTTAATCTTTTGATATCTGATTCACCTAATCGAGGTCAATATACGAAAAAAAAAAAAAAAAAAGATTATTTATCTCTAAAACATTTTTAGTTATAAAATGTTTTGTGAAAAAATCGATGTTTCGTAAAATCTAAATATTGAAATTTTTAAATATTACAGCACCATCTGGCGGTAGGAGTTTCTGTAGTCTACTATTGGATTCCAAATCAACAAAACTTTCAAATGATGTATTACTTATGGAATTATTTTAATTAGTAGCTGAGATACAAAAGAAAACCGATTCAGGAGACCTCAAAACGTGTAAATCAGGTGAAATCTCCATTTCTATAATGACGCAGAATGGAGAATCATTGGAGAGATTTGATTGGTTTATTTGATTTTCATTTATTTGAGTGTGTTTCACATTGAACTACAGCTACGTTATGAGGAATTACAAGAGATTTGATTGGTTTATTTGATTTTCATTGATTTGAGTGTGTTTTACGTTGAACTTGAGCTACGTTATGATGAATTACGAAAGATTTCTTAGGTTTATTTGATTTTCACTGCTTGCGTGTATTTTACGTTGAACTAGAGCTACGTTATGAGGAATTACAAGAGATTTGATTGGTTTATTTGATTTTCATTGATTTGAGTGTATTTTACATTGAACTACAGCTATGTTATGAGGAATTACAAGAGATTTGATTGGTTTGTTTGATTTTCATTGATTTTAGTGTATTTTACGTTGAAGTAGAGCTACCTTAGAAGGAATAACAAAAAATTTGTTAGGTTTATTTGATTTTCATTGAATTGAGTGTATTTTACGTAGAAATAGAGCTACGTTATGAGGAATTACAAGAGATTTGATTGTTTTATTTTATTTTCATTGATTTGGGTGTGTTTTACGTTGAACTAGAGCTACCTTATAAGGAATAACAAAAGATTTGTTAGGTTTATTTGATTTTCATTGAATTGAGTGAATTTTACGTTGAAAAAGAGCTACCTTTACAAGGAATTACAAAAGATTTGAACGGTTTACTTGATTTTCATTGATTTGAGTGTATTTTACGTCAAACTAGAGCTACGTTCTAAGGATTTACGAGAGATTTGATAGGTTTATTTGATTTTCATTGATTTGAGTGTATTTTACGTTGAACTAGATCTACCTTATAAGGAATAACAAAAGATTTGTTAGGTTTATTTGATTTTCATTGATTTGAGTGTATTTTACGTTGAACTAGAACTATGTTTTGAAGAATTACGAGAGGTTTGACTGGTTTATTTGATTTTCATATATTTGAGTTACGTTGAACTAGAGCTACGTTATAAGGAATTACAAAAGATTTGATTGGTTTACTTGATTTTCATTGATTTTCATTGATTTGAGTGTATTCGTCGAACTAGAGCTACGTTTTGAGGAATTACGAGAAATTTGATTCGTTTATTTGATTTTCATTGATTTGAGGAGTGTATTTTACGTTGAACTAGAACTACTTTTTAAAGAATTACGAGATATTTGATTGGTTTATTTCATTTTCATTGATTTGAGGAATTGCTGTCCAGTGATGTTTTTTTGGTTTTAACGTGCTTGACAGTGAGTGCTGCGGAAACGAGCTTCGCGTGTTTTCAGATTCATGCACAGCGAGGTAGAAGTATCCAGTATTTTTTTTTTTTTTTTTTTTTAACATGTGTGATAGTTATTGACGCGGAACCGAGTTACATGCGTTTTCAGATTTATGCACAGCAAGGTAGGGGTGTCCAGTGATTTTTTTTTTTTTTTTTTTTTTTTGTCTTAACATGCGTGATAGTTATTGCCGCGAAACCGAGTTTCGTGCGTTTTCAGATTCATGTACAGCGAGGTAGGGATGGTTTTTTTCGTTTTAACATGCGTAATAGTGATTGCCGAGGAACCGAGTTTCGTGTGTTCTGAGATTCATGCACAGCGGGTAGGGTTGTCCAGTGATGTTTTTTGGTCTTAACATGCATGATAGTGATTGCCGCAGAACCGAGTTTCGTGTGTTCTATGATTCAAATTTTCCAGTGATTTTTTTTTCTTTTTTTTTTTTTGGTTTTCATGTGCGTGAAGCGTCCATACGTGCTTTATAGTAATTGCTGCGAAAACGACTTACGTGCGTTCTCTCTTTCGATCATTCATCGAACAGTGACTTTTACTGTACTAGTAACAGCTTCAACTGTTTCCAGAATATTCGAAGTATTAACATTGCTATTTGACTGATTTCGAGAATATTCGTTTTAATAACAGTTTTGTTACACAGATTCAATAAGTTCAAAAAATGTTTGATATTGTCAAGGAGATCCCATACTAAAACTGTGAAGAAATTTGTCGCTAATTCAATATATTTATTTAAACGTTTAAATTATTCAATTAAAAAAAATCCTTTAAATATATTGCCCAGCGAAGTGGGCGAAGCCTGCTAGTTAAAATAATTTCATTAGTAATACATTATTTGAAAGCGTTGTTGACTTGGAATCGAACAGTTAATTACAGAAATTTTTGCCGCCAGATGGCACTGTAATATTTTAAAAACTCAATATTTCTGATTCTAGTTATGATTAATTTAATTTTAATACATCATTCGAAAGATATTTTAAAATACTTTTATATTATCGAAAGTGGGATTTGAGATTTCACCTGATTCACACATTTTGAGGTCTCCTGAATCGGTTTTCTTTTGTATCTCATCTACTAATTAAAATAATTTCTTAAGTAATACATTATTTGAATGCTTTGTTGATTTGGAATGGAACAGCAGATTACAGAAATTTCTACCTCCAGATGGCGCTGTAATATATTAAAATTTCAATGTATCAACATCTAATTATGATTAAATTTATTTTAGTACATCATTCGAAAGATATTTTAAAGTTCTTTTATATTATCGAAAGATTTCACCTGAATTACAAGTTTTGAGGTCTCCTGATTAGGGTTTCTTTTGCATCTCATCTAATTGAGTTTGGCCCTCCAAAATTGGAATATATGGATTAATTAGGAGGGAGTGGAAGGATGGGGAAGGAAAATACAAGAGCTGCGTGCGTATCCCCTAAACTTGGATGGACAACATTTTAACAAGGAAACCCTTAATTAATAAATTAAATAAAATTTTCTCATTCCTAATGGATTTATGTAACCTAACAAACTAACCTAAAATCACAACTAAAGAAAAATTCTTTCTCCTAAACACATTAATCTTCTATTTCCTTGTTATCTTCCCGTGTGCCCGTGATGCTGCTGTAGCCCTCATAAATGCAAGGGTCTAAACTGGTAGCGTGCCGCTTGTCGAGGAAGGCCACACAGCCTGGCACCCTCTCTCCTATAATCAAGCGGCGCCCCGTGTCGCGGGTAGACTTGTGTCTGGCACCGCTCTTGTAAATACCCATGCCCATTTGCATCGCCCCTTGTCGCGGGTTGGCTAAGCCAGGCGTTGCACGATGTAATTTTTTTTTTTTTTTTTTTTTATTTCTCAATAAATGTCGGAGCAGCTCACGTGGATTTTCCTAGACGCGCTCAACACCGCTCTTCGAGCGGTGAGCGGGGGCTGCTCCCTGTTCCCTGTTCAACCTGTGCCCGCGCACGGCACTGCGCTGCCGAAGGCAGTGGGGATTCGGTCCGACTTTTTATCCGATGACAAATGATTTTTTTAATTTTCTTTTCTTAAGAATAAAATTTGATTTGACAAGAAATATGAGCGCGCAGAGCACGTATATTTTCACACGTGCACTGTGCGCGCACGTGTGAGTTTTTACCCGATCAGAAATGATTTTTACTTAGGAGGCAAACTCACGGGACTGCGCTGACGAAGGCAGTGGGGACCCGGTGCGACTTTTTACCCGATCAAAAATGTTTTTTTTTTTTTTTTTTTTTTTTTTTTTTTTTTTTTTAATATATTTCCTTAAGGATAAAAGTTACTGTTAGTGGTTCATTCTGTACTGATAAGTATAAAGGATTTAAGTCCATATTCTTGATTTTTCAGGAGACGGAAAATAAAGTTAAACTCACTAAAAACTAATCAAAAGAATCGATTAGGAAAAAGGGATTATGTTGGTTTATACGCTTTATACCATTCAGTGATTGTTAATCTTCATTTAATAAAGGGAAAAAATTGAATTAAATATTTTATACTAAAGATTAATGCTAAATTTCTGACTTGAATCTTTTTTTACCAACGGATTTTCTCAAAGACTAAATGACATGGATTTAAATCCTTTATACCAATCGATGGAGAATTTTTTTTTTTGAGTCTGACTATGTACTTAACTCAAAATCGACATTTTTGGACTTAAATCCTTTATACTTATCAGTATAGCATTAATTATAGTGATTCGTTGAAAAATACTGTCGTGCTAGCGGGCGGAGCTCGCTAGTCCTCTTATATTATTAAAATTTGGGTGCATCTGTCTGTGTGTGTGTTTATTGCATCTGTCTGTCTGTGAAAAATGGCTTATGACAACTCAAGCTCCTGCGCTAATGGTCGCAGCGGCTCGAAGCCGGTACCAGAAGACATGGATTTTTTTCATTTCTACATCGCAATAATTCGCTAAGCGATGCAACCATAATTAGCGGAGATATTAATTAAAACGTCCAACTATGTCTAATCAAAAAACGATTCAATAAGCCAGGCGACCGTAATTTCTCGCCTGAACCGCGTTCCTCAAAAGAAAAAGCAGAGAGAGAAAATTTTGCGGCTTTTTGTAAAGCCATCCCATCTCAACGGTTAGAGATATACAAAATCCGCCTGTACCACGAGAAAGAGCATTTACTACAGATTGTTACGGTTAATTTCTTTTTTGAAAAATACGAATTTTTTATATTTTTAAAAAAGTTTTAAAAAGTGTCCAAAATTTCTCTTTTTCTCGATCGTCTTCTTGAAACACCCTGTACGAAAGAGCAACTGTCCAATTTCTTAACAATTGGTACATTTCGAAGTGTCATTTAATCCTCTTTCGAACCATATAAACATTTTAACAAAATAAGGATTAGCGATCAATGCTTTTAGATTTTACGAAACATCGATTTTCTCACAAAACATTTTATAACTCAAAATCTTTTAGAGATAAATCTTTTTTTTTTTTTTTTTTTTTTTTTTTGTACATAGAATTTGATTAGACGAATCAGATCTCAGAAGATTGAGACATTATTTCAAAAACTGAATCAGAATAATTTTTTTAATTTTACGCTTTAGTCCATAGTCACCTAATTTACACGTTTTAATTTTTCCTGTTTAGGTTTTCTTTTGCATCTTAGCTAATTGAGTTAGACCGTTCAAATTGGTATATGTAGGTTAATTAGGAGGGGTTGAAAAGGTTGGGAAAAAATAGGCGCGCGGTGCACGCGTTTCCCCAAAACTGTGCGCGCAGCGCGCTCGGGCATTGCCGGAGGCATTGGGGACCCTATTCGACTTTTTACCCGATGAGAAATGTTTTTTTTCTTTTCTTTTCTTAAGAATAAAAATTTGAACTGAGAAGGAATATGTACGCGTAGCGCACGTATTACTTAACGCGTGCGCGCGCAGCGCGCATGGAGCTGCGCTTCCGAAGGCAGTGGGAACCCGGTGTGAATTTTTACCCGATGCTAAATGATTTTTTTTTTTAAATTCCTTTTCTTTAGAATGAAAGATTATGAGTAATAATATTGAGTTTTGAGAAATCATAAGGATGGTGAACTAAATCCTTCGACAGCGCACGGGTCTCTGCTGCCGAAGGCAGTGGGAACCCGATGTGAGATTTACCCGATCGCAATTGGTTTTATATTTTCTTACGAGTAACGTTAATGAGTGATAAGATGCAATTTTGAGAAGTCATTCATTATAGTGATTCATTTAAAAATACTGACCCGCTAGCGGGCGGAGCTCGCTAGTCTCCTTATATTATTAAAATCTGTGTACATCTGTGTGTGTGTCTCTGTGAGAAATGGCTTATGGCAACTAAAGATCCTGCGCTAATGTGAACTGAGAAGGAATATGTAGGCGTAGCGCACGTATATCTTAACACGTGCGCGCGCAACGTGCGTGGGGCTGCGCTACCGAAGGCAGTGGGAACCCGGTGTGAGTTTTTACCCGATGCTAAATGATTTTTTTTTTTTTAATTCCTTTTCTTAAGAGGTGCACGCGTGCGACTTTTTACCAGATCAAAAATGATTTTTTTTTTTTTTTTTTAACATCTTTCCTTAAGGATAAAAGTTACTGTTAATGGTTTATTAGTTATAGTGATTCATTGAAAAATACTGTCCCACTAGCGGGCGGAGCTCGCTAGTACTCTTATATTATTAAAATCTGTGTGTATCTGTCTGTCTGTGCGTCTGTGTGTGTCTCACTGAGAAATACTTTATGACAACTAAAGCTCCTGCGCTAATGGTCGCTGCGGCTCGAAACCGGTACCAGAAGACGTGGAATTTCTTCATTTCTACATCTCAATAATTCGCTAAGCGATGTGACCCTAATTAGCGGAGATATTAATTAAAGCGTCCAACTATGTCTAATCAAAAATCGATTCAAAATGCCAGGCGACCGTAATTTTCCGCCTGAACCGCGTTCCTAAAAAGAAAAAGCAGAGAGGGAGTCTTTCGCGGGTTTCTAGAGGCTTTTTGTAAAGCCGTCGCTGCTCAACTGTTGGAGATATTATAATACACCTGTACCACTAGAAAGAACATTTATTACCGATTATTACGGTACAATTTTTTTTAATTTTTTTTTTTTTATATTTAAACAAAAAGTTTTAAAAAGGGTCCAAAATTTTTCTTCTTCTCGATCGTCTATTTGAAGCGCCCTGTATGAAAGAATTACAGACCCAATTCTTAACAACCGGTATATTTGGAAATGTCATTAAATCCTCTTTCGAACCATATAAACATTTTAACTGTTATATTTGTTACTTCTTTATTGAAGAGCAGCTGCAGTCTGACTGTTGCCACACAGTGGCGGTTACATCTTATTATATACAGTTACGGTTACATATCTAATATCTCCCCTTTTACAAAGAATGACACACAAAAAATATTATTAAAATATTTACAATATGCTTGAAAGAACGAAGATACAAATATAAACAAACAAACACACAAGAACAATTACTTTGTTACAAAAAAAAAAAAAAAAAAAAAATATATATATATATATATATATATACTTATTTACTACCCCGTACCGGTTAGGGGGCTTAATAATACGACCATATTTGGTAATGTATTGTTTAGAATCCGACTTCTTTTTTGAATTATCATTATTAGAACCATTACCATTCAAATTAATATTTACAGAGTCTTTGTTAGTAGAAGTAGAACCAGTCATTTCAAAATCCTGTTCAAAAATTGTCTCATTATAAGAAGGTTTTAAATCAATTCTATTTCTTCTTAAAATGTTATTTTTCTCATTTCTTACCCAATAGCTTCTAGGGTTTTTATCTCTTTTAATAACTATGCCTCTTTCCCACTGATTTCCAGAACGTATCAAAACATTTTGATTATCTGAAATTTCCGATAAGGGTCTAGACGTTCTATCATAATAGAATTTACTTAAGTTTTGTTTATTTACAATTTTATTTTTTATGTTCGTTTGGAGTTCTGGCTTTAATAATTCTCTATTTATTGGTAATTTAGTTCGTGTTCGTCTACTCATTAAGGCTTGAGCGGGAGAAAAATTTAACCATTTTATGGGCGTATTTCTATATTCTAGGAGCGCACTGTTAATATCCTGATTAGACTCATAACATTTTTTCAACATATTTTTAGCAATTTTTAGACCGCTTTCTGCTTGACCGTTTGATTTCGCGTATCTCGGACTGCTATTTACGATTTCAAAATCCCATTCCGATGAAAACTTTCTAAATTGATACGAATTAAAGGGCATGTTATCTGCGACTAGAATTTTAGGAATTCCATGCGAACTAAATATCACATTTAATCTCCCAATTATTTCATCTGCTTGTTTATTATTTAAGGGAACAATTTCTAACCACTTAGTTAAATAATCTTTTAAGACTAAGTAATTATTTTTCCTAAATTCACAAATGTCACACCCTATTTTTTCAAACGGTAATGACAAAATGTCATTTGAAATGAGTGGTTCTTTACAATTTTTTGGTCTGTACTTTTCACAAACAGAGCATTTAGAAATGAAATTTTCAATGTCATTTCCCATATTAGGCCAATAAAAAATTGCTCTAGCTCTAGATTTACTTTTTTCTATTCCGAAATGTCCTTCATGAATTTTATTAAGCATTTCTTTTCTAAGATCAACAGGAACAACTATTCTACCATTATAAAAGACTATTCCATCTTCTTCAAAAAGATCCTGTCTTAATTTATAATAAAATCTTACATTGTCTGTAACATCTTTTTTACTGTTAGGCCAACCATTTTTACAATAAGTTACTAATTTATTTAATACTGTATCTTTTAAGGTACATTTCTTAAACTCATTTAATTTTTTATCAGTTACATGTATATGCCTTGTAGCTTTTACACAATGAACAATTTCTTTTAAAAACTCCTCAGTATCATATTCATTAAGATAAGATCTAGATAATAGATCAGCTACATACATTTGTTTACCTGGTACATAAGAGACATCAAGATCATATTTAAGTAACTTTAATTTAATTCTTTGTAACCTACTAGATAAAACATTTACAACACTTTTATTATGAATTGATACTAAGGGTTTATGATCAGTATGAACAGTTATTTTCCTACCATAAATATAGTTATGAAACTTTTTAGTAGCAAATACTATGCTTAAGTACTCTTTTTCGATTTGTGCATAGTTCTGCTCAGCCTCAGACAAAGCACGTGATGCATAGGAAATCGGTTGTCCCTCTTGTAACAAACAACACCCTAGTCTTTTTTTAGAACTGTCACATTGCAATACAATTTGTTTATTATAATCAAAAACACCAAGTACAGGGGCTGTGCTTATTTTTTCTTTAAGTTCATTAAGAGCTTTTGTATGCACTGGTAACCAATCAAATACTACGGATGTTTTGAGCAATTCCCTTAAAGGAGCAGTTATCTCTGACATGTTAGGAATAAATTTCCTTATATAATTAATTAATCCTAAAGTTTTTTGCAACTCTTTTTTGTTACTAGGTGCCTGTAAATTCATTACAGCTTTTACCTGTTCAGGGTCTGGTTTAATTCCATTTTTATTAAATACATGACCCAAATACTTAACTTCATTAACGCGATATTGTAACTTATTAAGATTAAATTTTGCATTTAATTTTCTTGCTCTTTCTAATACTTTTAGAACAATTTCATCATGCTCCTTTTCAGAATTTGCACAAATTAACATATCATCAAAATAAATAATCACACCAGGTATATCACTAAAATTTTTCTCATTAGCTTTTTGAAACAATTCAGGTGCAATATTTAAACCAAACGGAAGGCGGTTAAATTTAAAACAACCAAAGGGAGTACTAAACTGACATAATTTACTAGAAGGTTCATCTAATTTAATTTGGTAAAATCCATCCTTTAAATCAAACACACTATACATAGATTTATTACATAACTTAGGCATTAATTCCTCAATCGTTGGTATTAAATGACATTCTTTTTTAATAACTTTATTAAGATCCTGTGGATCTAAGCATATTCGAATTTACTTATCAGGTTTCTCTACTATAACTAAATATTAATCCATCGATCTGGATTCTCTACCGTACTTATAATTTTATCTTTTTCAAGAGCAATTAATTTCTCTTTTAATTTTGGTTTTAAGGATTCTGAAATCCTTCTGGGGGTTTAACTACTGGCTTAGAATTGCTATCAATTTTAACAGAACACATTAAATTAAATGTTCCTAACCCCTGAAAAACATCTTAATTTTTCTCAATAAATTCATGCTTATTTTTTATTTTAGTAGAATCTACTTTTTCTCTTTTAATCAAACCCAATTCAATACAACTAGGTAATCCTAACAATGTTTTAGAATAATTATTACAGTTTACAACAATAAAATCTAGATATTTAGTACCGCTATTCATTTTACATTCTAAGTTAACTATACCTAGGGGTTTAATTAAATTACCACCATAGGCTTCTAAAATAATCTCAGTAGGACTTATGGAATAATTACATTTTAACGATTTAAGTAAATCATTATGTATTATATTTACACACGAACCAGTATCTAATTTAACTGATAAGATTTTTTTCCCTACCTGTAACGGTTGTATCCAACTTGATTCCTTAGCACACAGAACTGAATCTACAAAAATAAATTTTTCCATATTATTAACTCTCTTGGAGTTAAACCTATTTTTGCACCTACTAGCAAAGTGATTTAACTTATCACAAATTTTACATCTCTTTCCAAACGCTGGACACTTTCCTCTAACATGATTATAATTACGCTTTTTACATAAATAAATCTTTTCTTTTTTATTTTCACTTCCAGCAGCTGTTTGCGTCCGCGACGTCGAATTGTTCGAAGTCTTATTTTTTGCTTGTTTCTTTTTCCCTATTAGAGACACAGCGTCTGCGACGGTACTCGTTTCGTTTCGTTCCAATGACAATGCGGTCCCGAATTATACTGTCAGATAAATTTCCATATTCGCAGAATTTTATTAGTTTTCTTAAATCTATTAGAAACTCATCAAAGTTTTCAAAGTGTTCTTGATTTCTGCTATTAAATACATAGCGTTCGATTAAAACATTTCTGCGTGGATTTGCATAGCTCTCAAAGGCATTCAGGACATCCGCTAAGGTATTTCTCTGCTCATCTGTTAGCTCAAATGTATTATAGAGTTCGACAGCATCTTCACCAATGCAATTTAATAATATTGCTACTTTGACGTCGTCATCTTTCTCCGTATGGCCTCCTGCCATTAAATAAATTTCAAAGTTCTGTCGAAACTTTCGCCATGCTTCGGCGATATTACCGGAGAGGTCCAAGCCTATTGGAACTTTTAAAGAATCCATTCAGGATTTATTCGAAAATTAATTTCGGAACAGTTCTGGTTCGACGCTCGGCTGCGCAATGTTATATTTGTTATGTTGAAATTGTTTCACTTGTATGTGATTATATTTCCCAGGTAATACTAATATATTATTTCCACCATAATTAGTAATTTGTGGCAACACATAGTTTTGTGTAAGTATTGGCAACAGTAGTTAATAGTTGTTGTCGTTCTTTCTGTAAGCGGCGTGTGTCGCAGTATGTAAATTATTACTTACTTTCTTTAATTAATACATAATTCACCAATATGAATATACTTGTGCAGCTTTATTTATTCCACTAAACATAAAATACCAACAGGTTATGGCCACCAGCTCGTTAAATGCGCCAAAGGTGGAAATTAAGTTCTAGCGGCGATACATAAGCCTAGCTGTGTACGTACACGTGATAACTTCGATAGATCAGAACTTTGTAAATATTTCTAAAAATGGAACAGGGAAAAATCCCAGTTAAGCCATTATCAGGTAAAAGTTACTGGTCTATATGGAAATATAGAATAAAGTTCATGTTAAATTATTACGCAGATGCTTTGGATGTCGTCGAAGGGAGATTAGAGAAGCCAGAAGAACCAAATATAGCAGATGCTGAAGACATCAAAAATAAGTACAAGAAAGACTTGAAAGATTTTAAGAAAGCAAATAACAGTGCTATGATGGTTCTAACGAATTCCATGACTGAAGATACTTTGCAAAAAGTAATGAGATTTGATTCCGCGATAGAAGTCTGGCTTGAGTTGCACAAGATTTTCGAAGATTCGTCGGACAACCAATTGTATAATATTTGTTTACAATTTTTCAGGTTCAACTGGTCTGATGGTGATATGTCCGATCATCTATCAAAACTGAAAAATCTGTGGAATGATTTGAACAATGGACTTGAAAATAAAAATGAAAATAGGCTTCCGGAAATGTTATTAATTTGCAAGATATTGGATACACTTCCTCTGAGTTATCGAAATTTCAAGTCAAGGTGGTTACTTTTAAGTGATGAGAAAAGAACATTGGATGAATTAACAACACAGTTGTGCACACATGAAAGAGAATTAAAGAAAGATCCAAAACTCACAGAAAGTAAAGATCAAGAAGCTCTAGCAGTTAGTTCAGATCAAAAACACAAGGCATTTTCAAGCAAGAAAAATAACACTAAGTGTAATTATTGTCACCAAAAAGGCCACTGGGTAAAATCATGCAAGAAATGGATAGCAGATGGAAGACCTCCTAAACAAAACTATCCAAATACCAGTAAAGGTAATAACAATTCTGCTGTTAATATGACACTTTTAGCTGTAGATGATGAAGTATTTTCTATGGAAACTAGTACTGAAGACTGGTTCATTGATAATGGGGCTTCAAAACATGTCACCAAAAACAACAGCTGTTTTATTGATTTTGAAAAGTTTGAAATACCCCATAGCATCACAGTAGCTAATGGAAAAAGGTTATCAGCTATTGGAAAAGGAACCATTAAAATAATTACAACTGTAAATGGGAAAAATCAAGTTAAATATTTAAAAAATGTCTGGTATGTCCCAGAAATCAGTAAAAATTTATTTTCTGTTCTTGCAGCCCAAGATAGAAACCAGAATAGTATATTTGAATCAACATTCAAAGATTGTCATTTAAAAATTGATGGTGAAGTAGTTCTACATGGCATAAGAAATGATGGAGGTGGTCTCTTCAAGGCAGTTATGAAATGCTTAGTTCCAGAAACCCAAGTTGATGTTAACATGACTATAAGTGATGATTCAATATTTCAGCTTTATCATGAAAGATATGGGCACCAAGATAAGCAACATATAAAATCCATTATTGAGAGAGAATTAAATGTCAAAGTTAAAGCTGATATAAAATTATGTGAAGCTTGTGTTTATGGTAAAGCCCATCGTTTAAAATTTGGTACAAGAAATAAACCGACAAAATCAGGAGAACTAATCTCAACAGACATTTGTGGTCCATTTGATGAATCTTTCCGAAAGTTTAGATACTTTGCTGTTTTTAAAGATAACTACACTAAATTTAGGTATGGTTTCTTCTTGAAGTAAAAATCAGAAGTAAAGGATGTACTGGAAGACTTCATAGTTCATGCGAAAAATCTAGGCCATGACATTAAAGAAATAATCAGTGACAATGGTGGTGAATTTGACAATGAAGCAGTCCGAAAAATTTTGAAGAGATATGGAATAACTCAAAGATTATCAGCTCCATACACACCTCAACAGAATGGCTGTGTTGAACGAGAAAACCGAACCATTGTTGAGATGGCCAGAACTTTAAAATATTCGAATGAAGAAATAGAATTTCCAGCATCCCTATGGGCAGAGTTCATCAATACCTCAATTTACATTCTGAACAGAACAGGGAAGTCCTCAGTACCAAATGTAAGTCCTTATGAACTGTGGATGAACAGAAAACCAAGAATAAAGCATATGCGCATCATAGGATCAGTCTGCTATGTCCACATCCCAGCTCAAAAGAGAAGAAAAATGGACAGAAAAGCGACAAAAGGTTATCTTATTGGATACGATGGAGATGAGAGGTACCGCATTTACATCAAAGAAACAAGAACTGTAATTTGTTCAAGAGATGTAGTATTTGAAGAAAAACCCTCCATGACAGAAAATATAACAACACTGCCTTCTCAGGAAGATGCAGATAAAGATCTACCGGTAGGTGACGAGAAAGATGTTGTCGACGAAAATCCACTAGAGAATGAAGTTGAGAAGACATATCAGACTGAAACTAGATCCAGAAGACAAACAACAGCTCCTAAGTGGACCAAGGATTATATTATGGGCGAATCAGAGATGTTTGAAGAAAATTTTCCAGAAATAAACAGATTGGCAAATTAAGAATCCAGCTGACAATCAACGCATGACCCAGATGTATCCAAGAGATCTTTTCAGAGTAATCCAGAAACTTTAGAAGAAGCTTTAAATAGTCCAGACGTAGAAAAATGGAAGCAAGCTATGAAAGAAGAACTGGATAACTTACAGAGAAATGACACCTGGGACATAGTGCCTAAGCCAAAGGGAAGAAAAATCGTAAAATGCAAATGGGTGTTCAAGAGAAAATTTGATAAAGTAGAAAGATATAAAGCAAGATTAGTCGCTCGTGGCTATACCCAAGTAGAAGGAATAGATTACCAAGAAACCTTTTGTCCAGTAATAAAATCAAAGTCAATTAGAACATTATTGGCATTTGCAGTGGAAAGAGATTGGCAAGTTCACCAGCTGGATACTACCGCAGCCTATTTAAATGGAAAATTGCACGAGACAGTCTTCATGGAACAGCCACAGTTAAATCTGTATGAAAAACCAGGTCAAGAAGTCTGTCGTAATTCTACAAAACATAGTTCTAGTTCAACGTAAAATACACTCAAATCAATGAAAATCAAATAAACCAATCAAATTTCTCGTAATTCCTCTAAACGTAGCTCTAGTTCAACGTAAAATACACTCAAATCAATGAAAATCAAATAAACCTATCAAATCTCTTGTAATTCCTTATAACGTAGCTCTAGTTCGACGAATACTCTCAAATCAATGAAAATCAAGTAAACCAATCAAATCTTTTGTAATTCCTTATAACGTAGCTCTAGTTCAACGTAACTCAAATATGTGAAAATCAAATAAACCAATCAAACCTCTCGTAATTCTTCAAAACATAGTTCTAGTTCAACGTAAAATACACTCAAATCAATGAAAATCAAGTAAACCTAACAAATCTTTTGTTATTCCTTATAACGTAGCTCTAGTTCGACGTAAAATACTCTCAAATAAATGAAAATCAAGTAAACCATTCAAATCTTTTGTAATTCCTTATAAGGTAGATCTAGTTCAACGTAAAATACACTCAAATCAATGAAAATCAAATAAACCTATCAAATCTCTCGTAAATCCTTAGAACGTAGCTCTAGTTTGACGTAAAATACACTCAAATCAATGAAAATCAAGTAAACCATTCAAACCTTTTGTAATTCCTTGTAAAGGTAGCTCTTTTTCAACGTAAAATTCACTCAATTCAATGAAAATCAAATAAACCTAACAAATCTTTTGTTATTCCTTATAAGGTAGCTCTAGTTCAACGTAAAATACACTAAAATCAATGAAAATCAAACAAACCAATCAAATCTCTTGTAATTCCTCATAACATAGCTCTATTTCTACGTAAAATACACTCAATTCAATGAAAATCAAATAAACCTAACAAATTTTTTGTTATTCCTTCTAAGGTAGCTCTACTTCAACGTAAAATACACTAAAATCAATGAAAATCAAACAAACCAATCAAATCTCTTGTAATTCCTCATAACATAGCTGTAGTTCAATGTAAAATACACTCAAATCAATGAAAATCAAATAAACCAATCAAATCTCTTGTAATTCCTAATAACGTAGCTCTAGTTCAACGTAAAATACACGCAAGCAGTGAAAATCAAATAAACCTAAGAAATCTTTCGTAATTCATCATAACGTAGCTCAAGTTCAACGTAAAACACACTCAAATCAATGAAAATCAAATAAACCAATCAAATCTCTTGTAATTCCTCATAGCGTAGCTGTAGTTCAATGTGAAACACACTCAAATAAATGAAAATCAAATAAACCAATCAAATCTCTCCAATGATTCTCCATTCTGCGTCATTATAGAAATGGAGATTTCACCTGATTTACACGTGTTGAGGTCTCCTGAATCGGTTTTCTTTTGTATCTCAGCTACTAATTAAAATAATTCCATAAGTAATGCATCATTTGAAAGTTTTGTTGATTTGGAATCCAATAGTAGACTACAGAAACTCCTACCGCCAGATGGTGCTGTAATATTTAAAAATTTCAATATTTAGATTTTACGAAACATCGATTTTTTCACAAAACATTTTATAACTAAAAATGTTTTAGAGATAAATAATCTTTTTTTTTTTTTTTTTTTTTTTTTTTCGTATATTGACCTCGATTAGGCGAATCAGATATCAAAAGATTAAAAGATAATTTTAAAAACTGAATGTGTTATAAATTTTTAAATTTTACGCATTAGGCCATAGACTTTAATGAAATTCTCGACGCAAGCATCCGCGTTTGGGATTACCATGGCAACTCCCGATATCTCGAAAGCGTGGTGAAAGAGTTTTTACTTCCTGTCACGGAAGAGTTCAGGTCACATGTTGTTTGACTGTGATTAAAAATTGAAAATTTCAATATTCTTCAATTTTCCTTTGTGGAACACGAAACTTACTACACAGAGTTTTCACCACAAAGCAAAGCTGCAGTTTGAAATTCATCGATTTCCGAGAATAAACAAAAAATTTACATTTTAATTGCAAATTAAATTTTATTTTAATACGCGTATTTGAAATTCGAATTACGATTAAATTATTTTCAATACATCATTCGAAAGACATTTTGAAGTACTTTTATATTATCGAATTATTTTATATTATAGAAATGTTCATGTATTTAAATATATATACATACATATATATATATATATATATATATATATATAACTTCTAAACTTTGTAGCTATTTGTTAATAAATTAAACACAAATTATTTTCTCAAATGAAATCATTAGAATTCAGACGAGATTTTGACTGTTGATGAACTTTGACTTCAGTAAAATTCGTTGTTTACACCCAAAAAGGATTGAAGATTAAAGGTTTTGCAAATTAGACGAAGTGCACTGTATTCTTAAACACAAACGATATCATTTATTTATAACAACTAAAGTTTTTCATATCAGTTAATTATAAATATAAATTTTTTACATGAGTTTCTTAACATGACTGTTTAAACCATCAAAAATCATAACCCGTAAAAAAAAAAAAAAAAATCCTATGGGAATAATACTTTAACTGCGTAAAATCAAGATACTCTTAGATTTCCGTAAAGGAAGAAATTTAGGAGGAAAAGAGGTCATCCGAAGAGAAAATCTGTCCCGGAGCCACCTATGACTTTAGTCGGGCTCTGGTGTTCAGTTGTTTGATCTTTGATTACACGTAATCATTTAAATAATGAAGTTTTATTCATAAAGTACACATAAAGTTTTTTTTTTTTTTTTTACATGTTTAAATGTAAAAGATGTTCATTTTATACGGGTGTAACAATAGATTATGTTAAAGATACTGAACTATATACATCGTTCATGAAAACAGCCATAATAGTTTATACAGTGACATTTAGGACTGTATTCGATCGTTCTGTCAGTAATAATCATTCTAGTTTCACCTTTTAAGATCACAATAAATAAATAAACAAACAAACAAATAAATAAATAAATAAATAATAATAACAATACCAAAAAAACATTCAGTATAGTTTTTATTATGTACTAAAAATAATATTTTGACTAATAACAAGCTTAAAAATAAAAAGATACGCTGTAATATCAAGTCATCTTCAGAACACTTTGATAATATTAATTTGTTAATTTATCATTTGAAATGTCGCATACGATCGGGCAAATCTGTGCATTGTACCTTTAGTAATTGTAAGAAAATCTATTCCTTTTCTCTTCATTTTATGTTCATTTGCATAGGCATCACAAAAATATACAGTTTGAAAAAGTTCGGAGTGAATTGTTCTCTGAAACAAAGGTAGCAGTATTCAACGTATTTTTCAAGTTTTTCCAAATTTTTATTTGCGTGAACAGTAAAAAGAATTTTTGAAGTCAATCTTTTAACAGCTCCTGCTATTTCATCAAGTGGTGTTAATTCTATGGACAACTTAATTGAAAACTTTATGGATATTGGCACAAATGAAAGTAAATTGTTTTTAAAATACAAGTAGCAGTTTTTGAAAATATAACTGCTCCTCTGATATTTCGTAAAGCAGTATTACATGCATAGATAGGTGAGGTGAAAAATTTAATGATATTGGCACAAATGAAACGAAATCGTGATTCGTAAATGATCTTAAATTTGAAAAGTTATATGTGAAGGCTCTCTTCTTAAAATTCAAGAAAATTGTACTCGTTTCTACAGCACAAATAATTTCTGAAAAATTATTTCAAGTGCATGATAAAAAATTGAATTACAGTCTGTAACAAAAGTCTCGAACACTAGCAAAAATTCCTATATAAAAAAATACACTTTATACAGTTTTGTTAAATAAATCCTTGTCGAATCCTGTTTTCAGACTGACTAAGAACAGGATTCGACAAGGATTTATTTAACAAAACAGTATTAAGTGTACTTTTTTTGCAGAGGAATTTTTGCTAATGTTCGGAAACTTTTGTTACCGACTGTACGTTTCAGAAAAAATTTGTCAGAAAATAGCAGAGTCGAATAACTTAGAACAAAACAAATTAGAATTTTTTTCTGTTAATTAAAAATAATTTTCTCAGCTAATGAATTCAAACTTAAATATAGCTATAAAAGGACATATTATTATAATAAAAATGTTATTACTGTAAGAAAAATATTTATGCTACATTCTTCTAAAAGAGATTTATTTAGAGAAAAATAATTTTCGTCAAAACAGGGTTTTCATTATAAACCTATACAAGAGTAAAAAAAAAATTGTATTGCATAATTTATCCCTTACTTCAGCTGTTTAAAACTTAAATTGAAAAAATCAACCTGAATCATAATTCAACATGGCCTATTTCAGCAATTATATGAATCTTCTAAGATGATAGATTGGCTTGAAGTGATAAACCCATTAGGGTCTTGTAATGCATAATTAAAATTTAGGTAAATTTCACCATTCCATAACAAATATTAATATTTAATTTGCTCTTTTGTTAAATAATTGAAAAAATATATATGTGATTCTACTCTTCCTAAAACACCAGAAAGTAAAAAAAAAAAAAAAAAAAAAAAAAAAAAAATCGGCTGAAATGAATTACAGCGACCAAAAAAAAAAAAAAAAAAAAAAATCAAAATCAAAAATAAGCATATTTGGCGATTTCACATTGTTAGGCGATTGATTTTGAGTACTTGGCGGAGAAACAAAACACGGTTCTGTTCGTACACGGAAATCTGGGTGCTAACAAACTGAACGCCTAACAGCGCTAAATCGCCAAATATGCTTAATTTTGATGATTTTTTGTGGTCGCTGTAATTCATTTCAGCCGATAATTTTTAAACTTCCTGGTGTTTTATGAAGAGTAGAATCACCTTTTGAATGTTTCCTTGTTTGTATTTAATCAATATTCATAGTTAAAGTTGTATCATGAAAATATGTGAAACTGATCTTCTGAATATCTTCAAGGTATTTTTGTCATGTCTACTTTATTATCCAAGACATATAATAAAAACTTGCGGATTCTGGAATGAACAGGAAAATGTCTTCATTTCTTCAGTGTGCTGGATCTCCGTTCTTTAAGTGATTGATGAAAGTGGTTGCCGAATGGAATATTTTAGGGGGCCTCTTTGCGTCCCGACATATGTTGAAAAGCAATTACCAACAAAGTGTCATAACATGTCTGTCAAAATAGAACGTGAAGTCCTAGCTGTTTAGTTTACTTCAGCTAATTTGCAAATGCATACCTGAGATATAATGCTCAAATGATTCAATTAATTATTTTATGAATATATATATATATATATATATATATATATATATCGAATAATAAAAGATTTTATATAAACTGGTATATTAGTTGACCAGAACGTTTTAAAAGGAACTATTTTATGCATTTTGGGTTTGCAGTACATTTTTGGATTTGTTGAAAATTTTAGTTGCAGTGCATATGCTGTCTAATGACATTTGAATTTTTTAAAAAAAAGATGAGTATACATCTGGAGAATTTAGGAGTATTGAAAATTATAATTCAGCAGACACTAACATAAATATAAACAATTCTCTAGAATTGGGAATAAAATTTCTTTCTTTTTAACAGATTAGAATACTTTTATGTTAACCCTTCTGGATTGCCACAATGTTTGGGACATGATTTATTTGAAAGAATTGTTTCTTATAACCTTGATCTAATCTTAAATTACTTCTGTTACAAAAAAAAAAAAAAAAAAGAGGTTCAAATATGATAAGCTAAATTAATTATATATATATATATATATATAACTTTAATATCTTGTGCAAAAATAATAACCCCAGGAAACATACCAGAAATTTAGAACTGGAATTCATCTATTCAAAACTGGTGCCTTTTATGAGTTTTTCCATAATTTTCAAAATTTTCTAATAAAGTATGGAACTTGTATCTGGAGTTAAAATTATGACAGAAATAATATGTGCTTCACTCGTGGCTTTAGGTGAGATTTCATATTTAAATGATTCAATTGAGGAACGTATTGAATTAATGAGTAATAAATTTTCCTAAAATTTTATAAAGCCCCAAAAATACGCTCTGTTACTTAATCCTGAATATATTATACAATTTGGACATTGTATAAGACTTCGAATCAGGCTAATTGAAATCAAACATATGTTTTAAGAAAAGCACAAGATAGGTATACAACTTTAGAGATATATGTTTTCATATATTAACTGAAAATTCACCGACTTCTCCAGGCTAATTTTCATGGTCGTCAGATTTTACCATATCCTTTCAAGGTTAAAAATATGACAAAAATAGATATGAAACTTTACAGTTAAAAAAATATTAGAGCATTAAATTGAAAAGGGATGCGTTTAGACAATACGTTATGTAACACTAAAATTCTTATAAAAGGTACCTTTTATAATAATAACACATTTGTTTGCTTAGAAAGTAATGAACTACTTGAAATAAGCAAAATTCTAATATACATCGAATTCCGGTGTCTATTTTGTTGTAAAGGAATAAGGAAAGGGCATGTTTACAAACAAACGCTCCGTCAATCAATCTTTATTGGTGGAAATGGCAATGTTATGCCACTTTACCCATAAATTGACTGCGAGTGACGTCACGTGCCCTTTCCTACACAATATGTAAATATTTATGGTATTCCTTACTAAACTGAAAATACAGATTCAGTTTCCTGCGTGAATATTTGTAAATTATCTGATTACTATCCTTATGTACCATATGATATCAAGTATTTAGGTATGAGTTGTATAACATTACATCGTTCTTTCCCCTTGAGAATGGATAAAATTTTGCACAATTATAACCATTGATTCATACCGGGTTCATATAATATTAGAGCGGTAAATTGAAAAGGGATACGTTTAGACATAATACATTATGTAACACTGATATTCTTATAAAGGAACCTTTTATAAGAATAATATATTTGTTTGCTTAGAAAGTAATGAACTACTTGAAATAGGCAAAATTCTAATATTCATCGAATTCTGGTGTCTATTTTGTTGTAAAGGAATATGTTACACAATATGTAAATATTTAAATACAGATTCAATTTCCTGCGTGAATATTTGTAAATTACCTGATTACTATCCTTATGTACCATATGATATCAAGTATTTAGGTATGAGTTGTATAACATTACATCGTTCTTTCCCCTTGAGAATGGATAAAACTTTGCACAATTATAACCATTGATTCTTACCGGGTTCATATAATATTAGAGCGGTAAATTGAAAAGGGATACGTTTAGACATAATACGTTATGTAACACTGATATTCTTATAAAGGAACCTTTTATAAGAATAATATATTTGTTTGCTTAGAAAGTAATGAACTACTTGAAATAGGCAAATTTCTAATATTCATCGAGTTCTGGTACCTATTTTGCTGTAGAGGAATGCGTTACACAATATGTAAATATTTATGGTATTCTTTACTAAACTGAAAATACAGATTCAATTTCCTGTGTGAATCTTGGTAAATTATCTGGTTTCTATCCTTATGTATCATATGATATCAAACATTTAGGTATGAGTTGTATAACATTACATAGTTTTTTCTCCTTGAAAATGGATAACATTTTGCGTAAAACCATTGATTTTTATCGGGTTCATATTTCTTAAAGGAATAGAAAATGTAAATTTTAAATTCTCAAAACAAACTACTTTTAAACCTAATTGAAGAAATGAAATAAAAGGCGAAGATATTCAAAAATAGCTTGATTTGAACGTATACGTATGTCTTAAATTTTGTCTATATATATTTCTTTTTTGTATATAGCATAAGTAAAATAAAAATTGAGATAAAATGTTTGCCCTTACTTGATGATGCAACAGTAAAAAGTGTAATTCTACGCCCCATTGAGTTCGGTATCTACAATTCTACCCATCGAAATTTAGTTGAAGAAACTGATTTAAAAGATGTCTTGAAAACCATTCATGCAAGATTATTAATTACAAGCTGGAATTGCAATAATAAGTTACATAGTCCTTATACACAAGGTGTAAATTAATGCATACCGTTCTTTTTTCAAGTCTGAAATAAGTTAATCTTTCAAAAACACTATGAAGATTACTTTAAAGTTGTTTTATTGCATTGTCAAATCGTATCAATAGTTTCACTGGTAGCAGTACAATACAAAGAAAAGTGCTTCAGAAAGACATATATATACGTCCGGGCAGTTAAGGGGTTAAAATTACCGTATTTTGTTATAATTAAAGAAAAAATTATTATGAAAAATTGTCGAAAAATTTTTCTTACGTTTACTTATTTTTTAATTATGTCTGTGCAATAGGGTGGATTGAAAAAAAAAAAAAAAAAAAGAAAAAAAAAGAAAAAGAACATCGAAAACGGATACTTGCCAATAGTTAAGGCGTGGCTCAGTGAAAATTTTTGCAAAATAATACAATTTTTGGATATCATCTTCAGTCTACGAATGAGGCTTAAATTTTGAAATATCTGTGATATTTTGTGATTTTTTATAATTTGTTTTTCTTGTTACTCTTAGCAATTCATTTCCTCCCCCCCCCCCCCAACAATGGCTATTTTGTTAGTTAAAAAATATTTTTTATTTGATGTTTATTTTTTTATGTTTATTTTATGTTTATTTTTTATTTGATATATTTTTTTAATTTGCTCAAGCAATGCTAAAAGATGAACGAGAACATACTAAAAAATTTGCTCTTTGAAACTTTATTGCAGAAAGGGAATGCGACAATTTGACTGAAGGAACTAGACGATTCCATCAGTTTGATTTTTTCTAGTCATTAATTTCAGTTCCAGTCATTAATTTTTTCGCATCTGACTATATTGATATAACTTCATAATCAGATAATACAGCCAGTGCACCCGTCCATACACGTCACTTATCAAACAAAGTATCACAAATATTACTACTTAATGAAAATCGATATTGGCTCTCAGATACTACTTATTCAATTACCAACTCATACTCAAGTGATGGAAAGAGTAATAAAGGTGGTTACCACATCATTTAAAACCGTTTGCGAGAATGCCGAAAGAAATAATTTCGCAAGAGCAAGAATTCTAGACTGAAAATTGTGTCCAACTTTTAATACCAAACAGCAATTTAAAGCTCTGAAAACATGTCCTCGGAGTAGGGAACGGGTTTTGTAGACGTGACATTCAACCAACGTCTTCTGGTAGGTCCGGGGAATTTTAATTCTAACTAGCAAAGAGTTGCATACTAAAAGCAATACATTCAATGTACCTAAACTTTAATAAACTAACAGTTAAAAAGAATACAAAAGAATATAACACATCAGGAAATAACAAAATTCTCGAAAATAACGTACATATCTCAAAATTTAAGCCACATGCGCAAGCTGGAATAATTAAATGTGTAACATGCGGAAAAAAATCTATTTTTAACATATTAATATTATCCTTAATTTATTTTGTTAATATACATTGCGGAAAAAAAAATTGCGGAAAAATGGAAAAATATCGCAGATATTTAAAAATATTTAAGCCTAATGCGCAGAATAAAGAGGACATTAAAAAATTATTAATTTGCAATCATGTTCATAAGCCCAAGCTACAACTATTAATTGGTACCTATTTTCAATGACACAAGTTTCTATTTTTTCAGTCCACCCTACTGCACAGCATAAAATATTATCTTAAATTTCATTTTAAATAATATAAATTAAATGATTTTAATATATAGTATCTGTATAATCTTGACCATTAAAATCTCTTTTAAATGAGGTTAGGTATCAAACTGCATAATATAAAGTTCAGAACTTTTGTAACAATGAACAGTATGTGTCTGTAAACAGCTTAGGTTCCTTGCAATTTTTCCTACTTCAAGCTGTATAGATTACTTAAAGTATTCAGAAACGACAAAAGTTCTTTTGCACTGAAACTTCATTTAAGATACATCAAATTAACATATAAAATGAAAACATTAAAGTAAAATTGTATCAATTCAAAACATAATTGGCTTCATTAGTTTTTAGACACTTAAAATGTAGCAAGATCTGCCTTTTTAGATCATATAACTTACAAAAAGAAATAAAAATTACAAACTACCTGCGATGGTCTATTATCGGCTCTATGAATTGTAGCTACAACTCGGCGAACATGCAGTTGGCTGAGTATTGCTAGCTTTTTTAAGGCCACACAACTGTATTTTTTAACTCTTGGAGTATATGAATTAAGTATATGAAAGTAATTAAATGCTATGTTTTTAATTCTCGAAGTGTATTAATTAATTGTATGAGTAAGTAGTTCACTGTTTAATTCGATTTTGCATTTATGTATATTGCTTAAGGGGACAACCTACTTTTAAAAATGGGAACGTGAAGAAATTTTTGAACAACTATCACAAATTTTTAAGAAAGAATAAGTGCATGTACAAACAAAAGTTTTTTTTTGTGTAACTAGTATGGCAGTACTTTATTGACGAAAAATATTATTTTGGTTTATTTTAAATTAGAAAATTATTTTGTTGCAGATTATTTTTTTAAAAATTCAAGGGTAATTTCTCACTGTGCGCATGATATTTCAAAAAGTATTTGAGATATGAACTTAAAATTTTTCTCATCCATACATTTTGGCCTATTGAATAAAATGAACTAAAAATAAGAGGTTCTCTTCAAAAGAAAACAAATTCTGATTATGGAAATATAAAAATTTCAATGGTAATTTCATATTTCAAATTTAATCACTAATTAAACTCCATTTTATTAAAAATTAAAACCTTTCAGTTCACATTCTTAATATGAATGTTTTGTTTCATTTGATGTAAAAATTATAAGGATAAAGAAAACTGTAACTGAGATATCCTGCGCGCAGTAAAAGAGCACTTTCAAAAAAAAAAAAAAAAAAAAAAAAAAAACTGCAATAGAATAATTTTCTATTTTAAAATAAACCAAAATAATATTTTAAATCATAAGAGTAATGTAGCTAACACACACAGACAAAAATTGGTTGCACATGCATTCGTTCTTTTTTTTTTTTTTTTTTTTTTTTTTTTTCAAATCTGAAAAATTTCTTCATTTTTCCATTTTTAAAAGTAGTCTATCCCCTTAAGTATTAGACGTTTTTGATCTGAGATTAGGATTTGAAATTTCGGATTTTCATTCCAATACAGGAAATATTTAATTGATTCGATTTTCATTTGCAGTAATTCTTACGCGATGAGGATTTTTTTTTTTTTTTTTTTTTTTTTTTTTTATTTATAGTTTTTTTTCTGTGCAAATATTTTTCTACATTACATTGTTTTGAAAAGGGAGCAAAATATTTTCCTTTACATGTGTACAAATTTCAGTCTAATCGTTACCTTTTTGAATTATTTTAGTGTAATTAATATAATTTTATATGAACTTGATTCAAATAGTAATACTGTAAATATCCTTAATTAAGCACACAATAGAAAGAAAACGTATTAAAATATTTCAGTGGGTCTTAAACGGAATTTATTTCAATGAAGCAGTCTTATTAGTAAAAAAAAAAACTGATGTGGACACCACATGTGGACACCTTATACAACCATAGGAATATACATATGGTTATGAAAACTGACATTTTTGTGTGAGGTAACCGATTCTTAAACAAACAGGCATGTTCCTGTCCACGAATATTCCTTGAAACAAAAACAAATCAAGAAAAAAAAAAAAAAAAAAAAAAAAAACTACTACTCCAACCAAAAAAGTCATGATCTCCATGGCTTATTACAGAATCTCTCACTGGCAAATCTACAGCTTAGAGTACAATGAAAATCATTCGAGTATAGATGGCCCAGTTTTGTTCTCTTTGGCAAAAATCAGTGGCGAGAAACGATAAATTTCTCCAAAACAATTAAGTTAGACAATTCAGTTAAAATTGAGAAAGCGTTTCTGGCTATCTTGAAACAATATTTGCTGCAAAAGATTATCGCTAATCTCGCCAATCCACAAAGTTAGAATTTTGGTTTTAACATCGAATTTTGTGATTTGGCGTTGAATTTAGCTATTTGGCGATCGAATTTGGCAAAAATTTGTAGTTTAGGTTTGCCAAAGTTTGGAATCTCAAACTTCAATAAGAACAGAGTTCTGGAGTTTTCGAAAAAAAAAAAAATTAATTAATAGGCTTATAGCGCAGAACTAAATTCTTCGAAAGTTCTATAAATGATTCACAAGAACTATACATAAAAAAAAAAATTGAACAGTGATTGTCGATGATTGTAGACTAGAACTTGCCTATATCTTTATGTGCTACTTTCTATACGTAGTAAAAGTGGAAACAGATGAAAGGGTTTTTTTTATTTCCACGAAGGTGGAAATTGACTTAATCTCAAATTATTCATTCAAATATGGCGAAAAGTGGCAGTACGGGATTCACAAAGTTTGGAAACTCTAGCCTCAATATGAGTCTAGTTCTGGAAATTTTGTATTGATGCATTGTTTTCGCACGCAGAACTACATTGAAAATTTCATAAACCATTGGCAGTACTCTCGATGAATTCAAATTCCATTCAGACTTTGAAATATTCGGTTGTTCCTGATTTAGCAGCATTCATGCTCTGTAGTAGACATCTGAAAAAAAAAATGACCATTTCAATGAACTGTTTCAAGAATATTAATTGATTTTTGAAACACACACACAAAAAAAAGAGATTTATTCATCTGTTTACTGAATATTAATTAAATAAAGTGCATTCGTCGACTAGAACCTGCTTATTTCTTTAAGAATTACATTCTACACGCTAAAATGTTGAGAACGTTTTTATCAGTATCATTACAGGCTCTATCTACCGGCTGAATATTCATTAAAGGACGTGCATTCGTCGACTACAACCTGAGTATGTCTTTAAGAATTACTTTCTAGAGAGAAAAATGTCACCAACTTTCATAACAATATCATTACAGGCTCTATTTAAGCGCTGAATGTTCATTAAATAATGTCATTCGTGGACTAGAACTTGCCTTTCTCTTCAAGAATTACTTTCAATACTTTAACATGTCGACATTTTTTTTTTTTTTTATCATTACAAAATTTATCTACGGGCTGTATATTCATTAAATAAAGTCATTCGTCGACTAGAACCTACTGATCCCTTTAAGAATTACTTTCTATACATTAAAAAAAATGTTGACAACTTTCATAACAATACCATTTACGGGCTGAATATTTATTAAATAAAATGCATTCTTCGACTAGAACCTGCTTTTCTCTTTAAATATAACTTTCTGCGCAAAAATGTCTTCAACTTTCATAACAATATCCTTACTGGCTCTACCATTAATTTGTTTTGAAATCTGTATGATGGTAGGTCATATATAATGTCCAAGATCTTTGTAGTTTTGGTCATTTTTAATATAATTTTCCTAAATATCTTCAAAACGGAAAGCGCTGAATATTCATTAAATAATGTCATTCGTCGATTAGAACTTGCTTTTCTCTTCAAGAATTACTTTCTATACTTTAACATGTCAATTTTTTTTTTTTTTTTTTTTTTTAATCATTACAAAATTTATCTACAGGCTGAATATTCATTAAATAAAGCCATTCGTCGACAAGAACCTACTGATCCCTTTAAGAATTACTTTCTATACATAAAAAAATGTTGACAACTTTCATAACAGTATCATTACGGGCTGAATATTCATTAAATAAAATACATTCTTCAACTAGAACCTGCTTTTCTCTTTAAATATAACTTTCTCCGCAAAAATATCTTCAACTTTCATAACAATATCCTTACTGGCTCTACCATTAGCCTGTTTTGAAATCTGTATGATGATAGGTCATACTTAGTCATGCCATAAATTCTGTTACACCAAAATATGTCTCTAAAAAATTACCAACACAAGATTGTTAATTTTTTTTTTTTTTTTTTTTTTTTAATCACAACCTTTTATAAGTTAAAACAAAAATGGAATTATTCAAAATGTGCCCCTTTTGCTTCAACACAAGCTCTGAGTCTCCGGGGCCAATCATCTATTGCAGTACGCACCACTTCTTGTGGGAAATTGTCCACTGCTTTTACCAAAGCAGATTTTAGGCTCTCCAAATTGGTGTGTTCTCTGCGGCAAGCCATCCCCTCAAGATGAGACCACAGTCGATAATCCAAGGGGTTTAAATCGGGGCTTCCTGAAGGCCAATCTGAAGCCTTAATGAACTCTGGAACATTCATTGCCAACCACTGTTGAGTCGCCCGAGCTTTGTGTGCAGGAGCTGAGTCCTGCTGGAAGACCCAATGTTTTCCGGCAAAGAGGGTTCCACTCGGGGGATTCACTACTTGTTCTAAAACATCTTCTTGATAGTTTTGGCTCAAGTTTTAACCCCTTGTTCACAGAAATGGAGTTTTGTGGTGCCATCAAAACTGCCTCCCCACCACACCATCACTGAGGTTGGATGATGGCCTCGTTGAACTCTCCCAATTTTTTCCTGAGCTTCCAAAGAGTTGTGAGTATAAACTTTGTCGTTCTGGCGGTTAAAGTTTTCTTCAATGTTGGAAATTTTTTCATCTGAGAACAAGATGCTGCGGTGGAGACTATTAGCGTACCGGCTCAGGAGAACCCTGACTCTTTCAGCCCTAATTTTTTTCAGGGACTCTGTGAGTCTTTGCCCAGTCTTTCTATGATATGCACTCATCTTAAGGTCTTCTTTAATTATCCTGGACATGGATCTTGGAGAAATATTCATCTCAAGGGACATGATTTTCTGTTTTCGGAGTGGATTTCCCCGAATTCGATTTTCCACAGCTTTTATGGCATTTTTCGTCCTCACAGACCTGGGACGACCTGATCAGGGCCTATCCTTGGCAGATTGGGTTGCTCTGAAACGGATTACGGTGCGCCACACAAACGTACGGTTTATACCCGAAGATTTAAGCAACTTGAAAATCTCAGAGTTGGATTTACCTGCTTTGTGAAGAGCAATAACTGAATGACGGTTCTGTTCAATGTCTCGCTCCATTTTCCTGCAATGAAAAATGGACAAGAAATGAGTGACATTTTAAAGTTATATATCAAACATAAACACTGGGCAAAGGACAGGTTTCTGCGGGCTCTTGTTTGTTTTCATTTACAAATCTAAAAGTTGTAACAGAACTTATGGCAAGACTAAGTATATAATGTCCAAAATCTTTGTAGTTTTGGTCATTTTGAATATAATTTTCCTAAATATCTCCAAAACGGAAAGCGCTGAATATTCATTAAATAATGTCATTCGTCTATTAGAACTTGCTTTTCTCTTTAAGAATTACTTTCTACACTTTAACATCTCGACACTTTTTTTTTTTTTTATCACTATCATTACAAAATTTATCTACGGGCTGAATATTCATTAAATAAAGTCATTCGTCGACTAGGACCTACTTATCCCTTTAAGAATTACTTTCTATACATAAAAAAATGTTGACAACTTTCATAACAATATCATTACGGGCTCTATTTATGGGCTGAATATTCATAAATAAAATGCATTCTTCAACTAGAACCTGCTTTTCTCTTTAAGTATAATTTTCTACGCAAAAATTTCTTCAACTTTCATAACAATATCATTACTGGCTCTATCATTTGCTTGTTTTGAAATCTGTATGATGATAGGTCATATATACAGACACGGTACAAGCTTACAGAAAAAAAGGCTGAACTTTTCACGACCCACCCCCTCCCCCTGTCAAAAGTTGTATCAGGCAACTGACACAATATAAATTTTACAATAATAAAAATAATGTTAAATCTGATTGCATACATATGCACACAATAAACAAAATCAGAACAATTAATCTTATATTAAATATCATATTAATTATAATTAAAATAGTTGTAAGTGCTTAAAAAACCGACAAAATTATTACACATGCTTGAAAATAAGTTTATTCTATAGAAACATTGTTTGCTGGGGCAATTGATTATCAAAATAATGTAGTTCAAGTTCATTAGGAAAATGCAGTTGAAGTACTATTTCTTTTTCGCTTTCTCCAAGTTTGAATTTGACATTTCTTGAAAGCCAATAGCATAGAAATTGCTAATAATATATTGCACAAATTCAGGCTGACCCTCCTACAACACATGTCCAAAAAGTTTTAATGCAGATTTGCATTGATCCCAAGAATAATAATTTTCAAGCCTAAAAAGGCTGAATTCAGCCTTAAGGCCGATAAGTAACACGTCTGTATATAATGTCCAAAATCTTTGTAGTTTTGGTCATTTTGAATAAAATTTTCCTAAATATCTCCAAATCGGAAAGCCACAGGAGGTCCAAAAAGGGAGGTGCACAACTAGACGTTATAATAAATCCATATACCAATTTCTAACGTTCTACGTCTAATCATTTTTGACTTATGCGAGGTACACACACACACATACATACGTCACGAAAATTCGTGTAAAGTCGTTGATATCTATGAAACGGGAGTTCGTATTAAAACTAGAGTTGGAGCGTTGCAGGTGTACAACTAGACATCTTGGCAGTCACACATATAAATTTACAACATTCTGCAATCATTCTTTTTGAGCTATGCGAAATACAAAGCCTATTTCGCAAATCGGGATTACTATACACTTTTAAAACTGTGCCTCTGATACAAGAGGCACATTTTGAATTTTTTTGCCTCTGAAAAATAAGAGTCACGAGGGTGCCTTTGAAATTAAGAAGCACGGGTGCCTTTGAAATTAAGAAGCACGAGTGCCTTTGAAATTAAGAAGCACGAGTGCCTTTAAAATTAAGAGGCACCTGTTGCCTTTGAATTTAAGAGGCACCTGCCTTTGAAATTAAGAAGCACGTGGTGCTTTTGAAATTAAGAGACACCTGGTGCCTTTGAAATTAAAAAGGCACACATTTTCTTTTAAGAGGCACATCGTAGCCTTGATTTTAAACTTAAGGGCCCGTTTCACTCACCGTCGCCGGAAGCCGAAGCTAATGTTATTCTTTGGGAAATTTTCTTTACAAAAAACTTATTAACTGATGAATATTTTTAAATCCTGTTTTCATATTCTGAAAATTCCCAACTGTTAAATTGACGGACCTTTTTTAAAAATGTATTTTTTTAATTTTTAATATTTTATTTTGAAATTGCAAAATACAAAATTTCATATATTGAAAATTCGTATTTTGCAGCTACAAAATAAAATATAAAACATTAAAAAAATACTTAAAAAAAAAAAGTCCGTCAATTTAACAGTTGGGAATTTTCAGAATGTGAAAACAGAATTTAAAAATATGTATTAGTTAGTAAGTTATTTGTAAAGGAAATTTCCCATAGAATAACATTGAATCGGGCCTCCGGCGACGGTAAGTGAAGAGGGCCGTTAAGGCTGTACATCACAGTCAGATTACCTCTTTCTATCTTCCCGTGTTATGAAATGGGACTTTTATTGTTTCGTTTTATATAAGAATATCTCATTCAAAAATGAACTTTTCGAATTCTGTCTTTTGAGAATTTTTCTTTGTATAAGTCGCCTTTTAGCTTATGAGCAATTCTTTGAAAACATAAATTTAAATATTTTATTTAGAAATCCAAAGTTACAGTTCTAAATTTACTTAATGAGATAAAATATATAATTTACTTTTTTCAAAAAAACTTATCACAAACTAAAAGGCGACATATTCAAAAGACATAATTTGAAAAACTTCATTTTTGAATCAAATATCCTTACAATCAAATATCCTTACATCCTATCGAAGCAACAAAACTCCCATAAGTTAACACGGAAAGGCTCTCCTATATGCGATATTTTTTATTTATAGAATTACTCATTACTTAACGTATTTTTATTAATTCCATTTTTCCATTCGGAAAAATTACAACAGTTAAATTAGTACTAGTTTTCTAAAAATTGATTTTTTAGAATTATAATTTTTGAATTAAAAAATGCGAATATTATCTAAGTGTATTTTCTCATATTCTTGTCTCTAAAATAAAGTAAAAAATAAAATTTTGGTAAACAAGTATTAATTTAATGGTTGTAATTTTTTTGAATGGAGCTTTGAAAAAAAAAAAAAAAAAAAAAAAAAAAAAGAGTTAGGTGATAAATAATTCTATAAACAAATTTCCCCATATAGTTGCATTGGATTTGTAGATTGAAGACAAGGAAATGGTTTTGAGGAGTCTTAAGTACTTCCTATTTGACAGTCCATTTTCAGTGACTTCTACTAGTAGTTCTAATTTACATATATTGAATAATATGATGACATTTCTTATGATGTAATTAGTACGACTTTTTTTCCCTCCTAAAACTATAATTTTTACCCCCCCCCCCACACACACACCTTAAAAAAAAAAAAAAAAAAAAAAAAGCGAATGCTAAATATAGATAATGTAGATAAAATACTTATTGAAATTATTTTAAACAGGTTTTTAAATTAAATAAATGTGGAGGTGAAAAAGTTATAGATAGATAACATTAGAACTTTGATGAATGGAAATTACAATTTTGCAGAAGAAAATTTATAGTAAAAATTTTTTTTAATCCATTCTCAAAAATGGACAACTCTAATCAAATAACTAGTTAAAGAAAAATATTTATAAAACATATTTTTTCGATTTTCTTTATTGGGCCATTTGATTTAGTTTTAGGTGTTGCTGTTTCTACATTGCATGAACACCTGCTTTCTTTTGCCTGTTAATGAATGCATTGAAAATGCTAAATTATATGAACCCCTAAACATTGTCAGAAGTTTATTATATTTATACATTTAAGAAAATAAATGTTAGAGGTTTTTGTTTCTACATTTAGATTTACTTTGTACGTTGTATAAGTATTACAGAAAGTTAGACATATTCCAACTTATAAAACTGCTCAATTTGTAATTTGCACTAAGTAATTCTGGGAAAAAAAATTGTTATATTTATACATTGGGTTATTAAAAAAAATATATAAAATAAATAAATAAATAAACTTAATAAATATATAATTTATTTATAAATAAAATACATAAAATATTTATTTACTTTTTTTTTAAGGGGGGGGGGGTGTGACTGATTTATTATACTATTTATTTACCATATTTACACACATTCAGTGTTCCAGTAATTGACGCTGCCAGTTTTTCATTTTACCAGTAATCGGCACCCTATGTTCCAATGTGCGACACTGCTATTTATTCATTTTAGCAGTTATTAGCACTTTATACTCCAGTGCTTAACTTACAATGTTAAAATTCTCATGCGTAAAATATATGCTTTTATTATTTTTCTTATTTATTAATTATTTCGGGATGGATGTCAAACACTGGTGCACCTACCTACTAAAAGGTTTATGGTTGTTTGGACATATATAATTGTATATTTCCCCCAGTTTACGGGTTAAGCTTATGTATATGTTATCTTGCATGGATCAGATGCAAAAAAATATATATCATTCATAAGAAGTGACCAAAAAAGTACTTATAGGAATGCACATGAATATAGCTCATTAACTACGCTTCTGAATTAAGCGCAATCTTTCATATAGAGGGGAGCGGGGGATGCAGCATAAGAGCCACAACATTTGTCGCAACTTTCATGCTGTTTTCGTATCAAAATTTCTGTATTTTGAAAACAATTAGTCAACATTTCTTTTTCCTGATGGTGCATCAAGCTTAATGATTTTTACCCAAAACAACTGTTATTTGCTTTTTTTTACATTTATGGGATTTTTTTTTTTTTTTTAATCTTGAAAGTATTGTTGCGTTTGCGCAGCTAATATTAACATATTAAAAATTAAAATATATACAAATTAATAAAACTTAAGTCTAATATCTCATAATTTGCAATTATTTTCTTAACTTCACATATTAACACTTCTTTTATGAAATTGATAATCATAAAATTTAAAATGTTTGTAAATTACAGTTAATCCAGCAATGCATTTTAAAAATCCAGTACTTTCTATCTTCCCACCTTCTTCCCTTTTCTTCCTAGTTCTTTCCTTTTGAGAAAGTAATTTGAATTAAATTGCAGAATAATTTGTTGAATGCAAAAATACTTAAATTTTGAAATAATAATAATAATAATAAAATAAAATAAAACTTAAATGAAATTGAAAAATGATGCTGAAAAGAAAATTCTTTTGAGCAAATTATTCCTACAATAATTATTTTACTGTTTGTCAGTCTACTATTTCTGCTATTTAGAAAATTTACAAGGGCCACAGTGTTGCTATATTTGTATGTGTTACTATTAGTCTTTTGCCACTATTATTTGAGATCAATAACTTTTAAAATATTATACCATTAAAACTTCAAGATTTTTTTTTAATTATTTATTTATTATTTTTTTTTATATAGTGGTAACAATATAATAAAATGCATATAAAATATAGAAACATTGCGACTCCTGCACTCAATATCTAAAATTTCAGCACTGCTAATTCCACAAAGGAGATAAACATGAAATGTTAGAATTTTCTTCAGATTTCCTTACTAAAATCATTATAACATTTTTAATTATGTTTAATTACCACTGATAACCTAATGAATAAATGAATAAAAATAAAATTTGTTAGAGTTTTGTTGCTTAATATTTAGAAAATGTAGTAACTATAAAATAATAGCCAATTAAAAAATTATATTTTATTAGGATTCACATCAACATTTTAAATATTTTAATCAAATGATTTGACAAAAGTTGTTTTGAAAATTTCTTAAACAGTTACAATTTGAACTAATCTAAAAAATTGACTCCATGTTATGGGGAAGTTTAGAATGAAATATAATCTGACAAGTAAAATTGACACTTGTCCCCTGTATTTTTTTTTTTTTTCTCGCTATAATAAAATACTGGGCACTGGCCTCTTCTGCTGAGAATATTCGCCTAAAAGAAAAAAAAAAAGATGCTTAATGATTTTATGTTTATTCATGATAAATTTAAATATCTCATAAAAATATTTTAGAAAAATATTTTGTCTGTTAGATGATTAATTTTTTAAATAATATGCATTAATAAAACTACTTAAAATACATTAAATTTTTTTTTATGTTATTATACGTCCAGAAGCAGAATTTTCTGTATCTACCTGCAGCAAAGCAAAATTTATTAGTGATTCCGGAATACCGGATTAAATTTAGTATCAAGGAGAGTAAGCAATTGATAAAATATGTAAAAAGTACACTTACAAAAAATAAGTAAAGAAATAAAGATAATAAGTCATCCATCAGTAGCCAAGTGGTTCTGTGCTCAAACTGGTAGACAGGAAGTGATGGGTTAGATCCCAGGTTGCACTCGTCAGATTAGCTATTTGGAGCTTTCTGTAGTTTTCTCTGAGACTTGTATAAATATACAGGATAGGTTCCCTTAGAAAGACCCCCATGGAGAGCAACCCCTTAGGCTCAGGTCACTAGAGCAGACAATTGTTCTCAAGCCGAACATCAGGTCACCGGATTCCAGATGGCAAAAGCACACTGTAGAAATAAATTATTCTAACATAAAAAAAAAAGACTGTGTTTTCACTAATATCAACATGTAAAACCTCATTTAATAAGATGATGTAACAAAAATACACATCAGAAAAAAGTTCACTTTACAAAGCACAAAATTTTTTATGTGTCACATCATTACGGGGAGAATAAAAACTAGTATGTTGTGGCCACCACAAGACTTTCTTCTATATTATCCTATACAAAGTCACTCAGCAACAATATTTGAAAAAAAAAAAAAAAAAAAAAAAAAAAAAAAAGTTTTTTTTTTTCGCTAAAAGTAAAAAAAAAAAAAAATCGATAACTTTGTTTTAAATTATCACAGATTTATAGTTCAAGCATTCGTTTTAAAGGTATTGACGAGACCTTTCGAAAGATACCCATCTTGAAAATTCACCCACTGGGGGGGAAATCCCCCCCCAGGGGGTTCCCACATACACATAATTTTTTTCCCAGTTAACTACTACTATTATCAACAATTCATATTAATTTTACAATCACAAGTTAAAAATAACTCTCATTATGTACATTTATACGAAATTTTGTCCTATACTGCCATGTTAAAAATTTAGAAAAAATGCGATCACAGCGCCACTTGTTGAGCGATTGATCACCAATTGAAATCAGCACCAAGTTAATGTCAAGAACCAACTAAATACCAAATTTAGTTAAATTTCGCTTAAAAAAAAAAAAAAAAAAAAAAAAAAATTTTTTTCGTTAAAAGTAAAAAAAAATGATAACTTTGTTTTAAATTATCACAGATTTATAGTTCAACCATTCGTTTTAAAGGTATTGACGAGACCTTTCAAAGATACCCATCTTGAAAATTAACCCCCCCCCTCCCGGGAGGGGAGCGATGCCCCCACGTGCACAGGAGTTTTTTCCTAGTTAATTACTACTATTAACAATAATTCATATTAATTTTACAATCACGAGTTTAAAATAACTCTCATTATGCACATTTATACGAAATTTTGTCTTATACAGCCATGTTAAAAGTTTACAAAAAATGCGATCACAACGCCACCTGTTGAGCGATTGATCCCCAAAATCTAATCAGCACCAGTTTATGTCAGGGAAGTTTGGTTAAATTTCATTTATTGGTTCGTGAGCTACAGTGTCCACAAAAATCGTGACACACACAGACAGATAGACAGACATTTTCTAAAAAACTATCAATTCGTGTTCAGGACATCCCAAAACGTGTAAATACATCAAAAAACGGAGGTCGAAAATTTTCACGAATGCAATACTTTCTTTATATTACATATAGAAGAAAGTAATAAATTATTATAAACATATTAAATTCTATCCCTGAATTCAAAGTTAAAATATTTTTTAGCATACTTAAAGTAATAAATGTATATACTTGGAGCATACAACGCACGATCTATATTTAAATTTTAACATATAATTTAAATGATAAAACTGTTATTTAGTGAAAAATACTTACTTTATCCTTAAGTAATTTTCTATCCACTGTTCATGCTGGCTACGCCCAATACAAGAAACTGTTTTATATTATCGTTAAAACTTCAAATTAAGCGATGTACAGGAAGTGTTGGGTTTTATCCGCGCTCGTTAACCTATCTATTTGGAGCTTTCTACGGTTTTCTCTGAAACTTGCATAATTATACAGGATAGGTTACCTGAGAAAGATCCCCCATGGAGAGCAACCCCTTAGGCTCAAGTCACTAGTGTGATGACAAAAGCACACTGCAGAAGTAAATTACTTTAACATATAAACATCGACTATGTTTTCACTAATATCACCATGTAGAATCTCATTCAATAAGACAAAAATACTCATCAGAAAAAACTTCAGTTTACAAAGCACAAAATTTGTTATGTGTCACATCATTAAAGGGAGAATAAAAATAAGTTATTATAATTCTAATAAATTTCATCCCGGAATGCAAAATTAAAATATTTTTTACCATACTTAAAGAATATATATATATATATACTTGTGGCATACAACGCACGAACTATATTTAAATTTTAAAATAAAATTCAAATGAATAAAACTGTTATTTAGCAAAACATACTTACTTTATCCCTGAGTAATTTTCTATCCACTGTTCATGCTGGCTACGTTCCAAGAAATTGTTTCGTATTATCGTGTTAACTTCAATTCAAGCGATATACAATCTTACTCCGTGTCCAACACAGACGTAAACAGCCTGCATTTTGAACACTAATGCATGCTGGGGTAGGTTGTTACGCATGCTCAGTTTCGTTAAATGTAGCGCTGGGAATCTGAATAGCTGTATAAAAGGCACATATGCGCGTTTCTGCACGGCTGTGTCTCTCACCCAGATCGAAATGCGATCGGTGCCTTCACATTTAGTTGTGTCTTCTACATTTCTTCCAGTATCAGAGGCACTTTGACAGTGAGCCTCTTATACTAGAATAATAGAAGGCATAATTTACTTGTGCCTTATATTTAAGAGCTACAGTTTTAAGAGTGTACTTCTAATACTTTGTGTAAGGAAGTAAAAAGGTTCTCTCTTTCGGTCTCTCTTTTTCCCTCTCTCTTTTCTTTCACGGGTCGACTTCTAGTCGGGTTGATTGGATTGATGTTATTTCGAGTCAGGTTTTATGCAAAATCAACTCGTATAAAGAAAACATAACAGAAATTCGTTTGGTGTGAATATAGATGCATAAGTATATGAATTAATTATATGAGTAAATAATTTGATGTTTAATTCGATTTTGTATTTATGTATATAAATCTTAAATATTAGATGTTTTGGATCTGAGACAATGATTTGAAATTTAGGAATTCTAGTAGAATACAGGAAATATTTTGCTGATCTGTTTTTCATTAGCAATTAATATGCTAAGCATTTATTGTTCTCTATACAAATATTTCTTAATATTATAGTATTTTGAAATAAGGGAAACATTGTTTTCTTTTCAAAACTTAAAATATCAATATAACTATTTAATTTTGTTAAATTATTTTATTTAAATGAATATTACTATAGGTGTGATATCGATTCAAATATTAATATTTCAAATATCCTTATTTAAGTACGTGACACAGAGAAAATTTATTAAAATATTTAAATAAGCCTTAAAAGGATATTATTTCAATTAAGTAATTTTAATAGCAAAATGTGGACTTCTGACTGAAGTCTTGCTTTCGCTTAAGTTGACTCTCTTTCTCTATTATTATTATTATTATTATTTCATGCAGGTCGGCTTCGGATCAGATTAACTGAAAAAAAATATTATTGTGGGTCGGGTTTATTCCAATTCTTTTTTTGGTTTACTTTCTAACTTGTCGGGTCAAATTAAAACAAGTTTTGCGTGTGTGTATTTATATAAAATGTGTGTGTGTGTGTAATGAGCGAAAATTCCTTAATTATGGATACAGATTCATAAGGAATGTAAGCATACTAATTATACGTATTCGCATTGTTATAATAAAGTAAATTTCTATAAAACCTCAAATCTCAGACTCTTTTTTTTTTTTTTTTTTTTTTTTTTTTTTGGCAGACATTTCTTTCAATCTCCTGTGTAACTATCTTATCTTGTCCGGATTGTGGATACATTCAAACTGCGTATAAAGTCCACTCCACAAAACGTGTCTACTGTTTAGAGCTTTTATTCAATTATAAATAGTGTCGAAATGAATTTTGTATAAGAGGTATAAACATATATTATTAATTTATTTTTTTAATTATTATTATTATTATTAGAAATTGAGCAATTTTTATGTCATTACTTTCCTTAATTGTATATTTATGTTTGTTTTAAAAAATAAAAATAAGTAAATAAATAATTTAACAAATTATTTTATTGTTTTTCATTTAAAAGTTGTTTGACTTTGTTTAAAACTTTTTGTTTTCAACATGAAAAATATTATTGACATTATAATAATTATATACGTAAAGACACATGTTGTTTGCTGTATAATATGCACTTATAAACAAACGCTAATTTTCGAATTACAATTGCATTATTATTATTATTATTATTATCGAGGTAATAGAGCGGTATATCTTATTTTCTATTTGTGTTATACATTATAGTGCTTCAAATATAATCTTTAAATGAGTAAATAAATTGAATCATCTTATTTCTTGACACATATTTTGAAAAAATTTATGAATGTAAAAGTATCATCGTTTGATTAGCATGTTTGTACAAGTCAGTATTTGAGATCAAAACAAAAGTGGCAAGATAATAATAATAATAATAATAATAATAATAAATCTTATCAACAAGATTTAAAAAGTGGATTCAATTTATATTATCATTTAAACTCTACATCCAATGAAGATTAAATTAGTTAAGCATGTTAGAGGTCGGCTCAAGAAAAGTAGATGAAGTCAAATAATTTGAAAATTGTTTTATTAGTATCAAATTACTTAGACCAGAATAAAATTGATAATCTTACATTGCTTTGCTAAAGTATGATTGTCATTAACAAAACAGGGAATTTGTTACAAAATATTTTTCAAAAGCTATTTTTGAGAAAAAGTTCTTATATGAAAAAATTTGGTGAGTTAAGCAATCAGCAAAAAATGTAAATATTTTGAATCGTTCTTTTACAGGGATGCCTGAAATAAATTACAAATATTACAAACAATGGTTGTTAATTTTCTGGAAAACATTAAATTATATTAAAAAAAAAAAAATTAAAGTTGATATAGGTTTGAGAATTTTTCTAAACAACAAAGCGTGACTTTTATTAGAGATCGCGTACTTATCATTTCTTTCCCAGAAACGCAAAAAAGAATTCCGATTCATTGAAGAAACGTAAATTTTGGAGGTAAATACTCAAAACGCTTATTACAATTTCTACATTAGTCTATTGACTGAAACATTCAGTGATTCAAAATTGTTTAAAAGCGGATAACTGCAAAATGTTCGCAAAGGGGAGTTACGTCAATTTCACAATTTTATTTTACACTCTTGAGTTAGAACTCTGTATTTTACTATTAATATTTTTTTGTTGAAATAAATCCTTTTAAGACATGTATAAATGCTTTGTTAAATGTTCTCTGTATTACAAGCTGAATCAGAAAATGCAAGTATCAATATTTTACCACATTCACATACAAGGTCACATTCATTTATACAAAATAATTAAACAAATTAAACATTAAACAAGTAATGTAAAATTTAAACCTTCAGTAAATGATATAATATAAAATAAGATAAATAAATATTATAAAATAAAATAAATTTGATAATGAAAAATAAAATATAAACATCCCCCTTCTTTCAAAACAATGTAACACAGAGAAATGTTAAACTGGAAAAATAAAAAGCTTATCATATGAGAATAGCGAAAACGGATCAAATAAATATGTCCTCTATTGTACTAAAAATCGTAAATTTGTAATAATAGTCTCAGATACAAAACTTCTAAAGCAATGGTTAAAAAATAAATAAATAAATAATCGACTTAAATATTGAATATGTAGCAAGTAGAACTGGTAAAATATAGGGTACACAAGAAACATACCAATAATTAAAAAGAAAAAAGTCAGGTGGTCTACTAATGGGATAATATATGTAAAGGGTCAATAGGCTGCTAACAATAACATAAAAATTCATGTTTGCAACTGTCGACCCACTATTCGCCTTCCAGCTTCTTTCCACCCTATTTCTGTCTCCAAGTAGCATATCTGTTCACTGCGGCCTCTTGCCGGCCAGATTACAAGATCATATTCAGTACTGTTTTAAAGTTTGACGTCAGCAAACCAGAGGTGACTCCTGTTTGCAACCACCATTTGGCTTTCTGTTATCCAGATTTAAAAAAAAAAAAAATCTAATAAAAGCAGTTCTCCTGAAGATAACTAGCAAAAATAATTCACGAAAAGTGAAAACTAAATCTAGTCACCTCTTCCACCTTTCAGTAACATCTTCTGAAGCCTATATTACTGAAGGAAATGTCTCTTAATGCGAAAAAGTCCCAATCCTATAAAAGCTGTCCTTCAGCTTCTGCAGATGCACATTAAATGACCTTCCCATAAGAGGTCAGCTTAAAAGAAAAATCATTTTTTAATTCTGCGACAAATTTTGAAAAAACAAGTAAAAAGTATTTCTGATGAATATTTTGAATGTCTTCAAAATCCTGCTGAAGAGGAGTGCAAGTCCACAGCCTCAGAGGAAAACAATGTAGATCTTTTAATCTAAAAAAAATCAACATGACAAATTATATTTTCTGGAATTGCCGTAATTAAAAAAATAAACGGGATGAAATCAAAGATATTACCTTTGGCCATCGACCAATTCGTTTTAAAACTTTTCACGAAACTTACCTAAACCAAAACAACATTATCAATTTCCGTCGCTACAATTGTTTTAGAAAAAACTATTTCCAGACTTACAGAGTTAAAAGGGTGTAGCTTTTATTATTTCAAGTAATGTTCCGCATACTAATATCACTCTGATCACCAATATTCATTCTGTTCAGTTAAATATACTTATGCTTGTTACCATCTACACTACCTATTAACCAGCAAATTTGCCTGTGCACAAGCAAGATCTCACTAGCTTTTTCTCGGAAATCCTTACCCCTTTTCTAATCCTTGGTGACTTCACGAGATAAAATCTTCTTTGAGGAATCTCTGACATAAACCCAACCTGGGCAAGTTATTGAAGAATTTATGACTGGTAATCTTTAGTATATTTTAAACAATGATGGGAATGCTTACTTTAATTAACCTTCCAGAAATTTCGATGCAGCATACCTTGCTATCTGCTGTCCAACTCTTTATCTATATTTTAATTTCTCTATTATTGAAGTTTTAAATAACAGTGGCCACTTTTCTCTATTTTTATCTTTTTATAATTTTAATCAAGCTCACTTGAGAAATTCTCATTACATATATGGGAGAGCCGAACTGGGCCAACATTACTTTAAATTATCTATTACTCCTCACATGACTGAGGAAGATATCAATAATGTTGTCACTAAAGTCAGCCAATGTATTCTTAATGCAGCGAAAATCTTCTGAAAGTCCCAAAAATATCCAAAGCCCTGGTGGACTGAAGCGTGTAAGCTTGCTAAAAGAAAGCAACAGAAAACATGGGAGATTTTTCGAACACATCTCACTACAAACAAGTATATAAATTAGAAAAACAAACTAGAAGCTACAGTATATGTGCGTATGAATGCTCTCCGCTCTTCGGCAAAAAACTTATAACTAATCTTATTAGATAAACTATGTCTCCAGTATCACCTTTAATATTTGTAGCAATCATTTATGGCATAGTGTCAAGAAAACAAAATAATTGACACAATTCAGAGCATCTTTTTTCTAAAGGAGAAGTCAAACCGTGACTCTTGCAAAAAAATATACCAAATATTGCTAGTAAAACTTTGTCTAATATCTTCTGTTCAATCTCCTGTCCAATATCACCTTTTCTATCTTACTAAGTTCTGAACGCGAAAGAATAAATTTCAGATGCCACTTATCATAAAATTATAATACTACTTTTACAGAAAAATAAAATAAAGTGATAACAGTTTAAATCATAGACATAACTTTGCTCCTGGATCTGACGGAATTCATAATCTAATGATCAAAACTTTATCAAAATGTTCAATAAAAATTTTGATTCAACTTTACAATAAGATTTGGACAGAAAAAATATTTCCTATTTCTTGGCAGGATGCCATTATTATTCCATTTCTAAAACTCGGTAAAGATGCAACCAATACGAAAAAATTATAGACCTATCACTTTCACAAGTCACATTCGTAAAGTTCGTGAGAAATTGGTATATAATCTGATAATTCTTAACCTAGAAAAAAAAATAACATTTTAATTTCTCCATGCGAAAGTGTCTTTCGATGGGAATGTTCTAGAACTAACAATGTTCTACTGCTGAAGATGAACATTCATAAAGGTAATGTAAGAAGTAATTACTTAGCGTTATATATATAGAGAGAAAAAGTCAATGACAAGAAATGGGTGTATGGTATTTTGAGATATCTTTTTAAGTTGGGTTATCGGGTTAATTTACCTACTTTTATTAAAATATTTTGAAAGTCGAATGCTTCACAGTGCGAATTTGTTTTGTATATTTTTATTTTTATTTTCAGAAAGGTGTACATCAGGACAGTATTTTGAGTGTTACACTTCTCTTGATTAAGATCAATGATATTTTAGGGAAATTACTTCGAAATTTTCATGGCCGCTTTTATGCTGATAAATACCGTGTAAATCATTGAACATCAATTACAACTTGGCACCAATCATAATACTTAAAAAAAAAAAATGATTTCTCTCTTACTTACTGTTAACATTGTTTTAAGGTATCGTCTTCCAGGTCCATTTTCCATTTTTTCTACAGAATTTTGTCTATTGAAATCGTACTTAACTCATTCCAACAGAGATTTCATATTTTACACAGACTCAAAAAATATTCTGGATTCACTTTCATCTAGATCTTCCGTACTTTTATTTATCTCTGTTTAAAAAAAAAAAAAAAAAAAAAAATACAACGGTCTTGTATTAAAGGGATTCGATATTTTATTCTGTTGAACTTCTGGTCATGTTGGTATTAGAGGCAGTCGGATAGAGGAGCAACGCAAACCTTGTTTATTATGAACTGCCCAGTTCCATTTTAATATTCAATGAATACTCTAAGAAGTTTTTCCAGAAAGGTCTGGTAACCAGAGTGGAAATATTTAACTAAGTGAAATGAAACCACACATTTCAATCTGGCTTATTTTTACATCACGATATTATGATGTTGTCATTACCTCGCTTAGAATTGGGCATTCAAAATTTACACATAAGCACTTACTTTTTGGGGATCATGAGCCTTCCTGTGTCATGACTCATTTTAGCCTACTTACCATTCACCGTATCCTGGCCGAATACCCTTCCTTTCATCATTTGTATCCACATTATTTTGGTTCATCATACCCAAATTTGACAAACCGAAGCGGGGGAGCCATCCTCTCCATAGAGGATCAAAATTATGATGGCATGTCTCCGGACCTTCCTCAGGCGTGCATCGCAGAAGGTCGTCAATTACCCATTTGTGCCGTACTAGGGCGACGTTAAAATAAACCAAACCACCCAAGCGAATCTGACAAAATTGTTAGGTAAAAAAAGCTCACAATGATTTGACTAACTTCTTAAAAGAAGCAAGTTTTCATATGACATCTGATTTCCTTTTGTCCTTCTCTTTTTTTTTTTTTACATGCCATTTAAATAATGGAAGGCTGGATGAAAGCCCTTCTCCACACATTTTGTTATTAATGAAAAAGGTGCTTTCTAAATTATATATTTATATAATTTAGAAAGCAACTAGGAAAAATATATGTTCTTTTTTAATTTGTTTGGCGCAGTATGTTCTGTCTTGAACATCATGCCATCGTTCAGTGGCTGGTTTCCTATAACCAGTACACTACATATTATTATTATTATTATTATTATTATTTTTTTTTTTACTTTTTTGTGGATATCATACGTTAAATATTATATTATATAAATATATACATATATATATATATATATATATATATATATAATTATAGGATAATGTAAGTTACTAAATATTAACGTTTTGTAAAATATTGTCAGTTTTGTGCTAGCAGTGTGTGTATTAATATATATAAATATAAACTGGCTTTTTTTTCTAGAAATTCTGTTAAAATATTTTGTTATTGGCCGACCAAAAAAAAAAAAAAAGAGCAAAACCATGTAATTTTAATAAACTCTTTTATTATTTATTTATGTTTTAATATTGTATCGAATGACGTATGCATTATTATTATTCCCCCCCCCCCTCCCCGTTGAATGTCTTTAAAAAGTATTTAAACGCTGTTTACATTTTAGAACTAATGCGATTACTGACCCAGTGCGTAATAGTTTGCTAGTGATGGAGTTAAAAAATTACATATTTAAAATTTTTTGTTTTAAGTGATTTTTCTGATAATGCAATTGATTGAAGTGTTTTAATAGAAGATTCCCCCTCTTTCTTTTCTTTTCTTTTTTTTTTTTTTTTTTTTTGTTAATGGAAAACGAACTGTACTTATAACAAGAAACAAGTACCATGAGATACACATTAATTATAAACACTTTGATCTGAACATATTTGTTACATCATTTAATTTTAAATATTCGTAATACTTTAAATTAAATTTTGGTTTTAACATGGAGAAAAGAATTTTCAAAAATTATTTTTTATATCTTACCTTTAACCCTTTCAGGGGCACTAAGTAAAAATGATTGAATTTCCTTTTAAATATATATATATCATAAAGTAAACATCCTCTACAAGTCATATTTGATGAAGAAAAAAATTCAGCATGTGCGGATTTTTTTGTGGGTGGTGGCTAGACGTTCTAGCCACTGCGCACATACGTCATGTACCTTAATTTTCGTATGGAAATAAATATTTATATATTTAAGGAATAAAAATTGGAACTATGCCTTGAAAATGTAATTATAATAATACAATGTAACAATAATTAATTATTACTTAAATTATAATGCTTCTTTATCCTTTTTTAATGATTTATTATATATATATATATACACACACATATATGGGCTGTTTAAAATTTGTTTAGAAACCTTTATGCATTAGTAATAAGAAAAAATTATTCACTATTTAAGGAATAAAAATTATAGTTATTCAATTATATTGTAAGTACAATAAATTTTGAAATTGATTCAGTACATAAATTAAAAGACATAATTTCTTACCTTCATATTGTAATGAAATAATCAATTCACAAATTGCATACACAGAAATATGGAAACTTTTTAAAAATATTAATGTTCTTTAAAATTTGTTTGTTCGTGATCCAGATACTGCAGAATCATCATCTGAGGGTAGCTCTTCAAACAGAGCAATAGCTTCATCCAAAGATAAGCCTTTTCTAGGCATTATTGTGATAAAAATTAAGATATATAAATTTAATTTAATATTATTTAGAGAAATTAACTAAATTTAAAAGCTATGGAAATAAAAAATTTATTTTTTAAAATCACGATATAAGAGCAATAGAAAAAAGCAGCCTTTCTCTATACTGTAAACAGAAATACTGAATAGCTTTTTTGTAAGAACCCTTCCACGCTTGATTACATCTGTATTTACATTCTGCTATCCCTTACTGTTTATATTTATCACAGTTCACTAACCCCAAAAGACCCTCTTTGTTTATCTCAAAGGACAAGAAATTGAGATTCTTTTCCCCAGCAGAGCCTGTCTTATGGTGTCTCTCCTGACATATGTGCGCGGTGGCTAGAGCGTCTATCCACCTAAAACATGCTCCTAAAAATCAAACTGAAATTAATGATCTAAGATAATATGTAAATCTGTTGTATTTAAAAGGTGCATTACAGTATATTTACACTACCAAATACTTTTGAATAAAAAATTATTTTTCATAAAAATATATAAAAGAAACTTCAAAAAATTTTCCCGCAACTTGTCCATTTAAAAAAATCACAGGCACATCCTGCTTAAAGTTACTGTAGTGCTGCCATCTCTATTTCAATTTTAGAAATACACATTAACTTTCATAAAAACACATTAACTTTCATTAACTTTCATAGAAAAAGTAGCCACTGCACACCTAGAGAAAAATTTCTGAAGTAGGTGGATAGACTCTCTAGCCACCGCCCCTGAAAGGGTTAAAAGAAAATCAATGCAGAAGATTGCCTTTTTGTATGACTTTATTTATATATATATTTATTTTTTTTTTTTTTACTTTTTTTTTTTTCAATTTTCTAGGGGAAAAAAAGGTTTTCATACATGCAAAGAGCACTAAAAAACTCACATTTTCCACAATCGATTTAGTTCAGAGTGCAATTAGGGCACCAAACACGAATTGAAGAAGAGCGCAAATATTTTGAATCACCCTGTATCATAAAAAGCTTGTAATTGTTAAACATAGCTCCGCATGCTATGTATAACATTAATATGTATAGTTCTGGAAATTGCACAATTATTTAACAGATGTAATTGTCTTTTTCAAATATTATTGATTTTCTTGATAAGTTTTTTGCTTATAACTAGAATGGATTTCATAAAACTTTTCAAAGTTTATAGAGAAATTTACAAAACACTCGAGAAAAATTATTTTGAAACACAAAATTACCACGTGTAATATTTGCTGAGACATGGGCATTTATATTTTATATTAGTAAATATTATTTTACTGCGCATGCGCGAAAAATAGAAAAAAAATTATTAGATAGGTTGATAGCTAGATATATTTGTGCAATTTTTGTCAAAATTTCATTACTATAGATTAACAAGAAAGAAAACTCATACAGTACGCATTGATTAGTAACAATTTCCAACTGTACGTAATTGTTGTAATAACTTTTAATATTCTTTGCCTACGTTATCACACCACATACAGAAGTACTGAAAAATATACAATTTGACTAACTGATTTTAAAATTACTCTTAGGCATTTTGGAAAGTGTTAAAAAGGCTTAACGCAAAAGAAAATTCAGTGATTAGATTATAATTACAGCTTTTGATCTCTCTAAGTATTTTAGGGTAACCCTGTAAATTAGAAAGTTAATCATATCATATTCTATACAAAACATTATTTTAGAATATTAACAATCTATTTCAATATTTTTATGATTTTTACAGTAGAAAGATTTTTATAACTTTCAAAAAATTCTGTCCTAAAACGTAGTACATTTTTTTTTTTTTTTTTTTCTGTTGTTGTTGTCCCTGTAAACAAACCAGTTTTAAAGGACCTATTAATGTCATTTTAAATGGGGAACATTCTATAGAGAAAATATTTATAAAAATAACACTCATGGAATACAATGCTTTCGAATGCCTTTGGGTGTCCCTGTACACAAACTAGAAGAGATATCCACTCCATTTTCAATATGGAACATCCGATAGAGAACTTCAATAAAATATATCAGTTTCGAGAAATTCCATAAATATTTACAGGAGTTAGAGCGTGGGCAAACAGACAGATAGACAGATGGACACATACAAAAACTGAAATCATAAATCATATTGAAACCATATTCACACTTACAAATTGTTAGAAAATCTTAAAAACGCTTAATGTAAACGAAAGAACAATTCTAGCAATTTTTTATTAATAGCTCTTAATATAAATGGATATTTTTGTGTCACCCTGTAAATCTAATGCTAATAATGCTACATTCCATGCAAAGCATTCTTTTGTGCATATAAATAACATATTTCAATTTCCTAAAACGTTGTGGAAAGTAAAGCTCTTAAAATTTGATTTATAAAAATATCTCTCATAGAACGCAATGCTTTGGAATACTTTTTAGTGTCCCTGTACATAAATCGGTGGTGGCATTTCCTCCATTTTATACAGGACTAGGGAACATCCGATAGTGAACATGAATAACATATATCAGTTTCAAGAAATTTCATAGATATTTACGGGAGTTAGAGCTCAGACAGACGGACAGGCAGATACACCTGAAATCATATTCACGCTTCAAAAAAATTTAGAAAGTGTTAAAAACGCTTAACGTAAACGAAAGTACAATTCTAGCAACTTTTTATTAACAGCTCTTAATATAACTGGATACTTTTGTGCCACCCTGTAAATCTAATGCTAATCATTCTATATTCTATGCAAAGAATTCTTTTGTGCAAATAAATAACATATTTCAATTTACTAAAACTTCTTGGAAAGTAAAGTTATTAAAATTTGATTTATAGAAATATCTCTCATAGAACGCAATGCTTTGCAATACTTTTGAGTGTCCCTTTACATAAACCGATGGTGGTATTTCCTCCATTTTATACAGGACACATCCAATAGTGAACTTGAATAACATATTTCAATTTCATTAAGATATGTCTACAGTAAAGGTATGAAAATATGGTTAATTGCAATACCTTTCATAGAACACAATGCATTGAAATACGTTCGGGTGTTCCTGTACACAAACCAGTGGAGGTATAAACTCCATTTTCAATAGGGAACGTTCGATAGTGAACTTGAATAACATATATCAGTTTCAAGAAATTCCATAAATATTTACGGGGGTTAGAGCGCGGACAGACAGACAGACAGTCAAACCGAAGTCATTAACACTTTCCAACAATGTTGGAAAGTGGTAAAAATTAAGCAAATTCCCAACAAAAGAACGATAGCTAGATTTTAGGTATTTTCCAGAGCTGAAATTTCATAAGGGGTTTTTAACATACCGCGTATTTAATTTGAAGATCCAATTATTTCATCCACGTCACAAAAGTTCTTTTTTATGAGAAACCCCTTATAAACTCATAAATCTTAGTAAATAAATAACAAGAAAGAAAAATCACGCAGTACGCATTGATTAGTAACACTTTCCAACTGTACGTAATTGTTGCATCGAATAACTTTTAATATTCTTTGCCTACGTTATCACGCAACAGACAGAAGGACTGAAAAATATACAGACAGACTAACTATTACTTACAAACTTTGAATGAACACCATAAGATGCAATAAATTCGCAACAATTGTTTCGGGTCGAAAAAACACACGACTGCAGCACTCGTGCTTTCTTTATTCGCCTGATGAAGGGTCGTGTGTTTTTTCGACCCGAAACAATTGTTGCGAGTTTATTGCATTTTATGGTGACTGCAGCACTCGTGCTTACTTTATTCGCCTGATGAATGGTCGTGTGTTTTTTCGACCCGAAACAATTGTTGCGAGTTTATTGCATTTTATGGTGTTCATTCAAAGTTTGTAAGTAATAATTTTTACAACGCCAGTTTTGTGGTGCTTCTTTCTTAATAAGACAGACTAACTGTTGTTTAAAATTACTCTTAGGCATTTTGGAAAGTGTTAAAAATGCTTAACACAAAAGAAAATGCAGCCGTTAGATTATAATTACAGTTTTTGATCTCTCTGAATATTTTAGTACATCCCTGTAAATCAAAAAGTTAATAATATCATATTCTATACAAAACATTATTTTAGAATATTAACAATACATTTCAATATTTTTATGATTTTTACAGTGGAAAGATTTTTAAATATAACTTTCAATAAATTCTGTCCTAAAACGTAATGCATTGGCTTTTTTTTTTTTCTTTTATTGTTGTCCCTGTAAACAAACTAGTTGCAGAGGACCTATTAATGTCATTTTCAATGGAGAGCATTCTATAGGGAAAATATTTATAAAAATAACGCTCATAGAACACAATGCTTTCGAATGCTTTTGGGTGTCCCTGTACACAAACGAGAAGAGATATTCACCCCATTTTCAATATGGAACATCCGATAGTGAATTTCAATAAAATATATTAGTTTCGAGAAATTCCATAAATATTTACGGGAGTTCGAGAGCGGGCAGACAGACAGACAGATGGACACATACGCAAACTGAAATCATATTCACACTTACAATTCTAGCAATTTTTCATTAATAGCTCATAATATATATGGATATTTTTGTGTCTCCCTGTAAATCTAATGCTAATCATGCTATATTCTATGCAAAACATTCTTTTGTGCATATAAATAACATATTTCAATTTCCTAAAACTTCGTGGAAAGTAAAGTTATTAAAATTTGATTTATAGAAATATCTCTCATAGAACGCAATGCTTTGGAATACTTTTGAGTGTCCCCGTACGTAAACCGATGGGTGTGTATTTCCTCCATTTTATACAGGAAACATCCGATTGTGAACTTGAATAACATATTTCAATTTCATTAAGATATGTCTACAGTAAAGGTATGAAAATATGGTTTATAGAAGATTTCTGATTATAATAATAATTTTTTAAATATTAATTTTAATTTGAAAAAAGTACTTATTTCATGCATAACTTTTGGATTACCAAAAAAGGAAAATACAGGAAACATCCGATTGTGAACTTGAATAACATATTTCAATTTCATTAAGATATGTCTACAGTAAAGGTATGAAAATATGGTTTATAGAAGATTTCTGATTATAATAATAATTTTTTAAATATTTATTCTAATTTGAAAAAAGTACTTATTTCATGCATAACTTTTGGATTACCAAAAAAGTTTAGCTCCTAATTAAAAATCCCGAAGACAAATTGAAGATAAATCTTTTCTGTACATAAGAGTGAAAAAATGTTTGTAAATTGAACCATTAGTTCATGAGATATAACAAATTTTAAATTTATCAAAATTTTTTAATTTTAAATTTTAAATTTTAATTTTTTTTAATTTTATTTAAAAATTTTTTAAGATTCTTTCTTGCTCAACTTCATCGCCAAAAAAGCTCCAATTTCGGAAAAAATAATTAGAGCAATTCATCAATAAATAATAAAACAAAAATTTGGTGTCTCAGAAACCCATAATTTAATTTTTATTTGAATTATTAGTTGAATGACGATTTTTAATTTTTTACAGATGAAATAACATACAGCAAAAATAGTAACATAATCAAACTTCCCAACTGCACGTACTACTTATATTATATAACTTTCAATATTCTTTGCCTACGTTATCACACCGCAAACAAAAGAACTGGAAAAGATACAGATTAACAAATTGAATATTAAACCAATCTTAGATATTGTTGGAAAGTGTTAAAAGGCTTAACGCAAAAGAAAATCCAGCCGCTAAATTATAATTTCAGCTCTTAAAATATCTGAATATTTTAGAGTAGCCCTGTAAAACTAAAGGTTAATCATATCATATTCTATACAAAACATTCTTTTAAAATATTAAAAAAACATGTCGATTTCTTTATGATTTTTGCAGTAGAAAGTTACACAAATGTCTTTTTCAAAAATACCTGTCCTAAAGCGGAATAATGTAATTTTAAATAGGGAACATTCTATAGTGAACTTCATTAGAATAACATATTTGAAATTCATTAAGCTTTGTGCAAAGTAATATTATTAAAATTTGTTTTGTAGAAATACCTCTCATAGAACGCAATGCTTTGGAATACTTTCGATTATCCGTGTGCAAAAACAAGTAAACAAGTCACTCTACTTTCAGTAGAGGACATCCGATAGTGAACTTGAATAACATATATCAGTTTCAAGATATTCCACAAATATTTATGGGAATTAGAGCGCGGCCAGACAGATACACAAATTTAAATAATATTCATACTTAGCAATTGTTAGAATGTGTTAAAAAAGCTTAATGTAAATGAAAGTGCAATTCCAGCAAATTTTTATTACTAGCTCCTAATGTAACTGGATATTTCTGTGTGGTCCTGTAAGTATAATAGGAATCATATTATATTCTATAGAGAGCAGTCTTTTGTGCATATGAATAACATATTTCAATTTCATTAAGCTTTGTGCAAAGTAAAGTTATTAAAATTTGATTTATAGAAATACCTCTCATAGAACGCAATGCTTTGGAATAATTTCGAATGTTCCTGTATACAAACCATTGGTTGTATTTACTCCATTTTTTACATGAAACATCCGAAAATGAAGTTGAATTATACATTTCAATTTCATTAAGACTCGTGTACAATAAAGGTATTAAAATATAGTTTATAGAAATAACTCTCATAGAACACAGTGCTTTAGGATACTTTCGGGTGTCCCTGTACACCAACGAGTGGTGATATTAGCATCATTTTCAATAGGGAACACCGATAGAGAACTTGAATAACATATATCAGTTTCAAGAAATTCTGTAAACATTTACGTGAGTTAGAGCGCGAACAGACGGACAGATAGACATACAGACAGACAAACCGAAGTCATTAACACTTTTCTACCTTGTTAGAGAGTGTTAACAAACTGATTTCTCTTCCCTCCAAAGTTTTCATTTCGCTAGGATCAAGCGGGGCGGAAACCCGCTCCTTTTAATCTGATCGTTTAAAAAAAGTTAATTTTGATCATCTGACATTATTTATCCAGTTCTTGATTTGTTAAATACGTAAAGATAAACAGTTTGTTTAATCTTCTTACATTTCTTTTAAAACCTGGGTAATCATTAAAGCATCCAACGGCTAGCCATAAATAAATATGTCAATAGGATAATTTATCTGTTATAGCCGAATTATTAAAATAACCAGTTCTGTCTGTTATAATGTAAATACATTTCTAGACTTCACTTTAGTCTATACATCTGTCATGACTACTTCGTAATAATCATTATACACTTTAATTTTGTCGATTCTTATAAATCAACATCTATTCATGAGGGAAAAAAATATAATAAACTCTGAAACTGTCAGAATTTGTAATCGAAAAACTCATTTAAATTCTTTTCAAGAACTGAATCATCTCTAATGTATGATATAAGAAAGTCAAGGACGATTTATAATATTTATCATAAAGGGTTGCCATTACAACTGAAACTGACGATTTCAGGAAAGTAAGCCCACATTTTCTACTTTCCGCTTCTATGACCCTAAAAATTGATTTGCGTAGAATTGTAATTTTTACAAAATTTTCTCTGTAGTTTTTTTTTTTTTTTTTTTTTTTAATCTTAGTCTATCTCATTCTTACCATGAGAAACCGACAGGTTAGTAGAAGTTTCAATACACATATGTAGTTTGAATAAGCTTTATATAACTTAAAAACTTTTGAAATATTTGAAATACCCTTTATAGACTTGTAACGCTAACATATTTCTGTTTATTTATTTACTAAGATTTGTAAGTTTATAATTGGTTTCTCCGAAAAAAAAAAACTTTTGCAACGTGGATGAAATAATTGGATCTTCAAATTAAATACGCGGCATGTTAAAAACCCCTTATGAAATTTCAGCTCTGGAAAATACGTAAAATCTAGATCGTTCTTTCGTTGGGAATTTGCTCACTTTTTACTCTACTTAAATGAACTTTTGACGAAAAATTGCACAATATATCTAGCAATCAACCTATGTAATATTTTTTTTTTTTTTTTTTCTACCTTTCACACATTAGCAGTAAAATAATATTTACTATTATAAAATATAAATGCTCGTATCTCAGCAAATATTACACGTGGTAATTTTATGTTTCAAAATAATTTTTCTCGAGTGTTTTTGTAAATTTTTATGAAATCCGTTCTAGCTATAAGCAAAAAACTTTTCAAGAAAATCAAAAATTAAAAAAAAAAAAAAAAAAAAAAAAATTACCTCTGTTAAATAATTGTGCAATTTCCACAACTAAACATATTAATGTTATGCATAGTATGTGCAGCAATGTTTAACAATTAGAAGCTTTTTATGATACAGGGTGATTCAAAGTATTTGCGCTTTTCTTCAATTTGTGGTTGGTGCCTTAATTGAACTCTGAACTAAATCGATAGTGGAAAATGTGAGTTTTTAAGTGTTCTTTACATGCAGGAAGTCCAGTATCTTTTTTTTTTTTTTTTTTTTTTTTAACTGAAAAAAAAAATGTAAAAATAAAAATAAATAAATAAATAAATAAATAAAAAATCTAATAAATTGATCACCCAATGTAATTATTCTTAACATATGCACAAAATCATATTTTCTACAAAACATGCTATAATTAACTTTTATAATTGGTTTGCACAAGGGTATACGAAAAGAGTTAGTTATATGATAGGATAAAATTAAAAATTATTACTGGAAGTGCTTTCTTTATGATTTTTGCAGTAGAAAGTTACACAAATGTCTTTTTCAAAAATACCTGTCCTAAAGCGGAATAATGTAATTTTAAATAGGGAACATTCTATAGTGAACTTCATTAGAATAACATATTTGAAATTCATTAAGCTTTGTGCAAAGTAATATTATTAAAATTTGTTTTGTAGAAATACCTCTCATAGAACGCAATGCTTTGGAATACTTTCGATTATCCGTGTGCAAAAACAAGTAAACAAGTCACTCTACTTTCAGTAGAGGACATCCGATAGTGAACTTGAATAACATATATCAGTTTCAAGATATTCCACAAATATTTATGGGAATTAGAGCGCGGCCAGACAGATACACAAATTTAAATAATATTCATACTTAGCAATTGTTAGAATGTGTTAAAAAAGCTTAATGTAAATGAAAGTGCAATTCCAGCAAATTTTTATTACTAGCTCCTAATGTAACTGGATATTTCTGTGTGGTCCTGTAAGTATAATAGGAATCATATTATATTCTATAGAGAGCAGTCTTTTGTGCATATGAATAACATATTTCAATTTCATTAAGCTTTGTGCAAAGTAAAGTTATTAAAATTTGATTTATAGAAATACCTCTCATAGAACGCAATGCTTTGGAATAATTTCGAATGTTCCTGTATACAAACCATTGGTTGTATTTACTCCATTTTTTACATGAAACATCCGAAAATGAAGTTGAATTATACATTTCAATTTCATTAAGACTCGTGTACAATAAAGGTATTAAAATATAGTTTATAGAAATAACTCTCATAGAACACAGTGCTTTAGGATACTTTCGGGTGTCCCTGTACACCAACGAGTGGTGATATTAGCATCATTTTCAATAGGGAACACCGATAGAGAACTTGAATAACATATATCAGTTTCAAGAAATTCTGTAAACATTTACGTGAGTTAGAGCGCGAACAGACGGACAGATAGACATACAGACAGACAAACCGAAGTCATTAACACTTTTCTACCTTGTTAGAGAGTGTTAACAAACTGATTTCTCTTCCCTCCAAAGTTTTCATTTCGCTAGGATCAAGCGGGGCGGAAACCCGCTCCTTTTAATCTGATCGTTTAAAAAAAGTTAATTTTGATCATCTGACATTATTTATCCAGTTCTTGATTTGTTAAATACGTAAAGATAAACAGTTTGTTTAATCTTCTTACATTTCTTTTAAAACCTGGGTAATCATTAAAGCATCCAACGGCTAGCCATAAATAAATATGTCAATAGGATAATTTATCTGTTATAGCCGAATTATTAAAATAACCAGTTCTGTCTGTTATAATGTAAATACATTTCTAGACTTCACTTTAGTCTATACATCTGTCATGACTACTTCGTAATAATCATTATACACTTTAATTTTGTCGATTCTTATAAATCAACATCTATTCATGAGGGAAAAAAATATAATAAACTCTGAAACTGTCAGAATTTGTAATCGAAAAACTCATTTAAATTCTTTTCAAGAACTGAATCATCTCTAATGTATGATATAAGAAAGTCAAGGACGATTTATAATATTTATCATAAAGGGTTGCCATTACAACTGAAACTGACGATTTCAGGAAAGTAAGCCCACATTTTCTACTTTCCGCTTCTATGACCCTAAAAATTGATTTGCGTAGAATTGTAATTTTTACAAAATTTTCTCTGTAGTTTTTTTTTTTTTTTTTTTTTAATCTTAGTCTATCTCATTCTTACCATGAGAAACCGACAGGTTAGTAGAAGTTTCAATACGCATATGTAGTTTGAATAAGCTTTATATAACTTAAAAACTTTTGAAATATTTGAAATACCCTTTATAGACTTGTAACGCTAACATATTTCTGTTTATTTATTTACTAAGATTTGTAAGTTTATAATTGGTTTCTCCGAAAAAAAAAAACTTTTGCAACGTGGATGAAATAATTGGATCTTCAAATTAAATACGCGGCATGTTAAAAACCCCTTATGAAATTTCAGCTCTGGAAAATACGTAAAATCTAGATCGTTCTTTCGTTGGGAATTTGCTCACTTTTTACTCTACTTAAATGAACTTTTGACGAAAAATTGCATAATATATCTAGCAATCAACCTATGTAATATTTTTTTTTTTTTTTTTCTACCTTTCACACATTAGCAGTAAAATAATATTTACTATTATAAAATATAAATGCTCGTATCTCAGCAAATATTACACGTGGTAATTTTATGTTTCAAAATAATTTTTCTCGAGTGTTTTTGTAAATTTTTATGAAATCCGTTCTAGCTATAAGCAAAAAACTTTTCAAGAAAATCAAAAATTAAAAAAAAAAAAAAAAAAAAAAAATTACCTCTGTTAAATAATTGTGCAATTTCCACAACTAAACATATTAATGTTATGCATAGTATGTGCAGCAATGTTTAACAATTAGAAGCTTTTTATGATACAGGGTGATTCAAAGTATTTGCGCTTTTCTTCAATTTGTGGTTGGTGCCTTAATTGAACTCTGAACTAAATCGATAGTGGAAAATGTGAGTTTTTAAGTGTTCTTTACATGCAGGAAGTCCAGTATCTTTTTTTTTTTTTTTTTTTTTTAACTGAAAAAAAAAATGTAAAAATAAAAATAAATAAATAAATAAATAAATAAAAAATCTAATAAATTGATCACCCAATGTAATTATTCTTAACATATGCACAAAATCATATTTTCTACAAAACATGCTATAATTAACTTTTATAATTGGTTTGCACAAGGGTATACGAAAAGAGTTAGTTATATGATAGGATAAAATTAAAAATTATTACTGGAAGTGCACTTTATGTTATTGGTGTTGTGTGACACTTTGAAAGTTAACAAAGTTTAAAAATAGTAGTTGGTTGGTTGTAGGATTTTAAGGCTGATTGACTCCGTAAGTGTCCTAAGCCTATAGGGGGAATGCCCTCCGTGGTGGTCTTTCTAAGTGGTCCTAGTCCGTATTTACGCGAGTTTCGGAGGAAACCACGGAAAACTCCGAACGACTGGGTCAATGAACGCGACCTGGTATCGAACCCGGTACTTCCCATCTACCATCTTTAAGCGCAGAACCGCTCGGCCGCTGGTGGGCCAAAAGAAAAAAATAATAATAATGATTGTAAATTCGATTCTTCTGTCCGCCGTCGCAAACTAGTTGCCATAAACTCTTAAATGTGTTGAAACGGATATACATTTTCAAAGTTTACTATAGGGGAGAGTGGGGCTGAATGGAATAATTTTTATGTTTTACAAGCACCAGAAACTTGACAATTTTTCTGATATATGGCAGCTTTGAGGTCATTCATCAAGTGTAGTTTCAGATTTGTGCTATTCATAGAAGGGCAGAAAAAAATTTAAATGTTTTTTTTTAGCTGACAAAGTAAGTTTTTACTGATTCAGTTAGGTAGTAGTTTAGAAATTAACTATTTGCTTAAAGTTAATATAACTCTTACATGGTGAAAAGGCATAATCTTTTATTGTGTTTATGATATTCAAGAAGAATATTGACAATTGTTCATTATGCCTATTTCCTGTTTTACATGATCATGTGATGGTTGGGATGAATGGGACAGTTTAAATGGGGATGAATGGGACATTCCCCACTATGCACTAATTTAAAATTTTACACAAAAATTATATTAAAACGTAAATTAACCATATTGATTATCAGGATTCTTAATTTTGTGGACTTAGGAATTTAAAAAAAAAAAAAAAAAAAATTATTTGTTCTTATTTTTGTTTATAATAATTATGATTAAAAAAATTATAAGTTAGAATATTTAATGTAAATCAAATCAATAATTGAAATGAATAAATAAATAAACTAATAATAATTTGATTAAAATCTCAATTTCAATCAAGTTAATTAAATAAATTCTGGTGATTATAGATGTAATACAGAATATAATGTTGATTTTTCCGATTAGTCGTAAACAAAAATTTATCTGGATAATTTGTACTCTATTATAATGATTTATCTCTTTCTAGTGTCTTATTTATTTATTTATTTTTAGATTAGGTCTTTTTAGATTAAATTACAGCACTAGGAACTGCACGAACGAAAGGACTTTTGTCTTTGATGATAATTTGAGTCAGTACATCAGTTTAAGTTAATTTTTGTGAATTCATAGTGTGTAATAAAATCACATAAACCAATTTAACTTAAAAAATTTATTTACCTTCCATTTTGTTTTCTTTTCTTTGTTAACTCCAGTCCTATCCCATTCATCCCCAATCATGTCCCTTTCATCCCCACAAGCAGTTGCGCCAACTTATATGGGTCCGTGAGGCATGAGCCCACCCAATAATTTGCTCTCCCAGACCACCCAATTTTCATTATTCTGATTTCGCATTTATTTCTTTTTTTGAAGCTTAAAAAAGCATTTTCTCTGAAAAAAAAAAATAATAATTCTCAGTTAGAAATATACATTTATGAGTTTAAAATACAAATACAGTAAAACCTCTCTAAGTTGGACACCTATGGTTCCAAGAAAAAGTGTCCAGCTTAGAGAGGTGTCCAACTTATAGGGGTTAGACATAATCTTAATGGATACATTCCGTTCCGAGAAAAAGCGTCCAACTTAGAGGGGTATCCAACTTATAGGGGTGTCCAACTAGAGAGGTTTCACTGTATTTGCATTTCTCTATTTAGATTTTTTTTTTTTTTTTTTTTTTTTTAAGTTTTAAACATGGTTTCTGCGTATTTATTAAGAAAGAATTAATTGGATTTAATCTGCATACTCACAAGCCTATTAATTTTCTGTATAGTAAATTAAAATATGGACAAATTTGTATGAATTAATAAAATGAGTTAATGTTTCCCTAAAAGAGCGTTTTAAAGAAAAGGAAATTTTAAACCAAATTATAATAATTTACGGACTCAGAAATATGCCATGCGATAGTGCTGCAAATTGAGCATCAAATTAAAAACTTTTGAACATAAAAATTCGTTAATTTATAAGAATCCTTAAAATCCTGTGTGTATTTTTAATGTACAGATAGGTTCAAAACAGTGCTTGTAGAAATAAATTTTCTGTTTTTGAAAGTGAATTTTTTCTATAAAATGATCTATTTAGACAAAAATAAATCATTTATGTGACTATTGTTCCTGTTTAATTTTTTAAAAATATTTCATAATTTATTTATATTTTTGATGTGCTACTTGGCTTAAAATGGCTGTAGCAAAATTAAAGTTCTTCACGAAAAATGTCTTGTTTTCTGTTCAGCGTCAAAATTTAAAAAATCGCCTAGGAAGATCTATAAATAAACCTTATAAAATAACAGTTATGACCTATAGAGTTTAGGGCAGTTAAGAAACGCTATTCAGTCGAATGTTACATCATTGGCTGTTTTTTAATCAACAATTTGATAGTAAAAAAAAAAAAAAAAGTCCAAAAATTAATTATGATGAAACAAATCATTTTAACACTACATATTTTAGCATCGTGAATTATAACAGAACTTTATAAATAAAACTTCTGAAGTTAGAATGACGTAAATTTTGTGAGTTGCATAATTTAACTTTTGATAATTTTGTATTGCTCGTGTTTAAATAATAATAATAATAATAATAATAATAACACTTAATTTTTTGGGAACAGATTAAATGTTTTAAAGCTAATATGAGGTTAGTATTAACATATTTTAATTAACTAAAAAAGAAAAAAAAAATCGAAAATTGGGTTTTGAGGTGCTTTAGGCACTTCGGGGGTACCTTCGTGACGAATGACGTGACTGTCCGAGCTACCGTCTTTGTGCTACGCTGTTCACAGACACACATTGCCTTTTATGTATATAAAGATATCAGTTTTATATTAGAAAATTTCAGTAATAATGTAATTTAGTAAAATCATTACTTTATACTTTAAATAGTACTGAATTATTGTATCCTTATCTGCTTTCATTTCTCCCCCCCCCCCAAAAAAAAAAAAATAATAATAATAATAATAATAATAATAAAATAAAAATAAATAAAAAAAATAAATAAAAAAAATAAGGGGAAAAATCACCTGATCATTGCTCCTTGCATCCAAAAATATTTGAGCCCACCCAATTTTTTTCAAAAGGTGGCGTCACTGCCCACATGTGGGGATGAATGGGATAATACACACACATGTAAAAAAAATTATTATTAATTAAAAATAATAACTTTTTATTAAAGTTAATATGTTTATACGTAACTGATTACTGAAGTGTACTTATGAGCAATGTTGAAAAATTCTGAATTACATATGGCCGTCGTTATCAATAAAAACATGAAAAATGTCCCATTCATCCCCACTCTCCGCTAATAAATATTTATTTAGTTCTTATGATATTAATTTTATTACCTAATCATTCATTAAAATAATGACCTGCATTATTGCATAATTTTTTTATTTTTTTATTTTCTTAACTTTTAAATTGATTTCAGCACTATTTTATGTTAAATTAGCTGACCTGGTGGTATTCCAATGCTCATTAAAAAATCACACAAAATGCAAAAAATGTATAAAAATTGCAAAAAAATTAAAAATGCGGCAAAAATTCCATATTAAAAAAAAAAAAAAAAAAAAAAAGTGATACAAGTGACAGTCTTTACATCCTTATAACATACGACTCAATTTAGCGATGACTATGCATTTGCATTAATAATTTATAATCAAATTAAAAAATATGTCAAATATGTCAATTTTTAATTTTTTTAAGTCTTGGTAGCGACCCTTAAAACTTGTTTTAAAATTTTGACATTTTTGTGAACGTCTTTATTTTATACATAGAACAAAATAAGTGGGTGCCCCATACAAAAATTTAAATGTTAATTTTTAAAGACCACCCTAATATATATATATATATATATATAAATTTTTTTTCAAACATATCACGGAAGTACAGTAGAACCTCGATTATCCGAATTAATTATGGGATAATAGAATCTTTCAAAAAATCGAGAATATTTCATATTTAAGAATAAAGTCAAACACATATGTGCTATTTCCTCATTATGGGAATAAGCGCTTAATAAAAATAAAGCAATAGTAAAATAAAAACAAAAATAAATTACCTGAATTTTTAAATTTAGTACCTATCAACCTATCATACATTTTACAAGGGTTGCAACAAAGATTTATTTGCCGTGCCCAAGGAATATCTATAAATTTTACATACAAGGAATGTGACAGTGAAGTAAATAAATAAATGAATAAAAATAAATAAGTAAAAAAAAAAAAAAAAAAAAAAAACTTTAAAAATGAATTTCAGTTAACCGATAATTTCGTTTAAAAGAGTTTCGGATAATGTAGGTACTACTGTAATAAGAAAACCCTTGGAAATTACCTTTAAGAAGTATACGTCCCATTAAGAGAGAAAGGATAAACAAATCCAATATATATATTTATGAAAACCTTTTCAAACATAAGAGAGAATAATAAATTTATGAAGTAAAAAATGGATATTATACATATACCAAATAAGAAAAATTATTTAGCTGTAATTTGACAGCAAATGGTCATGTTAAGCATATTTAGCCAAAATAATACATAAAGAACAGACGCCTAATAACTTAAACAAAAAATTAAACAATAATAATAATGCGTTTCAAAATACATGAAAAAATTTGAAAACCTGGGAAGTAAAAATGTGAAAGAAAGGAAATTTATGCTGATATACAAAAATTTATGATTTACAAAAATGCAAGACAAATTACGCATCAGGAGTCGAATAGTTCTGTATTAGTAACATGGGTTATATAAGTGAATAACAGCCAAACAGTGCATCAATAACTACAATAATGGGTGCGATAGTATATTGTGGCCTTCACAAAACTTTCTGCTAAATTTCCTTAAACAAATTAGAGCATAAAAAATATGAAAATCATTATGAATAAAAATTAAGTATTACTTAATTAATTAAATTATTTTTTATGAAAATTATTTTTTTACCTTTACGTCATTTATTTAGCGATTTTAACAAAATGTTAATTAGCACCATTGTAAGTCAAGGTCCAATCATCTATAAACTAATGTTGAATTTCGTCCATTGGTTTGGGAGATACAGCATCCACAAATCTTTGGATGCATACAAATATTTCCTTAAAATGGTAAAATCGAGTTCAAGACATTTCTAAACGTGTAAATTCATCAAAAATCTGTGGTTAAAAATTTTTACAAATCCAATACTTCCTTCTTATGTATGTAACTGAATGTAAAAAAAAAAAAAAAAAAAAAAAAAAGAAAAGAAAAGAAAGAAAGAAAGACAAAAGTAAAGAAAAGAAAGTGCTTATGCTGCATAATAATTTAGAATGGAAAATATATGAAATTTTTATAAACATTTCATAGGATGTAATAAGAAATAATAAAGGGAAAGTGTAGGAAGTAGGGTAAAAAGGAGGTACTTAATTCAGAAAGGGAGAAATTCTATAATAATTTGTTTAGTCTCTTTAAATGTGGCATCTATTACATTTTAACATATAAATTAGGTTAAACGTTTTATAGAAAAATATTACCAAGATTTTTTTTTTTTTTTTTTTGCGATTTATCAGCAAAGGAACAGGTTCATCCACTCAAAATAGCATGTAATATATATACGCCAAGTAACCTATATTCCGATGATAGCAAAAAACAGCAATATTAGTAAGGCTGTATTCTTGTTATTATTACTAATAATATTAATTATTATTATTTATGGATAGATTTTCATGTGTAATTACAGAAAATTTAAATTTTTTAAAGTATCATTTCTAAAACAATTATGCGGGAAATAAAAGGGAAAAAATGGCAAGAATAGTATATATATATATATATAAAGTACCTCTTCTAGTGTGTTGCTGCAAAAAAAAAAAAAAAAGAAAAAAAAAAAAAAGAAAAAAAAAATCTGACTTAACACAAAATAAATAGTTTTAACAAAATTTACCTACATGTTTGAAACGCCTACATCTTGCGGGAGGAAACTAGAGGCTTTTAAGTAAAATAAATTAAATAATTACGTGCTTTATTTGTTTATTCATATAAGAGAATGAGAACTAGTAATTTTTATAATAACCTAATTTTAATCAAATTTTCTTAACTTACCTTATAAATATACAAATCCAATATAAGTTGTCACAGCGAAATCCAATTTGTGTTGGCAACAACTGGAAAGAACAATATTACAATACAATATAGTATTTTAAAAGGTGTATTCATTATAAAAAGAAATAAATCGAAATATATATTATTTAAATTAAGAAAAGAAGAACAACAAGAACAACACATACAATTTAACATAATAGTAGAATGTAAGAGAAGTATATGGTAAAATGCTAAATTTATTCATAATTTTAAAGAAATATATATCCAGGGATAGATAGTGGAAATATAAGTTGATCCACAGTACTAATGATTTAATCACTAATCAATTATATATGGAAGTGTGAAACTTTATGTACTACAAAAGGTATTGAAAAAGTTAATATCAGTTTTTTCTTATACACTGATATATGAGATCATATAACAACAACAACAACAAAAAAAAAAAAGCAGCAAATAAATAAATGAATAAACAGTAATAGTAATAATAATTCGAAGAAGGAACAGAGGCCACTACAGCTTAATGTATGTATATTAATGTATTTATATTTCTGTATAAAGAATGCGATTTTATGTTTTAAATTTTTGCTAATAGATTAGGATATCACTGCGAGTTTCACTTTTTTATTATAAAGTTCAGACTTTTACCCTTTATGAAACATAAAAACTACTGAATATAAAGTGGTAAAATAATATTATAACATACATTAAGAACAAATTATTAAAAAAATGAAAAATAAAACAAGAAACAAAAAGACTTTGAGATCGATATTTTTCTTCAAACCTAATTTTAGAATAATTTAGGTTGTAAAAATGTTAATAAAAAATAAATAATTTTTAATTGAACATAATGAAAATTTGATTATTGTTATTATTTTAACATAAACAGGAAAAAGCATTTTAAAATAATTTATAAAGAGAATGATTTACTTGTATTCGTAATGAAATACAGCACAATGATATAAACTTTCTTTTTCGCATATATATTTACCAGTATACAGAAATACGTACTCACTTATAAACAAACTCTCTCTCACACATACGCTATTGATTATTATTACCACTATAATAATAATTATTATTTTACGCTATATGATAATATTTAAAATTTTGCACTTTATGACTAATTGTCCTCATAAATTAAAATGTATAAATAAATAAATAGATGCAACTTCGAGTTTCATGAAGAAATATAAAGTGTAAATAAAAAAGAGATTAATAGAAAAACATGATAATTTACAATTTACATGTAATTATTGATTAAGGGTTAATTTTAATTAAAAATTGCACTTTAATATACTTTAATTATTTCTTTATTTTCTCATTATAAATGAAAATATATTAAAGAAAAGTATATAATGGAGAAAATATGGGCTCAAATATCAATAAATAAATATCAAAGATACCTTTTTGTGTCATGTGTGTACATACTCTTTAAAAAGAACATTTATTTATCAGAAATAATTAATTAAAATTCTTCATCTATTATAATAATAAAAACAATAACAATTGTTATATACTAAGTGTCCTACAAACATTGAAACACGCTTTAATGTTTTGTATTTTATGGATATGTGGCCAGATCTAAAATTATGTGAAAGAAATAATTGTCTGACTAATATTTAAGAATTTGTAAAATTGAGTTATTTTTTTATTTTTTTTCCAGAAAACTTTTAAAAACAATATTATTAATCACCACCCTTGTCGTTAAATATAACGATTAAAATTATTTTATAATTGCTACACAAAAATATATAACAAAAACTCGAATCTTATATCAGCATATATAGCTACGCTCATCAGTTCCTGACTGTGTCACACTATATGGCTTAAGAGATTTTCTTGGACTCTGTCTCCTAATTTTCATACTTTAGTTAATTTAAAAAAATCTAATTGTGATTATTAATTGTGTGAAAAGTTATTAATAACAAAATTAACTTACTTCTAAGTAGTTTTATCTTATGTCATGTGTTAAGAACACGGAACGGATTAAAAAATGACTTTTAGGCTGTGCCGGCGAACAGTGAATGAAACAGTATTAGAAACAGAAAGATCTCCGAAGTTTTTCTGACTTACATATGGGGAAAAGGGGGGGAGAAATATGGGCGTGTTTACGAGAAGGTAGGGGCAGTTCCTTTTTGATGACGTATTTACTCAATCACTTACGAACTGCATTAAAAAATATACTTGGTTTGAGAGAATTTTTGAATCTAATAGACTTTACATGAAATAAATTACTTTTTAAAATTACTTTATATAATTATTATATAAGGAAAGCTTTATAATTATAAAAAAATCCTACTATGAGATTTTGTGGTATCATACGTTAGAATCGGTACTCGATACACTTTGCTATTGTTACAGTACTGCATGTAAGTAGTTTGTCAATATGTGTGCGTATGCCTGTATGTGTGTACGTTTATGTGTAAACACGACAGTTTTTAAACGCTTTATTCGGTTCATCTCTTGCTTTATACGTATCGTATAGAACCTGATTCACGTATGGAACTTATGGATATAGAACCTGAACCACCTATGGAACATGACTATGGAAATGATTTGTACTTCTTTCGAAATATGTGGGCGATAGGCTTTTTTCTCTTCGTTAGGCATCGTCTGGCTATATATTTCTTCCAATTTTTCAATATATAATGACACACTAATACACGTTCAAAACTAATGTATTAGCTTGAATTTTGATTTATATGCAAATGTAAAAATAATTTTTGTTATTTTAGAATTATATATAAATCTTGAAAAAAAAAAAAAGAAAAGAAAAGAAAGAAAGAAAAGGTAGTAAAGAAAAGGAAAAGAAAGAAAAAATGAAGTTTTTTTTCATTTAATTTTCAAAACATTCTTTCACTTAATATGAGCCGTTCTTTAATTCAATTCGTTACACATAAAGCTGACTTTAAATCTTTAAAATCTTTCTGTTTCCTTAATATCCCCCTCCCTCCTTTTTTTGTTACTTTTTTATTAACTTTAAATTTTATCGATGGCAAAAGAATATAAAATTTATACAAAAATTATTTTTTTAAATGTTGTACGTAAAATGTTTAGAAAATTATTGTACAGTTTTTTCTTAAATCACTTTATGCTTATAAATGTAGGGGGATTGAAAAATTTTGATCTCGACTTTAATTTTTAAATCTATATTAATTTTAGAATAAATTCAAAAGATGCGGGAATACAGATAGTGATAGATGAGTGAAAAACAATGTGTAAATAAATAAATAAATAATAAAAAGAGTTTTATAAATTTTATTAAAATTTCTGAAAATACATTTTTCAAGGATTAGTACATTATTTTTATACGGCTCCCATAAAGGAGTTTTCCACAGAATAAAATATACATCATAGAGCCTAATAAGGGGATATAGAAAACTTCAGAATCGTATCACAACAAGTAAGTATCATAAAAGAGATATATTTTAGCAAATTTTTGGAGGTATTTGCCCAAATTAAAATGTGAATTTATTATTATATATATTATTAGTGCTTTCATTAAATGTTAACCCATGGCCCCTGAAATGCCATTTGCTGGTATAATTTTGTTCAATGGGAAACTTAGATCAAAACATTGGAAAAAGTGGTTTTGTTATAAATAATTACTTAGTTATTCGTAATTACTTATAATTGAAATATGTGTTAGAAATGCGGGATTACAAAATTTTTTAAATCAAATGTACCTTGCACAACTTTCATTTTTCTGGCTCTGTTTCATTATAAATATATCAAACATTTTAAAATTCAACCGGAAAATGACCAACTCTGCGAGGCGTGTTTCAGAAAAGCACCGAAGCGAAGCGCTTCCAAAAGCAGAGGAAGAATCAATTCAGCCTTTCGACGAGGCGTCGTTACTTGATTACATTTTTAAAACCTTAAATAGGGGAAGCGCTGCTTCCATCGCTTCCATGGACGGTTCGCCACTGGTTAAAGCTATTATGGATTATCCGCATTTAGAAAATCACTTTGAAATATCAATTCTGACTCTTATGTTAATGTTTTGCTTAACTATATGTACATGATATTATTTACTGCCAATTATTTATTATGTAAATATCTACTGTGAAACAAATGTATTAAGAAAAATATTGGAGATTTGAGTATTTCAGAAAATAAATTTTTGTATTAAAAAAATAGAAAAAGAAAGAAAGGAAAGAATGAAAACAATGTATAAATATAATGAGTATGTCTTTTGTTAAACTTAAGAACGTTTTTACGTTTCCTTATTTATTTCTTTATTTATTTTATGTGCGCATGTGTATAGTGCAGAACTAAAAAAAAAGAAGAAGAAAAAATCATTATATTTGAAAACATATTTTTTAATGCTATTGTATGAGCTAAAATAATTGTTAAAATATATTGTTAAAACACTTGCGCACTAACGACATGATTTTTTGAAAGAACATTTATCACGTGATACTTGTTATTGAAATATATACGTCAGCAATGCGAGACCAAAAAGTTTCTTAAATCAAATGTTACCTGCACAGTGCACTGAGAAAAAGTTCTATAACTGACATCTAGAATCTAAATTGTAGTTCTAGTAAAAATAGTTTCATGTCATCCTTATAAATTCTAGTCCTCTTTGAAAACTAGTTCTAGAAACCCCTATTAGAGTTCTAGACCGATTGACTATATTATCATAAACTCAAATTTATTTAAAAATATCTGAAAATAAACCCGAATATAAGAGGTGAGTTTTAGCAACTATAATCTTGGTTTATGACCAAATTCAGAAACATCAAGCGAGAATTTATCGCAATACAAAAGATTCATAACATTCATAATGTTCATAATATTTTTTCACTATCTAGAAAAGTATAAACTAGAAGTTATTGATCACATCGTCTATTCAGCTTATTGTTGTGTCTTACGCATATAGCTCGGAAATATCTATTTCTAGTTTAGGGATTTAGAAAATGACCATTTATTCGTTCTAGATGAAGGCGGTACACTTTTTTTTCTCACTGCATATTAAAGTTTTGTTTAAGATTACACATATGTTATTAATTGCTGATAATTATGCTTTGAGGAAACTTGGTTTGAAAGTTCTGAATCAGATGAATCTCTCAAGTCAAGGAAGCATAGAGACTTTATATTGCATTAGATATTAACGTGCCACTTTTTAAAGATATCTGTCATTGTGCCAGTTGTTGCTTACTTGTTATTGTGAAGAAAAGAAATTTTTGAAGAAAGAGAAGGAATATTTACGGAGTTTATTCTGTGTGAATTAAGGAGTCAAATTGTTTTTGATTTGAAAGATTTGTAAAAGATAAAATGGGTTAATTATTTTATAACGCGGATTAAATATTTAAGTTTCTATTAGATTGCATTTTGTATTTCCGTATTTGTTTTCTAATTTTTGAGATTATTTACAGAAAAAAGGGATATTTACGAAAACAGAGATCAATTATTGTCAATCAGGAAGTAAATTGTTTTATTTTGAAAGATTTCAAAAAGAAAAAGTTGTTTAATTATTTTATGACGCAGATTAAATAATTTTAGTTTCTATTATATTGCATATTTTAATTTTTGCACTTATTTTCTAACGCATGAAGTTATTAATTTACTTAGTTATTGGCTCTTAGTTTTAAATTCTTTTTAGCAACATATTTAATACTATATGTCTGCTTTTTATTTATTTATTTTTATTTATTTATTATTATTTTTTTAAATAATATTTTAAGTAATACGTGTTCAATTTACTGAGATGTAATATATGGTGTACAGTTATTCAGTTTTATATCACTCATGTTTACAATACTTTCGCAATTATTTATATACAAAATACCTATTAAATATATAAAATAAAGTAAAATAAATGTTCAGCAAAAGCATAAAGTATATTTAAATGTAATTTTCACACAACCATAACGTATATAATAAGATGTTTATATAGAAGAAAAAAATGCCATCACATTCTAAGATGATCATTTCTTTTTAGCACTAAAATGTCTCGTTCAGTTTTGTCTTAAAGCATAATCTCTGAAGGTATATCCTTCTCCTTAAAGAAAAATGAATTTAATTATTCATTTAATACGACACTAAATTATAAGCTAAAAAACTTCGTTTGTCAAGAGTGTTTTTTCTTTTTTTTTTTTTTTTTTTTTTTCCTGTTTGTAAACGAAGGAAGACCCAAATCATAAAAAAAAAAAAAAAAAAAAAAAAAAAAAAGTATAAAAGGGTGCATTTGCAATACTTTAATATTGTATTACATTTTGAACGGTAGTTAACATTCCTAGGTAAAAATAGTTAATTCCGTGAAAGAAATTTTTTTTATTATTATTATTTTTATTATTTTATTTATTTTCGTAGAAGATTATTTCTAGAGGTTTCTGTGCAAGATATGAAGAGGATAAAATTCTTTTAAAGTCGAATTAAACGATCGAATATTTTAGACGTATAAGGAAGAGAGCATAGATTTAAAATTTATTCTGAAAATGATTTTTTAAAAATTCTTTCTTTCATTCTAGAATTTATTTTTGAAAAAAATGCGTAAAAAATCGCGATATGTATCTATCTCTCTATATATACCGTTCCGCATATCTTAATCCGTGGTGAATGACATCTGCTCCTTCTTCTTCTTTTAGTTATTATTATTATGTTATACTCTGTTAATATTTGCTACGTATGATCACATGTATCACTGTTTCAGAAACAACTCATAATCACTTTTCCAACATCTTTGGCCTTTTGTAAGGCCAAATCCGTATTTGGTTATTTATTGACTAATTCAAGTTTTTTTTTTTTTTTTTCCTGATGTTTGATTATTGTAATGATGAATTATTATTATATTATTAAAATGTATATGTATAATATATTATAATATATAAATGTATATGTATAATATATTATAATATATAAATGTATATGTATAATAGTATATGTATTATTATATTATTAAAATGTATATGTATATATATATATATAACTTTTGGTTTATTTATTTACTTTTGCAAATTTATAATTTAAAAGAACACTATTACCATCATCACCCAAGCTCAAACTCCATGTTTTTCTATGGAGAAATTTGTTCAGTGTTATTCATTAGCCCCCCCCCCCCCCTTTTTTTTTGTTTCATTTCTGTTTTCAAATTCAGAAATTTCACAACTGTAAAAGTTATTCTTTTCTTCCAAAAATTCATTTTTGAAATTTGTAATATTTTATTTTGGAACGAAAATTCTGATTGATAGATTAATTTGTATTTTTACGTCGCACTAGTGCTACGCTATGGGCAATTTGTGACGATCTGGGACTCACCAGTAATAATGGTCTGGTGGCATGCCATCACATTTTCCATCCTGCACGACGCGGAATGCTTCCAGATGTATGAATTGGGAGGGAAATAGCTACAAATTTTGAAAAAATAAAGCTTAAATCATTTTCACTTTATTAAACTTCAAAAAAAGATTTTTTTTTCTCTTTTTCTTTTTCTTTTTCTTCCTTTTCTTTTCTTTTCTTTTTTTTTTTTTTTTGAAAAAAAAAAAAAAAAAAAATTAATGGCTGCGAAATTTCTAAATGTGAAAACGTAATAAATATATAAACAAATAAGTAAATAAATAGAAGGTAATGATTAATTCTGTAAACAAATTTCTCGTAGCTTCAAATGTATTTATAATAATAGTAATAAAAATAAATAATTCATCATTAGAATGACCAAACATCAGGAAAAAAAGACTTTTATATAAGCAATAAATAATCACTTATGCAAGTGATTCCTTACACAATGCAAAAAGTTTTACAATTCATTAAGAGTTGTGTCTGAGAAATTGATAGATTAGATTATATATAACAAATATAAACAAAACAAAACGTTAAAAAAAAAAGAAAAAGAAAGAAGAAGAAAAAGAAGCAAAGCCAATATGTAATCACAAACAAAGATGTATGCATGCGAGTGGAAAAAAAAAAAAAAAAAAAAAAAAAAAAAGAAAAAAGAAAGAAAGAAAGAGAAGAGAAGAAAAACAAATGAAGCGTATTTAATAAAAAAAAAACATTATTTTCTGTATTGAAAATTTGCTTACAATACATACACACACCAAATCGATTAATATGTATTTTTTTCTCCTTAAATTGAACATTTACGTCCTTAATAATAAACTTAACAGATCGCTCTTGATATAGAATAAACTAAAATTATAAAATCAGCTTTTACTTAAATTGAAATTTAATAATATTGTGCATTTTATATATTGATGTAAAATGAACATTTACTCTGTTACAATTATACAAAAATGATAGTTTATTTGTAGTTCATTTTTAACTTGGGAAGCAATTTCTTCCTCGATTAAAATTTAAAAGTAAACATAATGCAATTGGTACATATAACAGTAAACATAATGCAATTGGCAGTCCGTTAAAATTGTCGCTCAAAATCAAATATTTGTAAAAAATATGGTCAAAGGAGAAAATTCATCTAACAATAATTATAGTAATAATAAATCGAAATTTCAACAACTAAGTGGGTGGATAGACAATTAATATGGTGATTTATAATCAGGGCATTATCATAAACAAAGGTTCGGATGCTAAAAAAGGAATTCAAATAACTGATAGCAGATGGTAACAAGGGGACTGCCTTAACAAAAAAGACAGATTTGTTACGTAAAACTATTTCTGGGGAACCCCCACGTAGGGCATTCTACCCAAGCTACGCCTAACGTATCGGCAACACCCACACACCAACACCAGTATTTCACGGGAGTGTTTTGACGAGATGAGAGAAGTTACATTTTTTTCCATGTTAATCCCTTTTGACATCTTGTTTTACCTTGGAATTTCACGTCTTCCTAGGGATATCAACCACATGTAAACACTTTTCATCCCCACTCCAGTTGTTTATATCGGAATTAGTCGCCATCGTAACTATTGGATTCAAATGACACATTTATACTTTTTGCTCGGGATGCAAGACGGTTCCAGATGGTGTGTACAGTGAAAAAATTTCGGTATCGACCACCCTTGAACAAAAACTTGAAATTCCACAGAAGCCATTGAAATTGTATAGAAGTGCTTTCGAAAAGACAAAAAACTAAATTATCTTTATTTTTGTCGAATTCATTATTTTTATTGTTATTGTAGTGATTAATCATCAATACAAGTTAATTATCATTTTCTCTCAGCGAAAATATTTCATTTAATTGCAAAATGATATACCTTGAAATAAACACAAGAAACTGTACTGAAGGGTATTTATGCATTATTGTTATTTAAATTTCTTTTTAACGTAAAGAAAAATTAATTATTCCACATTTAAAAATTTTATACGAGGAGCAAAAATAAATTACTTCAAATAAATAGAAGCAACAAAATTTATTTAAATCTTTTTATGATGTGAAGGGAAATAGTTCATCCCTATTTATAAACTTTCATTATCGAAAGAAAAATTGAAATGCATCCTATATATAAAACTATAAAACGGAAATAAAATGTGCCAAGTTAAATTTTATTATTTGTATTTATCTTTTAAATGCGTTCTTGCTTTCGCGCTGCACACTTGTCGACCCCGTTTCACCTCGAAACGGATATCACACTGTAAATGTTTATTAGACAACTGAAAATTAAATACGTAAAAATACAGTGAAAATTTCATGAAAAAAAATTATTATTAATTAGTCATCTAATTAAATAAAGCAAAGAGTTTGTCGGCGGAATACATCCTGGTGATCCACTACTATTTTTTATTGCGTCTACACTTAACTAGTTTGGTAATAAAAGTCAGTCAGTCAGTTTTTTTTTTTTTTAAGTAAAAACTGAGGAATTTCTTAAAAAGACACTGCATAGATGTTATACTTTTTTTTTTTTTTTTTTTTTAAAGAGCTCTAAAAACTGTTCATTTTTTGTGAGGACGCTATATACATCAAGTTATTAGATTTTAATATATTACGTTGCAAAGTTTCACAACGCGATATCATTCATTTGCTTTTGATGAAGGTAAGCCATTTTTTTTAGTAAAAGCTGATGAATTTTTTTAAAAGGTACAGCATAGATTTACACTTTTTTGAAAAAGTTCTAAAAACTGTTCATTTTTTGTGAGGACACTATAATCAAGTTATTAGATTAAAAGATATTACGTTACAAAATTTCACAACGTGATATAATTCAATTGCTTTTATCTTAAAATAAGAGTAGAGTTTAATATTAAACAAATATCAGTCTAATATTGTAATGCAGAATTAAAATTTAGGTAAATCTCTGCATTCCATAACAGGTATTAATTTTTATTTTTCTCTTATTAAATAAGTAAGTAAATAAATTTAATTATAATAGAAATATATCATCTTAATTCTAATACATTAGTATACTTAATCTAATCCATTTCCTGTCATCAAAAATAAAATTATCCTCTACTCAGTAAAAAAAAAAAAGTTTATTTCATTTCGATTTTTATTTTTTATTTATCCAACGGTCTTTGTAGGTGATGCAGTCAAAGAACAAAATTTTAACAGAATGCTTCTACCAATCTTCAATAGAAATATAGTATAAAAGCTTAATTACAACATTATTTTCTAATCGCCAATAGGAGCGATTTTCCGCCTATTATTATGTACTTGAGTTAAAATCTTCGTCTAGTAGTACTATGTTTTTCTATTGAAAATCAAAATGTTATATAGTTTGCGAATTTCATTGAACTTTTATAAAGAAGTATACATATGTCCACGATGCAGTGTTCTGTATATTATTATGCATAGTAATTTTTGTCTTCATTAGCGTAAATTTATGAAAGTGAAATTTATAATCTAACTTTTATAATCTAACTGAAAACTACACAAATAATTGCGCAATACGCATAACTAAATAGAAAAAAAAAAAAAAAAAAAAAAAAAAAAACCCTGCGCATGGCATTGTGTAATTAAAATTTACTGAATCAGGACGCAGAGAGAAATATTTGTTTATATTAACTGAAACTTACTTAAATTAGAATCAAAAGCTGAAAACGATGCAAAAAGAAAAAGAATGCTATGATTATGCAGTGTTTTGATTTTCATTTAAAATTTAAGGTTCAGTTGTATAGCCGAAGAATCTTTTTTTAGGACTGGGAGCAGTGTCTTGTGTGGGAGACTTTCTAAGGTATCTTAGTCCGTATTTATATGAGTTTCGGAGAAAATACGACTTAAACGAATGAAGTGTTCTCCGTGTCAAAATTATTAAAACGTTTCAGTCCGCATTCATGCGAGTTTGGGAGAAAATCACGGAAAACTCTGAACTTTAACGAAGTATTTACCATTGGAGAAAGAAAAAGAATACTTTCTATAACATTTGTTGAGAAAGTGAAAACGTGATAACTAAGTTTTTATAATGCAGGGGTAATTTTAAGAAAATTTCTGATCTGAAAACTAGTTTTTCACAAAAATTGGCGGATTTAAAATAAATTCTTCACGAAAATTGCTCGATAAAATTTCGTATTTTGAAGCCAACCTCAAAAATATGATATATTTCAGTAATCAAATACAAAAAAAAAAAAAAAAAAAAAAAAAAAAAAAAGAATATTGGTGAATTATGAGGTATAAGTAATTACACGTTTTTAGCAAAATAATACCTATTTTAGCAATTAATTTCAATTACGAAACTTTTTTTATAATTAACAATAAAATAATTCCGTATTTCAGTAAATGGCCACAAAATTGTTGCGTATGTCGCATATCAGCTTTGAAAAAAAAAAAAAAAAAAAAAAAAAACAAGAATTTCACCGTTTAGCATCGAAATAAAGCCTATTTCAACAATTAATTCTTATTAAATATAAACTTTGTTAATTAGTGGAGAATTGATTACATATTTCTATTTCCACTCTCTGCTACAAAAATATCCCAACTTACGAACATCAGCTTTTAAAAAATCGTGATCTTAATCGACTAGCAAATAAATAATAGCACGTTAAACGCAAATATTTTACTAGTGGTGAAACGATCCCGTATATCTAAAATTTTCTGTACAATTATTCTGTATTGAGAGATTCAGCTTTGAAAATAAAAGTGCTTCTGCAATCGTAAAAATGCGAATTTCGAGAATAAACTTTGAAAAAAGCATGATTATTATCTATTAGCTGGAAAATAGATTAATTGCAGTTTTGCATACATTTTTGACAATTAGGGATGAAATGATTAGGTATTTTTGATTTCAGTTGCAAAAAGTATTGCATAATTTGAGACTATTCAATTTTGGAAAAAGTGTAAATTTCATCGATTAACGGCAAAGATTTTCAGTATTTAGGAATTCAACTTTGAAAAGGTCACGGATTTCATTGATTAGCATCCAAATAATTGTATATTATGGTAATTGACTGCAAAAATATAGCGAATTTCAGGAATCGACTTTTGAAAAATAAATAGATAAAGTTAATATAAATTACGTGCAAAATTATGGTGTATATTACCAATTATTCGAGATTAAATGTAGATTTTGTAAATTTGTAGCGAATAATTACGTATTTCGGCAACTGGCCGAAACAATTTTGCGAATTTTTATAATTAGTTAAAAGTTAGCCAGTTGCAAAAATAACATATTTAAGTAGTTAATAGTAATTAAGAATAAAATTTATCCATATTTAACACATGTAAACTTAACATATATTTCATTAATCAACTTTAAAAAAGGTACAATCTGTGTAAATTAGCAGCTAAATAATAGCTTTTTACAGCAGTTAATTGCAGTTAAACATAAATTTTGACAGTTAGTAGTGAAATTGTAGCTCTCAATCTCAGGATCTATATTTTGTTTGGGCGTATTTATTTTTTCATACATAAAAAAAAAAAAAAATCTTCCTGTATTTTTTCTCTTATATTTTCCCATATATATATATAACTTTTAGCTCCTATTTTTCCTTCCCATTATTTTTTGTCTTAAGTTCCCTTTAGTCCCGAATTAATAAAACAAAATTCAAAATTTATTTTTTCTTAAATGTTCCCTTTTAACTAATGTTTAATTTTTTCTCTTGATTTTACATTATTATAGTTTCCCAATATATTCTAAAAAACTCATTTGGCTATTATTTTGTGGATTCATTGATAAGTTATTGTGTAAAAATATTTTTATGTTTGAAAAATAAAAAATTGTAATATATATATATATATATTATTGTTAATTAAAACATTTCACACCTTAACACTCTTATTCTTATTTATTTATTTATTCATTTTTTTTTCTGTTTTATTTTATTTATTTATTTATTTATTTTTTAACAACAACAATTAAAATAAGGTTAGGGTGTTTCATTAACTTTGTAAACTAGTACTTTAAAATATTATTTACTTTTTCATATTATTGTTTTATCTAGTAAAAACATGACAAATTATAACAAAATTAAATAGAGCAAATAGCTCTTCACTATTTCTTCAGAAATTTTAGCTGCAGGTAAGTAACATTTTCACGCGTTAATGTTTTAATTTCTGTCTTCCTTTGAAACATTTTAATTCGGTTAATTTTAATTTTTTTACAATTGTTTCATAGAAAATGTAATCCTTTTTTTTTTTTTTGGCTCTTTAATTTGAAAAATTTTTGTATCCCAGAGGTAAAGGATACCATGTTAATTTTGTGAAAAGAGCACCATGTCCTTTTTGTGTATTTTTGCATTTATACAGAGGCATTAAGCATTAATATACAGTTACTATAAAGGAAAGACAGTGGGGGAAAAAAATCATTTTCTTTATTTATGACAAATATATGTTATTGCAGCATATCAAAAACATGGTAGTAAAAACTCTTTTCACAAAATGGACATTGTGTCTTTCACCACCACAGTACAGAATTACTTCTTAGCAAAAATTAATATGGGATAATAAAGTTTTTAAAAAAGTTCATACAGATTTGATATTAATATAAACATTTTTAGAAACAAAAAAGCTAGTGTTATTGGTAGTTAGTAATGCATATATTTTTTATTGAATAATATCGTCTTGAAGAAAGAAATTAGATCTAATGAAGTATGTCGCAGAAAACCAGAACAAATTCTGCCACAGGGCAGTGCAGTGGCGTCTCTCTGTTCTATATTCAATTAACCCTTTCATTCCCCGTGATGCCAATTGGAATCATAATATTTCACATTTTCTTTCTTACCATCTAACGCTTTCGCTGATTCAAAATGAACAATATTAAAATCTATATACATTTTCCCACCGAAAAAAATATATTTCAGATGTTTTCACTTCACTAGCCTTGTTGATAAATGAAAGTATATTTTACTCTATTCTGATAATAATATCGGAATCAGTTTCCTGTTTTGGGCAATTTAAGTAAATTAACTGTTTGAAATATTTTTTATTTTATTTTTTTATTTTTATACTTTTTATTTTAATTAATTGCAATATGTATTTCTTCCAAAATTTTTATATTTTTATTTATTGAAAAGTTATGGTTTTAAAGGTCATCAGCACTTATATTAAGCATAAAAAAACACCTCTGAGTTGCTTTGTTAGCTATATTAATTCGTACGCTGCTATTACTCTTATTTTTTAAAAAAATATTTATATATATTACCTTTGAAATAAATTGATGACTAAATATAAGATTTATTGTTTTATGGATGGAAAAAATCGGGAATGAAAGGGTTAATGGTGATTGATTAATGGTGACTCATTCTTCAACGAATGAGTTGAGAATTATGGGTTAGAAGGAAAAGAAATATATTTTACTTCTTGTTCCGGCCAGCTGTGTGAATCATTATTTTTTATCGACACACTATTTAAGATATGTGTCTGTGCATAAGTGAATTCAAGGCCGTTCTTCGGTCTCATTCAGGAGAAAAGCTATTGCGTTTATTATTATTTTTTTTTTTTTATCTGCTTCTACATAAAGAAGCGTTATCAGATCGTATGCAATTTCTATGATTATTTTGTTTGTTTGATTTGAAAATTAATCACCTGTTTGAAAGAAAAGCCATATTTTTTAATAATGCAATTTTGTTATTCTCGAAAACAACCATCATTAAGATATAGTGTTTATTTATAGACAGGAAAACGTTTCTCATAAATTTGGTGATATAAAGATCATTCTCGAAATTGAAGGTGATTTATTTTGGAGGCATCGAACCTATATTTTTTATTTTATTTTACTTTAATGATATTATTGTTTATGCATAAATTTTGTGATATACTTTACACAAATAATATATAGGTCATCAAGTGTTTTTTTGTATAATTCTTTATAAATAATATATATATTCTTTCTTAATAATGAAAAATAATTTCTTATCGTATTAAGACTTTCAAAATAATAATAAGAAACAATATTAAATATAAAATTGCTTATCGTGAACTTGTTTTCTTACTTATGCTATTTTCTAATAAATTTGAAGTTTTGGTAATATATTTTCAAGGTAAACGGTAAGAAAGAAATACACACACACACACACACACACACACACACACACACATATATATATATATATTATGTATAATGCTAAACGATAAATATTTTTTCTTGGTGCAAGTATTTTGAGTATTTATAATAATAGTGATAAAGGATATATAAGTGTCATTTTGATCCTATATAAAATTTCCTATATATATATAAATATAATAAAGTGATGTCCTTAAAGGTATTTTGCTATTAATATTTTTCCCTTTCTTTTCGTAAGAAATATTTAATATTTGTGAGATATAGAGTGTCCCGTAAAAATATTTAAATGTTTTATTAATGTTATCTACTTTTCTATTTGCAAAATGTTCAAATTTCATGATATTTCATAATTTTTCATTCTATTATTTTTACATATTTTTATATTTTGAAATTTTAATTTTAAAATTTGGTAGTTTGAGATGATATTCGGATTGATTTGCATATTTAAGTATTTTGGGAAATAATTAGTTGATATTGATTATCATAAATATATAATATCATATTTGGAATATAGGAGCAACTGATAGGTCATTTTGATATGAATATATTTACTTCCTGATATAAGATAGTGTGATTGATATAGAGATCAGTGTTTAAAATGTCAAACACCAGAAAGCGGTTAAATACAAATTTAGATCAGGGTAATAATATGGAAAGCAATGTAAATCCCCGTCAGTTTAATATTCTCATTCAGCCTTCTGCTGGGGACCCTGCTGTCCTCGAGTTTTTCGTTACTCAAATCAAGGCCATATGTAAAATAAACAAATATGATAACTTAAAGGCTATAGAAAGAAATTAAAACTTCTTCAGACACCATAAATTTTAAATCAGCACAACCGGTTTCGAAAGGACGTAGCCTTTCTTCATCAGGTGCGCTTCCAAGGCAGTAGCACGTGTTTGCACCTGATGAAGAAAGGCTACGTCCTTTCGAAACCGGTTGTGCTGATGTAAAATTTATGGTGTGTGAAGAAGTTTTAATTTCTTTCTATTGACTGTACGCCAGTTTTTGAATTTATTTTTTTAAAGGCTATTTCCTTTTTTAGAGCCCAGCCCACCTCTAGGGGCTGCATTGCAGTACTATTGTACTGAACCGTCTTTTAGGGAAAACTTAAATATACATCAGGTTATTGAAAAATTTAGGGAATATTTTAAGTGTATTACACCTTGTGTAAACATAAATCTCTTCAAAACTTGACTTTACTACATTCTGAAAATATAAGCATTTTAGCTCATCGACTTAACGCTATAATAAATAGTGTATATCCTTATTTAACGGAAAATGAAGCACTCAATAAAATAAAATTAACAAATTTCATGGTGGCGTTACCATACTCGATAGAAATAGTTTTACTTAAGGAAAGTATTAAAAATTTCAGTGATGCTGTCAAGAGAGCTCAAGAAATACAAGAAATTAAAATTTCTGCGACAATGAATTCTAAGCCCCCAAGTGGTCAAATAACTTTACTCAGTCAAGAAATAAACACTTTAAAACAGCAACTCAATACCATTGAGCAACAATCATCCCAAAATAAAAATAAACAAAACTCACCTCCTCATAAGGATACACACCATAAGAGGTATTTTTCTCAAAGACAATACTACAACAAAAACAAAAATCAAAATCCTCAAAAATCCAAATTCATGGAGTATAAAAGACCAACAAAACACTGTGCCTTCTGTGGTATGTACAATCACTTAATGAAAAATTGTCGTGAATTTCTAAGACTAGTAAAAAGTGATGAACAAACATCACAAACCTATTCCAAACGTAAAGGACAATTTCGCTATAAAAATCAGCATCTAGATCAAAATAAAAATAAAAGCTTCCCTAATATTAATGCCCAACCGTTTGATAATCACAATTTAAACTAACAAACAGTTCTACACTGTTAAAAATGGTTTCTTAAAAATGAGCTAAATTGTCTCAAAACAGCTCCGCTCCGAAACAATATATACTTAAATTTGAAAACCCATGTTACTCATTTTTGAGTATATTGTCATGTGAAACATGGGGATATTTGGATTCTTATTGGTCAACCCCATTTTTTGAGCATGTCAATATACTCAAAAATGAGTACATGGTTTCTCAAATTTAAGTATATATCGTTTCGGGGCTATTTTGAGACAATTAGCTCATTTTTAAGAAACTAGTTTTAACAGTGAAATGATGCTGATGCATTTGAACTGAGTGACAATACTAACACATCGGCACCAATTCTACAACAAGATATCGCTTCACAAACTTATTTTGTACATCATATTAATTATCAGGATCAACCTAATAATAATAAGAATGATTTTTCGGAGGACAAAATTTCCAAATTCTCTCAAACCAATATCCGAATTCAACGTGAAGTTTCCCAACAAACTGACTTAAATTCGATTTCTGAGGCAAATTCTGAAATGGTGGCTAATGTTTATACACAAAACACGAATCTCTCACTTATAAAATTGCGATTTAAAAGCAATACTTCACCTTTTCTCCTGGACAGTGGCTCGTCCTGAACGTTATTTGCAAAAAGGAGGCTGAAGTTTTAAAGCAGTTTTTGTACAGAATTAACGCGGAAATGCTAATTCAGATGTTTTCGGTTTTCTTTACATCTACAGTTTGGTAGATTCTTATATATAATTAATCAGGACTTTTCTGATCATTCGAATAATAATCGAATTCTCAAACAAATAATCGAATTGTTAGAAACTCATTACAAAAATTCATTATAATATTTTCTTTATTCACATAATTACAATTTTTATTCTTTCACAAGGTGATTTTTCTTAAAGACTATTCTATGATCTCTTTCAATTTCTAATGTACTTGATATAATACATATTACATTCATCATAGTCGTAATCTATTTTAAGACAGCATTCTTTACATTTATTTTGCAAGAAATATAGAAATTTGAAGTAATGTCTTTTAGTTTCATTGGTCGTTATGTACCACTATTTTTTACATCTTACAATTGCAGTTCAAGTTGTTACAATTTGTTTATATACTTTAACGATTTCAAAGTTAAAATAATGAGATTTCCCATATGTTCACTTTTCACTATAAGTATTATACAAATATTTACAGTACTTACATCCGGTCACAGGGAGAGTTTAACAACTCACACAAATGTAATTCACACAAATAAATTATCTTAGAGCAGACTAAAGGTAATATCAAAATAAATTATATTTAAGAGAGTGTCAGGTTATATTTACTTATTTAGAGGAAACAAATCTAAAACTTTTGAGAAAGATATAAATTAAGCAAAAATTTTCAGTGCAACAACAAGTTTTCAAATTGTCTTCACAGACCTCCAACGGACACTTCACTCGTTTTATTGAAAATAATTCGATTTTTATTGTTCATTATATGTTTAATTATAATATTTTCTTTCATCAACCTCGAGATCTTGTTGTGGATTACAATAAAATTATAATACAGTTATTATACACTTTTATTTTGTTTTAATTTTAACATTCATTTGTATTATGCATTCATTATTGTTTGTATTTTTTGCTTTATTACGTAAAGTCGGTAACAAAAGTCTCCGAACTCTAGCAAAAATTCCTGTATAAAAAAAGTACACTTAATACAGTTTTGTTAAATAAATCCTTGTCAAATCCTATTCTTAATCAGCCTAAAAACAGGTTTCGACAATGATTTATTTAACAAAACTGTATTAAGTGTACTTTTTTATATGGAAATTTTTGCTAGTGTTCGGAGACTTTTGTTACCGACTGTACTTTATGTAACGTCTTATATTTTTTACATGTAAAAGGTTCCTATCCATGATTTTTTAGATTAATTCTTATAAAAAGGTCTTAAAACATTACCGAAAAGGAGGAAAAAAGATGCCAAAACAAAAAAGCTATAATAGTGACAAATAATTCTCGCAAGTGAATTTATGGCGTAATAAAAAAAAAAAAAAAAAATGTGTTATGTTGAAACTGATTGACTACGTAAGATTCTAGGCGTGTGTGGATTGCCCTCCATGTGGGAAAGGGAATTTTTCTTAGTACAGTCGACTGGAAAAGTATCCGAGCACTAGCAATAATCCCTGTCTAAAAGAAGTACACTTAATACTGCGTTGTTAAATAAATCCTTGTCGAGTCATTGCCTAATGGCCGTATTCACCATTAACTTCAACTCCCGGTTAAACGCAAAAAATTGAAAAACGTCTAAAGGCAGGGTACAGCTTTCCAGCAAAATTTGTCTAGGGACCCTCTATAGAGAGAGACTGGACATTGACCAAAAGTCGGCCATCTTAGTGCCAATTCGGAGCGATCCCCGTAGAACGTAATGCTTTTTTCTTCGCGATTGACGCTTTACTATACAACATAAATGAAAGAAAACTGTACTAAATTTGTGTAGAAAGTAATGCAGAATATAAATGTGCAATTTTTTTCGCCTTAGAAAAAAAGAATTTTAAGAAAAACGAATTTTGTTTTAACCTTCGACATGATTACTTTTTCAACTCCGATCGGAAAACAGAGGAATTTTTGTTGTATATTAAGCAAAATACGTTGATTGTGAAAGTAAACCTTATTTTTTCTGAGGACACACATTCTATAAATAAAAAGTTAGAAATTTTTTTAACAAATATATGGTAATCTTAGTTTTTGTCAAGTAATTCATGAGTAAATGTAAAACTAGAAACTAGAACAGAAATTATTTTTTATTATTCTATAAAAATATTTACGTAATATTTTTATAAGCTAAAAATACATATTTTATTTATTTCAATTACGCATTATTAATAATAATGACTTAATTAAATATTAAAAATAAAAATTTAATTAATAATAATTTGTAAAAATATTAACTAATATCTTTAGAAATTAAAAAATGTTTTTAATTATTTTATTTACATTTGCTTATTTCATTAATTTTTATTTATTTATTTATTTATTTATTTATTTATTTTTTTTTTTTTAGTTTTTAAAAATATTATGTAAATAAAAATAATAACGTATTTAAATATTATTTATAAAATTTATTATGGCAATTATTATTTAAAAGAAATTTATATTTCATATGCTAACAAATTATATACACCTTATTTTCTTTATTTCTATCAATTTATTTTAAGAAATCTGATACATTTTGTGTACTAGCAAATAATTAAAAAATATCTTTTTATATAGTTATTTTAAATATGTATTTTAAAATATATCAGAAAAATACATTGATATCTATCAAATTAAATATATTGCAAAACAGTACTTAAAAACTAATAGCTAGAAAATAAATAAGGTAATTAATCTCATATTTAGGAAATAAATACGTAAAACAGCATACAATAAGATAATTCAAGTATTTAAAGCATGATATAAAATAAATAATTATGCATTTTTATCTTTTAAAAGTATTCTAAAATTAAAGCAATTTATCTTCCAACAAAGTAAAAATGTAATAAATAAGTTCTTTTTCGATTTTGAAGTAAAATAATCGAAATTTCTTCTCTGCGTAATGATAAGCAATGGAGCAACTGGCACTAAAATGGAGAATTTCGTCAAAGAGCCGGCGCGCCAATGTCCAGTCTCTCTCTATATAGGGTCCCTAAATTTGTCACGCTGTTTCTGCCATCTAGCGTCGAGGATTTCATATAATCTTTGATTGGTTATTTTCACCTAAAAAATCTGAAAACAACTATACCGCTAGGTGGCAGAAACAACACGGCAAAATTTGCTTAAAATTTGCACCCTGCCTTTATACTCTTTTCAAATTTTCATCTTCAACCGTGAGTTGAAGTTATTGGTGAATAACAGCCTTTGACTGTTATTCACCAATAACTTCAACTCCCGGTTGAACATGAAAATTTGAAAAGCGTATAAAGACTGGGTACAAATTTTCAGCAAATTTTGCCGTGTTGTTGCTGCCATCTAGCGGTATAGTTATTTTCAGACTTTTTAGGTGAAAGAAACCAATCAAAGATTATACGAAATCATTGACGCTAGATGGCAGAAACAGCATAACAAATTTTGATGGAAAGCTGTACCCTGCCTTTAGATGACTTTCAAGTTCTTGCGTTGAACCGGGAGTTGAAGTTAATGGTGAATACGGCCATTTGTCAGTCTAAGAACATAATTCGATAAGGATTTATTTAACAAAACAATATTAAGTGTACTTTTTTGACATCGGAATTATTGGCTAGAGTTCGGATACTTTCGCTGCCGACTGTCTATACAAAAGAAAATATGTTGAATACCTTTAAATAAATTGTTTATTTTATTTTAATTACTGTTACTTTGTTTGATTACTTTTAAGTGTTTGTTTACTTCGGCCATGTGTATTTTAGTTTTAACCATGGACAGTTATTCAAAAATTTGTATTACTGTTGTGGAAACATGTCAGTTTTGCTTTGATTTCGGTTAGAGATAGAATAAACAACTCTGCTTGTCGAAAACGAGCATTGGATTAATTTTTTTCATTCCTTTAATTAATGAGTTGATGTGAGCAATTTATGGGTTTTCACGAAGATTTAAACTTTGCAAAGCTAAATAATTACTTTTTCAGCGTCTAATGCAAGAGTTTGTTGAAATGTTTTGCGTCAACTAATGTTGATAAACACGTGAAAAATTATAAACACGAAACCGGGAAGATGTTAAAACGATAGCTTACTAGAATTTATAACTGTGGCGAATAAGATAAATATAAATATACACAGGGTAAAGAAATGAGAGATGTAATTAGTTTTGATCTGGATAATAATTCTCTTTCTCTCTCTCTTTCTTTCAACATTTTTCTATATACGCATAAGAAGAAATTATTGGATTCGTGAAAAATTTTCGACTTATCGCTTTAATTTTATTCATCTCAAGAAAAAAATGCATGGAATTCCACGAAACTTAGACTTTTGCATAAATTAGTGCAGATTAGATTTTGGCATATATTGTGCTGCAGGTGGCGCTTCTCTGTTGGAAATTTCTGCATTTACAGTAAGGCTAAATCTCAACTTCTATTATGTATAAGTGAACAAAAATTCTATGTGTAGCAATTATTAAAAAAAAAAAAAAAAAAAATACTTTGCTGATGCAGTTTGGATGCTTATCGGCAGACAAGTTATGCTGCTCCTCTGTACTTTCCTTGGTGTGTTTGGTAGCTATATCTCGGCTTCTATTGCGTGGAATTAAACCAAATTTGATATGAAAGATACTGATTCTAAAAAAAAAAAAAAAAAAAAAAAAACAATTGCGACTAAATTTTATTATGTATCAATCGACAGACTCGAGGAAAATGCTATGCAACATTTTCCTCTTCTTTTTCAACCACTGTTTTTCATGATCGACATCTAGTGGGTGTATTTGCATGAAACCTGATATGTTTCATGCACAAAACAAACATATCACACATATCAACATTTTATACAAAAGTGTGATAGGTTTATTTTGTGCATATTACTTAAAAAGTGGTGCTGCTATTACTCATTTCAATGATATTCAAGATGACTCCATATTTCTATCTATTCGTTAATTACATCAAGATGTATATGCAAAATGCTCATTCTGAGGCGATAATGTTAATTAAATTTTTGTACATATTGAACAGTACACTGTTAAAAATGATTTCTTAAAAAGGAGCTAAATTGTCTCAAAATAGCTCCGAAACCATATATACTTAAATTAAAAAACCCATGTACTCATTTTTGAGAATATTGACTCGTCAAACATGGGGATATTGGGATTGTTATTGATCAACCGCATTTTTTGAGCATGTTAGTATACTCAAAAATGAGAATATGGGTTTTCAAATTTAAGTATATATTGTTTCGGAGCTATTTTAGCTCATTTTTAAGAAGCTATTTTTTACAGTGTAGTTTTACTTTTATGCAGAAATACATAAGAGAAATGTTTGTGATGGTATTAATCTCAGCTTACTAGTTTTTTTTTTTTTTTATCTTTGCCCCCAAATTTACTATGGTAATGGGTATCATCCCTTAGGAAAAGGGGAATTTTGATGATTCGTTCAATCATTAAGGGGCAAAATTGAAAATGGCAACGAAGAGAGAGAGAAAAAAAAATAATAATTTCTGTTGCTTTATATTGTAAAAGAGATAAGAAAAGAACTGCTACAGTCCACAGCAAAAGTATCCGAGCGCTAGCAATAATTCTTGTCTGAAAAAAGTACACTTAATACTGCTTTGTTAAATAAATCCTTGTCGAGTCATGTACTTAGTCAGTCTAAGACCATGATTCGACAAGGGTTTATTTAACAAAACAGTTTTAAGTGTACTTTTTCACATCGGAATTATTGGTTAGTGCTCGGATACTTTTGCTGCCGACTGTACTGTGATTGTTAAATACCGCAATTTCCGGTGTATAATCCGCAGGTAATATATGTCATTTCTCCATCAGAAATTTTATTTAACAAAAAAATCTATATTTTTTTCGAAGGAACACTCTTACAAATCTAACTTTATTTGACAATTAAAATTTCTGGTGCAAAACGAGTTTATATAACTTGTGGATTATACACCGAATTATACGGTACTTAAAATTTTGTGAGAAATTAAACAAAACATTTTTACGTCAATAACTTTAGTCACACTTTTTTTTTTCCTTTTTGTGAAATATTAGAATTTATTTAATGTCATGTCTTAACAAAGTATGATAAAACATATTACTATTCAGTGGTTGCCAATATTAAAGTAACAAATTTAGGTTCAATGTAGTAGCGCACAGTTTTTAATAATATATAAACTAGAATACTTCCGCAAAAAATCAAATTGGAGTGCAACTTATGCATGTGTTATAGTAATATATGTACGTCTTATAGTAATATCAATATCCACGAATCTTTGTAAGGATAATATATCTTTGATTGCGGTCTAAAGTTATATTACAGACACTAATTAAATGATGCTTTGAGTTTGTCATTTTCTTCTACATACATTAAAAAAAAAACATATTGGATGCCTGAAATTTTTCCATCTTCGGTTTTTAATGAATTTACACGTTTTGGGGTTACCCGAACACGATTTGCCGTTTTTGGAAAATGTCTGCCTGTCAGTCTGTGTGTGTGTGTGTGTGTATCTGTCTCTCTGTGCGTGTAATTTTAGAAATTATTTCAAAAATGGTAACAATAAGGCAGTTAACGATGTCACAAAAAGTATTAATTTTTGAAAGAAAATCAAAAAATATTTTAATATATGAGATGGCAAAATAATTAAATGTTAACGAAATATTGGTAAAATGGTTTTTAGCAAGATATTTGACCGTTTAAACTGGAAATTTGGCTTTAGGCGGCAATGTTGCTCATCCAAGCGAGATGACCGTAAGCTAAAAAGTCATTGCTTATAAAATTGGTTTGTATTACATTTAGAACATAAAAGAGATTCAGAAAAAGTGTTTAGCAGCATAATTTCTTTAACTACAGTGCAGCAACTATTAAGCAAAGCAGGTTTAAATGGCAGAAAAATTGAAAAAATTCCATTCTTAGTGAAGAGAATTAGGAAAGCAAGACCTCAGATGACTAAAAAAATTAAAAAATGGTTAGTTAATTATTGGGCTGAACTGGTTCTCTCTGATGAGTCAAGTTTAACTTATTTCGAGCTAAAGAAAACAAGCAGATCTGACAACGAAAGTGTGACCGACTTAATGAAAATCGCCTTTTTAAAACAGTGACACATTCTCCGTACATTATGGTACGGAGGTGCATAACTTTTGAAACAGTTGGGCAAATTTTTATGCTCAAGGGATCAATTAACTCGAAATAAAACACAGTCTTTATAAAAGTGGTGCCTGACCGACTATTTTGGAGGTATCTTGGGCATTTCCGCAAACAGCATTTCAACATGATAATGCACCTTACTACGCGGCGTCTGTGGGAAATTTATTCACTTCAAATTGTCAAAATTTCCTATCCATTCCCATGAGAACTTATAATTCTGTAAGTAATCATATCTTTTTTCACTTTAAGTTAAATCCCACAAAAAATATAGTAGATTTTCTTCTTTACCAGACATGGAAATAGTCCTAATCGCGATCCACTCGAAAATGTTTTGTCTATAAAAAGGCGGGGGAGAAGGGAGAGGATTCGAAATTTGCAGCCTACAACTCTGCCAGAACTAGAAAAAATTATTTGTGATATTTGGCACATTGAAATCTCTGAGATTTATATTAAAACACTGTATAATACTATGCCATTGTGCATTAAAACAGTAGTTTCATATAAAGGTGGAATTAACCCAATACAGAATATATATTTTTAATAAAAAATTGCTTAGATCTAACAAATAAATAGTTTTATTTCATATAATAAAATATAACTTGTTTATTTCATATAATAAATCTTAATAGAAATCAAAGTGTATGGTTATTGCATTGTGTTTAAAACGAAAGTTTTATGAAGATTCTTATAAAGTACTTCGTAGAGTGTAATAAAGCGAATTATTATATCGAAAATGTACATAGGTATCATTTCATCCCTTTGGTATTACGCAAAGAAGACAGTTTTATTTGTTTCAACCCTTAATTTTAAAGTTTTTACAAATAAAAAAGGTATAAGTCAGTTTTTCTGCAGTGCGTTTTTTTTTTTTTTTTTTTTTTTTTTGTCGCTTAGTGTATTTACGTAGTATTTTTACAAGCTAAAACAGTTAGGGATATGAGGGGAGCTACCGCCCACTAATCTCATGTTGTATCCATTTGTTTATATTTATCTGTGTATATATACTATTTCCTTGTAACTCGTAGCCTTGTGTTAATTCCTTTTAATTCATAAGCACTTGTAAGAATTTCATGCAAAATGATTCCTTAAATTTTCGGAATTATTTTGTGTAGTGCTGTAAACTAATTACTTATTTTATGCCGAACATTTTTCAAAGATACCTTGCTCTTTTAACATTCTATAATGTTTGTTTATTTAGTTAAGTTTAATAGAATGTAATCATGTTAAAATGCGCTCACCGTCTGGTAAAAAATTCTTTTGAGTGTCCGTGTACACGAGCCACACTAGTTATACACACTATAAAAGTGTAAACTAATTCGTTGGAACACATTAATATTGATCCAAATTAAACGTCATTGGATGATTACAAAATGTCACCGGAATTCTTCTGTGTAGTCCTCTTAATAAGTTATTTAAAATATACGTAACTTTTTTCAAAAGAAAACATGCTTTCAAGCCTCGTAATGATGTATGTTAAATCTATTTTGTTACACGTAGCATACATGCATTAAAATGAGCATGATGAAAATCTAGCCATAGGCTCTAACGTCATGAAATTCTTTTCTGTGTCTATGCCAACGAACCATAAACATTATATAAACTAATAAAAATATACGACTTATTCTATGTAGCTCATAAATGATTATCCGAAATTTGATATATGTATGATTATGTGACATTGTCGAAACACTTTTGTGAGGTCCTGTACATTAATTTCAAGTCTAAGTAACATTTTCTACAGGAAACATGCTTTTAAGGATCTCGATAACGCATGTTATTTTTATTTTGTTGAATGCAGTGTAACTATTTTAAAATGAGTTTAAATGAAATTCTTCTTATAGGCCGTAATGAAAAGATAAACTTTGGTGTGTCCCTGTACGCGATCCATAAACAATGTAGGCTTCAAAATCTATAGAGCTGTTTCTGCACAGCGCCTGAATAAGTATACCAAATTTCAAATCATTCTAAGATTTTTTGTTCTTGCTATTGCGACACACACAAATTTTGTCCAAAGGCCGTAATAAGGAGAAACGTTGGTGAGCCCCTGTAAACGAACTACAAATAGAATACACACCCAAAAATATACAGCTATTTCTGCGTGGATAATGAACATGAGCGTGTTCAGTAGAGCGCCGAGATGGATCAATGCGACCGGGCGATGACGTCACTGATCCTGGACCGGTCTTGGATCGGGCCAGGAATCTACTGAACGCTTTGGAACAATTTTGATGTGATAGGAGCAGCGCCATCTATCTAATTTGACCTGTATTAGCAAGTTATATATTGTATTTCTGTTGTTCATTTTGTCTGGACTTTTAATACGTAATTCCATAAAATGCTAAACTATATTACGTTTTTTCTTAAAAAAAAAAAAAAAAAAAAAAAAAAAAAGAAAAAGAAAGAAAGATCTTTTATGTAATAACAGTTTTACTTCTTTCTTATTAATGTAGAATTCTGTACTCTGCTAACAAAAAATAAGAAGCTATTAATTGATTGTACTGATAAATTACTAATATACATTACTTTGGTTATGATTTTTCTAAATTCACGTATAAATTTTAATCATGAAAATGTTAAGAATGTTACGTTACATTTATTTTTAAAGGAGCAGAGTAGATTTATCTTAAATGAGCACTTAAAACAACTTTCTTTCTCTTCGAATTTTATTATGAACAGAAATGTACAACAAAAACGTTTTTGAAAAAAAAAAAATAAATAAATAAATAAATAAATTATATAAAATATGACATATGCTGTTCAGTTAATATAATGGATTTATATAAAAAATAATCTTATTTTCTTCTTCGATTTATGAATCAATACAAAGAGCTTTTTCTCTTATTACCGACTGAATATTAAAATAAACTAGCAATGTAAACAACACTGCATAATTTTATAGCTACTTTTTTTACAGTCTGTTTTGTTTATTAAAGTTAATAATTGACATCTTAAACCTATTTTTACCTAAATTAAAAATATGTGGAAGGATTTTAATTTATTTACTTATAGTTAACTTATTGTTTTAAAGGTAAAAAATACAATCGTTTACAAACTTTTCTATTTGTAAACAAAAAAACAATCGCATGAATGAAAAGCTTTGTCTGAAAAAAAAAAAAGAAATATAATTTTTCCCAGCTTTTTTTTATATATTAAATTAACAAAATATGATAGCGTCCGAATTAAAAAAATATATATATTTTTGTTTCAATTAAAATTGTGTAAATTTTTGTTTTAATTTTATGTTTGAATGTTACGTTCATCAATAAAAAAGAATTACGTATCGAAAATCGTTATTACGTAAAAAATCTTTTTTACACAATAAATAAATAAACATAATATAGTTTAGCATTTTATGGAATTACTTACCTTATTTTCTACAGCACAAACAATGCATATAAATAGGTACATCTGTATTAATCCTCAGCTAATCAAACAAATAAACAATCATTGTCAAAAACAGATGTTCATTGTTCAGGTTTTCACTGCGTAATGTCAATAAGAGCCTGATTTTCAACCTATTGCGCATTTGATCCATCACGTGACCCAATGGATCAAGAAATTTTTCTGGGCTTTCTGATCCACGACCGGTCGAGATCGGTCCATTCCACTGAACGACGTGACTCTGGATCGGTCGACACCACTGAACGTTTGGCTCGGAATCTTTCGACCGGTCGTGGATCGGGCGCTCTACTGAACACGCCCCATGTGTACCAAATTGCAAGTCAATAGAGGGATTTTTGTGGCCACTATTACGAGACATACAAATTCTGCCCATAGCCGTAATAATAAAAAAAAAATTATTGTGCCCCTGGACACCAAATACAAACAGAATACACACCCAAAACTGTACAGCTGTTTCTGTGGGGTTAATGAACATGTTTTCCGAACTGCAGGTTTTTGCGGCTGCTGTTGCGAGACAGACAGACTGACAGACGCACAGACAGAACCCAAAAACTTTTTGAGTCTCCACATGGAAGACTCCACTGATGTTTTAGCAATTAATTTTTCAAACTACATTTCTTCTTTTTTTTATTAGCAAGAGCGCGTGCATTTTTAGAAGCAAAGGAAAACAAGAAAATGTTCCTCATTAATTTTTTTTTTTTTTTTTTTTTTTTTTTTTTGAGTGAAAACTTCTTTAGGCGCGTTGAGCACTTTTGGGTGAACAAAAATCATTGAACTCTCGTCATCGTCAGCGAACGCTTTGAAATTCTGCACGCGTTCGTTACCATGACAACCCATTTACCCCGTCTGGTCGGGAAGAAACATATTTTTTACCAACTGACATCAGGTGGTTTTTCTACTAGGAATAAAAATTGCAAATTTCAAAATGCTTCAATTTTCTTCTAAATTCTTTGAATCTTTCTGTATACCATTAACAGCACAGGGGATAGTTGCAGTTCAAATTTCATCTATTTTGGAAAAAAATTACATTTTAATTGGAAATTAAATTTTATTCTAATACGCGTATTTAAAATTCTAATTATGATTAAATTATTTTTAATACATGTTTCGAAAGATATTTTGAAGTACTTTTATATTATCGAAAGTGGAATTCGAGATTTCAGCTGATTTACACGTTTTGAGGTGTCCTGAATCGGTTTTCTTTTGTATCTCAGATACTAATTAAAATAATTTCATAAGTAATCAATATTTTTACCTATTATAAGGCTTAGTTCATTTAATTTGGGTAGCTACAAATATTGTGCCGAATCATATAATACAGATCATAAACACTTCTTTACAAACCAAAAATAATTCGAAAATAATAATCTAATAGCTCGACGATACAATTCACAAGTTACTTAGTTTTCACTTCTACCGGCAGTCCCCAAAGACTGCTTTTCCTTTTTTTTTCTTTTTGTTTTTTTTTTTGTCTTCATTTCTTGTTTCAATTTTAAAAGTAAAAGCAAAAGAAAAGAATAAAATAAAAATAAAAATAAAGCAAAAATAAAAATAAAATATTACAAAATTAATTACATTTTAACGGATTTTAAAATTTGATTTTTCTTCCTGGAAAATGACACAGGGAGTAGGAAAGTAGCCTAGTTTTCGTACTCTGACACTCTTATTGCTGTGCAATGAGATATACAGGCGCAACTCCCTTGAAGAGGCCTTATCTACGAACTTGTCGAGATCTCTTAAAGCATTCATTTTTTTTTTTTTTTTTTTTTTTTTTTTTTGAGCGCCTGAATGCAAAATTTAAACAATATTAAACTGATTAAAATATTTTAAAGAACACAATGAATGAACAAATAAATAAATAAATAAAAAGTAAAATAAACATAAGAGATAAAGTGCATTTTTGTCCTAAACGGACTTTAATTTAGGCAAGACTTATTTATTACCTATGCCTATTTATTATAAGTCGATTCTTGATATAAAGTCTGCGGGCATCTGTAGACATTGGTATAAGCTCTCGTTCGCATATTTGTATTGGGAAATACTGCGTTGCTGTTGCGAGGCTTTTCCCTTTATAGGATGTTCGAAAATTTAATAAAGTGATGGTCATAGTTCATAAAGTTTCCGTAAAATCCTACCCTTCTTTTGAATTAAAAGTGTTCATTAAAATCCCCCACTAATACCGATTTATATTATTTGTCTCCGACAACACAATTCTGCAGACGATGAGACGAAAAAAAAAAAAAATAATAATAAAATTAATCGATATTACTATTTAAAAAAAAAAAAAAAAAAAAAGATACTTAATACAGCTTGGAGACTATAAATAAATATAGAAAATAAAAAAATATATACAACTATTATAGATTTTTAAAAATTATTAAAATTTTATTTTTTCAAAGAAAATATGAAAAAAAAAAAAAAAGAGCACTTTATGCAGATATTTTCTTTTTTTTTTTTGTTTAAGTAGTTATAACTACTTTATTTAAACTTTATGCCAAGAGAGAAAAAAGAAAAAATTTTTTCATTTGGTTTATTTTGTAAATAGGCTTCCGACTTAATATTGAAAACGATTCTCGAGACATTTTCAACAAACAACAATTAAAACTACATTGCAAATGTAAAATTTCACATATATGTTAAAGCATATACATGTACAGTTAAAAATAAAGAAAACATTTTAAATGTTATTTAAATTTAACCTAACTTTTTTATAAAATAATCATCAGCTATGTATAATGCAATGTATTTATTTCAAACATCAAACGATGTGAGAAGTTTCAAAGTTTACTTTTATTTTTATTTATTTTTATTTTTAAATTGTGAACACTTTTTTAGAACACTTTTTTATTTATTTATATATATTTTTTTTTTACAAATTTGTAATATGTAAATACGTTTTAAATATATACTATTAGACAAAGTGTAAATAATAGTAATCATATCTTAAAAAAATTCTTCAAAGTGTTTATTTATTTATTTATTTTAATTTCAAATGCAGAAAGAGTGGATAGAACGATTAACAAATCTCAAATAATTTTTATTTTATTTTATTTTTTAAATTCCGAGTGTCAAATTATTTAAACATAGTGAAATGAATTTTTAAAAATGCAAATATGTTAGTTGAAAGTAATATTAATTTTATTTTCACTCTATTGTTTTATATACAACTCGAATTTCTTCTTTTAAAATTGATTCTAAAACATTCTATTGCAATGTGAAACAATATTAGCTTTCTTTTGAGCTTGAGATAGTTTGTTTTTGAATTTTTTATTATAATAAAATTCTACAGTAATAATAAATTTCTCTGAAAAATTTTTAATAATTTTGAGAATCTTTCTTATAAATATAAGAAAGATTCTCAAAAGTATTAAAAATTTTAAGCCTTATTTGAGACTTTTTCTTAATTTGTCGTAGAAATAAAATCTTGCATGTATCGCAAATATCTTTCGGAACTTTTTAATACATTTTTAAAAGCATTTTGTATGTTATTTATTATTATTATTATTATTATTATTTACCCTTTTATTATTATTATTATTATTACTTTCAATCTGTCGAATCTGTTGAATAATCGAACATTGTTTATTAACTCATGTTTTATTAATTGATATACTATTTTTCTCCCAGTTCACTTTAACATATTAATTATTATTATTATTATTATTATTATTATCATTATTATTATTATTTATTTTTTTAAACGTAAAAATTCTAATCATCAAATCACTTTACAATTTTTTGTGGAAAAATTTTTTCTTGTAAAAAAAGAAGATAATTTAAATTATAATTTGCTTGCACAGTTTGTGTTATGCCCCTGATGACGTCAGAAATTCTGTAGGCTTCCATTAATTTAATGTGGTCTAATTTTGATCTCTTTCAATCTGGTTATATTTTGGCATTTCATCTATTTTGATCATTTCTCCTTCTGTTCGTATCCCTTCCGTGGAGGCTCAAAATTATGATGGCATATCTCCGGACCACCTCTAGGGGGTGAGTCCTAGACCGTCGCCAAATGCCCATTACACAACACTAGTGCGACGTAAAACTCAACTAACCAACCAACCATCTGTTCGTATTTTGATAAACTTCGATAAGTTTATACATTTATGTATATGTACATGTGTGTGTGTATCCCGTAATATATTACTTTAAAAGAAGTGTAAGACCCAATAAGAGAAATCAGATGAACAAACCTATGTAAAAGCATCATAACTGTAATGTAAAAATGTAAAAGCATCCTAACAATCAATAAAGCTCAGCGCTAAGATTTAACAGATTTATATGGCCAATTACCAATAATACAAAGAATGTATATATATATGTTTTTGATGTTTTGAAAATACTCGTAAAAGTGATGCATGGAATGAAGTTAATAATAGCTGTTTTTACGGAACTCAAAGTTAAATATTTAGTATTATCGCACACTAAATATTAAAAAAATTCACATAATTATTTTTAGAATTTATAAGTTTTTAGTTTTAATGCTATTCATAAATTCATACTAAAAAAAAAAAAAAAAAAAGAAAGAAAAGGAAAGAAAAAAGGAAAAAATGATCGTGTAAAAAAATAAATAAAAATAAAAATAAAATCATATCTTATTTCAATGTTTGTTAAAACAACCTGAGAATTACATAATAGTTTTTTTTTTTTTTTTTTTTTTTTTTTTTTTTAATTTAAATATCAGAACAATTATAAGTAATTTAATTTTAGCTTATAAATTTAAAGATGTGTAATGGTACAATTACAATTATTATTACTGTAACTATTCTGATGTGTTATTGTAAAGCATTCAAGGAAAAAAGTTCATCTTTAAATGTAATTATTTTGGACAAAGTAATTAGCTTCTTCACTACTTCTTAATTATATAATTTTGCAAAAATAGAAAAGAGAAGTAGTAAAAACAAGAAATATATAGGATACAAAGTTAAGAATTTTTCCCTTGCGTATATTTGTCGTTAACTTCTTGCGTATGCCTGTCGTTAGATCTATTCAATAATACATGCAATTATTTCCTAGAAACTTACAGGCCTCTCACTTAAAATTGTTGAGGCAAATTCTTGCAGTCATTTACTTTCGACCGCTACTCGAAACATGAAATAATGAAGTGTTACTCGATATATTCATGTCGATATGACGAGTTTTACGGCTTTTAGGATTATCTTGCGGCCTCCGGGGCCATATTTAATTCTCCCACTTGTAGAAGATCTCGTCTGTTTGCACTCGAAACACGTGTTTCACGTCCATATTTCACCGCCATCTACATGAGACGATGAGATTTTTATGGGATGTGAATATTTCGTATAAGTCAGAATTTCGTTTTTCTCCTATGAAGTCTTTTTCTGATGAATTTCTCTTTACAGATACGCCCTTTTCTATTCCATGGGGAAAATTCTTGTTGTAATAATAGATTTTCATTCGTGAAAGATATTTTTCACATTGATTTCTCATGGGATCTCTTAATTTTTAAGTAGACTATGTTTTATGCGTCTGCTATGTCTGGATTCCAATTTTGCTCTTTTGTATACAGACATATGCCGCTGGCCGTTTTCACTAATAAAGAAAACGCAGATGATGCTTGTCTGATTAAATTTAAGGAATTTCGAGTTACGGTATGTTTATAAGTAAAAATGTTGGATTTAAAATTTTTCGAAAGTAATTTTTAATTCAAAATAGAGATGAAGAGTGTTTGTTTCTTGCAAGATTTCTCTACTTATACATTATTCTACATTTAGCAGATTGCTGAAAATTTTTCTGTCTTAACTGATTTTTTATTTATTATTATTATTATTATTATTTTAAGAACATCGCCGTTAAAAAATTTAAACATGTAATTGTTCTCTAATGATTATCTTTTGATAGTAGCCGCTGGCCGTTTTCACGAATAAAGAAAACGCAGATGATGCTTGTCTGATTAAATTTAAGGAATTTCGAGTTACGGTATGTTTATAAGTAAAAATGTTGGATTTAAAATTTTTCGAAAGTAATTTTTTATTCAAAATAGAGATGAAGAGTGTTTGTTTCTTGCAAGATTTGTCTAATTATACATTATTCTACATTAAGCAGACTGCTGAAAATTTTTCTGTCTTAACTGATTTTTTATTTATTATTATTATTATTATTATTATTATTTTTTAAGAACATCGCCGTTAAAAAATTTAAACATGTAATTGTTCTCTAATGATTATCTTTTGATAGTACATAAATTTTATCTATTTATTTTATTGGAGGGATAAAATGACATATACTGTTTAAGAAATTATGCATTTAATTTCTAACCATGCATGAATATTCAATAATGTGGTAGACTGTGCGTTCAATACGTCTACATTAACGGATTTTTATGTTGAGTTTTGGATTAGCCACTAATAAGGTCTTATTTAAAAGAAAAAAAGAAAAACTGTTTAATTTCATGTAATAAAACTGTGTAAAACTTTTAATTTTGAGTGCCTGTAATTCAGCGAATAATCAAATCCCTACTAAAATTCAAAGAAAGTCATAAGTACAAATTTCCCACGATCCCAATTTAACAAAACTCAATTTAACTCAAATAAAGTTTTTTTTTTTTTTTTTTTTTTTTTTACCCATAAAAAATATTATGCAGACATTAGAATACCTTAAAACAAAAGTGTTTCGAAAATTTTTTTATAGGTAAAAAATGCTGTTATAAATGGTGTCAAAATTGTCATCTTTGTTCTTGTTAAAATTTAATCTTTTAAGCGCATATGAAGTAATTTATGTTTTACTACATACTTTAAAATTAAGAATAGTTTCTACTTTTTCAGAAAAATAAAATGACTTAGAAAATTTTGTCAGAAAAGTATATTTTGAGTTTATTTTTCCATGTACGGAACACGTAGAAATCAAACTGTAGTCTATTTTAAATTCAGATAACTCTAAACAGTGTTTTTAGAAAAATAGTGATGTTGGGGAAATATTGCGCTTAGGAAGACTATGAGAGTTTTAATTTTAACAATTCGACTTTTTGAAAAAAAAAAATAAATGTTAAAATATGAATAAATTTCGTACATTTTAATGCTTCATTCATGATTCTATGCATTTTGATTAAAAAATTATAAGCAAAAGTATACCTGATCTTAATGAATTTCCAAATTTTAACGTTTACTATTTCAAAATTGCTTTTTTGCCGCTATCCACAAGCTAGCTTACCATTACGTATATATATTGGTTTTTTTATGGTCTTAAAATATTTTCATAAATTTATTTAATAAAATTAATTAAGGATTTTCGAAATATTTTTCAAAAGTTACTATTTTTAAAATTATTTAAATTAAAAAAAAAAAAAAAAAAATTAAATTTTGAAGATTTTTTTTTTCTTTAAATCTAATTAAAATTAAACGATACATTTATTCTTTTTGTAGATATTCATTATAAAATTTGCATGCAAATTTTAATATGCTAATAAATAATTTTAATATGCTAATAAATATGCTTTAATCATAAATGCTGATGCACCCAAATTGCATCAGCAATTTCGAATCATAATGACCTAGTGTTTCATAATTTTCTTCTCAAATATAAAGTTGTGAGCAATTATACACGACAGAAGTTGAGGTATAGCATTCTCGTTAATGGGAAAAATCACAGCATAGCTCATTCGTTAGATGAACCAAAGCTAGTAGGCAGCAATATATGCCTATATATATGTGTGTGTGTGTGTTTGTGTGTGTGTGTGTGTGTGTGTGTGTGTGTGTGTGTGTGTGTGTGTGTGTGTGTGTGTGAAACTAAATGCAAATTTTTATGAAATTCTGTGCATTAGTTCTTAAGTTAAAGTTACATACAAAGTTTTGTCAAGTACAAACAGAAAGGCAGAAAGACAAACATTTTCTAAAAATGGTCAAATCTTATTTTGGACCTGTGAAAACGAGCAAATTCTTCGAAAATGGGAAATTGAAAATTTTTACTAATGGTATATTGTTATTTATGTATTGTTTTTCCTATTGAATGTAGAATATATATAGATATATTATATCTCTAAATTTGCCTATTTAAAGTATATAAAGTTTGAAAAATTAAAAGATGTGACACAAATGATAAAATAAGCTATAAATGGTATAATGCTATAAAAGATACATAATACATATTGGTTGGTGCTATTTGACTTGGTTTTGCGTGGGCCAATTTCTATAAAAAAAAAAAAAAAAAATGTAGAAAGAAAATTGCATTTGCTGCACGCAACAACAGATTATTTATTTATTTATTTATTTACAATGTTATCATTCTGCTTGGTTGTGGATGATTCTATGTATTTTATAATCATATGTCATCACTAGTATACCTGTACAGAGTGGTACAGGTTATTTTAATTTAAAAATATAACATAAATGATTGGTTTAATTTACATAAAATTGATTTATAAATATAAATAATTATTTTAGATCATAATATATATGACTGATTTACTTTATATAAATTTAGTTTATAAATATAACAATAATAAAATAATAGATTAATTTTTTACCTAATAATGCAAAATCTTCATTTTATTTTTTTTTCTTTCTTATCATATGATCTTGCAGAGGATTTGTGGAAGTTGGGCACCCGACAAACCGGTACAGCCCGCTTCACCCGTTTTAAGCCGTGGCGATCTCTGCTACATTTTAATATTATTTTAGTTTCATTTGTTTAGATTTTGTCCTTGTTTTACATAGATTGTTGATTTCTTATATCAAATATATACAATACATACATATATACAAGGCCTGATTAACTCATGGGCCAACCCAGGTGTCTTTGACCTGGGGGCTCGAATTTTCTTTACAGTTGAAAAAATTTCACGAAAAAATATACAAAATGCTCTTGAAAATAACACTTCATCAAATTTTTACTTTTAAAAGCCAAATGAAAAGTTTTATACGCAGAATGTTTTACTCAAATGTTCATTTTGTTGTGAATGAGTGGGAAAATTTATGATTAGCCATTTTCTTTAAATAATGGTGAAACGTAGGGGAAAAAAATAAAAATTATTATTCGTAGGAGGCCCGAATATCAACTGGGCCTGGACCCACTTTTGGCTTGATCAAGCTCTGCATACATATACACCTTTAAGAATATTGAGACAAAGTAAAGTGGAGATAAATTAAGATTAAGATAAATTTAAAATATCATTTTAGTAATATTAATATAAACATAAAGTTTGGTTTAAAATTCCATTAAATGATTTTACTTTTTTTTTTTTCAATCATTAAAATTTCTGTTCATGCCATTTTCTTTTTTTTTTTTTTTCTTGGCAAACGGTTAGGAACACAGAATAAGGAATGGAACTAGAGTCCAAGTTTCAATGAGAGTCCAAATTTATCAATTCGGTCAGAAACGTTGATTTAAATGCATAGCTTGCTAATAGCATTGTGTTTTGAGCAATTTATTTAATGTTAATACGACATTTAAAACTTAATTTAAATTTATCCAATAAAAAAAATTGAAGAAATGAAATTATTTGTTTTATTTAAAATGAGGATCAAAACTGTTTTTTCTTTAAAAATAAAAATAAAAATAAATCGCGTACGAATCTGAATAATAAGAGCAATTTGTTATATTTTAGTATTTATTGCTTTACATTCATTTTGAATTAAAATCGTTTCATTAAAAGTGAATTGAAGTTAATTTAATTTAATAAATTAGAATTTTTTTTTATTATAAAAGTATAAAATTTTCATTTTCATTTTCACCTTTATACAAAAACATTAGTATTTTATATAAAAGATTTTTCCGTACTAGTTTTCTTTTACTTTTCATTTTTAAACTAATAAATACACTGCTATGCATGAAAATCGGCCCCAACACCATTTTTGCGAATTCTTATGTAAGACGACCCCTCTGAATTCGAAAATGACGCCCATTTTGCCCTATCACTCTCCGTTGTTTAGGGACGCCCCCCCTATTTTTATCACTTTTCTGTAATTTTATAGCTATAAACTTGGTTTGTAGGGGAGTGAAGGATTATTTTAATTGTTAAATATCTTCTGAGGGACCACAGAGTTGGAAGTTGGAAAATTTTAAAACATGAACATTTGCATCAAGGGCAATATTTAGGTGAGAATTTGTCACTAAATATTATATTTACTATATTTTATTAATCATTTATTTTATTATTTATTATACATTGTATATTTTTTAATTTTAAATGTTAAAATAATTCTTTTCTCTGCTTCTCTAAATCAAATTCATGACTGAACAGTGATAAAAATTGGGGAGGGGGTGACGTCCCAAGAAAACGGTGGGTGATTGGGCAAAATGGGAGTCATATTCGAATTCAGGAGGTCATTTTATACAAGAATCAGCAAAATTGGTATCAGGGCTCGAATTTATTTATTTATTTATTTTTCCAGCGAAAGAATAGCACAGTATAAAATAATAAGTTTTTTTTTTTTTTAATGACTCTTATTATTTATTTATTTTTAATTTACTGTGTGAAAATTTCAATGCTATATAAGCATTTTTAATAGGGGTAATGCTGCATTGGATTGCAATAACAAATTCAGGTTTCATGACGATTCTTACATATTTATGAAAATTTGAGCACCGACCGACAGGCAAACAAACAGACTTAAACAAAAATAGATTATTATAACTAGTTAAGCATTGCTGTTTTTTCACCTTAAATTAAATTCAATCCATTGAATCTTAATTAAAGTTAATAAAATTGAAATTTCATTTAATAATTGAATGTGTTCTGATTTTCTTTCGTTTTAGCCTTTGTACGAAGAAAAAAAAAAAAAAAAAGAAGAAGAAGAAGATCACTGCACGGTTTCTTTTTTCAAAAAATTCCACCGGTGTCCAAGAGGATTTTTTTTAATCCTCTAACAGTTTATAGAATTGTTACAGTTCTTATAGAACTGTTCTATAAGAAGAACAGTTCTACCAGTTCTTCTCGAAACAAGTAGAACTGGTTGAAACCCAAGTCACGTTCGCATGCCTAGCTCTTCGGACTTTTCCGTAGTTTTCCCTGAAACTGGCGTTAATATGGTTGTGGTCGTTAGAAAGACTCTCATGGAGGGCAATCTATATAGTAATATCCCTTACTCTGTGGTTAGAAATTCATGTGAAATTCGACTTAAAATATAATTAACCCTTTTGGCAGAATTTGCTAACGCTTTTTCAAACTTACTTATTTGAGCAACGATTTTTAAAATAATCATTCATTTTCTGAATTAATACATATAGTCTGTAACAAGAATTTTAGGATTTTGCATATTTTAACATTAAAAGTTAATTCCATGTATAATACATAAACTAAATTATAGTTGAAAGTATAAATTTAAAGTCTCCCGATAAAAGGAAAAAAATAAATTGTTAAGGCCTTAAAGGGGGAAAAAAGAAAGAAAAAAAGAAAATAACAATGTAAAAAATACCAGTATCATCTTTTAAGACAAGTTTATCTATGGAATAACTAAACTATGGAACATGAAAAAATAATAATAATAATAATAATAATAAATAAATAAATAAATAAATAATAAAATGCTTATTACCGTTTTTATTTCTCCCTTTAATTTATTACATTAAATGCACGCTTGAGTTGTTCTGATAAACTTTTTCCGTGTAAATTAGTATATACATTCGAAAATAGTTAAAACAATATTGTAATTGGACATAAACTAGCTAAATATTATTCAATTAATATTATTATCATTATTCGTGTTACTGAGATAAACTTAATCAATTATTTTTATTATTTATTTAGGGGCTGTCCATAAATGATGTCACGCTTTTTTTCAGAATTTTGGACCTCTTCCCCCCCCCCCCCTTTGTCACAAAGTGTCACGTTTCAATATAACCCCCCCCCCTTGTCACATGTCACGGAACATGACATACATCAATAATTACTTGAAGTTCAGAAACAAAATATTAGACTAGAGATCATATTTCAAATTTTATTTTTAAATGTTGACTATGGATCTTAATGACATCTGTAAATATAACCATAATAATGATACGTGTAGTTATTTTGTATGAACTAAGAGTAAGGTTTACAAAAATAAATCCAAATTAATATAGAACAGTTGTAAAGTATTCATTGAAAACAGCAATTGAAAACAGTAGTATTTTGGAAAACTGAATAAATGTTAATATACAGTCGTACCTCCATTTAACAAAGTCGCCAAATCCAGCAAAAAAGTTCATTTTATGGAAAATTTATTAAAGATTCACATTTTATAATGCTTTAAACTATTCAAAGACAAATCTGTAATTCATAAGCACTAAATATTATATGAAAAATATATTGAATTAAAGTGAAGATATATGAGGAGGGAAGGTTTTCTTCTAAGTAAAGATTTTCTATTGCTATCATATCCTAAAAACCTACTCTGAATGCTTTTTTCTGAAAGAAAATAATGTATGAGGGGAGGGGGAGAATCACAGGATAAATTTACTTTTACCCGAATTAAAAAAATATCTTTAATCTTTGATAATTTTAAAATAACTTCAAAATTTCTTCTGCTGAATATAAATGTATGTATTTTAATTGAAATATGTGATGTCACACTTTTTGTTACCCCCTTCCCCTCCCTTGTCACAAACTGTCACAATTTCATGAAGCCCCTCCCCCCCCCCCCCCTCCAAGCGTGACATCATTTATGGACGGCCCCTTATTTATTTATTTATTTATTTATTATTATTTTGAAAGACTAACATCGGGTAATTAATAGGAGCAATTCGCAATGCAGCATTAGAATTTAATATGATTAAAAAATATTTTCGATCGTCTACTTTTTTATAATGCATTTTTGTTGTTTTACTAATCTATGAATTAACTAACATTTTAATGTTTTCATTTCTTTCTCTTTCTTAAATATTTATTAATTATTATTATTATTATTTTCAAATATTGAACCGATGAGCCTATTTCGCACAAATGAATGAAACGAATTCAAATTTTTAGAAAAACGTATCATTATTACGTTCATAAAATGTTTTGCCGCCTAAATCTATAACATAAATCCATCAATATCGTGAGTTTCCTCCCGAGGTTGACTTTTGATCGATGTTGATTGACTCGCAGTCCTCAGTCAGACTCGCGGATTAAACTCTCCGTGGTCAGACTACACGAACTCCTTGGGGAGGACTGTGAAGTGAACAGTGAAAAGTTTGAATCACGTGATCGAGGGGAAAGTGGTTTGAAAAGAATACTGAGCCTTGCACTGCACGAATAGAATTTTCGTCTTATAAGCAGATTACAGTGGATAAATGAATGAAAAAGATTATGGCGGAATAGGAGATAGATTTGTTATGATCTGATTTCACAATCACGAAAAGAAATATATATATATATATATATATTCACGTAGGGTAAGTTCACCAGTGATTGACACTTTTAGAGCAATCTCTGATGTTTTTAATGTTCTAGTCATGAGAAAATATTTTTAGAAATCTTAAATTAGTACATATGGTATGAAAGACATTCAGAACCACATATATGTTAAAAAATATACATTGATAATATATATATATTTTTAATGAATTTTTATTTGACACCCACTCAATGTTCCAGTAACTAACACTGCCAGTTTTTCATTTTATCAGTAATTGGCACACTATGTTCCAGTGTTTGACACTGCTAGTTCTTCCTTTTATCAATTATTAGCACCCTATGCTCCAGTGTTTGATATAAAATGTTAAAATTCTCACATGTAAAATATATGATTTTATTATTTTTCTTATTTATTAATTATTTCGGGATAGATGTCAATTACTGGAGCATGCCAATCATAGGAGCACCTACCTTATGCTCCTTTTGCATAGAGAAAAAATATTAACGTTATGTCATGAAAAAGATTCAGGTAATTTGGCGCTAGTCAATCTAATGCTAAAGAGTTATTTCAATCCAAATTTTTACCACTACACATAACAATAGATCATATGATTGACGTAATTTACTAATTAATGCTTTATTTAATTTATATTCATTTAACTAATTAAGGTTAATTAAAAAAGCGTAAAAGACTAGCTCAGTGGATACCTAGTTTATTTAAATATTTTCGATGATTTTTGTCATATATTTTAAAAATAATGTGTTATTAAAAAAATAAATTAATGTTACAAGTTCTTTTCTTTTTATTAATACTGATTTCTTTTAATTATGATGAATATTAAGAAATTGAATGAGTTTAAAACTAACATTAACTTTTAGTACTGTCTCAATTTTATGAAACATACACGTATTATTTTAACAGATTGCTATTACCACTTTCTTTCTATATTATTTACCTCTTTTCTGTAAATCTAATTTCTTAAAATAATTAGTTTAACGTATATTTAAAACAACAGAACGCGTTTTATTCCCCTACGATCGATTTTTTTCAGTTAGCCTTAAACAGGCTCTTTATAAATGACATTCCAAAACATGCGAAGGTAACTGGAAGGTTTTGGTGAAATTATGGAACAACATCAACCATGATATCTTAATAAAAGACATTTATATTTGAAATTAAGGTGCCATTTGGTAGTTCCACAAAAGTAGTATCACACTGAAAATATTAGAAAAAAAATATATCTTTTTTTTTTTTTTCTTTCTTTCTCCCTCTCCCTATATATATTTATCCCTCTCTCCTTGAAATCATTTCAAAAAAACGTGTTATATGTTAAGAAGTATTTGTATGTATTAAAATGTTTATACTTAAGATATATACTATGTACTGTATGAGTAAGTCATCATCAAATATTATAGTCTCTATAACGCTAAACTGCCTAGTGAAACAAAATATTATGATATGTGTTAATAGTTTTTAATTATCGTGATTGGGTTAAAGTTTTATATCGCATGATTCAATCATGGAAAATAATTAAAATATTTAGATTAAAAAAAAAAAAAAAAAAAAAGAAGTGTCTTTTATATTTTTTTAACTACGTGCCAAATTTTTGTAATTAAAAGAAAATCAAAACAAAATAACACCGAAAAGTTGAACGGAAAGATTTATAAAGTAAAATAGAAATACAATTATATAATACAAAATTTATTTTTGAAAAAGAAAAAATTTATAACTTACGATTTTCAAAAAAAAAAAAAAAAAAAAAAAAAAAAAACGATTTTCATCGAATTCTAAACACCGATGGAGAAAAAGGCGAAGTCACAAACTGCGTTGACACAAATCGTCTTCATGGAGGGAATGTTTACTTGTAATGAAAACATTTTCAATTGTACATCGCATTACTCTGTCACTCTCAAGGTAATTCAATTTTCTATTCCTATTAAGGTCTCTGTCGTGATCTAAATTTCTTTTTTTCTTGGAATTTCCGTATTAAGTAGAAATTCCTTTCTGTGGGAAAATAATACAATGTAAAATATATCAATGACTTATTTTCAAAATCTTGCTTTCAATTATTATTTTTTTTTCCCTTTGAACGTTGAAACACAAAATTAAAAAAGTTCATTATCTTGAAGAAAATCATAATGGCTATTGTGAAATATGAATGTCTGAAGTTTTTATTGTTATAAATTATAAATTAAAATGCTGAAATCATAGCAATCTTTATCCTTGCATTTGTTAAAGGTATTGTTTAATTTTATTTACAGTTCAGTTTCAGAAAGAAAAAAAAAAAATTGTTCGCACAATCTACAACATTATGACTCACAATACAAACAAGTAAAAGTCATTAAGTTACAAAATACGCAATTAGCTTTAAACGTAATTGAACAGTGAAATTAATTGAATAATAATAATAATAATAATAATAAAATCAGAAACGTGTTTGTAAGATATAAATAGTACAAATACGAATACTTTATTGAACGCAATTCCAGTTGCTTATAAAAAATTATGTTTGTAGCACTTATACTTTATTCACACGATCTAAAAAAACAAATAAATAATGCATATGACTTATGAATAATAATTATCTCTTGTCAGTTTGAATCAATTTAATATATTTCAAAAGAAACAAACTGGTGTGTACTATAGTTTGTTTTCTACATTATTAAAAATAATGTTAGCACTGACGTTTAAACGATAGAAAACTATTGGAATGAAATAGATAACATGTTATTGAAATAAACTACATACAGCCCTGTAAACCAAAAGTACGTTTAACATTTTTCGATATTTTACCCAAAGTGGTTATTACATTTTGAATACATGTTTGCGTAACAAACGAAAATATTTGATATAGGTTTTAGTGTCGATACTCTGAACTGACTAATATCAAAATGTTTACATGTGGCAATATTAAAAAGTAAATACATATATAAAATACCTAAATTATTCCTGAAATACTTGATACTTAAAGAATAAACTTGCATCAGTTTTGTATTCTGATTTAAATATATTGTTTGTGTTAAACTACACTGCAAAAATATTCTGTTAAAAAGCAGAAAACTTCTGTAGCTATCTTACGGAAAATTTCTGTTTCCTAAAGTTACAAAAATTTACTATAAAATTACATCTCAATTTGTCTAAAAACATATTATTTTATCTGGTGGGAACATACTTTTTCCATTTTCCGACGAAATTTTTCGTTTTGCACACGGAAAACTTGGTATCAAAGCAGGTTTCGAATGTCCTGAGCAACACTGTGAATCATAATTCTGTGGCTTTGAGGGAAAGTCTGCCTACTGCACGGAGGGCTCTGGTTCTATCCTGTCTCACCAATCAGGAAAGTTTTATTTAATCTGAGTTATTTTTTACCTTGTGCACTATGGACAAAAATCTGTATGTACGAATATTTTCTGTATTGTTCAGTTGCAGAAAATGTCTGCTTACAATTTTTCCTGTAGCTTACTGATATTTTCTGGCAACTTTTGTTGTCAGAAATTTTGTGTACTATAACAGGATTATTTATTTATTTATTTATTACAGTGATAGTACACTTTATTACCTTAGTATCTGTTGCTGCCCCGGGTAAAAAATTAATAATTTCAGTAATAATTTTAGATACAAAGAACGTGATTTTGTTCCAGTTTGTAGCATTTGCTTGTCCATCTTTATTTCGTGTAATGAAGTTAGTTAGTTAGTTAGTTAGGGATTAAGGCCGATTGACAACACTGGGGTCCTAGGCCTGAGGGGGAGTGCCTTCCGTGGAGGTCTTTCTAAGGGGTCCTAGCCCGTATTTACGCAAGTTTCGGAGGAAACCACGGGAAACTCCGAACGGCTAGGCCGACGAGCGCGACCGGGGATCGAACCCGGCACCTCACGTCTACCAGCTTTGAGCGCAGAACCGCTCAGCCGCTGGTGGGCCTTCGTGTAATGAAGAAAGATTCAAGAATACAATTAGAACCTAAAATTTTAAAATCTATCGAGAGATTTACTTAGCGTGAAAAGTTTTATATATTAACGTAATTGTATATCTATTGGATCTATTAATGATAGTATTAATATTGAAAACTTTATCATTGCAGTTCTCTAGGATAATACCTGACAAAAAATTACAACATAAAATAATAAACAATAAAAAGAAGTAAAAAGAAGTAAAAAGAAGGGGAGGGGTTTATTAAAACATGCTTTTCTTAACTTTTGAATGTAACTTGTTTCGAACTCATCTTTGTTTCAACGACTAAAATTAACAATTTATATTTTTTTTTTTTAATCGAAAATTTATCGCTTTCGGTTCGAAATTTTGTTTGATTTTTGGCAAGTAAATTATTTAAAGATTTGATACCATATTTTAAAATTCAATAAAAGCTTTTCTAAATATAAAAATAGAGTAATTAAAAATCTGTGTATGTAATAATCAAGTTTTGTTTTAAAAAAGGAACACCATATTGGCGTTTAAAAGTAATACGTACAAAACTTTGAATAAACGTCATAAATTGCAAGAAGTCGCAAAAATTGTTTCATGTCGAAAGAAAACTCGACCTTTCATCGGGGGAACAAAGTAGACTCGAGTGTTGCAAACAAAGCGGCTTGCAGCACTGTGTTTTCCCCCTCTAACTGTGCATTATATTAATACTCAAGAAAATACCTTTGAAAATCATTACTTTTGTATAAAATTACATTCGTGTGAATTTAAATTTATAATAATAAGCCTAAATAAATAAATTTAAAAAATTCTTATTATATGAGTTTTCATTAATATTCATCGTTTAACGTCAGCCCCTTGAAAAACATATAAATCGCCTTTTACAGAATTTAATATCAGTTCGAACAGAAACCTTAAATAGTAAAAAATTAACGATGTAATGCAAACATGAAAAATAATCCACAATTGGTTTCGGTTCCTTTTGGAATTTTACATTAATATGCATATATATATATATATATTTGTTGAAGAGCTTCTAACAGCTAATACACTGAATACATAAATAAAAAATCAAATATGTGTCATACCACTAGAAATAAAGTTCGAGAATAAAACATACAAATCTATAATGCGCAGATGCAGCATATTTGAATGTCAATATTTTGTATAAGAAATGAAAACATATATTTAATACAAGAACTGAAGACTAACTGAAACAAGGATAATATCCAAACAAATGAAACTGAAATAACAAAAAGAATTAGCAGAGGCCACCACGGCTTAATTCGGGTGGTGTGGGTTAAACAAGTTTTACTAGCGCCAAACTTTTCCCTCTGCAAGACAATATATAATCCTAATTTTATTTCATATATATATATATATATGTGTGTGTGTGTGTGTGTGTGTGTGTGTTATTGCGTTTTAAAATTTCTTACTGGGAGTGTGAGTAATTATTGTTTTTTAAGTACTAAAACTTCTTCTTCTTTTTTTTTTTTTTTTTGTAAAAATAAATGAATTTTTCAAAATTCATTCATGAGAAGTATTTATGGAATGCTGGGGAGATTCATAATAGAACTATTATAAATCGGATGCTATGTCACTTAGAATTGTCATAAATGAATGGAAATAAAAAAATATGTGCATATGATGCAAAGCGTAGACGATGAGGCATTGCTTGTATGCTTTTTTGAGCACAGTGTCACTTGTCAAGCTTAATGCGTTACAGAGTCAGCAACAAAATTATTCGAGCGTTAGCAATAATTCCTATAAAAAAAAGTACCCTTAATGCTGTTTTGTTAAATAAATCCTTGCCGAGTCATTTTCTTAGTCAGTCTAAGAACATGATTTGACAAGGATTTATTTAACAAAGCAGCATTAAGTGTACATTTTTTACCTAGGAATTATTGCTAGCGCTCGAATAATTTTGCTGCCGACCATATTTCTATTCTTTCTTTCTATTCTTTGTTTGTTTCTTTTCTTTTCTTAGTCTTGTACACTTTTTTTTTTTTTTTTTTCTAATTCACCAATTCAACCCTTTTCCTTGAATAAAGACTAGCTGCTTTTACAATAAATTTTTGTAATTCAACATAAGTAAAAGTTCAATCACTTACCATATAGAGAGTTCTCACAACTAGAAGTATTGTTATAATATCAAGGTTAAATTTGGGTTAATTATTAAATATAATTATATTTCTAATTAAAGCAAATTCTGTATAGGAAAAATGTTAATCTACACAGACAAAATAGGCATCAGTAATTCGTATACGCGTATAAAACGTCACCCAACAATCATTGTAACAAAAAATTAAAAGACACATCTCGTGCTCTATTTACTATAAATTAAAATTCAAATAAAGCAATAGATTTCAGTGTATAAGCAGTTTAAAACTTTTTTCACAAAATGGTAATTTTAAAAAAACTTCCACATTTCCACCCGAAATGGAAGATTAATTATGAAGTATTTATTAAAAAATAATAATAAAAATAAAAATAAATAAATAAATAAAGTTGTTGAACTACATAAGATAATATCATCCAATCTGTCATTATTCTCGCTCACTCAAAACTAATAACACTGTTTATAAATCAGTCATCAAATTAATTTCCGTAAATCTTTCTTCTTTTGTGGAATTCAAATAATACATCACTCATTGTTCAAGGCCATACTCTGAATGATCACATGACTCATAATTATACCTCGAATGAAACTTTTGACAGTAATTATTCTAAATCTATTTTAAAGACTGAAAAACAAACCTATAAACATTCGAACTATTTTTCTTTAGACACTTATTACTTATTATTAGTTTGTTTATCAATATTATTATGTTCCCAGTTATTATTATGTATAATATCATATTTTAATTCATTCTTTTTTGTTTTTTCTGTTCTATTCAGTGTTTTTCGGTTTCTGTAACTCAAGGTTATTTTTCAGTCTATTAACACGCGTCATTTTCAGGCGCATAAAAGTAAAGTTTTCTGTACTCCTATATAGAGTACTTCTTTTCACACAATAAAATAACAGAAGTAACATTAGGTTACAAGATGGAAATTATATTAAATATAAATGCTTAGATTCAGAAGAAAAGGATATTTTGCAGATTAAGAAATTAACAAATTAACGTGATGCATCTTTAATCAAGAGGAAGGGAGTGATCAAATCATACCTGAACTGAATGCAAGGTAAGTGATATTTACTTATCTTACTTACCTGATCAATAACTTTCATGCACAATAATATATATATATATATATATATATATATATATATATTTGCTGTTTTTGTAACAATATAAAACAAAAGAAATTCAGTGCGTGAAATTACATCTTAATTTCGAACATTTTATAAGAAAAATAAAGGGTTAAAATTTGCAAATTAGCAACATTATAGCCAGTACTTATCATAAATATACAAGTATTTATTCTAGTAAAATAATGAAAGAAAGAGACTCGCTGTACTGCATTGCTCTGTAAATAACAACTCGGAAAAACAGATGATTTGATAATTTATCTTATATTATAACCAGTAAAGCTGTATAAAAAAAGTATGATAAGTATATATTTATTTATAGAAATATTATAAGAAATGTTGAAGTTTTTTCTCATTCAGTACAATTAAATAAGCTCATATATTAATTTTTTAAGATATGTTCTTACTTTACTTCGAGCAACCATTTTTCAAATCAACAAATGTTAAAGTACAAGACTTCAGTTTGCCTATTGTAAATAATTAAGCTGAAACAAGAAGAATGTTTTGTGAGAAATTTTTCACTCTTTTTCTGCTTTATGCATACCAATTTCACCACCAATGTATAAAAACAGCTACCATAGTTAAATAACAATAAAACAAATTAATTAAAATTTTAAACAGCCTAGCTATCTCAGCTATACTGTGGGAAATCCAAGAAAACCGAAATTTCAAATTTTATTAGATATATTCTAATTAATGTTAAATTAACACTGAACAAAACGAGTACTGTTATTTTGTTTTATTTATTTATTTATTTTTATTTATTACTTATTTAGATGGTTTTCAGAAAACTAGTTCATCAAAAATGAGAGAAAAGTTTAATTTTACTTCTTCTTTTCTGGAGAACTTTTCTTGCAACAAGTCATAAAAAGTTTGTATTTTGTTGTTAACTACCATTTCTTTCTTTTTTTTTTTTTTAAGCCATTTGAACAATGGCTGCCGGGTAGATTTGTTGCTTTAAACTATCAGATAATAATTGTCAAACAAAATAATATTCAAGGAAAATAATCTCCCCAGTATTATGCAACCAGTGCCTCTAATTATTTCGGCATGGCAGTATTATAAAAATCAATTATTATGAAAAATCAGTTTTTATTTCTCTATTTGAAATTTTAAAGACTTTATTTGAACGAACTCTTGGTGAATGAATTATATGTAAACGGAAAGTAAATTTTCTCTTCCATCTCTAGATACATAATCTCTGAGTTCACGTTTCTCAAAAATAAATAAATAAATAAATAAATTATATGCATGAATAAACAGATAAAATAAAGTATAAATAAATAAATAAATTATATGCATGAATAAATAGATAAAATAAAGTATAAATAAATAAATAAAAATACAAAATTTGTGAAAGTTCTTTTTCTTTTCTATAGTTCAATTGGATTTTTCTTGACCTAATTATTTATATAAGAAATAAGTTTTATTTTCAATTCTGTTGTCGCACGTTTTTGTAACATATAGTGTTATTTTACAAAGTCATTATTGCCCACCATTTAACATCACTGTTTTGTAATTTGTGCATGAATGATATTTTTAAATCGACGATAAAATTTTTCGAAGATGAAATAATTGTGATAAAACTTTACACACTCGACTTTTTTTTTTTTTTTTTTTCTTGTCGTAATTTTAGAGACTGTAACAAAAACCAGTGTTATACACCTTAATTAACTCTTTTTGTACATGACTGTACATGTGAACTATATTAATTTTTATACATGGATAATAATTTTTCTTGAAAGCTTAAAACGAACCAGTAATGGGCTCGTAAAAATCGAGTGTAGACAACTTTAACTTTCTTCAGATAAAGAGCAATAAAATGTGAACCGATTGGAAATAATATTTAATTAATAAAAGGTTCTTTTGTCACATTAATGCATTAGTAGAATTATGTATATTTATGTTTAAGTTTTATTCAATGTTTAATGTTTTTTTATAATACATAACGAAAAACAATTTTTGATATCTTATATTCATATATAAGATTGTATCTTAAAATGAAAAGAAAATAGCTCTGAAAAAGTTAATGGTTTCAATGACACATGCCAATTGCATGAACTTCAATTATTACTGACACATATATACTTATAATAGGCTGCGTAAAAAAAAAAAAAAAAAAAAAAAAAATGTCAAACACGCAAAAATAAACAACCTTAAATAATATTCTATTTTTTATTGCTCTAAATAACACATAAAATATGAATTAAAATTTTGCACGTGAAACGAAGTTCATATGTTCTTATGAAAACATTGACTATTTCAGATTAGAAAATGAATATCTACTTATAATAGGACAGGATGTACACTATGAGATGTACATATAAATAGTTTTACATAACAATGGTGTATTTTATTGTTGTGATTAATACATGAAATATTATTTAGAATTTCGCATATGAAAGAAAATACATATTACAAAAAAGCATAAGTTGTAGTAGATAACCAAAGCAATGTCTAACTAACACGACAGAATAACAGAATGTATATACCAGGAGATAAAAAAATACGTAGTCTTAATTACATAACAATAATATCCTTTTCATTGTTATGAACAATTCATAAGAATTAATTTACAACTCTGCACGTGAAATAAACATAGAGTATGATTTTTACAAAAATGCACAAACTTTTTTGATTATAAAGAAAATGTCTATTACCACAACAGAATTACAGAATATACATCATCATGAAATAATAATAATAATAGTAATAATAATTGCCTTACATAATCGTAACGTTTCTTTTAGTGTTATTACTATGAATAAAATATGAAAAATAACTTACAATTTCACATGTAAAACAAAAATAGGTAAGTTTGCATAAAAATATATAAACTGTTTTAGATTACCAGGAAAGCACTTTATTAACACGACAAAATAACAAAATGTACCTCGTGAGATTTTGAGATAAATATGGGAAAACATAAAATTGAAAAAATAACATAAAATGCACTATATAGCAGCGTCATTATATATATATATATATATATATATATATATAATTTTTATATCAAGTATTGCATCAGTTAAACTAAAGAACAAATTTTCGACTTTTTGAGTAATGTAGATTTTTATTGTGAGACGTAAAGTCACATTAATTTTTAATGATATGCAGCTCTTATATAAAGGTCAATTTGCATCAAGTTAAACGAGATATGAGTAATTAAAATTTTTATGTTATGTATGCTCGTTTATTTAGACATAATATTACATAAAATAGATTGACTTATAATTATGCATATGTGGCGAGGCTGACGAAGAAATTTTTTAAGTTACTATCTCAAATAACTAAGGCTATACAGTCAAAATTTTCCATCATACCAAAATTTTTGCCATTGCCTTTTCCTTCTTTCTGTTCCCTCCCTCCTTAAAAAAATTGATAATTTATAGTAAAAAAAAAAAATAGGTAAAAAAAAACGACTTGCTAGTTGTAAACAGATGGGGTAAAATTTTATAATCTACGTAAATATAATGATAGAATTTTAAATGTTGAAATTAAAATGTTGAAATTAAAACCTTTTTAAAGGAAATTCACCCTTTTTAAAGGATTTATTTAGCTATATGCAAAATACTTTATTTATTTTTAGGCAAAATGATTTATTTATGCCTTATCTGAGTTTAATCATTTTAAGCATTTGTTAAGTGTGATAACAATAAAGCAAACGTTTATACATCACTCCCATCTTTCTTTTCTTTCTCTTTTTTCCTTTAAATTCTAAGCTAAAATGGTTATTTTATAAAACACTTTATCTTGATTACTTGCTTGTGTAATTTATCCAATCAAAATTTATTTGCATCAAGGAAAAATAAATTTGAAAGATGCATAAAAAAAAAAAAAAAAATAGTAGAAAAAAACAGTGTATGATGAAACCTGAATAATATTGAAAAAATTTTATTATTAATTTTTGCTCCCTGATTTCTCTATACTTCCAAAATATTTTTTGAGCATGAAAAATATCTAAAATATGAATCTCTTTCTTTTAATGAAGATTTTGATAGGTTTCTAAAATATCACTTTTTAATTAGTAAATGAGAACTATAATAATAATAAGTAATAACCATGATATGTTAAAAACATAACAATCCCTCCTTACATAACCATAGATATACGTCAACTGTTTTTGTTATTTTGTATTGTATAGTGAATTAGATATATTTTAACAGAAAAACCAAATATGATCTTTTACTGTTCTGCCTATATATTGTAAAAAAAAGACGTATGTACAGAAATTCTAAAAACTATCTGAAGCCTGAGAGAGCTCACATCTAATTACTGCAGCAAACAATTCCGTGTATTCAAAATTTTGCTGCAGTTTCAGAACAAAGTCCCTCGAGGACCCCAAGTTTCCGCACACGACGAACCGAAAACTTCAAGAGACCGAACTCGAATCTTTCAACCCTTAGTGCCTTGCAAGATTATGAACTGCAATCTAAATAGACACTTGTTAATAATAAGTAAGGCAGATTACAAGATTTGTGATTACTTATTATTACATGTTTTTTTCTACTAATTTTGTCTTCTCTTTTGCTACTTGTGTATTATTTTACAGATATAAGATATTGGACTCACGTAAATTATTAATTGTACATTAGTTTTACAAAAAACATTTGAATTTTTTTTTATTAATGTTATTATACTAAATCAACAAATATTATACTTCATAAAAATTTCCTTTATTTATTTATCTTTATTTTTATCAAACTTCACAAAATAATTACAAAATTTGAAGTAAATAAATGTTTATGGTCTAAGGACCTACATCGCAGGAGGGATAAACCTTGAATGCACGTGGTTGGTTCGATGCAATAGAGGTAAACCCAAACCAAACCCACTTCTATCATCAAAGACGTGGCTTGATTAAGCAGGTAAACCTTCCCTTCTGTCATCAGCGACAGCCCCTTTTTCTCAGGTGAAATAGGTACGGCAGGAAAATACTGGATAGGTTTTAAAATGTTTTTCTCTTGGTGCAAAGTGATTGTTGTCATATTCTGCTGGCTTTTTCAATATATTTTTTAATTTTATATTGCGTTTCATTTTTGAAGTATAGTCTGGCCACTATTTAACGAAGTCGCTAAATGCTGCAAAAGTATTCATGGTATGATAAATCTTTAAGCTGAGATTAGTTTTTTCAAAATCGTGATCGTCTGAATTTACATTTTCATCACAACATTTTGTTGTACTGTTTCTATTTTTAACCCTGTTGAAGAACCCGATAAGGCCAAATGCGGGTCCAGGGTCAAATGTACATTCTGAGTCCCTACCTATAATTTCCCCAGATTTCACATTTCTTTGAAAAAAGGCTTAAATTTTACCGCTATTTCACCCAAAAATGCGCATTGGAGTAAAATATTACCTTTTTAAAACTTTTTATTTTTCTTTTAGAAATATTTCATGAGGTATTATTTTCAAGAGCATTTTTGTTTATTTTTAATAAAAATATTTAAACAGTAAACAAAATTTCGAGACTGCTAAATCAAGGGTCCTTGGACCACGACCCAGTGTCCAAAACATCCGACTCAGCTTCCAAGGTCTCAATTTCAAATTGAGTCTTGGACAACGCAGTTTTGGTCCATTGAGCGTCATAAAATTGTTATAAAAAAGGGATAATTTGAAAACTTGAGTGAAAAATGTTTTAAGTTACAAAGAAATAAATTCCTTGAAATCTGTTCGCTATTTGAAGGTTATTTTACACAGAATTTCTTAAAATAATCGTACTTTGAAAGAAAAGTTCGTAATCTAGAGAAATTCGCAAAATAATGGATCTTCAAAAAAAGGAAAATAAAAGAAAATTCAGGAAATTGTATTGACTCTTCAAACACTGAATTTCAAGAGAGCTGTTACACTATTATTTACATCAAAACAACTGTAAGCAAAACCTTTCTAAAACTTTTTTGAACTAGAAGGGGGGTAATGAATATAAGATGAAGAAATATCTACAGAGAATATCATGGTAATAAGGAAGAATATTTAATAATTCGATTGTGTAAAAAATTCAAAATTTTAAAAATAGAAACACAAACTACTTTACTCTCGATAAAAGAATAAAATAAATGAATAAATAATAAATAAAATTATAATGTATAACACCATTTACAAAAAGAGATAAAAAAATCAAAATTTAATATTTATTTATAAATTAATATAATTCTCATTCGTTCTTCTAGATGTAAGCATTAGAGTGAAAAGTTTAAATATAATCAAATATACAAATATATATATATATATATATATATATAGTCTTCATTTTTTTTTTAATGAGAAAGTAATTAAAAAAAAAAAAAAAAACATATGAATAAATAAATTTTGGATTATAACATTGCCAGAAGTTTTTTAGGCAGAAATTATGTGGAACAGCTTGCGAAAAAGACGTTTGCTTCGCTGAAGACGTTTTTCGTTTACCTCGCCTTATTTAGCGTGGTGACGTTACATGCATGAGCTCTATTGTTGGCGGGATTTGGCAGGCACCCGCAAGGTGTTGGGTACAATGTATGTAAAATAGTCGATATTGCAAATCGTGTAACAGATTCACGGATCTATAATATTATCATTACAAAACACAACAAATTAATTAATTTTAAGGACACAAAAATATTTTCACTTACCTGCTCTAAAAATTTTTAAAGTTAGAAGTATTAGATGTTAGAATATTAGGTACGTTATTGGTTTTTAAACTTTTTTATTTATTCATTCTGTGAAGCTGTAGTCTCCAGTTCACTAATGAATAACATATTTCATCTTTGGAATTGGATATTTCAGTCGTAGCTTTTCATTATTATTAATTTATAATTCTGTTAATTTCCATTATATCTCTTAAATTCTAAAATTTTTAATTTAATAACAAACTTAAAAAACAAACAAAAAACTGTTTAAAATTACAAAATCATAACAAAGTAATTTTTTTATATTATTTTACAGGTTAATACAGTAAAGCACCGTTTATACGTCTTTTACATTTATACGTCCTTTTAGTGAAGTCCCGATTCATTCCTATTCATTTTAATGCAAAAATTCTTCGTTTATACGCCGTTAATATGGGTTACACGTCTTTTCCACTTTACTAGAATTCGCAAAATTTCTCGGCTTGTCATTATTTTTCATTCCAAATAAGACAGATTTTTCCTAAAAAAGCATCTTAAATGGAGGAACACAGGAAAGATCGAAGAATACTGATCAAAGAATCAATTGAATTCACAGTAGAATTTTCAATATTCATAGACAAGAAGCAAATCAGAAGAATATTAATAAAAAAATTTAATGCTATTAAATAACTATCTTTATGGACATAAATTGTATGCTTATTATTAAAAGTACGTAATATACATAATAAATATTCAAAATGTGTTCATATTCTTAAGAAATGTAATAATAATATTCTTAAGAAATGTTCTTAAGAAATGTAATATAATACTAAATATACGATATATGTAATTAGCACCCAGTCATGCATTAATAGTATGATTTTTTTCCCTTTTTATAATAAATCTCTTTTTTTATTAATTACGCTAACAACGTCTACTCGAACAACGGTAATTAATTACGCTAACAAAGGTACGCTAACAACGTCTTCAGTACTGAAGACGGTACGCTAAAGGCTACCGAATCAGCTGTCTGCTTTCCTGTTATTTATTTTTGGCGTTCTAGACGTTGTTATTTGCCTTGTTTATAATCCCACGCGAAGTCTTCCATCAATGCAAAGGATTCATGTTCTCCATAATATTGCTTCCCTATCTAGAAAAGTATAGACTAGAAATTCTCGATTACATCGTCTATCTAGGTTATTTGTTTACCTAATACGCGTAGCTCGTAAATGAATATTTCTAGCTTAGGGTTTCAGAAAATGACTGCTTATTCGTTTTAGATTCAGGCGGTATTACATAATAATTTTATTCTATACAGTCACACTATATACTATACAATACTACTCTATACAATCACAACACTATACAACACTATACTCTATACAACACTATACTCTACGCAATCACACTATATTCTATACAATCACACTATATAAGTATTAAAGGTATTCTACAAGGTTCTGCTTGTAGTTTATTGTCAGATTTATATCTTTATTATTATGAAAAAAAACCTTCTCTTTATGTAATGACTTAATGTTCTACAGATATATTGATGATACTATCGTTTTTTACTTTAATGATAGCTATGCTAACACCTTCATAGATAATTATCCTCAAAGTGTTTCATTAACTAAAAATGAAATGAAAAATAAAGAAATAAGCTTTCTAGATTTAAAAATATATAATGACAATGGAAAATTAGATTTTGATATTTTTGATAAGAGAGATTTAAAAGATTATATAAATATATTTAAAAGATATAAGATTTAAAAGAATTTTCTTTTAAAGTTAATTTATTTACTCATTACAAATCATGTTTACATAAAACTATTTATAAAACTATTATAATTAATTTCCTCTGCAGAATAAAACATGTATGTTCTGAAAAGTATAAAAGTAAAAACGCTAAATCGATCTATTTTCAGGCTAGACTTTGTGGTTATCCTAAATTTCTAGTAAATTCAATTATTAAATCTTATTTCTAATTTATTCTATCCTGGCATATGGTGTTTGAATTAAATAAATAAATAAATAAATAAATAAATAATAATAAAATGCACTTTTGTGTATTTTAACCTAAAAAAAATTACAAAAAAAATAAATAAATAAATAAATAAAAACTAAATAAAATAAAATAAATAAATAAATAAGTAAATAAATAAAATAAATAAAAATTAATTAATTGATTAATTAATTAATAAAATAAAATACAATAAAAAAGGTGGAGATTAGGTGGGCAGATGCTTGATTATGGAGGATAGGTGGTGTTTGTTTGGCTGGATGGTTGGGTGGGACTGTAGAATTATATTATTAAAAAAAAAAAAAAAGTGTCACTACTTTTTTTTCATCCTAACAGTGGTGCTCATTCCGCTATAACTTGTTTTTTTTTAATCCATGAAACACTTCTATCTCTACATGAAACTTATGAATTGCGAATTTACGTAACTCAAGTTAATCTCTGTACTAAATTAAAATTAAATTAAATTAATTAATCTTAATTTTAAATTTTAAATTTAAGGTTTATTTGTTAAAAATTAGATGAAACTAATTAAACTAAAATTTAAACTAAAATTTATTTTTACTTAATCGTTAAGTAGATGAATTCGTTTCCTTTATTAACTGTGAATTTAACTGCTTTCGGTCTCATGGCTGTTCTGGAGTGTTTTACTTTTTTCAGCATGCTTTTCAAAAGTAAAGAAAGTTAAAATTTAGTCTTTTTAAATTTTCTTAGGGTTAATTTATTATGAAAATATTGGTGTTTGAAGTTTAATATGTTTATTTCTCACATGGTTTTATCCACTTCATAAATTTATTATGAAAAAATTGGTGTTTGAAGTTTAATATGTTTATTTTTTTTCTTGTTTTTTCCACTTCATAAGTTTATTTCTCTCTTGGTTTTTTTCCCCATATCATTTGAAATTATTTTCAAGTCTTTTAGGTGACCTCAGGCATTATATGCTGTAAATTTTTAGCAGTTTGCATACAACATGATAGAAAGGTAACCTAATTTGTATACAACATTCATTCAATGCCCTTGAAAAAGTAATGAATTTGTATGTTTCAATATCAAGTTGCTTATTTTTTTTCTTTTCGTCAACTTTATGCATTTTTTACAGTTCTTCATGTGATAGTTGGTAATATATATATATAATCAGTGATAAAGAAAGCGAAATAAGATAGTTCTATTCTCTTTCAAAAACAATAAATAACATTAAAAGTACTGTAAGCTGCTACTAAAATTGAATTTAAACGTATATTCTATGTAAACAGTTACAGTTAAGAAGAAATACAATACTGTAACTATAAAAACTTAAAAATGCACTACTAATAAATTTTATGTAAATATTAAACAATAAACGCATTCAAGTTCATTACTTTAAAAATTTTAATTTATAAGGTTATTATTATTATTAATTTTTAAATAATACAGAAAAGTAAATGAAGTAAATTTTCCAGTTAAAGTTATAATTATATTTATTATGCATATTATAGTGTATTTTTATTGACTTATTATGGATATAATCTATATAAGCAAATAGAGGTGTGTGCTTTTATGTGCTTTGCAGATCAGCAGGTCACTGGTTGTAGTGATACAAAACTCGGCAGAAGTGCAACTTGGATCACAGATGGGTGCACGTCATCGAGATTTTTTCAATTTTCAAATTTAATTTTTTCAAAATGTTATTTTCTATTTTATCTGTTGGATTTTCTGTTGCATTTTCTCAACTTTGTTCTTTCATTTTAGTCGTCTGCATCCTTAGGAACGATTACTACGCTATTGGTTCTTTATTTGCTAATTCCTTTTCTTCTCTCTTTCTCTCTCTCTCTCTTTCTTCTTCTTCTTTTTTTTTTTTTTTTTTTTTTTTTTTTTTTTCCATGTAGACAAGTTTTACAGAATTTAAATTAGAAAGATAAATTTCTTGATAAAGTTTAAATGTCGCAAAACTAAATCTTTAAGAAAAATTTCAATAAATTAAGGTGTGTAAGGAGAAAAAAAAATCTGACTTAATTTTTCCAATTTACTGCTATCAGAGACATTTCAACAGTTGAAAATTCCAGGCTAAAAAGGAAATAGAAATAAATAATAACAAAGGAAAGAAAATATAAATAACTTACATAAACTACCAATACAAAGAATACTTCCATAAGTAATTTCCCAGTAGTATTTGTACATCTCTACTTGCATATTTTCATTAAAAGCATGGAGAAACTGGTATACTACAATTGTTTTATTCCACTTTCTCGGGAGCGTTTTTTATATAAATTCAACTTTATAGTCTTCAGAAAAAAATCCATCATACTGTGGAAAACATCCCCCCTCCCTTTTTTCCCCTTTAAAAACATCTAAGAAAACAGATTTTATGCATGGCAATGAAATAAAACTCGCATCAATAAACCTGTCACACAATTTTTATTCAAAATGAGTTTTGAAATTAACTTCTTCATAATTTTACTTTTCAGTTGACCTTTTTAAGACAAGTCTGACAAAATTCAATTTCTGGCAAGGAATCTGCAGCTGAAAAGAAAAAAGAAATTGAATCTTAAAGAAAGTATACGAAAGTAATATTTTTGATTAAATAGTTAATGTTCCGACAAAAATGTAATGGTATTCAGTTCTAAGAGTCTTTTGAAATACTAAGACATGAAAAAGAAATGTATATATATATATATATCTACACTCCTTCTCATAATTATAAGGACACCCATTTTTATATATTAACTAAACACTAAACACTATTATTTAAACAAATATATTTATAATTAATTTGAATTTCATTAATAGACTATATTTAAAAAGTTTTATCGTTTTTCTATCTTAAAAAACTTTAAATATAGTAAAAAGATGATTTTTCAGGTGTTCACAATTATAAGGACAGCTCGAATTTTAGTAATTTTTTTCAGTTATTCTTTAAATTAATATTTTATGGGGTCTCTTTTTAGGGTTAAACAGTCAGACATTCTCTCTGGTATATATATATATATATATATATATACATTTTGTTTTAATATTCAGTTTCGATACCATTTCATATAGCATACATGATATTCTTAATACATTTAAACTATTTAAAATTGCTTTAAACTTGCATGCACTTTTCTAATATCATAAATTAAGGTTTTTTCAACTTTTAGGCCATGGGAAAGGCAATAATGCAGAAGTTTTTTTCTTCAAAACTATTTCCTATTGCTCTATAAGTACAGCAAAAATGTAAGTCTTGTTGAAAAAAATATTATTACCCCCCAAAATCTAACAAAAATCTGATAATTCCACGTTTAAAATTTGCGGATATTCTCTTGATGTTCATAATAATAGAAAAAATTACTAAATTCCTTCTGCCTTCAGTAGAATCAGCTCTCCAAAGCACCATAGATCCACCTTTAAAATGCCCGATTCATATCTGCCTTTAAAAAATCTGCTCTGTCTTTCGTTATCTTCAGATCGTGCCAGTAGCTGTTAAAACCATTTGGTTAATCAAGAATAAAATGTTTTTCATCCGAAAATGCAACATTTTACCATTTAATGTTGTCAACTTTATTCAACTTTAACACAGACGTTCTTTCCCCCATTAAATGCTGATTGATTATTACAGGTTTTTTATTCATTTTAACATATTATTAATTATTTTAAACATGCATAAATGTAGACCCTAACATTTCGTTAAAAATTACGAGCAAATTCGGCAGCAGTCATTATGAGTAGAACAGTAAGAGGAATTATAAGTCTTCGAACTCTGTAAAACAACTCTGATTTTGCATCAGATCTCTCTCCTATCGAACCAGCAGTTGAATGTTTGATCACATTTTCTTCAGCAATTTTAGACCTTCGAATTTCATCAGAAATTCGGCGGATTGAAATTATCCTTCCATTTAAAAAACACATTTATCACACTTCACTACTTGAACGTTCTTTTTTTCGAGGAATTATCAGTAATGTTCGTTCAAGAAAAATTGAAGGCTTATATATGAATTAATCTAGCCCAGTAGTTAACAAATTCGCATGTCAACTGTAATTTATCCGCTAGTAAGTTAAATAAAACGAAAAAATCTGAATTGTCCCTATAATTATGAACATCTAAAAACGTGGAGAAAAACAAATTTTGCATTATTTTTTATTAATTTTGTTTTATATTAAAATTTATAGCAGTTTTGGCTTTTAGAATACTAGATATATTAAGTGCACTTAGTGTAATCTTGTTTACAATTATTTTTACGTTAGTTATTTCAAAATATAAAGTGTCCTTATAAATATGAGAAGGAGTGTATATTATATATATATAAATATATATATATATAGATAGATAGATAGATAATCAGAACGTACAGTAGAAATATAATATTATCATCACATACAGTAGGTATTTAAAGAGGATTTAATATCAGTATTTAACCAATTAATATGATCAAAAACAAAGACCACTCAAATCAAACCAAAAAAAGAAATAAAGTCAAATCTAAATGAATTAAAACAAGTTGGAATAAGAAAACAGCATCATTATATACTTGAAAAATATTTTAAATACAGTGAAGAAACGTTCACATTTTAGAGTAAAAATAAAATATAATGTATTTTATAATGTAGCCATTTTATTAAGTAATTACATCTATAGTTATATAAATTACATAATTATATATTGATGCAAAAAGGTGATTATCAGCTGCAAAACACGTTGTAGAAAGCAATAATAAGAGAATGGAATCTAAGTAATAAATAATAACTTAATGTAGGGAATAACATCTACCAGAAGTAAAAATAAAATACTAAATGTTTCTAACAAAAAAAGTAATTAAATAAATAATTTTTGAGTTGGATGGAATAAAACCAAAAATTAAGAAAATTGAGTTGGATGGAATCACCCATATCCTCTTTTTTTTTTTTTTTTTATCTTCTATTTTATTAGGATATCCTAATTATTTCTTTTCCCATATTTATTAATTTTGTATTACATATAAAATTATTCTGATATAAAATATAGCAAACCAATAGAGCTAAATTATCAAAATCGACAAAATTTAAATTTTTGAATGGGCTTAAAAAAATAGTTTGTTCTGTTACCCCCTAGTGAGCATATTAATTTTGTTCTCTTTAAAAATTTTCAGCAGACGTTTAGAAATAACAACACTAAGTGCAATAAATAAATAAATAAAATAATATGTGTTCGTCAAAACTGTCACTTAACAATAACTTTTGTACATGCATTTTTGATTAAATATATATATATGGTTTCGACTGGTTAATTTAGTGTTTCTTTGAGTTCAATATTTCTTTTGATTGGTAAGTTGTAGATGGTTTGGGCATGATACAGAGAGAATTTTAGCTTAGGCTCTCTTTGTAACAGAAGACCATTTACTTTGCGTGGTATAATTTCCTTTCATGCCCTTGATGAAGTAAGTGTAATAATAATAATAATAATAATAATAATAATTATTATTTAATACCTATTTATTATTATTATTATTATTTATTCATTTATTTTTGCATTAAGAAAAAAAAAAAAAAAAAAAAAAACGAAAGCTCCAATTGAAACTGATATATATAATATAGTATTTTAATAGTGTATACTTATAGACCATTTTAAATATTAGCAACTTTCTAAAGAAAGAAACTTATAATTATGACATAATACATAAATTTACTAATATGACATCCCATTTTAAGAATAGACGTGGTTTTATATGTATATATATGCAAATATAAAAAGTTATGAACCATTGCAAAAAGTTAATTTGTGTAAGGGGAGAAAATCTGACTTAATTTTTTCAAATTTATTGCCGCCGTAAACATTTTCATAGTTTGAAATTTCAGGCTAAAAAGGGAAATAAATAAATAATAACAAAGAAAAATAATATAAACAACTTACATAAACAAACAATAACAAACAATACTCCCATAAGCAGAATCCAGTAGTATTTGTACTTCTTTGCTTGCATACGTTTTCTTTAAAAACCATGAAGAAATCTGTATTCTATATTTGTTTTGTCCCACTTTCCATAGATGCCAATATTTTAATCTATTTCGGAGTATTTTTTGCCTCACCTTTAATTCGCACCACTTTATGTATAGAAAAATTTTCTACAATATATAACTTCGATAAAATAAGAAAAAAGTATCCTTAAAAAAATAAGTTGTATGAAGAAAAGGCGAAGCTAAGAATACTCCGGAATAAATTAAAATATTGGCACCTGTGCACTTTCTTCGGAATGTTTTCACAGAATTTCAATTTTACAGTTTTCAGCAAAAATCTATCATACTTTAGATTTTTTTTTTAAAGACATCTAAGAAAACATATTTTATGCACAACTCTCTTTCTTGTTTGTTTGTTTGTCCAGTACGAATCTTGCAATCGATTTTTAACTAACTCCCCGACTAGCCAGGCATTTGAAACTTTTATAATAGTTCAGAATACGATGACAATGCATTCTTTTAAAATTTTTATTCAATTAATAAAAGTTTGAAAATTTCTTATAATTGCTCTTTTTGTTACGCATTTGATGATTTTCTTTCAGGTTGATGGGATAATTCATCAAAATAAAATTTTTAAGAAGTATTTATTAATACATAGAATTGTCAAGTTTATATGATTTAACACAAAATTTGAAAACGTGGTACATAAAAAGTTCTTTATATCTTGTAATTATTTCTTTCAAATTTTTTTCTTGCTGAAATTCACTTTTTCATAATTTAAATTTTTGATTCAGTTTCTGGCATGGAACTACTGCAACTGAAAAGAAAAAAGAAATTGTACCTTAAAGAAAGTATACGAAATTAATATATTAGATTACATAGTTTACATTCCGACAAAATAATAATGATATTCAGTACTGAGAGTCTTTCCAAATACTAAGAAATGAAAAAGAAATGTATGGAGTAATAAAAAAATGTTTGAAAAATTGTGTTAAATACAACGAAGAAAAGTGCAAAATTTAAAGTATAATAAAACAGAAAATACTTTATAATGAAGCCATTTTATTAAATAACTACATATATGATTATATATATTCCTAATTATATAAATACAAAAAGACACCAGTAGCAGAGCACATAGTAAGAAAGCAGTAATAAGAGAATAGAATCTAAGTAATAAATGACAATCTAAATTAGAGAATAATATTTACCCGAAGTAAAAATAAAGTACTAAATGCTTCTAACAAATAATAATAATAATAAAATAAATATATAAATAAATAAATTAAAATAAATAAATAAACAATTTTTAACTTGCTGATTTATTCGCGAATTTAAATTTGTTTAAACATATGCCAAATATTCCAAAAAATTAAGAAATTGAGTTGGAGGGAGTCACCCCATATCCCTCCCCCCTCCGCCTTTTTTTTAATCTTCTATTGTATTAGAATGCCCTTATTTCCATGTTTGTTACTTTTCCGCTACTTATAAAAATTTTCTGGTGTAAAATACAGCAAATCTATCCAGCTGAATTATCAAAAACAACAAAATGTGAATTTTTGAATGACCTTTAAAAATATTTTGTTCTGTTACTCCTAGTGAGCATTTTAATATTTTGTTCTATTTAAAATTTCTTAACCACTAAAACAATTGTTTTCAAAATTCTAAAATATTTCTAAGTTTATAAATAACAATACCTCGTTGAATAAAAATACATAAATAAATAGACAAAATAAATAAATAAATAACATGTATTGCCAAAAACTGTCCTTTCCCAATAATTTATGCTCGTGTTTTCTTTCTTTCTTTCTTTTCTTTTCTTTTCTTTTTTTTTTTTTTTAGTACTATGCTATTTACAAGTCTAAATCACGAAAGTATTATTTTAAAGAGTATTATTTAAAGAAACGATTACAAATATAATTACCCTTTATCAAAATTTAGATTAACAAAATGCACTTTTACACTTTTGAAAATTGCATTTACAGCTGTCGTGTTCAAATAAATAATTTAAATATCTTGATAAAAATGTTTTAGATTCTTTAATAACTTTGTTTATTTATCGTCTTTTATTTCATTTCTTTATTTGTTTACTTATTTAAAGTGAAAAAAAAATCAAGGTTTACAGTGCAGGGCAGATTAAGTTAGTTAATTTTATTTTCGTTCATATTTTTACGTTAATAATTTTATTGTTGTTTTATTGCCGTTGTTAGTTCATTTTACTGTCTTTTTTTTTTTTTTCAAAACTTTCGGAATTGCGTAGGTAATTTATTCATTCATTTATTTTTGTAATTTTTTTTTTTAAGCTTCAATTTAAATTAGTTCATTTTTTTTTTTTTTTTTTCAATAGTGTGTACTTATACGCTATATTAAATATTAGTAATTTTCCTACTTTATTTATTTATTTATTTATTTATTTATTTATTTTTTTTTTTTTTGGTCGTTGGGAAAGAAAGAAATTTACTAGTACAGTCGAACCTCGTTAACGTGAAATACTCTTAACATGAACTGCTTCCACAATCCCCGTCAGAATGTAGCTTAGTTTAGTTATATGAAGATTAGTTACTGATAGCATGAACTACTGATAACATGAACAAATTTTTTATCCCCCTCGAGAATCACGTTACCGAGGTTCGACTGTATTACAAAATACATAAATGTACTAATACGACATCCCATTTTAAAAATAGAGACGCGGTGTTATCGGTCTACGGCTTTTGTGGGTTGTTGTGGCAATATATATATATATATATATATATATATATATATACATATATTATGAAACTACCGCAGTTTTCACCGGAGAAAAAAAGCAGACCCCTACCCCCCCCCCCCCCCCCAAAAAAAAAAAAAAAAAAAAAAAAAAAAAAAAAGTCACATTACATTGTTAGTTAATTTATTTCCTATACGAAGGGTTTCCCAGGTAAATGAATAAGTAAAAAAGTACGAAGATAGGCAGATTTGACTACGCTAGTGTCCTAGACATGGGTGAAGTGCCCTTCGTGGAAATTTTTTCGAGAGGTCCTATTCTCTATTCAGACGAATTTTGGAGAAAACAACGGAAAACTCGAAACAGATAGGTTCCACGCATGTAAACCTTGGTTCGAACCTAGCATCTCGAAGTCTACCAGTTTCGAAATCTGAGTCTTTCGGCCACAACAGGTACAAGAGAGTTATATTTATCCAGTATTCTTACAATATCATCATGAACATTAAACGTATTCAAAATCTGAAGATTTTATCGAAATATTAAAACAGAAAATAATTATTAAACATATTGAGAAATAGAAAGAATTTTTCCGTGTGCATGATGAACTGACATAATTCTTGAAATACAGTTTTTTCTATAGTAATCAGCTTTACGGTTGGTTTGTCAGTCGGTGAGTGTAACCCGTGTGCGTAATATCAGAGTAACTTATAGATATTAGTAGAAAGTCTAAAATCGGTAATCTAAATCTGTATCATATAAGTTTTTTTTTTTTTCGATTTAACAAATTGTTCAATTATATGCACGGACGTGCAAAGTAATTCAAATATATGGCGTTTAAGGACGGAAATTCTCGATACATTTTAACATCTTTAGATTGCAATACATAAAATAAAATTAACGTATATATATTTTTTTATATTCTCGTAGATAAGCTTTCCATAGAATATTATATGAAAAAAAAAAAAAAAAAAAAAAAGAAAGAAAAAGAAAAGAAAACAGCATTTGTTTACAGGGGAACATGAAAGAATGCTGATATAATATGGGATAGTTTTAGTAATTGCTCAAAATTCCTTTCGAGTTGTGTTATGCTCTTTTTTTTCTTTTTTTCTTTTCTTTCCCTTTTTTCTTTCTTTCTTTTTTTTTTTTTTTTTTTTTTTTTTTTTGCTAAATGAAGTAAACTATGTGACGGTGGGGCGTATGCAGTTAACAGTCAAAATACAGGGCTACTCAAATTAAGCGAATGCATTCTTCTCTACAAGATATAATAGATGAAAATGCTCTTCTAAATTGTACTATGTCCTGAAAAATTGCTTACGAATGATATTGACTCTTTCTTGCCAATATCGTAGACAAAGTATTGTTTTGAAGTCCAGTTTTTGAATATGTGTTTTTGATATAATTGCACGTTTTGAAGTCTCATGAATACCGAAAACAAGTTTTTATCGGTTGGTCTGTATATCTATTGGTTATCAGCATAATTTAAAAACAAATTAAAACAAATTCAAATTTCGTATTTTGTAGAACATAGTAGTGTAGGTATATTTCTTCAGAGGAGAAAAAAAAAATCAGAATATTCAGAAAAAAAGAATATTTTTAATCTTAACTGTCTAAAAGAATTTCTGTTTATGGAAAAATATTTAAATGAAAGGCTGAGAAAAGTCATGTATCCTCAGATAGACATATATACCAAATATAGGCCAAATAGAACTGTTTCTAAAACTTGCAAGGTGAGAAAAGATCGTGTAAAAAGTTTTATTTTAAGTAAAGTAAGACTCACACTTTTGTAAGGTGGCATAAAAAATTTAGCCAGTGTAACATAAAAAGTCCTAGAGATACGTTTAAACAAAGTTGTTAAAGGATTTGTGAAAAACTAAAATATAAGTTTCTTTCTTTATTTACGTTATCACTTTTTATACCATAACTTTTGTATCAACTATGAATTGAGATTTGTGGACTTTCTTTTCTTAAATCTCATAACTTATGTCAAGATATTGAAAAGTGGTTAAAATCAGCATTCCTGCTTCGCGTCTTTGGGGCGGTATAAAAATTAAAAATTAGTTTTTTTTTAAATTTAATTCCCTTAAATGTTAATATTTTTATTTATTTATTTATTATCATTATTATCATCCCTGGTTCCCAGTGGATCCGAACTGAATCCACTTTAACCCTTTAACATTCACTCCATATTTTCTTTTCAAAATTGCTAAACTAATTTAAATAATCTGGTGTGTCACTCACACGACTTTCTCTTACCCTGAAATTTAGTACTATAAATACAGGTTGGAGATTAACAGGTAAGATAACGATGTTATGTAAACCTATGTTAAACAATTCAAATTAGGCTTCGGAAGAGTTTTATATGATAATTAATTCTGTGTGAGGGGGCTACCGCCCCCCTCAACCCCCCGTTTCATTAATGCACCTAGATTTATATAAAATTTAATTCGGTTATTAAAAAGTAATTCCGTTTTTGAAAAATAATTTATTAAAATTATTATTTAAAAAAATTATCATTTATGATAATGCAGACGATTTCCATATTAGAAGAGTAGTATAACACTAAATATAAAAAAAGTCCATTTTATTCTCAATATTAAAAAAAAAAAAAAAAAAAACGATTTTTTTTTTCTAAGTTTTTTTTTTTTTTCGTTAAAAGTGGAAAAAATCGATAACTTTGTTTTAAATTATCGCAGATCGATGGTTCAGCCATTCGTTTTAAAGGTATTGGCGAGCTCTTTTGAAAGATACCCATCATGAAAAATTACTCTCCTCGAGGGGGGACTTCCCCCCTAGGGGGGGGGGGAGGCGAGGCTCCTACATACACAAATTTTTTTTCCCAGTTAACTATCTCTATTACAAAAAATATATATTCGTTTCATTTGGTTTAGTGCAGTCTATAGACGTTAAACTCTACTTTCCTGCAATTTCCCCCATAGACGTAATGTATTAGAATTCTCTAGATTGTCCCTGTACACGAACCATTTGCTTGATCTTAACGAAAAGCTTACTGTAGCATCCCTATATGATACACATTTAGAATATCAAGTTTGAACTTTCTGTCATAATTTGTTTTTGAGATATGCTGATAACAGACAGACACACAGACACACAGACACACAGACATACAGACACACAGACATACACACAGACCATTTGCTAAAAACATGATTTTCGTACTCAGGGGACCTCAAAACGTGTAAATATAACAAAATCTCGCGTTGGAAAATTTGACCCAAAAACAATACTTTCTCTACCTTATGGGTAAGAGAAAGTAAAAATGGATATTAAACACGTACCTGATCATAAATATTTGAAAAGAAAAAATAAGCATTTTTTCTTTTCATTTTTCGAAGTGTTGTCCGGAGATATGCCATCACAATTTTGATTTCCCCCCCGAGGGTAATGGCTTCCCTGCTTCGGATGGCTCCCCCCCCCCCTCCACAGAAGTGTTATTTTGGACGGAAACAAGGAGGACAATTCGGCCTTGACGAATTTTACATGTACCAGCTGCCATTTATGTACGCGACGGTTTTCAAGCGGCTCAGTTCGATTATCGAACCCGCAATCTTCCAATTAAAGCTCGGCGCTCTATCGACCAGGCTACCTCGACTTCTCTCTGGACATCCCCTACGTACCTGGACATACCGCGACTCCTCGGTATTTAAAATTTCAAATAAAAATAAATTATAAAATTTCAAATAAAAACAAAAATTATTCCGTGCCCTAAACCATTTAGGTTTAATAATTCCTAGCTTGCCCTTGCTCTGCCTCTCTGAGATAATGTGGGCACAAACACGTCGGATGTATTTGCTCTGCTGTGATGATGCCTACTTTTCCTCCAGTTCGAAAGTAATTACATGAACGGGAATCCCGGAAAAAATGGTAACGGTAAAAATGGTAACGGAAAAAATGGTAACGGAAAAAATGGTAAACGGAAAAAATGGTAACGGAAAAAATGGTAACGGTAAAAATGGTAAACGGAAAAAATGGTAAACGGAAAGAATGGTAACGGAAAAAATGGTAACGGAAAAAATGGTAAACGAAAAAAATGGTAAGTGGAAAATTAGTATTCTGACTGAAACATGTGTACTATGAATCCATGGTACACTGTCACCGAAAATGAGCATCTAAAAAATATCTGTAATGATGATCTGAAATTTGTATCATTAATTCCATGTTTAATGTCCTTTCGTCAGGGGTAAAACTACTTAACATGCAATAATCCTAAAAATTGCAACATGCATGCGTAATGAATGGTTATTATTAAAAATAATATTTATACCTTAAAAAAAGAAAAAAAGAAAAAAAAACAGATATTGGAGTTCCTGATATATTATGAGACAAATAAAAGATTCAAAATGAGAAATTAATGTACAAATAAATTATTTAGCACGAAATTCAGAGACAGCAAAAATTTGAAAACCCATAAAAGTTACAAATTTGTTTCATACGCACTAATAAACGAAAATTAATAAAAATCCATATTAGATAGGCTTTTTATATTATGTAATCCATGTTAATTCTAAACACAAAATCTGTAATGAATTAATAAATAATAATTATAATAAAATATTTTTATGACTGTTTCTCCTTTTATCAGAAATTATATCGATTATTATTATAAGGGATTTGCACATTGGCAAATCTTTTATAAATGATAGAACATTTTTAGATTTATTACATTTTAAATACAAAAGATATTGAGTTTCTTTTGTACAAAATATTATGACGAATGTATTTCAATTTTTTCTTTTTTCTTTCTTTTCTTTTTTCAATATTTACCATAAAAAAGGTCTATGTTACAGATGTCTTTAAAAATATGAGCACCTGGTCCGTCATTGGAATACGTCTTCTAAATTGCTATGCCCTTCTTTTTCTAAATGAAAATTCTTTCATCTTTGAATAGTTCATTATTATATTAGGTATCTTGTCCTGTTTTCATGCCCCTTATAACAAACTCGTTGATTGGCATATGGGTCGAACAGATAACAATGGTTCCCAAGCGCATACAATTCACGGCTAATATGTATATATAGTTTAACAAAAAGCATATATCTTTAGAACTTGGGCTTAAAAAAAAAAAAAAAAAAAAAAAACATATCTGCATTTTATTTGCTGTGTAACTATGACAGCTCTCCCCTCCTCCCATATGTCTTTTTTTTTTTTTTTTTTCTGAATTTTGCTTTAAATTTTTTCTGTTTAATTGAGCTAGTATTTGTAGAAGAACAGATTTTTTTTTTTTTCTTTTCAATTTCCCTTACCGAAATATGGTAGAGAAGAGTATTGTTTTAGGGTCAAATTTCGGAAATTGAGAGTTTTTGCGATATTTGAAAAAATTGAGGTCCCTCCAAATTCTAAAAACAGGTCATTAGCGGTTGGTCTGTATGTGTGTTTGTTATCATAACTTGGGTTTGAACTTTGGACCTCCCGTCTGTCACATTGTTGCCAACATCTTAATATTCAGTAGTATCGATTAGTATCCGTCGCTTTTTTCGCAATGGTTTATTTTTAGAGTAATTCGCTCCAAATGTAATTAAGATTAAATAAAAAAAAAAAGTATTCACGCTGGTTTCGGGGAAAACCACGAAAAATTGTGAATGGCTGGGTTAGATCGAGAAGTGTGACTTGGGTTTGAACTCGGGACCTCCCGTCTATCACATAGTTGCCTATATCCTAATTATGCTCCGTAGTACTATTAGTATCCGTGACTTTTTTTCGCACTGGTTTGTTTTTAGAGTAATTCGCTCCAAATGTAATTAAGATTAAATAAAGAAAAAAATTTGTATTCACGCTAGTTTCGGAGAAAACCACGAAAAATTTTGAATGGCTGGGTTAGATCGAGAAGTGTGACTTGGGTTTGATCTCGGGACCTCCCGTCTAGCACATAATTGCCAATATCCTAATTATGCTCCGTAGCACTATTAGTATCCTCGGTTTTTTTCGCACTGGTGTATTTTTATAGTAATTCGCTCCAAATGTAATTAAGATTAAATAAAAAAATCCATATTTACTCTGGTTTCGGGGAAAACTGCGCAAAATTCTGAGTAGCTGGGTTAGATCGAGAAGTGTGACTTGGGTTTGAACTCGGGACCTCCTGTCTGGTACATAGTTGCCAATATCCTAATTATGTTCCGTAGTACTATTAGTATTCGCGGCTTTTTTCGCACTGGTTTATTTTTAGAGTAATTCTCTCAAAATGTAAAAATGATTAAAGAAGGGGGGGAAAAAACCTCGAATATCGTCTGGTGTGAAAATAAGGCGGGTACTAACAATACTACAGAAAATTAATTAGGATGTTGGCAGTTATGCTATCTTCTTCGAGAGCAGAAAATTTCTACCACTGAAGGGGAACTCTTTATTTTTAATTTTCCATTGATCAAAAATTCTCTATAACTTTTATCTTAAAGCATAAATGTATGGAGATATGTAGTTTTTGATTCTCTTTTCGACATAATTCAGTGTATTAAAATTATAAACTAAACATGCATTTAATACTTCTAGCAAATAATTAACACCAAATAGCCAAAAAATATAAATAATTAATATACGGCACTTTTATCGGCATTAAAATGTATTAGTTTAATATTTTTAAAAATTGGCTGAACTGTAAAGAAGTTTGCTTCATAAAAGATATGTTAATGTATGTGCATTAATCTGTTTCTCTTTATTAGATTTGGTTTAATAAATATTTAAAAGCAAGAAATATCCTTTCGTTTTGATTGTAAAAGATATCAGTTCGTTACAAAACTATGTTCTACAGAATAACTTTCGATATTCGAAGAGCTTGAAAAATAAATAAATAAAATAAAGGGCGGGGCTGTCCTTTATTAAGCATATTTCTATGATTAAAAATTTTTTTCTATTTAAAAAAAAAAAAAAAAAAAAACTTATGAGTACTTATATATATTTTTTATTGCTGAAAATAAAATTAAATTTGCACAAAGTATAGTGAACTAAGTATTATTTGCACAAAGTATTATTTGTACTAAGTATAATTTTTAGGATGGAGGACTCTTAGTTTCAGTGTTGGAACCAGTGAGTTTTGTGTAACACCAAAGAAAAGGGAAAGGTGGTGGGGTGGGGAGTTTAAAAGGAAGACTACAGAATAAAATGGTTTTTTATGTTACCATTTTACCGATTTTAATGATATATTCTATAACTATCACTTACTTTTTATGACGATCACATTGAGTGTATTATATACCTGGGGGGGGGGGGCAAGGAGGCGCAGATGAAAGTGAAATATATTATTTCTTAAACTACCCTATAATCGATTAAAACAGAACCTTTATGTATGTACAACGTACAGTTTAAGAAAAATTATAGAGAGTGTTACACATATCTGGACGGCTTACTAAGGGGGGGGGGGCAGAATAAAGAAAATGATTGCTTTTATATCACCATGCTACTTATTTACATGAAACTTTGTACTATCACTTACATTTTATTCAAATTATAGTGAAAGTTACCTATAGTTGATAAGGGGGAGTAGGGGTAGGAGGGGGGCAGATGAACAATAAAATAATCTTTTGAAACAAAACTTATTATCGATTTTTTTATTCACACTTTGTGTAAATATCACTTATTGTTACCATTAATGAAAAATTACAGTAAGGTTACATATGTGTGTGTGTGTGGGGGGGGGGGGGCACAGAAGGAAAGAAAATGAATGTTTGCATCACTATATTTTGCATTTTAATAAAATTTATTAGAAATATCATTGAATATTTAGAAAAATTTACGCTGATTGTGATATATATCTTGGGGGCAATGGGATAAGTTGCAAAGGAGAAAAATAATTGTATAAATACCACAATATTACCAATTTTAATTAAAATTTCAAAAACTATCACCTACATTTAATGAAAATTTTCAAAGAGTGTTACATATATCTAGGAGGAGGGGAGGACTGAGGGAAAAAAATATTGTTTTTAAATCACTTTGTTTTACATTTATAGGAAATTTTGCATAAATATCTCTTATTGTTTATCAAAAATTGAAGAGAAGGTTACACTACCTGGTGAGAGCTAGGGGCCTACATGGAAAGAATATATTTTCATACCATCTTATTGCCAATTTAATGAAGTGATCGTTATAGAATATATCATTAAAATCAGTAAAATGGTGATATAAAATATCATTTTATTTTCCTCTATCACCCTCTCTTTAACCCCCCCCCCCCCCCCGAAGTATGTCTGACACATACTGTAATTGTTTCACAAATTGTATGCGATCATACAAAGTTTCATTAAAATCGGTAGGAATGTGATATAAAAACAATTGCCTTGCTTCGATCTGCTCCTAGTCCCCCCCCCCTTCTTCCAGGTATACACTAATTGAATGTTGTACCAAATCAATTGAAATTTTTAAAAATGTAATCTGAAAATCATTCTTTAAATTTTTTATTTCATATTATTTTGCGATTTGCGAATTGGAAAATTGCACTTTTTTTCCGGTGCCCTTTTTTTCAGGGATCTCCTTACAACCTTATTGTGACAGTAGTTCTATTCTCAGTTTTTGTACCCAACTTATTTTCATATTTCTAGGTATTCATACAGCTAGAATGGATGAATAGATCTATAATCGACTTAAACAAATTTGTGTAATGTCAATATTTCTAATTTCAGCAATAACTAAAAATACATTTTTTTTTTTTTTTTTAATCAGACTTATAAATGTTAATCATATAAGTAATGTAATGTTTTAAAACACATTTAAAAAAATAATAATATTTCCTATATTATCTTTTCATTAAATAAAAAATGCTAATCATCTCAGTCAGTTTTTAAAAACTATCTGAAAAAATTATAATTAGTGCTTAAGTGTTTTTGGTTTCTTATAAGGCAGATTTGTAAAACGTAAAACATTTGGTGGGCCAAAAAGAAAATCACCCTTAAAAAAAAACAAAAAAAAAAAAAAAAAAAAACAAAAAAAAAAAAAAAAAAAAACAAGCACCTTGAAAGCTGTTAACGAATTGACCGATTCCAGTGGATATAATCGGATCCGTATAATCACGACCAAACTCGTTCTTCCCCCAGGCAGAGAGGGGAGTTAGGCCGAAATAGAATGTTCCGGAATGATTAGCACTCTCGCTTCAATAATACAACTTTAAAAAAATGACCTTGACATTCTAACTTCAAAAACTTCACTCCTACCATTGGATACTTATAACGATCCAAAACTCTTCTGACCACTTCAGTTTTGAGCCACCCAATAGCAGTGTAAAATCGCTTTCATCATGCTATGATAATGATATTATTGCAATTTGATTTTACTAATTTCCTCATTACCATTTTTTCCGTTACCATTTTTTCCGTTACCATTTTTTCTGTTTACCATTTTTTCCGTTTACCATTTTTTCCTTTACCATTTTTTCCGTTTACCATTTTTTCCGTTACCATTTTTTCCGTTACCATTTTTACCGGTTACCCATGAACGGGTAGCATTTCTCCTGCGAAACATTTAAGATAGATGACAGATATTATTAACATTCCGGCAAAAGAAATTATAAGTATCATAAATTTCTAATTCGCTTATCATTATTTCCTTGGAATAGTATCATAAAAATTAAGCATCTTAAAAGACGTTTGTTAAAATTATGTGAGCTTTATAGGGAATTCAGCAACGATATCTTTTCCAATCCCGGAAAATAAAGGCACCGCAAAAAAAGAGCACTTTTGCAATTCGCTAATCGCAAAATAATAACTATCAAATAATGAATTTAAAAGTGGACTTTCAAATTACATTTTTAGAAATTTCCATTAATTTGGTAGTACAACATTCATTTAGTATATACCTGGGGGAAGGGGAGCTAGGAACAGATCGAAAGAAAATAATTGTTTCTATATCACCTTTTTACCGATTTTAATGAAACATTGTATAATCATGTACAATTTGTGGAAAAATTTCAGTAAGTGTCAGACATACTTGGCTACATCTCACCCTGCACAACGTATTTAATAATGTATTCAATAATGTATTTAAAATAATTTTGCGTGGCGGGTGGTGCTCACACTATTCTATCTTGCCATACACTGATATGGATATACTATTACAGTTTAAAATGTAAGTTAAACGATACTGTACCTGAACAATTTAAAATAGTTTTAAAAGTAGTTTTAGATTTTATTTAACATCCCTCTCATAATTATTTAAAAACATTTCTCGAACATATAAAGCTGTTATTGAATTAAAAATAAATAAATAAATAAATAAAATTATTTAGAAAATTTTTACCTACACCACTCTTTGAAAATTGTCGACTAATTTTGAGCAGCCCTGTACATTGTCGACAAAATGTATACATAGTAAATAATGTGCTTAAATTTAGTGCAGCAAAAAAATTCGTAAGAAAATAATAAGAGCGGACAATACCTAATCTCGCCGGCAGCCTTCGCCCATGTTATTCTATGGGAAAATTTGTTGACATAATTACTCATTACCTAATGAATATTTTTCAATTCTGTTTTCACATTTAGAAAATTCACAAGCGTTAAATTAGTACTTGTTTTCTAAAATTTGATTTTTTAAAATTTTTTCATTTTGCGATTAGAAAATGAGAAAAATGCATTTTGTGAAAAATCGCATTTTTGAACTCAAAATTAAAATGTAAAAATTAAAAAAAAGGAATTTTTCAAAAATGAATACTCATTTAACGGTTATGAATTTTCTGACTGCGAAAACAGAATTTTAAAATATTCATTAGGTAATGTGTAATTGTAGCAACAAATTTTCCCATAGAATAACATGGGCGAAGGCTGTCGGCGAGATTAGGTATTGTCCCCTCTTAGCCACAGCATTAATAGATCCATATTATTTTGAATGACTCAATGAACGAAATATAAATACTCTTCATAAATTATTATATGTGAAACACGTTTTTGAGCGTATAACTGTATAACTATATATATATATATATATATATATATATATATATATATATATATATATATATATATATGTATATATATATATATATATATATACATATTAATTTATTTATTTCAGCTGTCTAAATATGTTTAACTGTTTTAAAGAGAAATTTCACTCATAGACGTAATGTAATTGAATTTTTTTTTGTATGATGCTGTACATGCAAAATACGTTGGATCACAAACATCTTCAAGTAATATTCCCATATGATTCAGATTTAAACATCGAATTTAAACTTCAGACTACTATCTGTTTTATCTATGCTAGTAACAAGCCCACAAACAGGCCACCGTAAATAAGCCTTCTTTTTGGATACAGAGAATTAAATTTCGATGATTCAAACTTTTTAAAGAGTTACTATTTTCTTTTATCGTTTAGTTTTATATTTCATGCACATTAAACATGTTTTTTTTTTTTTTTTGTTTACATATGCACTATTGTATTTTTTTAATTTTAGACACCATAAGGACAGATACGGGTGCAAATTAAGATTTTTTTTTTTTTTTACTTGAACAAACACACACACAAAATATAAATAAATAAATAAATAAAAACCTATAAACAGTACTGAAAACAGCTTAATAATCGTTTCTTGAAACTATGTTATCAGATAAGCCACACGAATGGGGTACAGAAACATAAGTACTACTGCTCATTTCCCGAAATGATTAAAATATTTTCACCTAATATTTTATCCTCCGGAGCACGGTGGAATTACTCCTACACTGTAACCTTACATCAATAAATTTTTCAAAACAAGTACCCAAGGTGAAATCTGACCTCATCCTATTCAACAGAGCAGCAAAAAATAAATAAGTTTGGGAACCCCTTCTGAAACTTTGAAAACCCCCCACAGGCTATAGATGTGTCAATTCAGTCATAAAACATCAACCAGCTGACAGTATGGGAACAAATTTCCTTTTGTGGGATCGTCCGAACGTAAGCAAACGGGGGTGGTTGCAACTTTTGGAGTAGATGTTGTTTAAAAGAAAATGGTTATTTATGTGTAACGCGAAATTCTTGCAGACCAGAAACTATTAAAAGAGATTAAGATAGAAGATTTAAGTTCTTGTTGCTGATGTAATTATAGAGAGTAGTGCTGGGAAAAAATTCACCTAAAGATTGCTTTCGGAGTTTGGTTTCTATTTTCTCCCCCCAAACAAAATGCGAGAATCTCCGTAAACAAAGAAATCTATGATGTAACTCTACGAGGGAAACAAAAATGCGTGAAAAATATTTTTTATCATGGTGGTCTAACTGAATTAAAGTTTAAAAGAGAGAGAGAGAAAGGCATAGCTGTATAATTTTTTTAATGACAGCGACAAAAACGTCAATAAGGTGACGGAAATACATAACATTCGTTTTATTACACTTAATGCCCTAAAATTATATTTTATATTATTTTGAAATAATTTTAGATATGAAAAGTTTAATCACTTAAGAGGAAAAGACTTTGTTATAAAACATTCATAATTTTAATGTATTGTGTAGTATAAAATATTGTTTACATAGGAAATATAAATATTTTATGGTTCGAAAGGACGACATAATACAGGGTTTTATATTAATCATAAAACAATTTGTTTGGCTGATGACATACTTTGGCATATTTTTATTTTTCCATAAATAGTACATAATTGTTGAGTTATATTTTAGATATTTATTTATTACCATTATTATTATTATTATTATTAAAGTTCCATCTTTATGAGAATTTTATTAGAATTTTTCTTTGGAAAAAAAAAAGTAAAAAACAAAATAAAAATAATTAAATGTTTCAAAAGCTTCGAATATCTGTTTCTAAAGTTTCATTTTACTTATGAAACAATAAACTTTTGAAAGAAAAACAAAAACACCTAAAAAAAAAAAAAGATGAAGAAATTCTAAGTGATGTAAAGTTCTGAACAACAACAACAATAATAATAATAATAAATTTGTACTTTAGGACTTAAAAAAAAAAATAATAATAATAATCCGTGCAAAAGATTTCTGTAACTGTGGTTCGTTCCTTAGCAGCGGTTACTATGTTCATTTCTTAATTTTTTTTTTTGTTTTTGTAAAGCTTTAACATAAGATCACCTTATCGACTTTTATTTTATTTTATTTTATTTTATTTTTGTCATTTTGGCGACGAATTAAAAGGGCTATCGCAATTGCGTAAGTAAAGATTTTGACGAGAATCGTCCGAGTTACGTCGGTGCTAAATTTAAATTTCGCTAAGAGGCCCTATACTAAAACTGTTCCATTTCTTTAGCCCAATTTCCCTCAATTTTATTTTAAATATTTTTTAAATCGATGAGAGAAGGAAAAGGTGATAAACCTTTTTTGAATTGGTCTAAATATACAAAAAGTCTCCAGGTAAAATATTATCCGTTTTCCTATTTTTCCGTTTCGTTCATTATTAGAAAGGAAATGGGTACCAATGACATCTCTATTCTCTATAAAATAAACTACATTAAATTATCCCGTTCCATTTTATTTCATTTTCCCCGTGCATTTTTTCTTTCCAAAATTCAATATTATCTAAATCTAATAAATCGTGTTGCTACTTTAAATTTTCATGTACGATTTTTATGTTTTTAATCTTTATTTTATTTACATTTTATGGTCGCTCTAGTTTATCCGTTCAGCTACCTTTAACATTTTTTGATTGGTCTAAATATACAGAAAGGCTAAAAGAAAAAAATTGCCTTGTTCCTCAATTTAAATAAAAGAAAACTATTACACGTTCGTTTTTTTTTTCACCTCGAGATAAAAATAAAAATATTTCCTTATATATATATATATATATATATACTAGCAGGCTTTACCTGCTTCGCTGGACAAACTTAAATGAGTTGTCAAAATCCCATATCTTTATTAATAACCTAAGTTCTCGCTGCGATTGGTAGAGGTTTTTTCACTCGCAACGTGAGGAGTCTGGGTCCCCACTGCCTTCGGTAGCAACTTACCCACTTTTTACGGGATACGGACAAAAGCCCCACCGCATAAAATCCCCCCGGACAAAATCCCCACTGGACAAAATCCTCACATTTTATATTAAAAAAATATCTTCGTGGTCACTGTGGTAGTGTTAAAGCCGGTTGATAACGTGAGTGCCCTACACTTGCGTGAAGAGCTCTCCTGGTGGGAAGGGGGGGGGCCCTAAAGAGCCCTAGCCTATACTTGCGAAAGTTTCGAAGAAAACTATGAGAAACTCTCAACGGCTTGGTCGACGAATGCGACTTGGGATCGAACTCGACCTTTCCATTCTACTAGCATCGAGAACCGCTCGGCAACTTAATACACTTTTTAACTAGAAATCCAAACAATCTCACTTAATTTAAATCTTAAAAATTTTATTTTTACTTAGTAAATTAGTTTTTTTGCTTAGAATATTTCATTAAATATTTTTATAACTAGGTTTTCTTTATAATCATTCATATACATATAATCTTTTATTATTAAAAGTATTTTAAAACAGTTTTTTTTTTTTTTTAATTATTATTAAAACCCGAAACAATAGTATCAAATAATCTCGACTAATTTATTATAAATATATACTATATATATATATATATATATATTAGTTAAATTAATTTTCTAAATTTTTTAGTTAATCTTTTAAAACTTATTTTTATTTATTTATTTATTTTATTTTTAATCATTCATAGAAAAAAAAAAAAATAGATTAAATTTCTTTAAAATAGATTTTCCAATTGAAAGCTCAAATAGTTCTATTAAACAAATTAATTTAAACATTAAAAATATTCACTAATAAATAAAAATATAATAAATAAAGATGTTTTTAATAATAATAATTATTATTATTTTTTTAATTTTTTGTCTATAATCTTTCACATAATATTATACACATAAAGTATATATACACAAAGTTATATACACACAAAGTATTTTGACAGAAATTATAAGCACCCATATACTTTCATCCACACATACAAGGAGTAGTAATGATGTCTAAATGTTAGCTTTTTTTCAACCTTCACTATCTTTCTTTAAAGTGTAAGTGATATCTATACAAAGTTACATGGCAATCTGTAGAAGTTTTCTATAACAACATTTTTCTTTTCAATCTGCCCCCTAGCCTCCCCCCCCCCCCGAAATATGCATGTAACTCTGAAAAAAAAAAAAAAAAAAAAAAAAAAAAGAATAAAATGATATATGAATAAAAAGAAAGGAAAACTATGTGAAACAAGGGCAAAATCCAAACAAATAAAACAAAAGTAACAAGAAGGAGCAGAGACCGCCACGGCTTAAGATGGGTGGAGCAGATTAAACCACTTTGTTGCCGCCAAACCTTTCCCAAGTCCTCTTCAAGAACAGCAAAGAAAAAAGTAAAAATGAACATAACTACACTTATATTTAATATATATGAATATTAGAGTGAATGATAATTAAAGAAAATTTCACTAAAACAAAAATAAAAAAAGTTTTCTATTTTTTATAATCCTTAGAAATTGGATATAAAAATTGCATTATCTCCGGGTTCCATTCAGATATATGTAATTCTCATTATATCTTTTAAAATTCTAAAGAATAATTAAACAAAGCTTCAAAAATTCTGTAAATGATTTTCATCTGAAAAATTGAATTTTTGTTTTGCTTGGGCCTGTAATACCGTGTCTGATAGATCATTTGAATGGACGAAACTTTTGATATCAATGTGTTTAGCGAAACTGTTTTCCTTTCAATGTATTTTGGTATATCCAGACTTTTGAAACTCCCTGTATATATGAAACTGAAATAATAATAAGGAGCAACAGCGGCCACCACGGCTTATGACGAGTCGAGAGATTTAAACAAGATTTACATGAGCCCAATTTTTTCCAAATCCTCTGCAAGGCCATAAAAGAAAAGGGATACGGACAAAAGCCCCACCGGACAAAATCCCCACCGGACAAAAACCCCACCGGACAAAAACCTCACCGGACATAATCCCCACTTAGCCCGGACAAAGGCCCTATGTATGATATTTTGGATAAAATTAACATTTCAAAATGAATTAAACTCGTTATAAAATAAATTATTCAATAAATCTGTTACTTTTCCTACTAGAAACTCGGTGTGATAGTTCATAGTTTATTAAAGATGTTAATTGTTTTCTTATCTGTACTAAATTCTTCACGGGTTATTATTAATTTAATTACAAATTAATTCTTTTTGGTTAACGTGGATTTCGGTGACATTTAATCTTCTGTTATTCTTAATATTACGTACTATGTTTTTGTGGTCTACAAATCAAATGAGGTTATTTTCGAAAGCGCAAAATTATTAGTTGGCTCGAAAAGTGGGGGGGGGGGGGGGGAGGGGGGGGGAACAAAAAAATTGAAATTAGCGTGAGATCGTTTAAAATTGGTACATGTAGATTTTGGGGCCTATAAATAGGATGAGGATATTTTCGAAAGTCTAAAATTATTAGGAAGATCGGAAGGGGAGGGGGGAACCGAAGGGGGTAAAAAATAGAATTGGAGTTAGCTCGTTCAAAATAAGTACATAAAGGTTTTGGGGGTCTACAGATCGAATGAGAATATTTTCGAGAGTGTAAAATTATTAAGAGGAGCGGGAAGGGAGGGCGAAGGGGCAAAAAAGTAAAAATACCGTTAGACCGTTTAAAATTGGGGCATATAGGTTTTCGGAACCTACAAACAGGATGAGAATATTTTCGAAAGTCTAAAATTATTAGAAAGGGCGAATGGGGGGGAGGGACGAAGGGGCAACAAAATAGAAATTGAGTTAGATCGTTCAAAATAGGAATATAACTGTTTTGGGGGTCTACAAATCGAATGAGAATATTTTAATATTTTAATATTGCAATATTTTATAATAATGAAAATAGCGTTGTACGCGTACATACATGCTGACACACACACACACATACACACACAGACAAAATTTGTTGAGATAATTTTCGGCTTTCATGGTGTGTGAAACGTGTATATTTATGCATGTATGAAAACGCATTCATAATACATATATAAATAGATATGTATATATAAGAGAAAGCATTAAACAGATTACTTTTTATGTCGAATATATATCGTGTAAACTGTACATGCACACCATATGATGTACTAAAAAAAATTCGTACAACACTGAAAATTAATATTAAGTAGTTTTCCCATTTATATACTTCACAATGAATCAGAAATACTTTGTGACACCCTGTTAGTCAATCAATTACGCTAATCATATCTTATTTCGCAGATATTGCTATTGGTATTGGGAGTAAAGGCGAAAGATTGCACTAAGGTCCTAGACCTGAAGGGGATGGCCTTCCGTGGGGTCTTTCTAAGGGGTCCTAGCGCGCATTTACACAAGTTTTGGTGAAAACCACGGAAAACACCGAACGGCTCGGTCGACGAGAGCGACCTCGACCTGGGATCGAACTCGTAATCTTACGTCTACCAGTTTACAGGACAGAACCTCTCGAGTGCTAGCGGGTCCTTATTTTACAGGAAAAATACATCAAATATATGTATATTAATTTTGTTACATCGTATTTATTATAAAGGTACCAAATTGTGCTTTAAATATGTACCTCGCATAGAATATAAAAATTATTTTAATTAGTTCCTTTTTCGATAATTATTAGTAGGAAACATTTTTATATTAAAAAAAATATATATATATTTTTTTCTATTAAATCCAAACAGTAATATTATATATAATACAATGTTGAATTATCTTAAATAATTCAATAATTTTTAAAAAATCTATTTTTAATAATTCAGTTACGTATTATCAAATAAAATATTTTATTAAATGAATTTTAACCTTAAAAAAAAGAAAAAGAAAAAAAAAAAAAAAAAGAAAAAAGAAAAAAGAAAAAAAAAATGTATATATAGAAATAGACAAGCATTCTTTTTTCTTTTAAATCTTTTTTCTTAAAAATATTTTACAATAAGATTCACAATTAAAATCTGAAACATTATTATTCAAGCAATCTCTTTATTTTTTTTTTAATTGAAATGTATATTTTTAATAATTAAATTAGTTTTTCAATTAGGTCTTTTAAATTAAATAATTTTAATTAGCTCCTTATTTCTATGATGAAGGATAGTAAAAAATCTTTTGAAGTTTAAGAACATTTTGAAATAGTATTTTTATTTAAACGACCAAACAATAGTATTAAGCAATCTTAACTAATTGAATTATATATATATATATTATATATATATATATATATATGTATGTATATTTTTAATAATTAAATTAATTTTTAATTAAAATATATTGCTATAAATTATGTATATATATATATAATCATTTATAGTAAAAGAATCATTTTATATATTAAAAAAAAAAAAAAAAAAAAAAAAAAGAAGTCTTCGTGGTGATTGTGGTAGTGTTAAAGCCGGTTGATAACTTGAGTGCCCTAGACCTGCGTGAAATGCTCTCCGGGTTGGGAATAGAGGGGGCGGGAGCCTTAGCCTATACTTGCGAAAGTTTCGAAGAAAACCACGGGAAACTCTCAACGGCTTGGTCGACGAAAGCGACTTGGGATCGAACTTAACACTTCCATTCTACTAGCATCGATTACCGCTCGGATGTTTAAAAATAAACTTTTTAACTGAAAGTCCAAACAACAGTATTAAACAATCTCACTTAATTGAAATCTTAAAAATTTTATTTTTAATTAATAAATTAGTTTTTTACTTAGAATATTTCATTAAATATTTTTATAACTAGGTTTTCCTTATAATCATTCATATATATATATCATCTTTTATTAGTAAAAGTATTTTAAAACAGTTTTTTTAAAAATTAATATTAAAACCCAAAACAATAGTATTAAATAATCTCGACTAATTTATTATATGTATATATTATATGTATATTAGTTAAATTAATTTTCTAAAATTTTTAGTTAATTTTTTAAAACTTATTTTTATTTATTTATTTATTTTTATTTTACTTTTTAATCATTCATGGAAATATATATATATCTGTATATATATAAAAATTACGTGTCACGATGTTTGTCCGCGATAAACTCCTAAACTAATGAACCGATTTTAATGAAATTTTGCACACTGTGTGCAGTTTGGTCCAACTTGAGAGATAGGATAGTTTTTATCTCAGTTTATTGTCACAATATTGTTTTATTGCAATTATTTGTTAATTATAGACCTTTGTTAAAGTTGCTCCAAAATATCTGTGAGTTCCATAAGTTTAATTGTTGCCAAAAAGAAAAAATACGAGTTTATTTTCTTTCGACATAAAAGTAAATACATTTAACCCATTTCGTACTGACGTTGCGAAAACGCAACGTTTTTTTTATTATTTTTTCTGCGGAAAACTTTAAATTTTTTTGCTATAAAAATATTTTCCTATTAAAGTGGTGTCCAATACGCTTAAAAGAAAAAAAAAATCATTGGTCTACAGTTGCATTTAATAATTGTTATAAAATAATGAATAATCAATGTTTTCCATTATTTTTATTGATTACTTTCAAGTTTCAGCGATAGATGGCAGCACATGTCAAAATTATAGGCTAAAGTTTGTTTTGCTTTTATCGAACTCTTAAAAACAAAATGGCATCAACAAGTAAGTAAACATTTTATTTTCTATACTCTAAATTTCATTTTTTAAATAACGTTGCGAAAACGCAACGTCAGTCTAATGTGTGTTAAAAGATTTAGAGGATGTTTTCGTTTATTTCACGATCGATTTTTTATTTTTTGCAGGTGATTCTCATAATTTACGAAAGATATGACGTTGTTTAATGATAAATGAAGCTTTAGAATATCTTCAAGCTCTTAGTGCTGATTCCAGTTCCGAAACTGAAGAAGAAAATACTGAATTTGTTGTAATTCCACCTGACCTGGATGTTTTGACTGATGAAGAAAATATGGACGATAATGCTGTGGGTGAAAATATTCCATTTCCTAAAAATATCACAGGGGAGATCGATATTTTTTCTTCTAAAGTTAAGAAAAGTAAAAATAATACAGGTAAAAGAAAGAAAAATTTTACTTGGGAAAAATGTTCCCCCGCATATAATCAACAACCACAAGATGTAGAAATACATTACTATGATTCATTGAAACCTGCAAAACAGTCAGTATCAAATCATTTGAAAGCTTTAGAACCTATAGATGTATTTTTAAAAATTTTTAGTGAAAATCTTTGGGATCACATCGCTGAAGAAAGTACAAAATATGCCCATCAAAATAATAGGTTAAATTTTTCACTATCAGTTCCAATGCTTAAACGTTTTATCGGAATCTTTCTTTTTACTGGGTATTCAGCTGTCCCGCAGGAAAATATGTATTGGTCAGTTGCTGATGATGTAAATTTTCCTCTAATTCGCTCAGCTATGTCACGTTCTGTTTATTTAACTGTAAAACAAAACATTCATTTAGCTGATAATTCTAATCTAGATAAATCGGATAAACTAGCTAAAGTTAGACCACTCATAAAAATATTGAATGAGAATTTCCTACAGTTTGGAGTACTTCATGTTCATCTTTCCATTTTTCGGTAAACATTCATGTAAAATGTTCATGAAAGGGAAACCTGTGCGATTTGGTTTCAAAGCATGGTGTTTATGCTCTTCTAAAGGATACCTGTATCAGTTCGACATATATACAGGAAAATCTACTGAAAAATCTTTCGATCTCGGTCTCGTGGAGATATCGTTATGAATATTTTAAACATTGTAGAAACTCCCTCTCAACACATTGTGTACTTTGATAATTTTTTTTACATCACATGCATTACTCTCAGAATTAAACAAACAAGGACATCATACAACTGGGACAGTTAGAGAAAACAGGATTGGTGAGTGCCCTATTATACCAGTGAAAAAGATGAAGAAGGAAGTTTGTGGCACATATGATGTAGAATTCGATTCAAAGAATAATGTTACTGTCGTTAGGTGGAACGACAATGCTGTTGTCACCATACTGACAAATTGGGATGATACTGAGCCAGCAACATATGCAGAACAGAAAAAAACAACTGTCCAAGTAAAACAACCCAAAGTCATTGCTAGTTATAACAAGCATATGGATGGGGTGGACTTATTAGATAATATTATATCAAATTACAGAATAAATATAAAAGGAAAAAAATGGTGGTGGCCTATTTTCGTAAATTGCATTGATACTGCAAAAGTAAATGCTTGGAAACTTTATAGGTAATTTGTGGATTCCAAAACAACATTGCTAGACTTTCAAATGGCAATTGCAGTGTCTTTATTAAAATCGGAAGTAGATATTTCATCAAATAAATCAAATTCATTTGATATGAAAAATGATATAAACCCTATTCCTGAAACCACATGTACTGATCGGCTATCCGCAATGCAAAATCACTTTTTACAGCAAAAACAAAAGGATCTTACAGGCCATATAATCACAAAAAATCCCGAAAATAAAATAAGGAGGTGTAAAATGTGCAGTAGTCAGACAGTAACAATGTGTAAAAATGTAATGTTGCTGTACATGCTAAATGTTTTGAATATTTCCATTATTCCCAAAAAGGATGCTTTATATATTGCTTTGGACTAACGTTGCGTTTTCGCAACATTCTGTATTTTAAAAAGTATTAAAGCTAATTTTCTGAAATTTTATTTTTGTCTTATTTTGTGTCTCATTAGTCAGGAAAACAACTTTTGTGCGTATAGGATAACTGTAACCATGACCGGTACTGGATGGGTTAATCCACGGAGTAAAAAGACAGGAGAAGAAGGTAACGCTGAAATTTTGTGATGTTGTTTTCTAATGTTTACAGATGGCGCCAGCGTGCAATCCTTCCTTCTCTCCAGCTTCCGCAATGTTATTCAATGGGGAAATGTCTCGTTTTAATTATTTTTTTTTTAAATAATATCAAGCTGAAAAAATTTCGATTGAAAGCAAATTTCATTAAATAGAGTATTCTAACCAACATGTTTTTTTTAAGAGCCATTTTATACTAATTTTACTTTGAAAGAAAGCTTTTAAAAAATGACGATTCTTATGAACCGAAACTAGCTAAAACAGACAATTGGGAGGAAGGAGAATGGATGAAATTTTGTAAAGAAAAAAAATAAACTTACTTTAGGTGCAGAAAACACGAACTCGGACTTTATTTTTCTCCTAGGGCTTTTTTTTTGTTTTTCTTATCACTATCATAGGCTGTGTTACAACTAGGAACGAAGCATTTATTTGAAACATCTGAATTATGCAGTTTTAAGAACTTACAAAGAAATTAAATTGCTTAAAATAAAAAAAATTTAAATGTACTTCAGCAAAATTCTATTCAAAATAACAGTATATCCGCGCCGAGGTAGGGAGGAATGACAAGTGGCGCCCTCAATATTTACCAAAAATTTAGATCACAGTTTCGTAGCTTTCTCCCATTGGACCTTCAACTCCTATTAATATTACTCCGTGATTTAATCAAACGTGAACGTTAAAAAATTATAAAAAGTTAAATTATTCATCTCACGAAAATTGACGTCATAATCAATTTAAAGATTTTATTCGCATTGATAAAGTATGTAGTTATACACAAGCGAAGTGTGACGTCACTGACCGCCTGTGAAATCAAGAAAAAGATTTCTTATGTTAATCACCCATTGTATTTTTTATAAAAAATTATTAAAAAACGAGGAAAATTATTTCCGGATTTTAATCCCCATATTTTTGTATAGATATGTATTATTTATCATGTGCATACGTTAGATTGAGTTATTTTGCTGTCAAATTGACAAAATTTTAATTTTAAATTTCAAAGCTCTGTCGTCCTTGGAGTTTTTCGTATTTGGCGATCAAAAACGTAACACGAAAATATACAAGCTAGATGTATATTTTCGTAATATGTATTGTGCGAAATATTGTTTCATATTATTCATTACTCTCTTAATATAAGTTGTTAAAATAACCATGATTTTTGAAAGGAATTAAATGTGTGCGCCAGATAATTTGGCGATATTATTTTTTTTCCGCCAAGGATGATAGATATGAAATTTATTCCGCTGCAACATGTTAATATCTTATGTCAGTTACATTATGTATGTGTTACAATTTATTTCACGTGACACGTGTGTTAAAAATTTATTTACGACATAACCTTGCTTTTTCAATTTTTGTTGCATTATTCTAATCTGTATCACTTCGTTTTCTTTAAGAAATTTGTGATCTATACATAACGTTCTAAATAAAAAGTAATTATTTCAATATTTTAAAACTTATTTAAAAGTCTGTTTTATTTAACATTAAATTTTAAAAGTTAATTTAAAACTTATTTAAAAGTCTGGAAGAGTTTAAGTCTGTTTATTTGTTTTGTAACGCTAATCTATATGATCGATGTTCGAAACTTTAGTTAATTATTTCTCTTATTTTTCTTTACTTTTTTCTTTAATAACTTACCAATTTAACGTTCCTGATTAAATTTGTGATTTATATATGTATTTTGCATTAAATTTTGACTCATATTTATTGCTGAAAATGCGATCGTAAAATCTTGCAATTTTCTTATCTTAATCCTCAGTGCTTTCCTTCTAGATTAACTTGAATTTACTATTAAAATTTTAACATACTCAGAATCTTCTCACCACTTCGTTAAAATATATTAATCTTTTCAGTAATATATTAATCAGTATATCCCCACAACGATATTTGGCGATTTTTTGTTGGCGATTATGGCTAAATCATAAATCTATAAATCATAAATGATAATCTAAATCATAAATCAAAAACATAAAATAATAAATCCAAAATAAACAACATATAGGCTGCCATATTATATCACAAACAGTCCAGGGCGACATCGTTATCGTTCAAAACGGCGCCAAAGAAAAATCGCCAAATTCAGCTGTGGGGATATACTGAAGTTATAATTATCCGAATATAATTACTGAAGTTATATTATAAGTTATAGTTGTGGGTAACAACTATAGTATTTCCCCACAACTGGATTTGGCGATTATGGCTAAATCATAAATCTAAAATAAAAGCATGCAGGTTAACATATTTCATTGCAAATAATCCAGAACGACTTCGTTATCGTTCAAAAAGGCGCCAAAAAAAAGAAAAAAAAATCGCCAAATCCAGTTGTGGGGAAATACTATATACCTTATCAAATTATCAACGTATTACTTAGCCGCAGCAACGCGTGGCCGGGTCTGCTAGTATATATATATATATATATATATATATATATATATATATATATATATATATATATATATTAATTTTTTAAAAAATAGGTTTTCCATTTAAAAGCCCAAATAGTTCTATTAAACAAATTAATTTAAACATTAACAATTTTCACTTTTAATAAATAAAGATGTTTTTAATATATATTTTATTTTTTAACTTTTTGTGTATAATCTTTCACATAATATTATATATATACACACACAAAGTATTTTGACAAAAATTAAAAGCATCCATATACATTCATCTACTTCTACACATACAAAGAGTAGTAATGATGGCTAAATTTAGCAGAAACCCCTCCCTGTCAGATATATGTAACTCTCAGTATATATTACTTAAAACTCTAATGATAATTAAACAAAGTTTCATTAATATCTTAAATATATATATATATATATATATATTATCTTGCTATACTCATTGTGGTCCCCCTTTAGCCCCCCCCCCCATGTATATTTGAGCTTTAGTGGGGCTTTTGTCCGGTGGGGCTTTTGTCCGGTGGGGCTTTTGTCCGGCGGGGCTTTTGTCCGGTGGGGATTTTGTCCGGCGGGAATTTTGTCCGGCGGGGATTTTGTCCGGTGGGGCTTTTGTCCGGGACTCGTTTGTATATTATGTTAAGTATAGCTGTACAAAGTAGGTAATATTTTAAAATATAGTACATATGATTTATTTAGTTCATATGAATGTGGTTTCAAAAACTATCAATTATTATAAAATAATAATTTTTTTCACCTAATAATAGCATACAAATCTTCACTTTTCAAAATGTTTCTTATATTTTCTTTCGGGTCCCGGTGTCCCGGACAAAAGCCCCACCGGACAAAATATAAGAAACATTTTGAAAAGTGAAAATTTGTATGCTATTATTAGGTGAAAAAAATTATTATTTTATAATAATTGATAGTTTTTGAAACCACATTTATATGAACTAAATAAATCATATGTACTATATTTTAAAATATTACCTACTTTGTACAGCTATACTTAACATAATATACAAACTGCAGTGAGTAATAATTAAAAAAAAAAACATTTCATAGAAATTCGTAAGAAGAAAAAAAAAAAAAAAAAAACATCATATGCCCCCCGTAATTTGTTGAAATTTGCTTTAAAAACTACATTTTTTAATCGTAAAGCCCTCCCTCCCTTTTAGATATATGTAACTATCAGTACAGATTTCTTAAAACTCTAATGATAATTAAACAAAGTTTCATTAAAATCTTTAAAAAATATTTTTCTTTCCTATACTCACTGTGGCCACCCTTAGCCCCCCCCCCAGGTATATTGGAGCGTTAGTGGGAATTTTGTCCGGTGGGGGATTTTGTCCGGTGGGGATTCTGTCTGGTGGGGCTTTTGTCCGGGACCCATACAGCATTTCTCTTCCTTTTTTTTTTTTTTTCTTTTTTAAACATTAAAATATATTTTTTTAAACTGTATGATTTTTTTACTAGAAATACAGGAATTCATTCCTGTATTCCTTTCCTTTCATTACCCTTTTTCAAACATGAAACTATGGGAATATTTTTCGCGGAACAAAATTCACACTAGTACCATTCCAGCTGTGAACGTGAGAACAACAGTAAATAGATAAGATTCTCCAATTTCGTCATCTTCCTTAACCAGAGAGGTAATAAATTACGACATAAAGGGAAAAGGTCTGTGATCCCAGCAGGATCCTCCCTTTTCAGGATCTTTCAAAACATTTTATAATGCGCAGTTACGTGGCAGGGGGTCTTTAGGAGAAAACACGATAATGGGAAAAGATGGAAGTCAATGTTTTATATTATACACTTTTACGATATCAAATTTAAGCTATTTTGTGCTAATATTAGAAAGATATTATTATAAAGTGCTTCTACTATGAAGTCCGTGTAATATATATTGAGGTAGTGAAAGAGGTAATGGGTGACAGTTACAATTGTTGATAGGTTTGTTTTTGAGGGAGAAAAAAAGCTTTTGCTGGGAGGGGCAATTAAGCTTTTGTCACAGACTGCTTGGCTATATTTTTATTGCTTCTGACTTTTGGATCAAGATTGAGCAGATAAGCCTTTGTTCCTTCTCCAGACCTAACAAAATTCCTACCAGGAAAATAGAATATATGCTCTGTAGCCCTGGGCTACTTCTGCATTTAGGATCCAATTTAGTTTTGAAGAACTGAAGAAAGCTGAAATGGTTTCAAAACTAACACAATTTCATTTTCTTTCATTTTTTTACTTTGGTTATAAGACAGTTAACCAAAGGAAGCAAATTTTCTTTCTTTTTTAGAGTTTTAAAGATTTTATCTTAGTAAAATAAATAAATAAAAGGTAGCAAAATAAATAATTTTAATTTAATTTGGCGAAAATATAACCGTGTGTCACAGTATCAACACGATTATAAAAAGCAGATAATTGAATAAGTGAAATCAAATAAAAATGTAACAAAATTCATATTTTCTTATCTTAATAAAATAAACAAATAAAAGACCGTAAAAAATTATTTCTGTTGTTAGAGATACCAAAGGTTTTCAATAGATTTACATATTTTGCGTGGTCCAGAAAAAAAATTACCCATTTTTAGAAAATGTCTAATAAAAAAATTTTGTTGTAGCTTTAGCTCAAGAATTAACTCTCAGAACTTCATAAAAGATTATATTTAGTTGCACCGTGACATAAATTTGCGGTTATCAATTTTTGCTGCAAATATCTCAACAGGTGTCACTTGGCATTGTTACGCTGTGAATTCTCTCATTTACAAGAATGTTTTATGTCCCAGTTTCTATTGTATATATTTGCATAAAAATTCTATGTAAGAGGGTTTTTATAAAACACTATGCTCATTCAATTTGGGTGTATATCGGTCGACAGGTGACGCTGCTACATTGCGATTCCTCCCATTTACGGGAAGGCTCCATCTCAGATCCTATTGTATATAACTACGCAAAATTTGATGTGAGAGGGACATTGTGACATAATGAGCGGATTCAATTTGAGTGCATATTGGCCAACAGGTCCCGGACAAAATCCCCATCGGACGAAAACCCACTTTTACCGGACAAAAGTCCTAAATTCAGCGACAAAACCTCCACTAACGCTGGACAAAACCCCCACTAACGCTGGACAAAACCCCCACTTATGCATTTTGTATAATTTTCACTTAAAGAAAAATACACTGAGGGTCAAATATAGCTGGGGGGGTTAGGGAGGGGGATAAGAGTAAGTATAGGGGAAAATTATTTTTTCTTCTTATAATTTTTTTACAGATTTTAATGAAACTTTGTTTAATGATCATTTAGAGTTTAAAAAAAATATATTGAGAGTTTATCTGAAAGGGTGCGGTTTAGGGGGCAAACAAAAAATAAAAAATGTACTTTTTAAAGCAAATTTCAACAGATTACGGAGGACTTGGGAAGGTTTTTTTTCTTTTTTCCAAATATCAATAATAAGTTCTTTAATTATCACTCACTGCAATATGTATATTATGTTAAGTATAGCTGTACAAAGGTAACATTTTAAATTTTAGTATATGTGATTGATTTTGTTTAAATGTAAAATTAAAAATATTAATTATTTTATATCATAATATATATGATTGATTTAGTTCATATAAATGTGGTTTAAATATATATATATATATATCAATAATTATAAAATAATAATTTTTTTTACTGATAATAATATAAAAATTTCCACTTTTCGAAACTTTTTCTTATATTTTCTTTTTATGGTCTTGCAGAGAATTTGGGTAAAAATTGGGCTCACATAAAACTTGTTTAACTCTCTCCATCAATCATAAGCCGTGGTGGACTCTGCTGCTTCTTATTATTATTTCAGTTTCATTTATAAGGGTGTTTCAAAATTCTGGATACACCAAAATATATTGAAAGTAAAATAATTTCGATAAACAACATTGATTTCAAAAGTTTCGTGCATTCAAATGATAGTGTATCAGATGTGGTATTACAGGCCAAGCAACACAAATTCACTTTTTTCAATCGAAAATCCATTGCAGATTTTTTGAAGCTTTGATTAATTATCCTTTAGAGTTTCAAAAAAAAAGAAAAAAAAAAAAAGATATATATATATATATATATAGTGTGAATTACATATATCTGATTTGGGGGGGGGGGGGGGGGGGGGGAGAGGAAAAAAAAATTCTTTTCCATATCAAATATCTACAGATTACGTAAAATGGAGAGGCGGATAAGATTTTTTTTAAATATCAATGAAATTTTCTTTATCATTCACTCTAATAGATATTAAATACAGTTGTAATTATGTTCATTTTTATTTTTTTCTTTGTTGTTCTTCAAAAGGATTTGGGGAAGGTTGGGCGCCCGACAAACTGATTTAACCCGCTCCGCCTGTCTTAGGCCATGGCAGCCTCTAATCCTTGTTATTTGTGTTTTATTTGTTTTGATTTTGCTCTTGTTTTACATAGTTTTCATTTCTTATTATATATATATATATATATACATATATGTCCAGAATTACATACATCTGGGGAGGGAGCTGGGGGCAGACTGAAAAGAAAATGTAGTTTTTATAGAAAACTTCTACAGATTAATTACCATGTAGCATTATAGGTAACACTTACACTTTAAAGAAAGGTAGTAAGGATTGCCAACAGTCGGGGGCGGGGTTATAGGAAAAAAAATTGCTGATTTATTTTCTTTCTTTCTTCTTCTTCTTTTTCTTTTTTTTACAAATTTTAATGAAATTTCGTTTTATTATTCCTTACTGTATAATACAGTGAATATTAGTTTTTTTTTCCTTTCCTTACCTTTATTTATTTATTTATTTATTTATTTATTTATTCATTTTTTGTTGTTGACATTTTTCTGATTTTGTAAAAGGAAAAAAAAAAAAATACCGGGCGAAACAGCCTTGAAATTCAGACATTCATAGAACATTTATAAACTCACATTTTCCACTATTCATTTAGTCACGATTGCAGTCAGGGGACCAACTACAAACTGAAAAAGTATTTTAAGAACTTTCTTCTGTAGGAATTTTTAATACGAAAGATTATGTGTATAAAATGAAAACTAACATAAAAAATAAAAGTGTTTTTGAATACCTTCATGACATCATAAGATAATATTTTTTCGCAAATTTACATTAAATATACTTTTCGAATGATACATATATATAGAAGTTGGTAGATGGGAAGTGTCGGGTTCGATCCCAGGTCACGTTCATCGACCTAGCTGTTCGGAGTTTTCCGTGATTTTCTTCGAAATTATTGTAAATTTGGGCTAGGATCCTTTAAAAAGACCCCCCACAGATGGCATTCCGTTATTGGCCTAGGAACCTAGTGTAACCAAGTGGTAATAAAACACTATAACAACAACATATATATTAAGATTAACATAGTAAAATTAAAAATAACAGAAGGTTAAATGCCACCGAAATCCACATTAACCAAAAAAAAAAAAAATTATTTATAATTGAATTAATAATAACAAATAACCCATGAAGACTTTAGCACAGATATGAAAACAATTAACAGCTTTAATAAAATATGAACAATCGCAACAAGTTTCTAGTCAAAAAGGTAACAGATTTTATTTTATAATTTATCTTATAACGAGATTAATTTAGAAATGCTAATTTCATCCAAAATATCATTATTGATACATAGGGCTTTTGTGTTTTGTCCGAACTAAGTGGGGCATTTTTTCGGATTAAGTGGGGATTTTGTCCGGTGGAGATTTTGTCCAGTGGAGTTTTTTTTTTTTTTTTTTCTTTACTCTGGATCTTCTGGAGGAATGACGTGAAGGATTTCTACTAATGATTAGGGACCCTATATAGATAGGGTCTCTCTATATAGATATCTCTCTATATAGGGTCCCTACTAATGATCTCCACGCTGCGCCATCTGTTGGCCTGCGCCGTAATTAATTGTTGTTTTGCTAGTGAGTTGATTTTCTGTAGTACTTCTCGGTCTTTTTCAAGACCAATTTGAGCGGTGCTACAGTCATCTCTCAACAAGAGAAGACCTCCCTTTCATTTTCATCATCGCTAATTCTACTCCATCCCGTTCTACCACCATTATGTTATGAGTGATGATGAACTAAACGATACTCTTGATGCTATTAGAGCACCGTACTTCGCGGACTTAGTCCAAGAAAGTCTTATTGTGAAGAATTCCTTCAACAGCACAGCTTGTGACATTCTTCTTTCGTTCGCCAAATACACTGGTCATCACTATGCAGCCAGTCTTCCAACAAATTCCCTCCACCAGATCGAGGGTAAGATCTATGATTTTGTCTTCTAACTGTTCTTCAGGAGCCCAAAATGTTTCCTAATCTTATCAACGATGAAAATTTTGTCCATTTCTACGATGTAATTAAAAATCGCGATTCTTCTAAATGCGAAAAATTTCAGATTGCCTGCAATATGCATGGAAATAATTTCACTCAGGTTAAAAAAAAAAAAAAACTCTAGGAAAAGAAAAAATTTCCAGAACTCTGATAATAATGATCTTCTCACTTCTAATTCCTTTCAGGCACTTGAAAATTTTACTGATAATAAAGAGAATTCTATGGAGGAAGACTCCCCAACTTCTCAGAACACTACTGACAGTAACAATCAGGATAGGAATCCCCCTTGTTTCATCGAGTTTGATGCTAATTGGCCAGACCTAGCCAAAAGTCTTAAAGAACAGTGTTCTGAAGATCCCATCATCAAATTAACAGGCGATCGACTTAAAATACATTGTAAAAATATTGAGGATTTTAGAAACCTTCAAAATTACATGCACACTAGTGCTGTAAAATCTACCACACTGAGTCCCAAAAACCAACGCCCCAAGAAAGCCTGCCTTAGAGACATCCCACCTAACACAGACACTAATTTAATTATACAAGCTTTACGCGACACAAATTTCGCCGTGACCCGTGCCGCGATGATGAAGAACCGTAAAACTGGGTCTCCATGCCTTTATAGATGTTAAATGTTACACCTCGTGAAAATTTTGAGGAAATATTCCAAATTAGCAATCTACTCTATACTAGCGCCCGTATTGAAGTTTTTCGTACAAAATATCAGGTTAAACAGTGCCATTCCTGCCAAGGGTTTGGCCTCGCCTCTGAAGTCTGCGGCTTTACACCTAGATGTGTAAAATGCGCGAAAAACCATCTAACCAAAAACTGCCCTTCAAAGGGGAAAATCAAACCAACCTGCGCGAATTGCGTTCTTGAACACTCTGCCAACTTTAGTGGTTGCGTCAAGCACCCCTTGTATAAAAAAATTCAGTCAAAAAAACAGAACTAATTCTCATGTAAACGATAAAAAAATCCGCGAAAACCAATCTACACTCATAGGATATGAAATTTTAGATAATTATAATTATATCTTAGATAAAAATGAATTCCCTCAACTTCCCAAAAATTCTCCTGGTGATAGCACCATTCCTAGTACTCAAAATTCCAAATCGGATCTTCAGGAAATATTAAATACGTTCAAAGATATTCAGGAAATTCTTAAATTTAATAAATTAATAAACTGCATAAAATATATATCCAATCCACGAAAATCAAACAATTTAAAGACCCTATTAAAAAGATGGAAGTTATTATACAGGAATTTGACCAACTCTCAAATAATCTTAATCCCACTAACGAAAATTAATTTTATGGTTCTCTCTTGGTGAGGTGCCTCTAGCTCAAGACTTCCCCCCCCTTCCTCAATATTATGTTAATTGGAATTTTATATTATTCTCGCCTTTCCCCTTTTGGTCTTCGATTGTTTTCAAGCATAATGCATCAAAATTCTATTATTTTCTTATTACTCTAAAAATTTAAAATTAATTATAAAATAAAATAAAATAAAATGGGTTCCTCTGCTGAGGTCCTTTTAAGTATTTAACGACTCTTTGATGAGCCTTATATTGCTTTTTTTTTTTTCCCTCTCTGTTTGGAATTTTTTATCCTCAATTACATGTATCCATGTAATTCTAATTTTAGACTTGTATGGTTTCTGAAAAGATCCTTTTTTTTTTAATTGGGGCTTTCCTCGGCTTTCTACCACCTTTTTCCTACCTGCTTGCATGCGGCCAATCGTCTCTTTTCTTATGATTCTGCGTTAACTTCCTTTTCATTTTGGGTGCGGTGCCTTAAGTTTAAGGCTTTCCTCTCTTTACTTTCGACATTTTTTTTTTTTACATTACGGCTCCTGACACAGTTTTCTCCAGTCAAGATTCTACAGGGCGTAAAGTTGTCTAACAACTAGGTAGCGCAAAGCCACCTCAGTTTCGCAGTTTCAGTGGAGTTTTTGTCCGGAGGGGTTTTTGTCCGTGGGGATTTTGTCTGCGGGGATTTTGTCCGGTGGGGCTTTTGTCCTTATCCCTTTATACAAATAAAGGGTCACAATAAAGAGGAATGAGATTTTTCATCTTTTATATTTATTTACTTATTTATTTTCTATAATAATGTAGAACCAGCAAAGCTTGTGTTTTGTGAATCAAAGTTTGTATTTCCTACTGTACGAGGTCTTACGTGTATTTCTCAGTTTAATTTATTTTGCAGATAAGTTATTACTTTTTTTTTTTTTAAACCAATATTTGTCTTATGTAATTACTATTTTTACTCTTACGGTATAAGGCATAAAATAAAGCCCATTGTTTTAATGGTGTTAATTTAACTGCGACAATGCTGTTGATTGGGGCCGAGTCTATGTCTTGATCAAGACGATTAAGGAAGTTTTCAATATTTAAATACTACATTTTCAATATTTTAAACTATGCCTTCCATATTTTAATACAAAAATATCCCCCCTCCCCCTCAAACTAAAATCCTGAATAGAGGAATTAGATTTTCCCTTGCTTAGTACTAGAAAGGAAAGATTTCAAGTATGTAGTATGTAGACAAAAGTATTTAGACACTTTCGAATATCAAATACTTGATGATTCTTCTAGAACTTTAGTGGTGTAAAGAGCATGTTATATTACGTACATTTCAGTGGAGGTTTTTTGTACCGAAATCAAAAAGAGAACCAGTTGTCGTTGTTGTCGTATGCCACTCGGAAATTCCGAGCCCCGGTAGTGGAACTAACCGGATTTAAGGCAAAAGAACCAGTAAGAAACTGAAGAAAAAAATAGAATGTTTGTGTCATTCAATAAAAAGTAATGCCCGAAATGCTTGCAGCTATATGTAGTATGTGATTATCAGGCTTTGTTCTTTATTTTAACGGTGTATTTATGTACTTTTGAATAGTATGTATATTTATGGAGAGTTAAAAACTTATTTAAAAAAAATTATATATATTAGGTTGAGTCAAAAGTTTTGTCCGTTTTTTATTTGCGTATCAATAAATATGTTACATTAAAGTTGTAATATGAATGTCATATATATTTTGAAAGCTCATTTTCTGCTGATGGAAATGATGTATTTAATTGTTATGTTATTTTAATTTTCACAGACTTATTACTCTTTAAAAAAGATCAAGTATGTCAAAAAATCGTGAACAAATCCGCAGCCTAATTTTCTACGAGTTCAAACAAGGCCACAATGCAACTGAAGCAAGTCGTAACATATGTGCAACATTTGGTATGAAGTCTGTAAACGAAAGAACATGCATACGTTGATATGCAAAGTTATGTTCCAGGGATATGCACCGCGGCTATAAGAAACACTCTGGGCAACCATCGACAACCGATGAAAGAGCTTTACTTTGTGCGATTGAAGCCGCTCCGACTCAAACCACCCAAAAATTAGGGCAAGGTTTTGGCACTTCTCAGTCAACTGTCAATCGACACCTTCACAAAATTGGCATGAAGATTAGGCGTCGCCAAATGGTACTGCATGAGCTCAACAAAATGCAGAAGAATCGTTGAAAATCAGTCTGTCAATTGCTGCTGCGAGAGTTTAGCTGAGATGGATGGCGTGGAATTCTTATCTGTAAAGAGAAGTGGGTACTATAGGACAACAAAAAAACCGGATGTCAATGGCTAAACCCACATCAGCTTGGAGTTAAGACGGTTATACTTGGGATGCATTCAAAAAACGCACTTTTGTGCGTTTTTTGGATGTCGACAGGAGTTGTGCATTGGGATCTTCTTCCTTAAGGACAAACAATGAACTCAGATGTCTATTGCACTCAAGGGAACCACGTTCAACAGAAACTCGTGAAAAAAGGCTTTAATCCAGCTCGAGTTTTCTTTCTACATGATAACGCAAGACCACACGTTTCAAACCAGACGCGCGAGAAGCTGAATGAGTTCAGCTAGGAACTTCTCGCTCACCCGCCATATAACCCTGACATTGCCACTACACATTACCATTTGTTCAGGTCGCTAGATCACTTTATGTGGGGACAGCGCTTCAGCAACGAATACGATCTCCGACAAGGAATTGTCGACTTCTTCGCTCAAAAACCAGCGGCTTTTTACAACCGTGGAATTTTAATGTTGCATCCACGTTGGAAAATGGTTGTTGAAAGTAATGGTGAATATGTTAATTAAAATATGTTATAATTGTTATAATTTTTTAACTTTTAATAAATGATTAGAAACCGGACAAAACTTTTGACTCAGCCTAATATATGGTATTATTCAACTCTATGCAAAGCCATTTCTAGGTAACTTGACATATTACGTTAGACACAACATACTGCAATCCAAATATAAAAATATTGAATATCTGGTAAAATAGGAGCATTTTTAGTAAATAAATTTTAACTGCGCATGCGCAAGCGTTAACAAAAAAAAAAAATTACAGACTTTATTAGCCGAATCCAGTCAAACGAAAAAGACAGGTTACCGTGTCGGAAAAGGAAAGTGAACATCACGTGACCATCTGAAGCCTAAGGAAGATGAGCGTTTTTGTTAATCAAATGCATTTTCTTTAATACAGCAAAAGTACTTATGTATTATACATAATTTAAAAAGTAATTTATTACTGAAATATGTACATTTTTTTCTATCATCTTATAATACTATCATTATGAATCATGTATATTATTAGTAAATAATAAGTTCAATTAAAACGTTGTTCTCTGTTGGAAAAAAATAAAATAAATGAAACAATAAAAAAAAATTTGGTTATAAAAAATTTGGTTAACTTAGATTTGTTACAAAAAAAAAAAAAAGTATATAATTTCAGAAAATACCTTTCAAGTACCCTTTCATTATTCAAGGAAAATTGGGATATACTTTAGGAGGGGGCGGATAAACGGTAAAAATATAAAATACTAGCCGCCTTCGGCGACCAGCTGGTTCGCGATCCCTGAAAAATCCGACTTTACGAAACTCCCGCTCGGTGGCGCCTGCGGTGCCTTTTTCCCGTTTCAGGTCTAATAACAGCTTATCGATATATCGTAAAAATACCTTACTGAAAGCGCAGTAAATTCCCGTGCGGAAGCGCCTTCGGCGCCCTCTTCCCTTTTCAATATCTGAAACAGCCTGTTCGCTCACCATGTTATGATCTTTCAAATTTCTGACTTTAGCTAAGTCCCGCTCGGTGGCGCCTGCGGCGCCGTAAAACATTTTTTTAAAAGACTTGTGTCTGATTTATCTGTGGTTTTTCTCCAAAACGTGCTTAATTCCGGGCTATATATCGTTAAAAATTATTAGTACGAAATGTGAGCGAAAATCTGAATTTGAAACTCTGTAAAATATAAAAGAATGAAAATTTTCTGGTTTTTCTGTAGTTTTCTCCGAAAGTTTCGTACAGAATTTCAACGGCTTATATCATTTTAATAACCTGCAATAAAAATACTTTAAAATATCTTTTGAATGATGTGTTATGTATTACAATAATGAATATCTATGATATATTTTAGACTCAAAATGGCTAATCTATCAAGGGCGATTAACGATTTCTATTGAAATCCATCTAAAATTTAAGAATTCCAAAACTGCTTTTTTACAACCGAATTCATAAAGAAAAAGGGGGGGGGGAAATCAATATTATTCTGTTAAAAGTAACTCATTAACAGATGAAATTGGTGAATGGTGTCATTAACAGATGAAATAAAAATGAATTTAAATAAATATAATGTGTCTATTTATTTTATTTTTAAAGCTATACTTTAGATTTTTTAACTGCATACAGGTGAGCCATAATGAGGGGCAATTTCGAAGTTCTGCTTTTGATCGATTTTAAATTGAAAAAATTCAAAAACTACTTTTTTTATTTCCAGTATACTTTGTCACGTGGGCGAAAAACAAAAAAGCAATTTTTCAAGACCTCTAGCACCTGGCACTGAAGAATCTTATTCTCTCTTCTCTGTCAAGGTCAGTTGCAAGAGTTTCAGAATTTCATCGAAAACTGCCGCGATACTGAAAATTAAAAAAATTATAACTCATTCAGTTTTTGAAATTTTCTCTCAATCTTCCGGGTATTCAATTGATGAAGCGAGATATATATACAAATAAAAAATAAATGATTTATCTCTAAACGCTTTTGAGTTATAAGATGTTTTGTGAAAAACTCGATGTTTCGTAAAATCTAAAAATATGGATCGCTAATCCGTATTTTGTAAAAATGTTTATATGGTTCGAAAGAAGATTAAATGTCCTTTCCAAATATACCAGTTTTTAAGAAATGGAACAGTTACTCGGTCGTACAGGGCGTTTCAAAAACGACAATCGAGAAAAAGAGAAATTTTCGACCCTTTTTAAAACTTTTTTTAAAAATATAAAAAATTCGTATTTTTTTAAAAAAATTGTACCGTAAGAATCGGTAATAAATGCTCTTTCTCGTGGTACAGGTGTATTTTCGATATTTCCAACAGATCGGAAGCGATCGCTTTAGAAATACCCGCGAAATTTTCCTCTCTCTGCTTTCTCTTTTGAGGAACACGCTGAAGGGCGAAAATTACGATCCGCTCGCTTTTTAATTGGGCATTGGTCGACGTTTTAATTAATATCTCCGGAACTAATTAAAATTTTTAAATTCTGTTTTCACTATCAACTCGGGAAGGCTTCTGAGCACCCGTATGTCAAATTTTATACTTCTGCGTTCAGTAGGGGCTGAACGTATAGATGCACAGACAGACAGACAGACAGACAGACATACAAACATCTTCTTTTATTATTATAGATATGGATATTGACTTGTATTCTCCTGCTAAAATTGAATAGCATAAAAATGATTTTAAAACAAAAATACATCTTATTTAAAGTTGCAATGATAAAACAAGAACGAAAAATCATGCTCTGCCCAATGATTATTAACACTTACCAACTGAAACGTAATTGTTGTATCGCATAACTTTCAATGTTTTTTGCCTACGTTATCATACAACGGACAGACAGAAGTTCTGAAAGGCATACAGATAGACTAATTGAATTCACAATCCCTCTTAAACATTGTTGGAAAGTGTTAAAAATGATTAACGCAAAAGAAATTGCAGAGACTTCATAACTGATAGAGTCAATTTTAGACAGGAAAATTAAAAACTGAAAATATTAGGAATTATTGAATTGATTAGGAATCCAATTCTATTGTAATTTATAAATACTGTCTTATATCTTGAACAGAGGTACCTAGTTACTATCGATAAGAAATAAATTTCATACCAATATGAAGAGATATTAATTTTTCTCTTATTGAATTGTTGACAATCATTAAAAAATTAAAAATTCCCGTTATTAAGTTTACGGACAATCCGTAACAACATGGCACCTGTTCTTGAATTATGTCATCTCAAAATAAACTTTCAAATAGCGATGAATTACAGATTCAAAATAGATTGAAGTTGCTAACTTTTATATAATGGTGTATTTTATTTTTCTTTCACAGGAAAAAAAAAAAAAAAAAAAAAAAACATTCAAATTTAAATTGCTTGTAAAATAAAAAATGCAAATTTGATTCATAAGTGTGTTTGTGTTTTGGGAGGAAGGCGGATTGACTACACGTGGATAATAAACCAAGGGTAGTGTGCCCTCCGTGAGGGTCTTTCTAGGGGATCCTAGCCCGCATAAAGTAGTATAAGTGAAAGTATACAGATACAGTTGTCGATTGCTAACATTTTAAATGAAGCCAATTTTAGTGCTTTGCCTGTGCCATTATTTTAGATATTATTAATAATTATAATACTAAATTATAAATATAATTACAATTATTATTTATAATACTAATTGTTTAACAATTGTCTGTTGTGTTATTTATTTATTTAATTTCAAAATCTTTTTAAATACAAATTCAGCTTATTATAGCAAAGCTAAACTAGAATCTAGATCTGACCATAGTTGCCAAATTTAGCACTTTTTGGCTACCGGAAAATTTCAGTAAATTTTTTTTAGATATTTCTGTAACAGTTTTCACTGATTAGACAAAAAAAAAAAAAAAAAAAAAAAATCGATTAAAATTTTCCAGTAGCCAAAAAGCTTTATAGTTGGTAACTATGGATCCAAGATATCCGATGATCGTTCAAATTATTTTTTCTTCAGGTGGCGCCATCTGTTATTTTAAAAAAGCAAATATTCTCACTCAATAATAAAAACATTTCTGACGAATTTATAAAAGGACTTTCTGATAGAAAAAAAGAAAAGTTGCAATATTACAAAGGAAATGATTATGAATTTAATGAAATTCTCTCCATTTAAATGTTTCCCATATCTAGACTTTGTCATTACTCAGGACTGCGATAGCGACAGCAGCTCTCAAAGCGACGTGTCTTAAACTTGAGAGCGGTTTAATCTGCCATATGAAATAATATTCTGATATTTTTTTTCGCCTTTATCGAAAAATAAAAAGCACCAATCAGTTTAAAAGGATTTAAATAAGAAGTGTTGTAAATATCCCTTATTTACCGGGGGAGAAAAATAGTGTTTGAATATGTATCAAAACGTATCCACTCCCATTTTTCTAAAATGTCAAAGTTGCGTATTATATTTGATGCTTGGTGAGTATAATATATTCTATCATATACATTTAACGTTCAACGAAATGCTTTCGTGTGCTGAAGTATCTTTAAACTTCAAGATTTCTTACTAAGTTGGTTTGAAAAAATTAAAAATATTAAATAAGCCTACTTTTGTATATTCAGTACTACCAAATACTTATCTCTAAAAAATAAAAGAGTATATATATATACGAGTATATATATTAAAGAAAATGTAGTAATGTTTATGAAATAAATAATACTTTTCGTACATAGAAAAAATGAATCAAGATAATAGCAATAACTTGTCAAGAGAATTGCTTTTTATTGCAAAACATTAAACAGATGCGTATTTTGTTGTAGGAAATAATATATGATCTTATCTATCTATCTATTTATTTATTTGCCTTTTCTTTATCTTTTTATAAATTTTCCAAATAAATTTAAAATGGAAGGCAAATCTTGTTATTTTCGCCGTATAAGAACTTAATTTTCCTCCTGTAAAGCAAGTTTCCGTAGTGTAGTGGTTATCACGTGCGCCTCACACGCGCAAGGTCCCCGGTTCGAACCCGGGCGGAAACAATTTTTTTTTTTATCCTCTTTGAGTTGTAAGTCATAAGACATATTATATTTCAGTTTAAAGTATTTTCAACAAAAAAAAAAAAGAAATAATAATCCCCGTTAGTATTGTATTTTGACGGACATTTTAAAAATTAGCTCGATTTGACTAGCTGTGAGATGAAAGTGTACCGTTTCCCAATAAATGTGTAATATTTGAAGTTAAAATATACAGCACCTTCATATGAAATCGGTGAAATTTTAATGGCTTTTTGACAGAAAAAACAATTTACTGTTAAAACACCGTTTGATTGTAATGTATCCGAATCATAATTTTTGGAAATGTAATGTGTTTGAAAGAAAAAAAGAAAAAAAAAAAGAAAGGAAGGGGGGGGGGGAGGAAAGAAAGAAAAAGATGAAAGAAACGAAAAAAAAAGAGAGAGAGAGAGAGAAAAAAAAGAAGAAAAGAAAGAAAAGAAAGAAAGAAAAGAAAAATGAAGACTACGTTTAAATATGTGAACAGGAAAAATTTAAAAAAATGTAAATTATGAGACATTTTTTTATTTTTCCTACTCTAATTTTATTGAAAATTAGAAAAAACTATTTCATTTTAAAGTATCTATCTATTGAACTCAAAATAAAAAGGAAATATTAAAGGAAAATAATAAATAAATAAATAAAATAAATGTTTACTATAAAAATGTGGAAGAATTATTTTAATTGTTTTAGAATTTTATTCTTTGCTAAATATAAATGCTTATTTTCCTGTTATATTATATAATTACATTCTTTGTTTTTAAATTGTTAAGTTATTACTTTCAAAACAATATTTTTCAGAAATTAATCATTGATCTCTATATCTAATTAAATTATTAAAATTTTTACGATATAGAATTCTGCATAACAATAAGAATTTTGATTTTTTTTTTTTTTTTTAATTATTATTATATAAGAAAAGCAAAAAAAAAAAAAAAAAAAAAGTGTTTTAGTAATTTCATTAATTTTTTCAATTCATAACTGGAATTTAAAGTATGAATAATTAGCTAATCTTACATTCTAACTTATACTAAATATATTAAGCAAGAATAAATAATTTGATTTTTTTATTTTTTCTCAATATTTAAGTAAAAAAAAAAACTTATACTGTGTGACAGTTATAATATCTTAATACATTCTTTTCACAGCTCGAATTATAGATGGCTATTCATGTGAATTGGTTTTTACCTTGTACCTGCTGTTAAACTGCACTTGGCTTGTGCTAAATGTTCATATATTGATCATTCATGATATATGAAAACTTTGTAAGATAATACCATAAATTTCAAAACTGCGCAGCAATTATTTCAGGTCGAAATAATAAAGCGAAATCCTTCATCAGACTAGATGATAAGGCATGTGATTACTTCTTCTTTTTTTAATATTAATTTATGGGAGATATTTATGTTTTTAAAAAGTTTTCGAATAGTTTCAGTCAACACCACATTTACTTTATTTATTATTATTATTATTTTTTTCTTTTTTAGTATATTTGTGTATTAATATATATATGAAAAACATTTTCAAACATTTCACAGAAAAAAAAAAAAAAAATGTATATATATATATATGAAATACCTCATGAAGAAATGGGAGATTTAAAACATAAAAAGATAGTCAAAATACAAGTATGAAAGCATACATTAAACAACACTTCTTCAGCGGCAGTGATTGAATAACGTATGCAAAAAATAGGTGAATTTCTGTATGTAAGCATAAAGCTAAAAGATTTTACTTCAGGCCCCTAATGCAGTCAATCAGCCTTAAACTCTATAATACCAATACCAAAAGATTTTACAGATATCACTTCTCAATTCACCCATACAGAATGAAACCAATGGAAAATAAAATTTAATACATAAACTAAATAAAAGGTAAAATAATAATAATAAAAGTAATACTTTCTAACTTACAGGCAAAAAGATAAAACCATTTACAAACAAAAAATATGAGCTTGAGGATCATTAACGTAACAAATTTAAATTGCTGCTAGTAATTGAAAATAGAAGTTGAAGTATTTTAATTCGTAAAAAAAGAACTATTTAATTAATAGGTATAAACTTAAAAAAAAGTAATAATTAATATTTTTATAATTAATTAGTGTAATAATAATAATTCAATTATTAAAAATACGGTTATTAATTATATACAGGCATATATACATATACTAGACAAATCTCTAGAAAAGTTTCCATATTTATAGTCTCATTTCGGAGTATGTTTCATTTTTAGTTTATTTCGCGCTAGGTTCTTGGAATGTGCCCATGTGTCCGAATGTCTGTGTAAAACTCTGCAAAACGTAGGGTTGATTTAATTAAAATTGTTTAACCCTTTCTATGATTACATGATTTGTAAACCTTTCTCTCTATATATATTTCTCTTTTAACCTTTTGATTTGTTTATGAGCTGGTAGACAGGGGTGTTGGGAAGTGCCTGAAACTGTTAAAACTCTCGAAAACGCAGAGTGAATTTAATAAAAGAGGTTTACTCAAGAAGTTATTTTAATGTATTAATTATTAATGGTAATTACTTTTTATCGTAAAATTTAAAACCTTTATTACAAGCGTGATTTCTGAAATAATTAATATTACTAGCTTGAATATTATATTTAAGTAATTATTTCAAAAAATATATTAGATTTTAAATGTCGTTTATTTAAACATATCTCTTATCAGTGTATCAAAAAATAAATACATCACACCAAAAAAAAAAAAAAAAACACCTTGTCAGCCAGCGTATGAAAAAAAAAAAAAAAAAAAAAATTACCATGATTTGAATAATAAAAATTTCTGAATTGTAGTGCTGCCATCTGTTGTCTTTAGAAAGAAACAGGAAATATGAAGTTTGGTTTGATTTGGAGTGTTCGTGTAGAATTTAAGGCTGGCCCATGATAACCTTACGGACTGCACGGCGATCTTAGGAATGAGTGGATTGCAATTAGTGAGTGTCTTTCCATAGCTCCTAGCCCATATTCATGCGAGTTTCGGAGAAAATCACAGAAATCGCCAAACGGCTAGGCTGATGAACTATTCCAAACGGTCCTAGCCCGTTTTCACGCACGTTGAACACAGTGGCGGATCCAGAACTTGACTTTGGGGGGGGGGGGGGGGCTAAGATTTTTCAAAGTGTTATTCTAGACCAATAAAAAATTTACAATTGCAATATTCAGTTGTGAATGTTAGTGTTTTTTTTTTTTTTGGGGGGGGGGGGGGAGGCTGCGGCCCCCTAGCCCCCCCCCCCCCCCCCCCCAAATCCGCCACTGGTTGAACAGCGTAGAATTATTTACTGTTATGAAATCGTGATTTTAGATTAGATGCTGATATGTGTGAATTTAAAAAAAAATCTGAGTTTAGACTTCGTAGCTGTAATAACAATATTTTCACTTTTGGTATATATGCACTGAAGAGACAAAAATAAATAAATAAATAATAATGGTATAGGCGTGAATATGCAAATAACACAGGAATGACCAATCGGAGTAACGCGATTAATACACATTAATACGCGATAATACATTTCTGATTAATATACATTTTTTAAAATCTGTAATTAATATTACTAGCTTTAATATTATATTCAAGTAATTATTTCAAAAAATATATTAGATTTTAAATGTCGTTTATTTAAACATACAAATTATCTCTTATCTTCTGTATCAGAAAGAAATACATCACACACACACACACACAAAACAAACAAACAAACAAACAAACAAACAAAAAGAAATACACACAAGATTTTAAAAAATCACATTTTTTAAAAATCTTTATTTATTTTATTTATTTGTTTATTTATTTTTTAATTTGTCATATTGTAAACCAATATTTTATTATTGAGATATTATATATATATATATATATATATATATATACACCAATCATATAATAATTATTGACCATATATGCTAGCAAAACTTTTATATAAAGTTCTACTAGCAGATTTCTCTTGAAATGCGCATCAACATATTTTATTTGGTCAAAGTATTGTTGGTCATGTAATTTTCAGCTGATTTTATTTGAAATTATAAGACTTTAATATATGAAGCGTTTTGAACAAACAAATGGTGGCCAATGAAAAAAATATAAAATAAAATTTTTCTTTGCTCTCTTTTTTCAATGTCATTCATTATACATTAGAATTTTACATTGTCGACAAATATGAACATGGTGCACTGATTATATTTTTGTTTGAAATTCATGGTATACCTTTAAGTAAAATTATTAAATAATTAGGAACAGTTCGTTATGAACAAAGTTATGATTTATAATATTAATCATAACTTTGTCCAATTGAGTTTGGTCTTGGAACACTCCGTAAATTTATAAATTTTTGCATAATATGAGTATTTTTACACAGATAAATTATTTTTCTCAAATTAGAACCCCCCCCCCCCCACCCAAAAAAAAAAAAAAAAAAAAAAAAAAAACTTCTGAAATTACGATTGTGTCTCTTCATCATTCATTCTATAATGATCTCTAAATAATGATTTTGATGAGAAATTTGCACACTTGGGGAATTTGATCAAATTTACTATTTTCTGATAAATCTAGACCCGCAGTTTAACAAAAAATATTGTCAAAAGTGAAAAAAAAAAAATCTGTCAATCATTTGTACATTAATTTTAAATTACAGGCTAAACCGCCGGACTCTAAAAACGGGAGAGTTTCGCCGTGACGTCACACTTCATGACGTTTCCGAAGGAATCCAGCAGTGCAACCGAAAATCTATAGTATTCTACATGGTATGTCAGTGTTATTTTGTTAGCAGTGACGATTTTTTTACTAACTCATATTTAAAAAAAAATAATAAAGACTTATCTTTATTTTTAACTTCAATCTATAATTTTATATTCTGAGACTTCGCTTGTTTATCTTCTATCCAGAGCATTGACTTTTTTTCATTTTTCAAAATTTCCTAAATATTAATTTGCTAATAAACCTCCTAAACAATAATTTATAAAATAATAATAATAATAATAATAATAATAATAATAAAACCTCGCACTTTTTACCATACTTTGGATACCAAAATTATTTGGATTTTAATCAAAATCATTTAATTAAATCAGTCTAAACTAAAGAAAAATAAATTTAGAAATCATTCATGTTTAAGTGATTGAAAGTTCTATTGTACTAATGTTCTACTACACTAATTATAAATAGTTCGTATGCTACCATTAAAAATGAAACCAAAACTAAGCACAAGCCTTGGTGATGCTATAACTTTTAAGATTGTGAAAATAATTTTACACTAATATTTCATTTTGAGTAGATTCAATGTTTCATAGTAAGTCTCTTATTAAGAAAAACAAAATATTCTTTGAAAATAATTACTCTCTTAAATAATAATAATAATAATAATAATAAAAGCTATTCATTAATTTATTAACAGGAACTTAGTGTGGCATGCACATTACTTTCTCTTATTCCGCAATTTAGAAGACATTTTTATCAACATAATCTATTCGATTCATTTTACATGGCATTGTATATTGTTTATAAACTATATACGCATGACACAGTGTATTTAAATTTTACACACAGATAAATAAATAAAAACAAAAATAAAATAAACCCTTGAAGTACTTTTTGTGCCATTTCCAACCATAGCGCTTAATGTATTTCAATTCCTTTGTTTGTTTTTGTAAACGAACGTTGAATTCTTTTCATAAAATATTCTGCGTAGGAAACGTTTTTTTCTATGGTTATAAAAAAAATATTTTTAATTTTATTATATTGAGTATAGAAAATTATAGTGTATATTAATGAAGTTTAATTAATACAATATATCAATGATAAATATCGCCTAAACATGTAATCTATTTGGATTTCTGTGTACAGATCTACCTGGACAGTACCTGTACGATCTCAGTGAAAAGCTTCAAGTAATATTATCATATGATACAGATTTAGAAAAATGAATTTAAGCTTCCTGCTAATACGTGTTTATGCTGATTACAGGTTCATAAACCACCGCTAAAAACCTGATTTTTGAATTCGGGGGACCTCAAAATGTGCAATTATAGCAAAAACTTAGTAAAGAAAATTCAACCTAAAAACAATACTTTTGTCATAAATAGGGAATATTTTTTTTTTCATTATTACTTATGCAGAGTACTCAGTGATTATAACTTGTGAATTTAAACTTGTGTGTGTGTGCACTATAACTTGTGAATTTAAAGCAATGACTCTATGTGTGTCATTCCTTGGATGTTTCTACATTTTATCTGTTTAATAATAAAACTATAAATTATTCTAAAAAAAGAGTTCGATTAAAAGATTTAACTGTTGACTGTGAAAGGAAAAATATTTAAAAACTGCTCATTGGAAACGAGTAATAAAAATCCCTCATGATGCTTTGGTACTTCAAAGCGAAAAGCTTCGGATAATATTTTTAAAATATTTTAAATAAAGTTTAATTTTACGTGTTTCCAATATAATAATAATAAACTGTAAAACAATGTTATTGTTTATAAAACTTTGTAGATATTATATGGCTGTACAATATCATATAAATGAAAATACTTGAATTTCAGTATTTTTGAAATGTGTTAATAAGTATTTAAAGCATTATTTAATTTAATTAAGGAATTTTATGTATGTTTATTTTTAAATAACTGCGCATGCTATTATTAAATGTTTTCAATTGGTAATATTTAGACAAAATAAAATGTTCCTTTACCAAAAAATTGTCCTCGCAACACCAAAGAGATTTTTTTTTCCCGAATTCTTATGGATTCAGTTTTAGCTTTTTTTCTGCATAGCTAAAAAACATTTTTATCCTCTTAGAAATTGACGTTATGTTTAGACAGATTCGCACGATACAGTATTTCTAATAAGATTGTATAATCTCAGTCATAATAAAAAGAATATTTTAAAAGGTCAAGCTGAAAACTCTGTTTTTTACGTTGAGGCTAACTAGGGTGCCTACTAAATATAAAGCACCCTAGCAACATAGGTACTCTAAGGCTAACGAGAGAGAGGAGATTTCTTTTCCTCTTCATAAAGTATGACGTCATATGTATTCTGCTGCGTTTTCAGGATACGGTGAACAGTAGTGGCACCAGAAATTCCCCAACGGGGGGGGGGGGGTGACACCACCTCCCCGACAGGGGGGGCACTACATAAAGAGAGTTTATTATATAAGTATTTATCAAAAACTGCAATACTGTTAATAATATTACTGTTAATATTTGTACCATTATATTTGTTAGTACTCTTCATGGTTTTGGAGATGATCGTGCCACAGACAGACATTTTCTAAAAATATCGTGGTCAAAATGTGTTCTGGACCTCTCAAAACGTGTATATTCATGGAAAACTGGAAGTTGAAAATTTTTACGAATCCAATACTTTCTTCTATTGAATATAGAATGGAAAAACTGGAATGCTCCAAATTTGTACAAGGAAAGAAAAGTGCTGTCAAAAGTAGAAAAACTGAAAAAAATTGTATTTTTTCCCCCGAGAGATTTTAGGAGTATGCCCCGATGGGGGGTCACAGACTCCCCGACGGGGGGGGGGGGGGGCTGTGCTCCCCTCCCTCCCGGCCCCCTAGCTGGTGCCACCCCTGACGGTAAATAGTGCAATATTTAAACTATCAAAAATTAATAATAAAGATTCAAAATGAAGAAGAAAAAAAAAAAGAACACGTGTGCCTTCCTTCTTATTTTTTCATGTTCTATTAATTAATGATAAAATTAGAAAACGTGCAAATTCCCCACTGTGGTTTCATGAGTGAAGAAGTTGTATTAAAATAATACCAATAATAATAATTACTTTAACACATAAATTAGATTATTCTCATTGCTCATATTTTGATTGAGATATTCTTCATTTTTACACTTTTCGTTAATTTTCAAATTTAATGAAAGGTATGATGATACATTGTTTTTGGTTACATAAAATCTATGTATGATATTAAAGATTTGATTTATTTAAAATTCACACGTTTACATATTTTTGTACAACACATTATTTATTTATTGTCACTTACTCACACTTCTGTTTAATTAATTATGTTGTTGCATAACATTATTTGAAAGTACTATATTTTGCGATCATGCGGATAATTAATTATCTTAGTCAGTAATTTATGTGCTTTAATACAATTACTGGTAATAAAATAAAGAAACAAAAAATAAAGCTTAAGCAATTCTTCAAATAAATAGTTTAAGTTTTACATTTTCTTATATATAATATAACATTGTTAATATGTTTTTCACTGTATTTTTGTACTAGTATGTTACAAATGTAAAATTTTGTGGTCACATTACACAGCACCAGTGTATTCAAGGACGTCATCAATCCATTTGTGTTATTGTTCTACGAGAACTGGTCTTTGGTGGTTGGTCCACACTTTTTCTTAAAAATAAATAAATAAATAAATAAAGACTATTTCTTGTAAAATATGGTATTCAATAACACAAAATTTATTGACACTTTTCTTATTTTCTCAGTAAATCAATATCAATTTGGCAGTATTATTAAGAGATAAATTATTTTTTCAACATAAGTTCAAAAACATTTTTTAAAAAAATGTATTCCAATTTTCTTTGCTTGTGAAAACTAACTGTTTATCACTGAGATGGCATGTAATTTTAAAATAATTATTCATATTTAAAAATTTAACATAATTTTGGCTGAAAGAAACTGATATTTTGCTGTATAAATTTATTGAGAAATAAATTATAATAATATTTGCATAACAATATTATTTATTTATTTATTCATTTTTTATAATAAAAAGATAAATTACATTTTTGCCAAGTAAAATTTTCTTAAAATTTTTACTAGTCTTATCACTTGTGTGCTCTTGGAACTTGGAAACCTATGGACTTCCCTACCTACCTTTACTAGGCCAAGTTTAACGGATTAAACATCATCCACGGAGGCGAAAAAGGCCAGGTCACCGCATAGTGAGGCGACCACCTACGTCTAACTTCATACTTCTGTCTACTAATCATTCATATATCACAGATAGTCAGTCATAGACATCTCCGATATTTTCCCCTATTAGCATTTAAACATACATTTATTTGTTGCAAAAGTAGAATATGGAATAGCTTCATTCTCAGCTAATATATATGTATATATATATATATAATGTAACGAATTTTATCAGATCTTATGTGGACGATACGATCCTTCGAAAAAACATATAAAAATATCAAAACGTTTGTTGTCTAATTTTTGATTCAAATAAAAACGGATATTTTACAATTTATTATTGTAGATTTCGATGTGTGTGTGTATGGGGGGGGGGGGGGGGGAAGGAGCTTTGAGCCCCCTTGACAAAGTGTTGGTTACTCATGTGATAGTACGGGCCTGAGTTGATTATTGATTAAGCATATCAACCAGGCCAGAAAGTGACACAACTTAAACATGTAGTATTTGAGAAAAATAAACTTAAAAAATAACGATAAAGCAATGACTAGCCTGCAATAGAACTGACATAACTGCTTCTCATGTGGATAGATAGCGAGGTATGGATATGGCCATTTTTATATACGTTGGCGCACTTCATACACATTTTTCAATTGCATAAACTCGATACTGCCGTTTATTGACTTGTGTCACTTTTCTAACAGCGAGCGATATTATTAAGAAGAGGGATAAGAAGCGCTATTGAACATGGCAGAGAGCGCTTGGTACTTCTCTCCGGTTTTTTCTCTTTTTCGAATAGTCAAATATCGTAATGTTGCAAGCTTGATCTCGGGATATATATATATATATAATAACAAAAAGAAGTATAATGGAAAATAAATAGATGATTAAATTGCCACAACAACCAAAAAAGCCTAATAGTATATAATATATATATTTACATTTTGACTTCAACTTCTCATTATCTATATACAAGCAAATATGAAATTTGTCGTACACTTTTAACATACTAATCATAGGAGTAGAGGGCTGAAAGTGGTATCATTCGAAAGGTATCATTAGCCAGATTTTCAGAATACAAAAAAATTTTCTTACGATGTCAAGAAGGCAATTTAAAATACTTTTATGCTTTATGCACTTTTTCCTTTTATACACGTATTCTTTTGTATTAAAAAATTCTTAAAGAAAAAAATGTTAAATCTGGCAATTACTTAAAATTCAAATAAAACCGTGGACATAGTAATTTGTATAGATATAGCGTTCTTACACTGTAAATAGAAGCGTCTTAAATTCAGACAGAAGTGTGTCTGAAATGTCAATTCAGACACATAAATGTCTGAAACACTTACGCATGCAAAATTTCAGACGCATGTGCTGTCTTAAATTAAGACACGTAAGTGTCTTTTTTATAAATGAGTTCAGATAAGTGTCTGAATAAGGTTGATATGTCTGAAATTAAGACATATAACATTTTCAGGCACATAAAATTTCAGACATTTTATAATTTAGGCACTTAAAAATTCAGACATTACAAATTTCAGACACTTAGAAATTCAGACATTTGTATTACTTAACAAATTTTCCATATGGAATCTACTTTAAGCAGCATGCATATCCTGTTTTAACATTTTTTTAAACAAATAAATTTGACATTATTTTATGTAATATAAGTAGTTAACTTATTTAAAATACTTAGACACGGATCTTATTCTGTTAAAAATTAAAAAACAAAGTTAATTTTTATTTAAAATTCTCACATGTAATAAATAAAAAAAATATTAAGATAAACGAAGCATGTAACTTGTAGCTTGTGTATAAAACTATATAAATCAAAATTATATAAATCTGTTAAAAATAAACAAACTTCAAAATTAAATGTATGTAGTTTATTCACAATATTGTATATTATGATAATATCCTTGTTAAAACTGTATTGAGCGGATAAGTTTTCATGCGGAATTTTTTTTTTACTTTATTTTTCGTCTCCTGAAAAATCAAGAATATGGACTTAAATCCTTTATACTAATCAGTACAGATATATATATATACTAGCAGGCTTTGCCTGCTGCGCTGGTCATTATATCGAAATGAATTCTAAATATTTTATATCATTAATAATAAAAAAAATCTCAAAAAAAAGAGAAAGAAATCAGTCAAAATGTAAGTTAAAGTTCGCGCTACCTTCGGAAACGGTTTTCCTGCTCCCCTCACTTTCCGAATCTCAAGCCCCAATGCCTTCGGCAGTACCTGACCTTTTTTTTTTTTACTCCCACTCCCATACGGGTAATGTTGAAAGTTTTGCAAAATTTCCTCCCATCAAAGTGCATATTGCGTACACTTAATCAACACCCTTCCCTTCCGTGGAGAATCAAAATTGTGATGGCATGTCTCCGGACCATCTCTAAGGGTGAGTCCCAGACCGTCGCCAATTGCCCATCTGCGCAGCGCAGCACTAGTGCGATGTAAAACCCAACCAACCAACCTCAATCAACACCCACTCATCAAAATTGATCATTCTAAGGTAAGCTGGGAACGTGTTTTTTGCCCCCGCCAGCCCAGAAGTGTGTGTGTGTGGGGGGGGGGGGGGCGGGGGGGGGGCGGGGGGGGGTAATTTCGCGAAATCCCTTTATAGTGCATCTTGCATACACATGCATAACCAGACATAAAAAGAAAAAAAAATCGAGATTCTGAGATTATCTGAAGCAAAATTATGTTTTAAAACGTGTTTTTTTACCCCCCTGCTCATAAAGGAGGGACAGTGGAGGGAATTTTGTAAAATCTCTTTATTCTATGATTTAGATACATATAACCGACCCACACATCAAAAATATCCTTCCTAAGATAATTTAGTGAAGAGTTACTCATGAATACATGTTTTTGTCCTCACCTCCCAAGAATGGTAGGGTGGAATGTTATTTCCTATATTTATTCGATTTTTCCGGTCGACCATAAATGACAACAATTTCAATATGCTGTGAGACAACTAACTTTCTGTGGCTATATGCATTTTATAATTAGTTAACAGTGGTTGGTATATAAAAAAATAAATAAATATTTAACCTTATCGTGGTACAGACTTATTATAGCTCCCCTTAGTGACTTTTGAATTTTTGTCAACATTTTAAACAAAAATACATAATTTATGAGATTATTGTTTCGGTTTTTCTTTCTTTCTTTCTCTCTTCTTTTTTTTCTAAATATTTTATAATTTATTTGTTTATATGCTTTATCGGCTACTTGGCTTAAAGTGGCTATCCCGAAAGTAGACGCCTTGGCAAAAAATGTCGTATCTACTTCAGCATCAAAAAAAAAAAAAAAAAAAAAAAAAAATTACTCTGCATTATGAATAAGTAAATCTGAATATAATGCTGAATTAGGTTTCATATCAAACGTATTATACGTGCCAATAAATAAGTGAATAAATAAAAACACTATAAAAAAGAAATCTAAAATAGAGGTATACTAAAAAGGATTATGAAACAAAATTTGAGAAATATGTTGGATTATTATTATTATTATTATTTAGTTTTGATAATGACGTCATTTTGTCATAGCTTAAGAAAATTTATTATTAAATATTTCTTTTACTATTCGCTTGAAAATATATTTTATTATATGTCGTAAAATAAATAAACTCGTAAATTTTTTTGGCAACAATTAAAAATTAAGATAATTATTTTTAAAACTTTATTATAGAAGAAATATCCATATTATATATAGAAGATATAATATAGATAACGTTTTTCTTCCTTCCCCTCCTCTTGGGGACTGAATTTCTAAAATTCCAAAAATTGGTTTTTAGGTAATTGTATTAGCTATATTTTAAAGCAAAAATTTTACGGATATCTGTTTTTTTCTTTGAGATATAAAGGTTTTTGTGAAATCACGTTTTGCCCCCTGCCCCCCATTAGGGACCGAATTTCTAAAATTCCAGAAATTGGTTTTTAGGTATTTATGTTAGCTATATTTTGAAACAAAAATATCACGTATATCTATTTTTTCTTTGAGATATGAATGTTTTTTAAGAAGTCACTTTTTGCGCATGTGAAATCACATTTTGTCACACACCCCCTCTTGTGGACCGAATTTCCGAAATTCCAGAAATTGATTTTTAGGCATTTGTTTTAGCTATGTTTTAATGCAAAAATTTTACAGATATCTGTTTTTTTCTTTGAGGTATGACGGTTATTGTGAAATCACGTCTTCCCACCCCCCACTCCCCTTGGGGTGCGAATTTCGCAAAATCGCTTCTTAGGGGGTGCTTACACTACATGTTCTATAAACTGACTCAGTTTTGAGTCAATGGCTCCAGTAGATTTTGCTGTGCGTTGATGAGTCAGTGAGTGAGTGAGTAAGTGAGTGGAAGTACTCTTATATATATATATATATATATATATATATATATATATATATATATATAGTAAAACCAATAGTAAAACTTTACGGTAAGCAAGTTTTTAGTTTTGAAAGAAATTCTTTTTCAGTGGATAAAACGAAATAAAGGAAAGAAGATAAAGAAAAAAAATAAATATGTTGAAACATGCGATATCAAATGAAAACTACTTCACCTGTGTGCGTCAATCATATCTTATGACAAAAATGCGATAGTATCTCTGACATTGTTCTTTTTTGATAATTTTTTATTGTGATTTTTCCTGTTTACATAGATTCGCAAAAATAATTGATTTTTCTCCTCTTTTTTATTTCAAAAGAGCGGTGTGACTCTTTTGAAATAATTTCTTGATAAAATGGGATTAAAAATATGTTGAAACTTATGTTGTATTATGATTTTCTTAGAATTTTATTTATCAGTGAGCAAGTTTGCATTTACAAATATTGATTTCAAGACACAACAATACATTATTGTTTGTTTGACTTTTTTTTTTTTTTTTTCTTATTGAAAGAAAAAAGCTAGCCGAACACTAGCACCAACTTTTATATTTTAATATAAAAGTTGGAATTAAATATAAAAGTCTTTGGAATATACAATACAACAGTAGGAAGAAATAAATAATATTTAATTTTACGTTTATTATTTTTTTTTTTCAAATTTTATAATCGATAAAGAAATACATAAATAAATTTGAATGTTTCTTAAAATCATAATATAGGATATAGATAGATAAATAAATAAATAAATAAAAACGCACATTTTATTATTTTCATATTGCGATGATACAAATGTAGAATATATACAATGTTTCCTGACTGTTTAGTGGATTAAAAAATAGTAACGTATCCTTATATTTTCAGTGCATGATTAATATATATATGTATTTATTATTATTATTATTATTATTATTATTATTATTATTATTTTATATGTATATTGAACCATAGTTGAATCTAGATAGTGATAGCTTGTTTACCCCGAACTTTACATCTATTAATAAGATAATTTTAAAAATGGAAATGTCGTATTTTACTCGAAATGTTCTTAAGTAAACCACTAAGAGCCATTTTTTAACCCTTTCAGGGGCACTAAGTAAAAATGATTGAATTTCCTTTTAAATATATATATTTCATAAAGTAAACATCCCCTACAAGTCATATTTGATGAAGAAAAAAATTCAGCATGTGGGGATTTTTTTGTGGGTGGTGGCTAGGCGTTCTAGCCACTGTGTCTATCCACCTAAAAGATGCTCCTAAAAATCAAACTAAAATTAATGATCTAAGATAATATGTAAGTCTGTTGTATTTAAAACGTGCATTACAGTATATTTACACTACCAAATACTTTTGAATAAAAAATTATTTTTCATAAAAATAGATAAAAGAAACTTCAAACAATTTTCCCGCAACTTGTCCATTTAAAAAAGTCACAGGCGCAACCTGCTTAAAGTTACTGTAGTTCTGCCATCTCTATTTCAATTTTAGAAGTACACATTAACTTTTCATAAAAGTGGATAAAAAAAGTAGCCACTGCACACTTAAAGAAAAATTTCTAAAGTAGGTGGATAGACCCTCTAGCCACCGCCCCTGAAAGGGTTAATTTCTTGATCATTCAATTGATACTCACTAAAAGTAATATAAAATGAAAAAAATTTCAGTTGTATTAGTATAAATTAATTAGTTAATTAATTTATTTATTTTCGTTTGTTTTCAAAGTGAAAAGTGAGATTGTTGGCTAAGAATAATTTAAGGTAAGAACAAATAATTCTTAAATAAATAAATAAATAAATAAAGGAAAAAAAAAAAAAGCTACATCATACATAACTGTGCAAACTAAAGCTGTTAGAAATGAAAAAGTAAAAAAAAAAAATCGTGATGTTTTAAAGACAGAAGATTTTAATTTGTAGATTATGAAGGGAACACAGTCATGGATGACATAGAAATATATCGAAGTTTGAAACATTTTAGGTTGACATATTTTTTTAGTTGACTTATGAAAAACTTGAAAAGCGTCTAAAGGCAGGGTATAGCTTTCCAGCAAAATTTAACACGCTGTTTCTGTCATCTAGCGTCGAGGATTTCATATAATCTTTGATTGGTTATTTTCACCTAAAAAATCTGAAAATAACTATACCGCTAGATGGCAGAAACAGCACGGCAAAATTTGCTGAAAATTTGCACCCTGCCTTTATACGCTTTTCAAATTTTCATCTTTAACCGGGAGTTGAGGTTATTGGTGAATAACAGCCTTACGGCCGTATTCACCAATAACCTCAACTCCCGGTTGAACAAAAAACTGGAAAAGCGTATAAAGTCAGGGTTCAACATTTTAGCAAAGTTTGACGCGTTACATCTGCCATCTAGCGGCATTGTTATTTTCAGATTTTTAACTAAAAATAAACAATCAAAAATTACATGAAAACTTTGACACTAGATGGCAGAAGAAGCGTGCCAAATTTTCTTTGAAAGCTACACTCTGCCTTTAGACGTTTTTCAAGTTTTGGCGTTGAACCGGGAGTTGAAGTTAATGGTGAATAAGGCCGTTATGGAGACGAGTTACCTGAGTTCCACTATATTCAATTACCTATACAAGGAAAAACTTATTTGGTAAAAACTAATATTTCAGTTCAATATGTTGTTAATCCATGATCAATCCAAAATATCAATTTAAATACCAATTTCGGTAATACTTTCACATGACGCTGTACAAATACAGAAAAATTAATGCGAATTGTATATTTTTAAAGAAATGATGAAGGATTTTAATGCTAGGTTGAAAAAGAACCCGCAACTGCACCAGAAAATAAAAATGGCCAATCCGCATTTATAAGATTAAACTTATAAATACAAAATTAGAGAATTACGCTAGTAATAATAATTGGATTTGCTTTCCCACGTTGTAATTTTAAGCAAAAACTTCTGAATTATTCTTGACTTAATATCAGCGCAATAAAACCTTTTTACCAAGTGCATGTAAAATTTATCTTATCTCTTTGTACTTATCTTGTCTCTCATTGCAATTCAGTCTAGCGTTTATTGCACTGGTCTGCAACCAAAAAACTGTATAAAATGTTTCAGCAGTTTCTTATAGAGTTTTGCTTGGTAAAACCGAAAAATACTGTTAAAAATTTCCATAATGTCTATTTTTTTTTTTTTTTTTTTTTTTTTTTTTTAATACAAAACTCATATTTTTAGATGAAGCTTGCGTGAACTCATGAAAATTGGAAAATTAGTGTATTATAAGTGATTATAAAAACATGTTCAGTAATTATTTCTTATTTTAAAACAATATTTATTAAAGTGCATTTAAATCTCGATTAACACGTTCACGCCGGCGCATTTTGTTTACATAGTCTACTCAAAAGTATCCGAGCACAAAAGTATCCGATGTCAAAAAAGTACACTTAAAACTGTTTTGTTCAATAAATCCTTGTCGAATCATGTCCTTAGACTGACTAAGATAATGACTCGACAAGGATTTATTTAACAAAGCAGTATTAACAGGGAGCAGCCCCCGCTCATCACTCTTGGAGCGATGTAGAGCGCTTCTAAGGGGACTACTCGCAGTTTATTGAAAAACTCAAAAAAAAAAAAAAAAAAGAAAAATACAAATTTCGCCAGGCGCAATCCGGCCTAAGCCGACAGTGGGCGATTATTCAGGTGCTAAATTTCCGGGCTATGCCCCACGCGACAGGTGGCATGAAGTATACGAAAGTTCTTGATTGAAAAGTCTATATGAGTAAAGTCTCTGGGAAATGAAACAGATTGCTAAATACTGGTACTCCTGCAAGTTGCCAGGATAAGATCCCATCGCGACAACGGGCAAGAGCAGATGGTGGAAATTATTGCCAGGAAATTATTATCCTTTCGCGACAAGGGGCAATACTTGTGTAATGAAGAAGACTCTGTTAAATAGCCACGGAGCAGGCAACCAAGTGCTATTGATATTAATTAATCAGTTGAGTTAACTAAATCCATAAGAAAAGAAAATATTTTATTTAACTTAATTATGAGTAATTTGCGCGATATTATATTTTCCAACCAATTATTTGGTCGTGGGGAAGGATTTCTTAAGTGAAAATTTTTGGTCAGGGGACAATGAAAATAATAATGGCTGGGAGTACCCTCTTCGCCACAAGGACACAAGGGAGAACGCCGACGACGAAACCTGTGGAGATAAGAAGGAAAAGGACCATGACCGGTTAAAAAAGCAGTAATGGGTGGGGTAAGGGTCCAAGAGTTAGGGCTGGCCTGTGGCAAAAGATTAAAAGTATATTTGCCCTTTTCAGACACACTCCACAGGTCTTGCCATTTTAAATTCAAAATTTCCTTTATTCGAAGTTTAACATAAGAGGGAGGGGCGGGGAGGGAGAAATTTACATTTTGGAACTCTGTGGCTTCTTTTGCCAAAGAGTCCGCAAGTTCATTGCCGGCTACTCCCCTGTGGGCAGAAACGTGTGCCAGGGATATTTTTAATTTTAAGTTAGATAGGAGATTTTTTATTTCTATAATCTGAGGATTTCTGCTCCTGTGGCGAGCAATAGCAAGCAGACCCGAGAGGCTGTCACTAAAAATGCTTATTTCTTGGTAATTATGATTATTTGTTGCCCAATCTAGGGCTTGTTTAATTGCAAAAATTTCAGCCTGAAAAATTGTATTATAGTTCTCGAGCCTGCCTGCCCACCGATGGACAGTCTCACCAAACGCAATAACACAGAATGCCGCAGCGACACCCTGATCGGTCTTGGATCCATCGGTAAAGATCGCCACCGAAGCAGAGGGAGAAAAGCTATTTTTAGAACAATTGGTTAACAGGGAAGCAACGTCCTTACCAGGGTGAATATTCCAGCTGCAGGTTGTAATTTGGATGGGGATATTGGGAAAGACTATTGTAGCTAGTTCAGTATCATTAAGTTGTAATATTTTGGTTTTAATACATGTCTGGGAAACCTGCAGGTGGGCATGAGGAATTCCAGTGATGACGGTGAGGGCATCAGTCGAGATAGTTTTATAACCTCTTGCAATTTGCAAGAGGAAGGGCCTTTGAGCAGAATTTAGTAGAGCTATTGCGTCAGTTCTAAGATGACCACCCCAGATGCCGGCACCGTATGTTAATATTTTTTCTATTATAGTAGTGTACCATGTTTTAAGGAAAGAGGTGGAGATACCCCACCTCTTCCCCACCATCTTCATTGAATTGTGGTAAAAAGTTAAGGTTTTTAATTTGAGATATTTGACGTGTGCCAGCCAGTTGAGGCGATCATAAAAAAAAATGCCTAGTAATTTCAGTTGTTTTACATGATGAACACTGATGCCATCAATCTTCATCTTGGGACTCCTCTGCAAGGCTTTAGGAAAGGCTAGGGTTAAAGCGTTAGTTTTTGAAGGGGATAATTGGAGATCTAAATCTTTAAGGAGTTTACTAAAAAGGGTGAGAGCTTCCTGGGCTTGTTCCTCCAGGTCTTTCCTTCTAGGCCCCGAGAGAATCAAGGAGAAGTCATCCGCATAGGCGAAGGTGGTAAAGCCCCCAGAGGCCATGCCGCACAGGATTTTATTGGCTATAATTGTCCATAAAACTGGACCTAGACATGAGCCCTGAGGACAACCTTTCGTTTGAGGAAATTCAGACATACCCTCGCCCCAATTGACGAGGATTTTCCTTGCTGAAAGATAACTACGGATGACCCCCGCAAGATTACCCGGGCAGTTAAGTTCTTGTAGTGCTTGGAATATGTGTGGCCACTCCACATTATCAAATGCTCCTTTGATATCCAGAGAGATGATAGTGGTGTAGTTCTTTGCATTAGAGCTGAAGGCGCAGGAACTTTTAATTGCATCTAAAGCCTGTTCACAGGATCTGCCCTCTCTGAACCCGTCCTGATTTTGGTGGAGGAGTTGGTTTGTTTCAAGATGATAGTTTAATCTGGTTACTATGAGTTTTTCGAGCAATTTTCCTAAGGTGGGAAGTAGGCAGATCGGTCTATAGGAAGTGGGTTCAGAGGGAAGTTTCCCTTGCTTTAGGAAATACACCACTTCACCTCTTCGGAGGGATTCTGGAAAAAATTTGAGATCTAAGCATTTGTTGGTCCAACCCACGAGAATCCGTGGCATTGTGTAAAAAATGTTTCTTAAAATTTTGAAATCGATATTGTCAGGACCAGGGGCCTTGTTTGTATTAAAACTATGTAGAGTGGCTTTAACCTCGGTCTCCGTGAAAGGAACATCCAAGGGAGCCGAGAAAGAAGGTTCTGGAAAATGTGGGTAGATTGTTTTTGGGAAAAGTATTTCAGTTAAGTGTTCTAGGTTATTTTTCTTAGAGGAAAGAGCTGGAGGACGTTCAAGTTTCAGCTCAGTGGGTGTAAAGAATTTATTACTAAAGAATTTCTGTGCTGTGCCAAAAACATTTGTTTGAAATGAACAAAATTTTTTCCATGCGATATGTTTTGCCAAGTTAACTTGTTTTTTAAATAAGGCCGCATGACGTTTAATTTTCAAATTGTGTTGCTGTGTAAGTGAAGGGTCTAGGTATTTGAGCTGTCTTTTTAGTGCTGTAAGATGATTTCGCATGGAACGAAGCTGGGGAGACCAGAAGGTATATGTGAACTGCCGGCCCGACTTCTTAAGTCTGAAAGATGAAGCAGCAGCGGATTGAATAGTTTTAACAAGAGTTAGGGTGAAATTTTCTAATTGAGTTGTATCTGTTATTGAATTTAGGTTATCATTAAGGGAGGAGATGTGTTTTGAAAGAAGATTATTAAATTTCTTGAAATTGCCATGTTTTGTTGCAAATCTTTTTGAGTAAGTTAGGGACGGAGTTGAATTTAACGTATAAGTTATATAATTATGATCTGAGTTATTAGCGATATCAAGGACTGACCAGTCATTAATTCTTGCAAAAGTCTTAGGATTACACAGAGTAAAATCTGGCCAGCCCCTGGCATTATTTTTGAAGAAAGTAGGTTCGGAATTCTCTATGTTTGCCAAACATATGTTATTTGAAGTTATGAATTCTATGAGGCTGCAACCCCTGGCATCCTCCCGTGGGGAACACCACAACGGGGAGTTAGCATTGAGGTCACAGCCACACAGAAAGAGGGATTTTTGAGAGATTAAATGCTGCCACTCCAGCAGACAGTCATCAAAGTCTGCGGACGGGGGAGCATAGGCGCTGCCCAAAATCAGCTCACCCTCCTTCGTAGTCAATGTAACGAAGACACAAAAGTCCCCAGTGAAAAGGTGTGTGAAGTTGAGGTTTTGGGTTTGAATTACAAGATGTGCTTTGTTGTTTTTCGAGCTGAACTTGGACCAGGAAGAGGGGAAGTCGTACAGATAACAAAGCAGTATTAAGTGTACTATTTTTGGACAGGGATTATTGCTAGTGCTCGGATACTTTTGCTGCCGACTGTAGCTGTGACCCACCAGTGGGTCACGCCGACGTGAACCCGTTAAACAATATTCATTATATGATTTACTTGACACCTGAAAATTTAAAAAAGGATGCTATTAAATAACTATTCCTTACACATTTGTTAAAGTAACTTAAGGTTAAAATATTTACGTTTATAGCATGAGAAATGTCTTTCTTATTTCATAGATTATTAAATTTAAAAAACAAACCTCTGACGGTGAATCTAGTAATTCTGTAAAGATATTTTTTATACTTTTTAAATTACGAAAGAGGATACGGTAATCCAGTTGGTAGAGCTCTGGGCTCGTCATCGGGCTATTGTGTGTTTGATACACGAGACGATAAAAGACCGCTGAGTAACATAAATGGCGGCTAATGCACGTAAAATCCCCTCTACGCTCCGTAAAATTAATACAGTCGGTAACAAAAGTCTCCGAACACTAGCAAAAATTCCTATGTAAAAAAAAGTACACTTATACAGTTTTGTTAAATAAATCCTTGTCGAATCCTGTTTTTAGACTGACTAAGAACAGGATTTGACAAGGATTTATTTAACAAAACTGTATTAAGTGTACTTTTTTTACATAGGAATTTTTGCTAGTGTTCTGAGACTTTTATTACCGACTGTACCTCTGAAGATTTCCGAAGTGGGGGAGCCATCTCCTTCGCGGAGGTTCAAAATTGTGATGTTGCAAAATTTTGTGGCGTCTGTATTTCAGGAATTACTGCACTTTGACATAAATTAGTGCTTTTCAACAAAAAATTTCGTATAAATGTGAATTAAGAGAACTATTTTTTATGAATCATTATGGAAAAAAATAAAAATAAAATAAAACTATAATAGTGATAGTAAACTGGGAAACATATTTTGTATATGTAGGAGCATCGCTTCCCTCCCCTTCGGACCACCTTAAAGGTGAATTCCAGACCGTCATCTATTGTCCTCTGCATAGCTCTAGAGCGACGTTAAATAAACTCACCCTCAACCTAAATAACGAGAGAGAAAATGAGGAAACTGCAAAAAGATATCCAAATATAATTTTGCAATCACTTCGTTTATCTCTCTCTCTCTATATATATATCTATCTATAATGAAAATTTTGTCATCACGATAACTCCCGAAATAATACTCGAAATGGAACCAAATTTGGACAGTGGACTGATCTTATAAATATCTTGGATGAGTTCGTTAACCAAGTTGCTCCGATTTTTTGTTTTCAAGTGGCAGCCACTTGAAAATTTCAAACCGACATTGTAAAAATCATATTTAAAGCAAGATTTGCTTGAATTTTGTTGTAAATACAGGCCACATAAGGGTCTCAATGAAGTTTATTAATGAAGTTTATCCGCTATTTTTAATAAAGTGGCAGATATTTTAAGTTAAGTGGGACCACTTGAAATCAGGCTACCACTTGAAAATTTAAAATCACTATAACTTCCAAAATAATACTCCAAATCGATACAAATTTAGACAGTGTCTTAACTTATCTTATAAATATCTTAGATGAGTTTATTAACCAAGTTGCTCCGCCATTTTGTTTTCAAGTGGAGACCACTTGAAAATTTCAAATTCAAATTGTAAAAAGCGTATTCCGAATTTGTTTGAAATTTGATGTAAATATAGACCACGTAAGGGTCTCAATGAAGTTTATTAATGAAATTTATCCGTCATTTTCAATAAAGTGGTAGCTATCTTAAGTTAAGCGGGGCCACTTGAAATCACTCTACCACTTGAAAATTTTAAATCACAATAACTTCTGAAATAATACTCCAAATTGAACCAAATTTGGATAGTGTCTTAACTTATCTTATAAATAACTTAGATGAATTTGTTAACCAAGTTGCTCCGCCATTTTGTTTTCAAGTGGAGACCACTTGAAAATTCGAAATTCAAATTGTAAAAAGCATATTCCGAATTTTTTTTAATTTTAAAGCATACATAGATTATACAGGTGTCTCAAATAACTTTATTAATGAACTTTATTCGCCATTTTTATAAAAGTTGCGGATATCTTAAGTTAAGCGGGACTACTTGAAATCAGGCTACCACTTGAAAATTTAAAACCCTGATAACTTTCGAAATAATACTCCAAATGGAACCAAATTTAAACAGTGTCTTAACATATCTTATAAATATCTTAGATGAGTTTGTTGACCAAGTTGCTCCGCCATTTTGTTTTCAAGTGGAGACCACTTGAAATTTACAAATTTAAATTGTAAAAAGCGTATTCCGAAATTGTTTGAATTTTGATGTAAATACAGACCACATAAGGATCTCAATGAAGTTTATTAGTAAACTATATCCGCCATGTTTAATAAAGTGGCAGATAGCTTAAGTTAAACGGGACCACTTGAAATCAGGCTCCCACTTGAAAATTTAAAATCACGATAAATCCTGAAATAATACTGCAAATCGAACCAAATTTGGACAGTGATATTATCATATAATTATCTTGAATGTTTTCACTGGGCAACTTGTCCCGACATCTTGTTTCTAAGTTCCAGCCACTTGAAATCACACTGCCACTTGAAAATATGCCATCACGATAACTTTTAAAATACTAAACTGATTCAAATAAAAGCTGGATAGTGAACTTATGGTTCAAATATCTAGGATAAGTTCACTTGGTGACTTGATCCTCAATTTTATGTCCAAGTGGCTGCCACTTGAAAATTTGTCAATATAGTAACTTTAGTAATACAGAATCAATTCGCATCAAATTAGGGTAGTGGATTTATCCTTCAAATATCTCAGATAAGTTCGCTGAGCATCTCACTCCCCTTTTTTTTCCAAGTGGCGCCACCTGAAAATTTCTTATGACGATAATTTTTGAAATACTGATTTAATTTGAACTAGAACTGGATAAGGAACTTATACAAGTATACTGAATGATTTCGCTGTGCAAGTTGTTTTGCATTTTGTTTCCAAGTTGCAACCACTTAGACTGCCACTTGAAAATTTGCCATAAAATTAACTTTTGAAACACAGCATTGATTTAAACCACAGTTGGACAGTGAACCTATGCTTTAAATATCTTGGATGTGTTTGCTGGGCAACTTTTCCACTGTATTGTTTCCAAGTGGCGGCCACTGGAAAATTTGTTAACACGGTAACTTTAGAAATACTTAATCAATTCAAATCAAAGTTGAAAAATGGATTTATCATTCAAACAACAAAAATCTAGAAAATTCCTGTAACTCGTGAACCAATCACGTTATTGCGTCCATCTTTGGTACATCGATTATAAGTATTTTCTCGCCAAAATTCGCCATAGGGGAAAAGTCGCCAAATTTGGCGCCAAATCCATTACCTGCGTTGCTGGATCTTTTTAATGCGTTTTCAAGGAAAAATTAGGCTATTTTTATGCTAAAACAAGCTAGAAATGCAGAAAACTAACGTTTTATCAACTTACTAATTGAAAGAATTTCTACAAAAAAAAAAAAAAAAAAAAATATTTTCAAATTTGAAACGATATTTTAGATGAGGAACTTTCTCTGCCATTTTGATCGAAGTGCCAGCCACTTAATTTTTCAACACGATGACTTTTGAGATTTTGAATTAATTCGAACTATATGTGCACAGTAGACTTATCTCACAAATACATTTCATATATTTTTCAACTTAACTCACCATTTTGTTTCCAAGCGCCGGCCACTTGAAAATTTTAAATTCACATAAAAAGGTATTTATGAACCGATTTGCTTAAAAATCCATATGTGCATGGCCTACATCAATATTTCTACCAAGTGCATTAATAATTTGTAGCCGCCATTTTGAAACAAAATGACGGCTACTTGATAAGGAAAAAGAAATTAACCTACCCTTCCGAATAAGCCGGAAGGACTTGTTTAATTTGTAGCTTTTATTTCCAAACAAAATAAATTTTATTATTTAAAAGTCAAAACTAATTTCACATTCAAGAAAAACTCATAAGCTTGACTTAAAATTTCATGAAAAATATTTTCTCATGTATATTAAATCTTTTTAATATTTTTAAGTAATTTCATTGTTTCAAATGAAATGAAACGTTTATGTTTTACTTCTGATTTTTATAAAACTGAAATATGACATTATTATGAAAAAAAAAACAGCCCACCATTTTATTTATTTATTTATTTTATTATTATCATTTTGTTTTTAATTTTAAGAACGTTATAATTTTTAGATTTGCTGTATTCAATTCTTTCATTATTAATCTTCACTATTAGTATAGATTAAAATATATAAACTTAGTAAATATTTGGTAAACCCTTGAATACTAACGCCACATCTGTCCACATCCTAATTAATATAACGTAGTATTGTTAGTCACGCCTTTTTTCTCACACCAGTATTTTTTGAGAGATTTTTTTCTTCTTATTTAATCGCAATTACGTTTGGAGAATATAACTCTAAAAAAATATTGGTGTAAAAAAAGGGCCGGACTAACAATACTACAGACCCACATAGGAATTTCAATTTGCAGTGAAATTGCAGCAATTTTGCTTTGTAAGCCAACAAACTCAGCGTGACAAGCTGTAAGTTCATAACAAGATTGAAGCAAGCTAACGCAAACTCCGAAGTCACCATACGCCAAATTTGCATCAAACTTGTCGTGCAAGTTGCACTCTTACTGTATCAAATTTGCTGCAAATTCGTTGCAAACTAGTAGAAAAGTTAGATTTGTCGTATTAAGAGTACTGCAAATTCATTGCAATAGGCAAGCTTGTCATGTCACACCAACTGTTAATGCATTCCAAACTTAGATTCTTATCACGCCACGTTATCTGCAAATACACATAGAAACATGTAAACATAGCTTGTATTTCGCATAAGACTTGTCATCACGAGACTTCGAGCCCCGCGAATAACACACGCTTCTTCCACCAGAAAACAATACGAGCAAGAAAACGTTGCGAAACCGCTTCAGTTTAAGTCTTTGGTTGAGTTTCAAATACTTACATAGCAATTTCAGTTTGCAACAGAAATGGTGTGAAAGGAAAAAAAAAATAATAATAATAATAAAAAGGAAAGATAGATTTATGTTGTGTCTACTTTGCGGCAATTTCACGGCAAATTTGTCGCATCAAATTTGTCATGGAAACATGTCAAAAAATTTACATATTAATATCAAGAAAAATCAAACTTGCTGCAAATGTGCTTGTTATCTGGGGGATATTAATTAGGATGTTGGCAGGTATGACTAACGCATATAAACCTTAAATAGACAGTATAGACTATACAGATTTTTTTTTTTTAAGTATCACTTTAAAATTATGAAATGTTGTATACATATGAATTAAAATATAACGATTTTAAGTATATTAAAATTTCTTCAAAATTATTTCAATATAATAAATAAATAAATAAATAAAATTCAAAAATTTAATTTGTTTGAATTTTTTTTTTTAAATTATCTAGTCTCTTAATCTTTAATCCCCCCCCCCTCTCTACAAATTTACATTATTTTTATTATTCAAATATATATTCTGAATATATTTAAAAATTACTTTGTAGACCAATTGAAAAGTTAATTTATAAGAAATATTTTCTATGTCTGAATGGTAAAATTTATGCAAACTTCAGGTGTTTCAAAATTTAAATTTGCGTTTTAAAGTTTAAATTAGGAGTGAATACACAGTGAAATACTAAAGTGAATACACAGATATATTTGAATATCTGTAAGGTGATTTTACTGTACATGTATTTACGTACATACATATATAAAATTTATTCTGAAACTTTCAAGACTGGAGCATTAAAAAAAAAAAATAAATAAATAAATAGAACTTTGAATTTTACATTTAACATTTTGAATATAAATAATTGCTATATTTATTATAACAAGATTGCTATATTTATAAATACGCATGTATGCGAATTTTCTTAATTTTAAAGATGACCATTCCAAAATAGCATTAAGATTGTTCTAAAATTCGAACTGCTCTATGTAATTCGCGCTTTCCAACGCAATTTTTATCTATCTATAATAATAAAGGAAAATGTCTGTCTCTCTGTCTGTTTGTGCATCTATACGTTCAGCCCCCACTGAGCGACACAGAAGTACAAAAACTGACATACGGATGCTCAGGAGCATTTCCGAGGGGCTCAGGAAAACAGAATTCAAAAATTTTAATTAGTTCCGGAGATATTAGTTAAAACGTCAACCTATGTCTAATTAAAAAGCCAGCGGATCGTATTTTTCACCCTCCAAGTAGAATTCAGTGCGTTCCTTAAAAGACGAAGCACAGAGGGAAAATTTCACGCGTTTCTGTAAAGCGATCCCTGCTCAACGATTCGAGATATTAAAAATACGCCTGTACCACCAGAAAGATCATTTATTACCGATTCTTACGATACATTTTTTTTTAATACGGATTTTTTAAACTTTTTAAAAAAGTTTTAAAAAGTGTCCAAAATTTTCGATCGTCTTTTTTGAACCACCCTATACGAAAGACTAATTGTCCCATCTCTTAACAACCAGTATATTTTGAAAGGACATTTAATTCTGTTTCGAACCATATAAAAATTTTAACAAAATACGGATTAGCGATCCATATTTTTAGATTTTACGAAACATCAACTTTTTCACAAAACATTTTATAACTCAAAATCTTTTAGAGATGAATCATTTCTTTGTTTTTTGCATATAGATCTTGATGAAACGAAACTTATCTCAAAAGATTAAGAGATTATTTCAAGAACTCAATCAGTTATAATTTTTTTAATTTTCTGCATCCCTGTACTTTTTCATGAAATTCTTAATCCAGCTTTGCGTTTGCCGATCGAACAATACTTTATATTTTGGTTACCATGACAACTCTCTTTTAACTTCGCAGACGAAATCTCGAAAGTGGAGAGAAAGAAAAACATCTGTTACTGATTGAGGTCACGTGTTCTTTGACTGGGATTAAAAATTGCAAATTTCAAAATTCTTCCATTTTTCTCTCCCGCGCACAAAACTTACTATACACTGTGAACATCACAAGACAAACTTGCAGTTCAAATTTCATCGATTTCCGTCAATAAACAAAAAATTTACATATTAATTTACATTTTAATTGCAAATTTAATTTTATTAAAATTTCAATATTTCAAATTCTAATTATGATTAAATTATGTAAAGATATTTTAAAGTACTTTTATATTATCGAAAGTGGAATTCGAGATTTCACCTGATTTACATGTTTTAAGGTCTCTTGATTAGGTTTTCTTTTGCATCTCAGCTACTAATTAAAATAATTTCATAAGTAATACCTCATTTGAAAGCGTTGTTGATTTGGAATTGAACAGTAGATTACAGAAATTTGTACCGTCAGATGGCGCTGTAATATTTTAAAATTTCAAATTCTAATGAGAGAGGAAGGTGTTGTAAGTTCTAAAACGGGGATAAGGCGCCGCAGTCGGCACCGAGCGGGACTTTGCTAAAGTCAGAAATTTGAAAGATCATAACATGATGAGAGAACAAGCTGTTTCAGATATTGAAACGGGAAGCGGACGCCGCAGGCGCTACCGAGCGGGAATTTACTGCGATTAAATTTTTCAATAAAGCTATTTTCACCATATGCCAATAAGCTGTTGTAAGACCTGAAACGGGAAAAAGGTGCCGCCGATGCCACCGAGCGGGAGTTTCGTAAAGTCGGATTTTTCAAGGGTCGCAAACCAGCTGGTCGCCGAAGGCGACTAGTCTATAATAATAAAAGAAGATGTCTGTCTGTCTCTTTGTCTGTGCATCTATACGTTCAGCCCCTACTGTACGCAGAAGTACAAAAATTGACATACGGATGCTCAGGAGCCTTCCCGAGGGGCTCCTGCAAACAGAATTTAAAAATTTTAATTAGTTCTGAAGATATTAATTAAAACGTCAATCTATGTCTAATTAAAAAGCGAGCGGATCATATTTTTCACCCTCCAAGTAGAATCGAACGCGTTCCTCAAAAGAAGAAGCAGAGAGTGAAAATTTCGCGCATTTTTGTAAAGCGATCCCTCCTCAACGGTTTGAGATATTCAAAATACGCCTATACCACGGCGATTCTTACGGTACAACTTAAAAAAAATATATACAGATTTTTTTATATTTTTAAAAAAGTTTTAAAAAGGGTCCAAGATTTCTTTCTTTCTCGATCGTTTTTTTTGAATCGCCCTCTACGAAAGAGTAATTGTTCCATTTCTTAACAACCGGTAAATTTTGAAAGTTCATTTAATCCTCTTTCGAACAATATAAAAATTTTAACAAAATACGGATTAGCGATCCATATTTTTAGATTTTACGAAACATCGATTTTCTCACAAAACATTTTATAACTCAAAATCTTTTAGAGATAATTCATTTAATTTCTTTTTTTTTTTTTTTTTCATATAGATTTCGATGAAACGAAACAGTTCTCAAAAGATTGAGAGATTATTTCAAAAACTCAATCAGTTATAATTTTTTTGAATTTACTGCATAACGCCATTGATTTTCGTAAAATTCTCAATACATCATACCGCGTTTCATAATCGTTTCGTATTACAATTCTTGATATTATGGTTACCATGGCAACTCCCATTAAGAGAGGCATACTATTGTAACAATCGCAGCTATCGTAGATCACAAGTCGGATCGTACACTCCGCAGCAAAAGTATCCGAGCACTAGCAATAATCCCTGTCTAAAAAATGTACACTTAATACTGCTTTGTTAAATAAATCCTTGTCGAATCATGTTCTTAGACAGACTATGAACATGACTCAACAAGGATTTATTTAACAAAGTAGTACTAAGTGTACTTTTTTAAGTCAGGGATTATTGCTAGTGTTCGGATACTTTTGCTGCGGAGTGTACGATCCGACTTGTGATCTACGATTAGCTTCGATTGTTACAATAGTATGCCTCCCTTACAGAGATAAAAGAAGAAATGTTTTTACTTCCTGTGTTCTTGAAGTGGGATTAAAATTTGCAAATTTCAAAATTCTTCAAATTTTCTTTGTCGCACACAAAACTTACTGTACAGCCCTAACATCACAAGACAAACTTGCAGTTCATATTTCCTCTATTTCCGTCAATAAACAAAAAAATTACTTTTTAGTTTGCATTTTACAGGGTGACAAGAAATAACTTGAACGAAGTTTCAAACGAAATATCTGTAACTACCACTAAAGTTATAAATTTATTTCATTAAGTATTGATCCTAGAAAGCTGCTAAACAGGTGTAAGTAAGTTAGATGTGATAACCATTATGGTTAACAAACAATATGCCATACTTGAATTACATAAGCAAGGAAAGAAATAATGTGAAATTGTTCAACTATTGAAAGTGCCTAAGCAGACAGTTTTATACACAATCAAAAGCTTTAAAGAACTCGGACATGATGGTCACAGACCAGAAAGAGGAAGAAAGCGCACAGTTAACACATCAAGAAACCGGAAAGTTATCAAAAACCGAGTTCAACGAAAACTTAGGATTTCAATGAGAAAGGTTGCCAGAGAGATGAAGATCAACAGAGAAACCGCATGTTTGATGGCAAGAGTACAGCTTGGTCTTCACCCTTACAAAATGAAAGAGGCTCTAAAGCTAACAGTAGAGAACAAACGCACAAAACTTCAAAGATGTAAAGAATTGCTAAAGCGGGCCGCAGGTAATCGATGGCAAACATTTGTCTTCACAGATGAGAAACTGTTTTCGGTTGAACCAGCTCACAATAGTTATAATGATAGAGTTTGGTCAGCAGAAGCACCTGGACCTTCTTGCATTGTTGAACGGCGTCAATGACCCCAATCTGTAATGGTTTGGAGTGGGATATGTGCTAGTGGGTAAACACCACTTGTTTTTGTTGATCAAGGGATAAAGATTAATCAACAAACATATCGTAAACTCATTTTGGAAGATGTTGTCTTACCTTGGTCGCAAAAGTTCTTTGGAAACAAAAGATGGACCTTCCAACAGGATTCCGCACCTGCACACACAGCTAAAGGCACTCAAGATTGGTGCAAGACAAATTTTCCTGACTTCATTGGAGCTCAAGAATGGCCACCATATTCCACAGCTTTGAACCCAGTCGATTATTCTGTTTGGTCCACCTTGGAAACAAGGGTGTGTGCTAAACCTCATAAAACTTTGACATCTCTAAAGAAATCCTTATGCAAGGAATGGGATAAAATATCAGTAAGTGAGTTGCGGGCCATAGCCGAAAATTTTGTGACACGTTTAAAGCTCTGTATTAAGGCTAAAGGTAGCCACTTTAAAAGTTTGCAAATATATTAGACAAAATAATGTATTCATATTTATTTTGAAGTTTGGTCATAATATTTTCAGTGGCATTAAAGTTATAATGTATTATGTGTGTCCAAGTTATTTCTTGTCACCCTGTAATTACAAATTTAATTTTATATGTACGCGATTTTTTAATTTTATTAATACGCGTAATTTGGTATATATACGTTTTGAGGGCCTAAAAAATATTTCTTTTTCTTTTTGCTTTCATTAATTGGCTACCGTAGGTAATGGAATTCGAGATTTCACGTGATCAACATGTTTTAAGTTGTCCTGATTAGGTTTTGTTTTGTATCTCAGCTACTAATTAAAATAATTTCATAAGTAATACATCATTTCAAAGCTTTGTTAAATTGGAATTGAACAGTAGATTACAGAAATTTCTACCGCCAGATGGCGCTGTAATATTTTAAAATTTCAATATTTCATATTCTAATTATGATTAAATTATTTTTACTACATCATTCGAAAGATATTTTAAAGTACTTTTATATTATCGAAAGTGGAATTCGAGATTTCACCTGATTTACATGTTTTAGGGTGTCCTGATTAGGTTTTCTTTTGTATCTCAGCTACTAATTAAAATAATTTCATAAGTAATACATCATTTGAAAGCTTTGTTGATTTGGAATTGAACAGTAGATTAAAGAAATTTCTACCGCCAGACGGCGCTGTAAAATTTAAAATTTCAATATTTCAAATTCTAATTATGATTAAATTATTTTTAATACATTATTTATATTATCGAATGTGGAATTCGAGATTTCACCTGATTTACATGCTTTAGGGTCTCCTGATTAGGTTTTCTTTTGTATCTCAGCTGCTAATTAAAATATTTTCATAAGTAATATATCATTTGAAAGCTTTTTTGATTTGGAATTGAATAGTAGATTATAGAAATTTCTACCGCCAGATGGCGCAGTAATATTTTAAAATTTCAATACTTCAAAATCTAATTATGATTAAATTATCTTTAATAAAGCTAATTGCACTATATGTCAATAAACTGTTGTAGGTCCTGAAACTAGGGTAAAAGGCTATTGGAAATTGGAAGTTTAAAACGGAAAATTTGCTTTTTTTTTTTTTTCAAACAAAATAACATTATGGCTATTTAAAGTATGCTCCTGATGTATCAACACACTTTTTTCATTTTAATGGCAACTGATTTATGCGTTTAACATAAAAGCCTGGAGAGCGAGAGTCAATGAATTCACGGAACGCATTTTGTACAGCATGCTGAGATGTGAATTTTTTTCCCTGTAAAAAGTTATCCGAATTTCTAAACAAATAGTAATCTGTAGGTGCAATGTCTGGTGAATACGGAGTATGATCAATAGTTTCCAAATCCAGCTGCAATATTTTTAATTGCGTTATGTTTGCAGTGTGTGAACGGGCGTTGTAATGTAAGATAATTGGTCGGTCTCTATTCACTAATCTTGGTTGTTTTTCTGCAAGAGTTTTCATCATCTGGTCCAAATGGTTGCAGTAAACCTCTGCCGTGATGGATTCACCAGGTTTAATGGAGCTATACTGAATCACTCCGTAACTAGTCCACCAAACAGACACCATAAGTTTCTTTCTATGAATGTTTGGTTTAGAACTGTGTTTTGGTGCTTCATCTTTATCCAGCCACTGCACTGAACTCTTACGGTTGTCGTATAGGATCCATTTTTTGTCACACGTAACAATACGATGCAGAAAAAGTTTGTTGTTTCGTGAAAGTGGAGAAATGCAAGCATCGAAACGCTTTTTCATCTGTTGTGGATTCAATTCGTGTGGAACCCACCTATTGAGTGTTTTTTACTTTGTAGATTCGACGTAAATGATTCAGTATAGTTGGAATAGAAACATCAAAATGTGATGCTAATTCACGCGTGCTTTCAGATGTATCACTTTTCAAAACAGCTTTCAGTTCTTCGTTATTCACTTTAATTTTGGGTCTACCACTTGACTTATTTTGAAGGCTGAAGTCACCAGAACGGAATTTTGCAACATAAATGACACTGTGCTATGGTTAGTTGAAACTTCACTAAACATAGCATTAACTTTACGAGCTGTATTCGAAGCACTGGTTCCACAACGAAACTCATATTAAAAAATAATAGGAATTTTCGACTTAACCATGGTTCCACAAAATCTTTTCTACAAAATGTTAAACAATAATTCCGAATTTAAATGTGTGTTTGGAAGAACTATGATGCAGCTTAACAGTACTTGAAAGAGAAACGAAATATTTGTGTAAATGTCAAAGATACTTAATGTCAAACTTCATACTTAATAAAACTTCCAACTTCATACTTTATGACCCAATATATCGTCGAGGGTAAATACGACTCGCGTCAAACAAAACAAATGTGTAGTAATAAATGTGTTTTTTTCACCTTGCGCACAGGATATCCCTGAAAAAATTTAATATTTTCTCTTGAAATTTTCACAGATTATGTAACATATCAGATCCTTCAAACTGAACCTAAATTTGTATCCCCCTCCCCCCTATTTTTCATGCAGGTGATACTTCAGATTTTGTTAAAAAATAAATGATCTTTAAACTTTTTTTTTCTTTTTTAAAATATATTTTTAACCTAAATTTGAACAAATTTAGGTTCAGTTTGAAGGATCTGATATGTTACATAATCTGTGAAAATTTCAAGAAAAAAATATTAAACAGTTTCAGAGATAGCCTTCGCGCAAGGTGAAAAAGAAAACACATTTATTATTAACACATAAATTATTAAATAGTTTACCACAGAATTTAAATTATATTCCAAAATGCATAATAAGCTTATAGGTAACAATTAGACATGCCCAGTGAAGCTTAGTTAACAATAATTTACTTAAAAAAAGACTCTTAAGTGCAATCTCCCCTATTTACAGTCGGCAACAAAATTATTCGAGCGCTAGCAATAATTCCTATGTAAAAAAGTACACTTAATAATGTTTTGTTAAATAAATCCTTGTCGAATCATGTTCTTAGACTGACTAAGAACTTGACTCGGCAAGAATTTATTTAAGAAAGCAGTATTAAGTGTACTTTTTTTACATAGGAATTATTGCTAGCGCTCGAATAATTTTGTTGCCGAATGTACGTGCATTGCAAGGAGATATTGCGCAAAATAGCTCTTTTGATTTTATTACAGCTGTTGCTTTAATAGCTTAACAACAAAATAATAATCGAAATGCATAGAATAAGAATGAATTCAAGATTATTCAGCAAACAATGAATATTTGGATTTTTTATATCATTCTGTTGAAGTGTGTGCAAACTCTCCTTAGTTTTACCTTACATAGAAAACATGCATTATTATAACTATTGTTTATACTGCGTTGTAATTATCTTTTTCTAAAACAATATATTTTCTAATAACATAATTAAATAAAGAATAAAGAATAATAATCAAAATTCCTATTTTTACTTTGTAGAGTTGATTCAAATAACTATTTCTAAATCTTCATCAGCCTTGAAGTAAACGAGTACGTTTTTCTTTCATTTTTAAATTAACGATTCAAAAAGTTGCAAAAATATTACTCTAAAGATTTTGGTCCCAAATTATAGTATACGTACTTACAACAATGTGTTCAGAATTATGTGCCGTAAATCTTATCTATGATACATGTATATGTTAATAATATGATTTACATAAATGGTACATGATAGACATAAATTAAATTTACGGTACCGTGTTGTATCGTAATTTACGACAGAATATATTTAGAGTGTTTAAATTTATACGCTTTGTTTTTTCTTCCATCTCTTTTTTATTTATTTTATAAAATATTAAAAAATGAAATTAGATTAAAACTACACAGACTCATTTAATTACGAATTCTTGCTAAACTTAATATTTCTTAAGAAACTTTCCATCGTTAAATAAAATAAAATAAAAATAAAAAATAAAACCATTTTTGCAAAAGCATTATGTTTTCCTTTTATAAGTTAAAACTTTGTTCCCGTGTCAAAACAAAAAATATTTTTTTATTGTGCATGAAAAAATTAAATATAATCATAATTTTATCAATTCATCAATGATGAAATCTCGTGACTTTCAAAAGAAATATGAACACCTGAATCCGATAAGAAACTAATATCAATAAAAATTATTGCTATCAGACACCCCTCAATTTTTCTTCCCCTATACTTCGACGCCACGTCATATTATTATGCCATCTTGTTATTGCTTACCGTAGTAACAAGTTACACAACGACATAAAGTTTAGTTCTTGATTTTATCTTCATTTATCACTTTTAGATAAACTTTGAAGTTCATCTTATCTTGTAGATAGAGTGGTGTTGTCCGTTTGTAGGTATATATGTAAACAAAATTCCCCCCTCAGGTAATATGTTATTATTTCTCATCAGTTTTACAATCATGGTTGATACAGTATTTCGCTCTCGTTCTTTGGGTGTTGCAACCGAAGGTCTCCCTGATCAATATGCTGATGGTAAAGCCGCTAAAGTATGGGAGGTATATATCGGAGAAAAAAGTGACAGAACGAAGCATTATAAAGACTTTTTATTGAAACTCTTGCGTGATCATAAAATTAATCATATACTGGATGTGGCGTGCGGTACGGGGTAAGTTTGAATATTTATAAATACTTATTAGTTACTATTTTCTCACTCTTTTAAAATATTTGTAATTTAGGCATTTTCTTCTGCTGCACTCGTAAAAATAAAAACCTGTTGACAGAGAACTTGGCACTAGAAAAATAAACAACGTTTTGAACGCCGAAGGAAATAATAAACTAGTAGACAGCAGTTTCGGTAGCATTTATTGTACCGTCACCAGTGCACAAAAGAAACGAAAAGAAAGTGTTCCTATATATAAGAAACGAATTAGATTTTGAAGTCGATTTTTTTAAACTTTGTACATTATAGGAATTTTAAAAACATTGTTGATTGTGTTTTCGCTGTACCTCCTTAGTCTGATTGTTGGAAATTTTACATTCAATCCGCAATTTCTTAATTTTTTTCTACATTTTCCTCATCAACTGTTTCTCAACTTCCTATTGGCTAATCCCCTACTTTCCACCTAATTCTATTGGTTGATTAAACAGTCGTAAACTCCGATTCCTTTCTTATATGCATATATATATATATATATATATATATATATATATATATATATAAGGAAGCAATTTCGTTTCGTTCCTTTTATAAACTGATAATGGTACGCTAAATGCTACTGAAACAGTTGTCTGCTAATTTATTATTTCCTATGGATTCAAGACGTTGTTAATTATTTCTGTGTTTATAAAGAAACATGTTTAAAAAAATAAAAATTAATTAAAATAAATAAATAAACAATGCCAATTCAGCTAAAAACAACATTTTTAGAAATTTGGCGTGCTAGATTTTACCGTTTAAGTAGTGACATTTTAGAAATAAGTACAGTTAAAATAGCTAAACTTAGTCCACTGAATTCCTAAAAATGATGGTTCCAGCTAAATTGACACCATTTTATTTAGAAAATGTAAGACTTTATTTTTGATTGCGTAGAAATATCGATTAAATTTAAGTATTAGTAGCTATTATATACTTAATTTATAATTAATAATTTCTAAAAGGGAAATTTTTAACCAATACGAACTGTATCAGAGGTGAAAAAGTTCAACTAGCATTAATGTTTCGGATTTGTATTTCTATACGACATTAAAAGGCAGGTAAATTATTGTTGCATATTTTTTTAATTCCTCCCCCCTCCCTTTCAGCCCCCCTTTTTTTCTTTAAATAAATATGTTCACGCGTTTTCATTATTGATATTTTGGTTAAAAAAAGGGGTGGTCTAAATAAGACGCTGACTTTGCGAAATGCAGTATTTGTAATGTATAAATCAAGGCATACAATAAGAAGTATTGAGTATAAAGACCTGAATTATTAAATTAGTAGATTCTTAATTTAAGATATCAAGTTAACTTGCAGATAAATTACTTAAGTGTAGACGGCTTAATTGTTTTTATAAAATATTTTGATTTTAAGACAGTATATAGAATTAGAATTAGAAATTGGTGTTAAAGAATTCATGGATAACAAATGATTTATTTTAGTATTTACATATTTTGCACAATTTCATTAACTCTCGGTATACTGAATCAAATATAATAATATTTTAGTCAGTTTTTATGATTTCAGCATGCACTTTTGAAGTAGAGTAACAGTAATAACAAACTGTAAAAACTAGTTTTATACGTCCTCCTTCCTCCTCGTCACTTGAAGTGAATAACAAACATCAAACATAGTTAATAACTATCGCGATTAAAATAAGCCAAAGCTGATCTTGAATTTAATTAATTATTAATTTTCTACAAAATCTGTAATTTTCAACCGAATTAAGACATTTTTGTTTGTAAACTAAGGTGACCAAATATCTCTATTCCCAAACGTAAACTTCCCCATTGAGGATCAGTTTTTGGAAATTTTTTCTCCAATCGTCCGAACTTCTCGAAAATTCTTCAAAACTTAATGTTTTAAAAATATTTTATAAAATTATAAAATAATCTTAAATTATAGAAGAATTTCATGCGTTTTTTATTTAAAATATTTTTACATCACTCTAAATTTCCTTCTTAATTACTTTCATGCATATGAAAAATAAAATATATTGCCGCTACGAAAGAATTCAAGTTTGAATATAAAAATAATTCAGTGACTATAATACTTATGTACCAATTTTTTCCTGCATATAAATAATCATTTTAAACAATTTTTGAATGTAGAATTCAGAAAACTATATTAAAAGAACAAAAAACCTTAATATTGTTCCATATAACTTTTAATGCAAATTGCAATATATTAAATTAATGTAATTATATTAAAATACAGTATTTGTTTCGTTTACACGAATGACATATGGAAAATCATCTACCATTCAACTATTTTATTCACTATGAAATTGTAAATTAGTAATGGTTATCATTCGTGAATACACAGTTAAAAATTATTTATTACCAAGAAACAAAAATAATGTAGTTCCCCCATATTACAAACACTTTCCAAGTGCACTTATGTTACGTCATTTAACCTTAAATATATTTTGCGTCAGCGAATTAGAGCATTTGGAAAGTCATCAGCTATAAATGTATACAATGTCAAAGCGAATTGCATCTGAAAAATCACATTTTAATTAGGGTAATAAATAAATAAATAAATAAAATAAAAATAAATAAAAGTATATGCTCATTAAACACAGCTAACAAACATTAAAATTAAACTAGCGTTCTTGAAAAAAAAAAAAAAGCATTGTAATCAGTTTATGTATTTGGGCGCTAGAACGCTACAATCATACAGAGAGACAGAAAAAGTCTTCAAACTTGTAAAAGCGTCTTTTTCCGTCGAGAGGTAATAAAACAAACGTCAGTCATACGCTTTTTCACACTGACAAAATTTCGACTTTGCAACACGCACACACACATAAATGTATTTACATGCTATTATGCCTTAAATTTCGACTTTTGCCATATTCTTTCATGAGATAGTCTCATGAATATAGTATATCTCATAACTTTTCTGAGAAAAATATTTTACATTTCTATGCGCTTTTAGGGATATTTGATACTGGAAAATAGATTAACCAGTTATTAAATTACCAGTATGTTATGGTAATGCAGTGAGTTTATTATAGGGGTTAATGTAATATTAAATGTATGAATTAACGCTTTTTTATTATTACAATAAGCGTCATGTAAATGAAAATAAAATTTTTAAGTAAATATTTCAAAACATCATTTAAAAAATTGTGTCTTCTTAACATTTACAATAATGATAAAATATGATTTATTTCTCTGAAGCCATCTTTTCTGATTCAGACTATCAAGAACTGAATGTTATTACGTAAAAAGCAATTTATCATCTGCGATGGTTCTTTAGACTGCAAAACAAGAACGATTTGTAATTAGAATTTAGCACACATGTGGCTAGCTGTGAGTCATTTCTTTATGGTCTAAAAATTATTTCGTAGTATAGATTTTAATATTCATAATTAATATAAGATGATTTTTTTTTTCAATTTCTATATTTAGATAATATAAAAGAGAGATAATCTATTAAAAAAAAAAAAAAAAAAAAAAAAAGTATTTAATATTGCAATACTTCATACTTCTGTAATCTCACAATACTTATCCACGATCCTGAAAGACTTCCTATTTTTTTTGAGAAACTATATACATATACATAAATGCTTTGTATTTAATTAATTTATCGTCGCTCGAGATACAGGAACTTAAGTTTGCAATAAAATGCAAATAGAAGTTACTGTTGAAACCAGAAAACTGATGTCTTTTTATGAAGAGTAAAAACTTTTTAAGAAAACGTCATAAATTCAAACAATTATTTCGGGTCGAAATAATTAATCACGCTCTTTCACCAGATAAAGAAAAACTTCCACAATTGCAGCTTGCAAGAAGAAAGGCATGTTATGCTTTCACACTGAACCCATGCTTGCTTTTTCTCACCTGATGTAAGATTGTGTTTAATTATTTCGACCCGAAATGATTGATGTGTGTTTTTTTCGATTCATGGCGTTTCCTTAGAAATGTTTATTCGTCAGTGATTGTTAATGATGAAATTGTGTATTATACTTTTATTCTTCTCTGCGGATCATACTTATGTTTTTTTTTTTCCCCTGCTCCATAGAATTGATTCAGTACTATTATTAGAAGAAGGTTTCAGAATTATGAGTGTAGATGCTAGTGACAAGATGCTAAAGTATGCTCTGAAGCAAAGGTGGAACCGACGCAAGCAGCCTGCTTTTGACCAATGGGGTATTTTAGATTTTTTCAAAATTGTTTGATATTAATAAAGAAATATATTCCACTTTTATATGCTGTCAATAATTATAAAAATAGTAATAAAACATACTTTCAGCATTTGTGATATCCAAGAATGGCTTAATTTGTTTTATAGTTTATGTACATCATTTCCCTGAAGATAGTTAAAAATTGAATATTAACCGAAACGTCGGAATGTAAAGATTTTTTGGGATATAAAGATATTTTAAATAGTGTGATATGCTGAAAGTATGTTTTATTACTACTTTTATAATTATTTTTTTAAATGTTTGATATTATTGAACTTAAAAAGATTATAAATTTTGATAATGAATATTAATGAATGAAACATAAATCAAAATTGTTAATGAACATTTTATTATAATACACCATACATATATATATATAAAAGAGGAATTAATAACCGCATATGTTTCTGCTAGAAAGGAAAACAATAGAAGAAATATGTATATAGATATATATTTTTTCAAAATCAGTTTTTTTTTAATTTATATTTCAGTACTTTCAAAAATTGCTTAATGTTATTCATTTAAAATTTTTATAAAGTTTGATAAAGTTTGGTAATGAATAATAATAACTAAAACATAAATCTAAATTGTCGTTTTATGAGTACTTCCTTACCGTTATTTGCGATATTCAATTATATATTTTTGTTTTATAAGAGGAGTTAAGAGTTACACATATTTCTACTAGAAACAATACTAAAATAAAAATTTTTATGAATTTTCATAATTAATATTTTTAAATAAAAGTACCTAGGGTCCCTAGACCCCTACCCCTAAGTCTGTTATACTACTTGAGCATGTATTGCTATCTGAGTTACATAGGTATGCAAAACTTCAGCCTCAAGAGGATGATAAGTGTGCGGGTGAAAATTCAAGTCTTAGATTTGACCCATACAGAATATGTCATACTTGATATACAGAATATGTCAAGCTTAATAAAAGTTTATAAAGCCTTACATTTACTGAAATAAAGTTTTCAAATTTTTCATTTAACTGTACTCCAGACCTAAAATTTTATTTAATGATGCACTACATACTAGTAACTTCTTTCATCGCTTACAGTATTTGTTTTAATTACACGTTAAAATAATAATAATAATAATAATAATAAGTAGAATATAAGATAGAAAACTCTACTTTATGTTAGTCATGAAAAAAAAAAGAACATGGAAAGTGCATGAAATGGAACTTAAGGGATTTTATGTCACTTCCACGATCGTAAAGACGATTTTCTGTGTTTATTTATACTTCCGACTCATTTTTAAATAATTGAAACAAACTAGAACAAATCTACGATTCTACAAAATCCTTTTCAAGTGGATGGTGGACATTATAAATATATTTTGAGAAATACTGTCTTATAGAGGAGTTATGAAAATTTGCATACACCTGCATCGAAATATTAAGTATATTAAAATTTCTCGAAAATCATTTAAAAAAATAGTTAGTATTCAAATTTTTTCAAATGCTCCTTACTAACTAATTTTTATCTACTTTCTTCGATTTTACATTATTATAATTTAATAATATATCCTAAATATATTTGGGTATTACTTCATTGCTAAGTCATTTAAAAAAAATATTTTATCGATGAATCCACTAAGTAATACTTAAATGTATTTAGAATATATTGAAAAAAATATTAATGTAAATTAGAGGGAAAGTATGAAAAATTAGTTAATCAGGAAGCATTTAAAAAATGTTAAATTAATTTTATTAGATTTAAATAATTTTTGAGTAATTGTAATACACTTAATATTTCTACGTATCAATATATATGTGTGAAAACTTTCATAATTTTAAGACAGTAATTTTCGAAAAAGGTATATAACGTGCACCATTCTTTTAAATATTGTACATAATAAAGAAAAACAAGAGATTCATAAACAAACACCGTAAATTGCTAAAAGACGCAACAATTACTTAATGTCAAATAATTAAGCACACATTTTCATCAAGTGCAAAATTTTAGGCATAATGTTGCATTTTGTCTCGAAAAACTTTTTGCATCTTTTCTCAATTCATGGTGTTTGTATACAAAGTACTTAATCTTCACCACTTAGCACCATTTTGTCGGTGCATTTTACTGTAATATACAAGGTACGTAAGTATGAAATAGCTCGTACAAAACAGAAAAATTTTCACTTAAATAAAATTATTAATGCTATTCGAAACGGTATAGGATATACTCTTAAGCTAATAACGAAAACTTTTTTTTTTTTTTTTTTTTTTTTTTATTATTATTTTTTTTTTTTTTAGTTATTGAAGAAGCAAACTGGTTAACTTTACCTGATGATATCCACAAACCTAATGGAGGATTTGATGCAGTCATTTGTCTTGGAAATTCATTCGCTCATCTTTTCGATCTGAAAGGAGATATGTCTGATATCAAATTAGCCATCAAAAATTTTCATGAGATGTTAAAACCTGGAGGATATCTCCTCATTGATCACAGAAACTATGATTATACATTAAAATACGGTAAAACTCCAGCTCACAGCATTTATTATAACGTAAGTGCTTTTATTTATATTTCAGATCTATGTTCGTGATTTTGTGGCCATGTAAATTTTATTTATTTACTTATTTTAGTTTGTGATATGTGATATTAACATATCTGAAAAAAAAAAAAAAATACAAAAATTGCTGCTTTCTTTCTTTTTCTTTTTCTTTTTCTTTTCTTTTCTTTTTCTTTTCTTTTTCTTTTTCTTTTCTTTTTTTTTTTTTTTTTTTTTTTTTGTAATTTATGGTGTTTATACAGAGTTTTTTATTTATTATTTATTACAAATTCCAGTTATTTTTATATGAAAGAAAAAAAAAAAAAGTTGTTGATTGTTAGAAATTAATAATTAATTTTAAATTTTTAAGTAGCTATCAGATGGTTGGGTTTTTTTTTTTTTTTTTTTACGTCGCACTAGTGCTGCGCAGATGGGCAATTGGGGACGGTCTGGGACACACCCCTAGAGGTGGTCCGGAGACATGCCATCACAATTTTGATCCTCCACGGAAGGGATGGCTCTCCCGCTTCGGTGAGCCCCAGAGCTATAATTTTTTATGGGAACATGGAGGACATTGCTGCCACGACAGGTGCACCAGCCACCATTAGTGTACACGACGGTTTTTGGCTGGCTCGAGTACCGAACCCGCAATCTTCCAATTACGAGGCCGGCGCTGTACCAACTGGGCTGCCGCGGCCCAAGTAGCTATCAGAAAGAAGGTCATGATGATCCTTAATTTATTGTATTTTACTAGAGTTGCATTCTATCAATCTCCCGCAGTAGGTATTTATATATTTTTTTTATAGAAGAAGCGTAAAAGAAAGTAACCTTACTTCTTGTGTGAATTTGAATCTATTCTTTCCTAAGTCCAATAACTAAAACACGATTGTCTTATGTCACATTGGTATTTTACAAGAGTTTCCACAATTTAGGATTTTTCGTTCGAATTCAGAAGTGTAGTGTCTGATGAAGAGTGAATTTGGAAATGATGTATTATTTCTCTTCTCGCTGTCTGTTTTGCTCAGGAAACTTTATGACTTGTGCATTCTCATTTTAAATTCTACCTTTATTGAAAACTTAATTAAAATGATGTAAACAAATTATTTCTCTAAAGTGTATTTTTAAACACTTATGTCACCTATTAAAGGAAATACCAGATAAATATATTAAAATCAAGCTTGATGAACATGCAAGATTTATTCATGGAAATTTTGAAACTTAAAATGATTATTTTAAGGAAAACAAAATTTAATATATTAATCACACTTGCTCTTATGATTTTAATCAGCTTCTGTCGTTGACCCCAGAGTTTAACGATATAGTTATCAGTTTTTCATTCTTCTATTTGTTCTAGTGCATTTGCACCTGTATGATAATAGTTGAGTTCAAGTGCAAGTTGTATTTGATTGATAACCACTGTTGCTCAAGATTAAAACAACATGATGGCATTATAATCTCTAAAAGATATCGCTATGAAAAATTTAATAAATTTTTAAAGTATAATATATGACAAGATTATATTCTGAAAGAATCATTGTAACCAAAATGCATATCGACCATTCCCTAGTGACGGGTGTGACATTTTGACTCATTATAAAGTGTTATAACACTATTTAAAAAGAAGACTGTGTCAAATAAAATCTTTCAAAAAATTAGTGTATTACCTTTGTTTCTTATATTATTGCCTACGGCAGCAGCAAAACAGTTCTACTATGCAATTTTTCCCTAATAAGTTTTTTTTTTTTTTTTTTTTTAATTTCGCGACGGATGTGACATTTTCGGAACATGACATTTTATAAGCAACGATATTTGTTAAAATTCGTGCAAATTTCACTGTGATAAACACTTGGTTGTTCTTTCATTGTTGAAAAGAGATTCATTTTAGTAAAATAATATCATTTTATAATCAATTTAATTTATTAAACTGATATATATATATAGTGAAGAATTTAATAACGTTAATATTAATATATATATATATATATATATTAACTGTTATATGATGGGTGTGATAGCTTGCGAATTTATTTTTAAAATTAGATATTTAAATTGTGAAAATTAAATATAAAATTGGTAATGCAGCAATATATTATTCAACCACACTTTATTAGCAAGTTTTCAAAAATAATCAAAGGTTCTAAATATGTAATATCTTGTTAACTATAAAAGATAGTAATGGAACTTTTTCGATGACTACAGCTTGAATTTTACGTAATATATAATATATTTTCTACTTACATGTATGCATTTTAAAGTCATTTCTATTAAAAAAAAAAAAAAGTCATTTTTAGCCAGAATAATGCATAATACAGTATTTTGCTTGATTGCTTAATTTTACTATCAGAAACAGCTAATAAGGTCAAAACAATGTTTCAAACCGCAAGATAATTTTGTTTAATTTGAATGTGAGAATTAGTAAATTTATTTTCACTAAATTCAGGAACAGCTTGAAAATTATTAATAATTTTTTCCATCGTATTTGAAATATACGACATTATTATTATTATTATTATTATTATTATTATTATTATTATTATTTTAATTTTTACGTTGATCCTGAGGTTATTCCCACCTAGTCATGCATTTTAAAGTGGTGTTCAGATTGCCATGCATTTTAAAGTAGTGTTCAGATTGTAACCTAGTGATAGATAGAGATTTATCCCACTTAGTTATTGGCATTGTTTTATATTGGTGTACTTCTTTATATGAGACATAAAAGGAAATTATTCCTTTGGCATGAGCCCTTAAATACTGAAAAAAGTCATTTGCTGAATCGACAGTTAATTTTCTAGATTTAAGTAAAATTCATACTTTTGATTTGACCATTCTAACTCTTCCATCAACTGCAACTTTCACATGGAAGGCAGTAGAAAAAAATACCCCTCCAATTATGGCCAAATAATTTTTTAAATAATATAAATCTTAACATAAATCTTACAAAAATGAAAACATAAGTATTTTTCTCCTTAGAAACACCAATTTAAATATTTCAGATTACTATGTAATCTAAAAATGCATTATGACTCTTTGAAAGGAATAATAATAAATTATTATTTTGATTACACCCGGACCCGTCACAAGAATTGTGTCACAGTCGTCACAGTGAATTTTCGATATTAAAGAAATATATATATATATTTTAAATTTAACTTGTTATACTTATTTTGGTTAACAATAAGCTTGCCCACAAAATATTTTAAACTTCTCTAAAAAAAGAGATATGTCTATATTTTATAAGCTCTTTAACGTGAGGAGAGTAAGAGAAAGGTTTATCTATTTCTAATTAATGTTACCTAAAGTTTAACTTATTTGTTTTTGAGAAAATAAAACTATATAACCAAACTTGTATTAACCATGCCTAATATTTACAGTCACAAATTTAAAGGAAGAGTTGTTTAAATAGTTTTTCAGAATGAATGAAAATGCCATGTTCTTAAAGCTTAATGATTTCCAAATTTCTTCAATTTTAAAGCTCAATTTTCTAAAATACTGTTATAATAACAAAGAATGTTTTTTATATTCATTTTCTATATAGAATTGACTTTAATTTGATGTATAAAAAGGGATTATTCAACATATTTGACAATCTAACATTTATGTCCAGTTTTACATAGAATGGCCAATATGTTAATTTTGAAAAATTAATTTTATTGAAACTGTTTAAAAATTTTTAATTAGTAAGAACGTCTTTTAAAGTTTGGTTATTAAAGAATCTTAATTCTTTTTTTTTTTTTTTTTTTTTTTTTTTTAAACTGTGAAGCTATGAATTAATTTAAAATTAGACAAAAAATGTTTTAAAAAATTAAAAATAAATAAATAAATAAATAAATAAAATAACTGTATAATCCTACTGTGCAAACTGCAGATGTTAATCTTGGTGGTTTTATTGAATGGATTTAAAATGTTTGAGGTACAACAATTGCATTCTACAGTTTGTTTATTGCTATATTTTAACGAACTAAAAAGTTTGAGAACTTTAGTTCTTTAGAATTGTATGATATAGTTAAAAATCTTATAATTTTGGAAATAGTCAATAAATATGATAGTTTATAAGTAGCTTTTATTATAATTTAAATCATAAAATACTCAAATTAAATAAATCAAAATATAAGCAACAAAAAATTAACACAAATATAAGAAAAATTATAAAATAAATGTATGTTACTCAGTTTCGCCGTCTACAATTATTAGATTTTTTCTTTTTTTACTTAATGTAATAATATCAATATATCGATAGTAATCTTTTTTATATAAAATTTAATTGAAGTGTTTCATTAATGTAATAATTTAATTCCTTAATGAGTTAATTTAATTGTAAGAAACTGTTATAAAAACATGCATGTTTCATAATTTATATACATTATTTTTTAGTAGGTTATTTATAGATTGTATATATCAGATATTTCATCGTTTAATTATATGCTCTTTAATTTTTCCTTTATTTAAATAAATAGTTTATTTTAGATTTTGCAATTATATTCATTCTTATATTAAACCACTGGTTGTTTTAATCAGTGGAAAAGTTTGATTCTCTATAAATTTTCTCATGTATTAAATAGTATACAATCGGTAGCAAAATTATTCGAGCGCTATCAATAATTCCTATATAAAAAAAAGTATACTTAATACTGATTTGTTAAATAAGTCCTCGTCGAATCATGTTCTCAGACTAATTTTGCTGCCGATTGTATCTTCATTTATTTCCTCATATCATAAATGAAATGTTTTTTCAATATATAAAAAGAATTCCAAAATAGTTTTGTTATTACTTATGCAGACAAATTTACTAACAAATATGCTATGTTATATAATGTTTTTTTGCTACATTTTCTTTAAAATTTTCAATTACCACTGATAATACTTCTGAGTCAATCTATAAAACTGCCATTATAAACAATCGCCATATTCTTAGTTTTTACAAATGTCTCAATTTTCTATATAATAGCTATAATTGTCCATATTTAGTATTAATCCCCAAAATTTATAAATCTCCTATTATATCTCGAACTGTTATTATTGGATGTAAAACATCTTATATTAATGCAAATAAAAATTTATTTAACCCTTTAAAAACAAGACAAGGTTCAAAGAAAATAAACAAATGAATTTTTCCCACTAATTTATAAAAGTAAAATTTTGTTAAAAATTTCCAATGCGAATTTCCACAGTTGGATATTAGAATTAGGTTGCATAAAATGTATCTCAATGCTCACCAAGGGGTTTAAAAGCAACTATTAACATCTAGATAATTTCAAAAATCCTACAAATTTTAACAGTGTAAAGACTATAGTTTAAAGATCAATTAAACAATATTAATTTGTTTCATTTCCACCAAATAATTAATTTTCTCATTAATAAAATCAACTTTATTTTCATACAATTATTTTCGAACTTTAATAGTTTATTAATTTAGAATAATTTTATTTTACACAATCACAAAATTTATCTACAAAAGATTGGGATCCACAGGGGGGTTCTAGTTCAAGTTTATATTCATTTTTATTATTATGAAAGGAATTTTAATTATATTAATATAAATTTATACCGATATTTTCACGAACATTTACCCCCTTAATTCTCTTGCTTTTAACTATCCTTCTATGTCAGAATTAACTATAACTTACCTTAATACATGCACTATAAAATTTTAAATTTAAAAAATACTTTATCATTGATATATGTTTGATAACCTTAAAGTTTTATCGTTTAAAATAAGCACTTTTGTACATTTTAAATCCTGTCACCGCATATATATATATATATATTAAATATTATTCTCATCCATACGTTCAGAATAAATTAATTATGTTCCTGACGGTATAAAAATAAAAATATAATCAAATTATTAATTATTAATTACCAAAACACTAAAGAGTTTTCAAAGAAACTTTGATTAAATGACACATTTTTTCAAGAGGCGCATAAAATATATGAAAATATTTTTTTAACATTAAAATAAAAACTTTGGCTGGTTGGATTGGCAGATGTTTGATTACAGTGTAATTGTGACATTATATTGTGTGATTGGTTGGGTAGGTTTCTGAAAGTAATATTTACATTATATTTACATATTTACATATTTACATATTTATCTTTATATTCTTTATTAAGCAACGTATACTCCATGATATTCGTTTATCATTATTTTCACTTTATTAACATTGTTGAGCAATTTCCGTATATAGATTTTGAAAAAAAAAAAAATCATAATTGTAATTTTGAACTTTTTAAATACATGTAAATTTGATTATTTACTAAAAATTACTAATGTATATGTTTAGACCTATTTGTCACTTTCTATATCTGTATCAATATGCATTAATTGTAACAGGTTAATTTTGTGAATCCAATTATTTTTTTATATTATTTTAAAAAGGAATAATATATTTACATCATTCAAAATAATAATAATAATAAAGAATTTTTTTGGGAACAAACAAAAATGTGAGACGATACAATTTATATGTATATTTAGTATTATTAATATGTTACGTAAAATTAGCTTTTATGACTGCATTATCTTTTATAACTGCGTTAACTTTTATAACTACACAAATAATTTTTTTTCAGATACAATTTAACTATTATATTAATTATTGATATGCATTTTGAAGAAATTCTTTAATAAATTAATAAAAGTTTAATTTTATAATATTTTATTGATATATGTGTTGTAACAAAGTAGTAATAACAAATAGTAATAACAAATATGTGTTGTAACAAAGTAGTTTTAGTATTAATTATAGATAAATATAAACCTGTATTTTTATTTTTTCCCGCTTAAAAAAAAAAAAAAAAAAAAAAAATAGCAGTACATATGTTACTTCTTTCATATAATAATATTTAATTAATTTTGTCTGTTATTATTTTGCGTATTTTCCATTTTTATCTTTCTTAAATGAACTTCCGATAATTTATGTTATAGTGTAATTTTAATTTTATAAAACATACGTGTCATATATTTTTTTAATATTACTTTTATAAATAAAAAATGAAACATTATTTCATTCTGGAAATAAGATTTTTATATTTTTGTATTTCTTTTAAGCCTCGAAACAACTCAACTCTAACTGATGCTTATTGTAACATATCCATATCTATTTTATGTACCGGCCAAGTATAATCACTTTAATACACGAAATATCGAATTTTTATTTATTTATTTATTTATTTATAATTTTTGTATATGGTCGTGGTATGTAATAAATCTATTCCATCGCAAACCTCTATTATCGCTATTCCTATAAAATCTATTACATCGCAAACCAGATTCATTTTTATTTATATTTATGAAAGTATGAAAGAGATTCCCATTGAAGACAATTCTTTCCCATTTTAGGGTTAATTTTATGTTAATCAATTATAAATTTTCAATTTCAATATCGTGTTATTTATTACTACAAATTGACTTTTTTTTTTTAACTCCTTGCATTTTAGTTTTAAGCAATTGATGTCTGAATTTGTATTGTTCATTTATTAAACTGATTTATTTAAATATGTATGTGTCATTCCATGAAATGTCACATCTGTCACAAGTTTTAACAAATAATTGCGGGAAATTGAATAGTAAAATTGTTTTATTATTGCATTAATATAATACCTTAGTTTCCTACATCATATTTTGAAACAACAGTAAAACAATCCTATTATATGTATTGTAACAAAGTTTTAAATGCAAGAATACAGATGATGAAGTTCCACCATTATCCGTAAGAACAAAATCATAATATTAAATAAATAAAGTAAAATAAATTAAAAATAACCAGTAATAATTTTAATAAAGATATGAGGGGGGGGGGGGGGGGAGAAAGAAAACAAAAGCTTTTTCACTTGAATATTATCCCCAAAAAAAAGTATAACAGAAAAGAATGGCCATCCATAATATACTTTAACATAAAGGATCTGATTTAAAAATTGAGAGAGATAGAAACTACATGTTGACAATAAACAAGAATGTACATACATTTCAGACTTTAACGAAAAGGAACAATAAAAACTTATTAAAAATTGAATTTGTTGCAGAAAACGTTTAGCAGCGATTTTAAGCAAAATACCATTCCATACGTACAATCTTGGGGGGGGGGCAATAAAATGAACAATTGAAATAATAATGAAAATTATAAAATTACAAAAGACAGAGTTATGCGAAAAAAATATAAGAGATAAGCACTTTTGTATTATATAATTTATCATTATAATTATCAATCACCAGGAAAGAAGGTCTTGAATTAGAAAGTTATCAATAAATATTTACATATAGAAAGGAAATTTTGCACAAAGTAAATTGGGTAAGTGCACCAGTGACTGACTATTTTAGAGTAACCTCTGATGTTTTTAATATTCTAGTCATCACAAAATATTTTTAGAAATCTTAAGTTAGTACATATGGTATGAAAGACATTCAGAACCACATATATGTTAAAATATATACATTTGATAACAACTATTTTTTTTTTTTTTTTATGAATTTTTATTTGACACCCACTCAATGTTTCAGTAATTGACACTGCCAGTTTTTCATTTTATCAGTAATTGGTACCCTATGTTCCAGTGTTTGACACTACTAGTTATTAATTTTACCAGTTTTTAGCACCCTATGCTCCAGAGTTTGACATAAAATGTTAAAATTCTTATATGTAAAATATATTATTTTATTATTTTTCTTATTTATTCATTATTTCGGGATGGATGTCAATTACGGGAGCATGCCGATCATTGCAGCACCTACCCTATATTGAAAAAGATAATAAATGTAGAGTAATACCTTTGAAATTTACAAAAAAAAAACCTATCTTTATGAAGGCAATTAAAGCAGCAGTTATCAAATATCGAGTTGTTTCTTAGAGAGTGATAAATGAGACCATATGAAATCACTGTCATTGCATATATATGTGTATGACGCATTCTTGAAACATTTAATGCTTCATATATAAATCATTTACTTCTTTTTTATACTTTATTCCATCTTATATCCTTATCACGTGGTTATTTTTATTTTTTAGAGCAAGCATATTAAAGATATCCAGACATCTGTCCTATATACCGGTGTTAAACCTACTATGGTGATGTTAGATTACACAATGGATATCTCAGATATAGTGGGAAGTTTTGATGACACCGATAGTGAATATACAAAGAAAGGGAGATATCACGGAACAGCAGTGGAGTAAGTGTCATTTTAGTTCAAATGTTTGGGTCAAGTTGTAGCAAAATTTAAATAATTTATTTCTGTCTTTCATATATATAGGGGAAAGTTTTCTTCGGTTGTGGGCACGGTTTTGATTTTAGCTTATAACTTCTGATAGAGTAGATATTATGCAAACATATGCATACCAATGGAAAGCTAGAACCTTTAGCAAACGTTTGATGATGTAACTATATTGATTCCGTCAACTAGAAAAATATTATCAGCAATTTTGTGAAGTGGTCATTTTTGGCCAAAAAAAAATGTTTACATGGTTGTAGGCATACGTGAAAAGTCCGCTGGAAATGAAAATAAATAAATAAATAAATAAATAAATAAATAATAAATAAATAATAGATAAATAAATAAAAATTAAATAAAATAAATAATAATAAAAATTAATAAATAAATAAAATCCATCATAAATAGAAAATAACAAAATTTATCCATTTTGTAAGGATTTAGTGGCCAAAATAACAACAAAAAATAGCATTTTCCTTATTTTATTCGTCATCTTCTTCGCCTTCCAAATCAGAAGTGCAATGCTTGCAAGTAAAATAATTTGCATGTACATTGGAACATTTAAAATTCCCCAAATGATCACACTCGTTGCATTTGATTGAGTTGGCTCTTGCTAGGCATGGGGGCAGATGTTCCAGATAGATGATACAGAAGTCAACATCATCATCAGATTGTGATGTTAGATCACAATCAGATCAGATTGTCCTGTTATTAGCACGCTTGGCCGGCAGTTTGACAGGTGAAGTTCTCTTACATTTTCCAGGCTTCTTCTAGAGAGACACAGATGCTGCGAGGACGTCCATATTCTAGGGCAGATGATTTTGTGTATTACTTATCCACTAAGCAATCCTAAATGGCATTAACCAGCGCATTAAAATCCTTTTTTTTTTTTTTTTTTTTTTGATCGGTTCATTTTTTTGGGGTTGAAATGCCTAATGATGCCTGAATATATATAAAAACAGTAATAAAATATGTTGTGTTGACATAAACGACCATATTTGACAAATCTGTAAGTCAAACACACCCTTTAAATGAAAAAAACAAGTGTACTCACAGCGGGTTAAATGAAGGTGCCTTGCCTACAACCGGGAATGACAGCTATTTTTATAATGACGGAAAAAGCAATTTTCGGTCTATATTTTGGCTTTGTTCGATATTGCATCACAAAATATAATGAATTTACTGCACGAATATACATTACTCTTACATTTTTGAATTAATTCCCTTCGATTTATCGCATTCTGAAAATATTGATAAATTACTTTTGTGTTGCCTTTTTTCAGATTTTTCTTACAAAGCAAATGCGTTTATTAACTTCGGTATTAGTACAAAAATTACGTACTGTTACAATATAAGTTTTACAGTACTTAAATCCACCATATTTTCTTTCTGTTAAAAGAAATGGTGGGGTGCCCATAACCAGAGAATGCCCATAATAGGAGACACTACCCTATATATAATGCATATGTATCTGTACTTCGGAGGTAGAGGACACAATGTCCTTTATAGTAGCTGATCAAAAAATGCACATTGAGGACATGGGGCTAACTCTTTTCATAAAATGGATATGGTGTCCTTTATCTCCATGGGTACAGATATATAACTATAAAATTTTTTTAAAAAGTATCAAGATTATCTTTCTTCATTTCGAAATATTCATTAGAGTTAAAAAATAAATACTTCCGAACTAAAAGAACCGCATATGCAATTTTACTACAAAGTTTGATAACTTTATTTTGATGCAAAATATAAGAATATCACTAAAACTATCATTTTGTAAATATTTCCTGTTGACCGGACGATTTTGCAGAAATATGATTGAGATTTTGTTTGCAAAATCTTAACAAACTGAATCAGAAATTCTTTTTAAGAGATGTTAAAGATGCTGACTATACAGTTCGACAAAATGTATATTCATGCGTAGTGTATATAATGGGATATATTTTGTAAAATGTTTATAAAGAACTTTTCTACGGTTGTTTCGAATTTCGATCGCTGACTTTTGTTTGAAAAAGCGAGTTTTCATAACAATCACTCTATAAATTTTATTAGAATACAAAAATATTTTTGCTTGCTTATCTAGCTGATTATTCATTTTGGCTGTGAATTCCTTTAAAACTAGCAAATTATGCCAAGATTGGATTTATTGTGAAGGTAAACATTACTGCCTTATATTTTAGATATCAATATTTTAACGCATTTAGTGGTTTTATTTATTTATTTATTTATTTTTATTTCACTGGTACACACATCCAAAATTTGAATATATCATCATGTAAAATGGAATTAACCTTAAAGTTTCTGTGTTTTTTGTATCAGTATTAGGTTATTTCTATTGTAGATTTCCTTATTATTTATTTATGTTTTAATGTGTAAACAGTTTCTTATAAACTTATCTTTCTTTACCAAAAACTGTGAAAGATAATTTTTTTTTTCTTTTTACATTCTTCAAAATCTCTCTTAACGAAAGACACATAATTTTAGTATTTATTTATTTTTAATTTTTCAGTGCTGTTCGCGCGAAAATTACGTCGCTGTAATTTTTTTTTTCTTTGTATTTCTGATTTTTTTTTTTTTTTTTTTTTTTGAAAAAGCTATTAATAAGCTGTTTAACCCTTTATCTACCTCATTATTAAACAGACAAAAAATGTACTTGAAACATATTTTTTTAGTTATGAGTACTTTTAAAGATATATGCAATAAAAATTATACATATCACCTTACAATAGTAATTAATTAGAATTTAGTGAGGTGATACTTCAGTGTACCATTCGTACATAGAGGTCGAAAAATGTATCAAGATCTCAAAAAAAGGGGTAAAAAAAGTGCATACTTTTTAAGCCCCTTATATTTTTTCTAAGATTGGTAGTAGATTCTTGAGGTAGTATATGAATTAATTATAACACACGCAAAGATCGTGAAAAAACAGCTACAGCGATTTATAAAATCTTTCTAGAACAAAAGCGGCGACATGTAACGTCTAGCGCCATATAGTGAGATTAAAGTGAGATATATAAGTTCTATTCTTATAAATGGCTTTGGCATTTCTTTCACAAATTCAATTTTATACGCTTTTTAAACTAATGGTGTTTTAAAGTACTGTCAGTACAGTTGGTAACAAAAGTATCCGAACACTAGCAAAAATTCCTATATATAAAAAAAAGTAGAGTTAATACTGTTTGGTTAAATAAATCCTTGTCGAATCATGTTCTTAGACTGACTAAGAATATGATTCGGCAAGGATTTAATTAACAAAACAGTATTAACTCTACTTTTTTCACATAGGAATTTTTGCTAGCGTTCGGATACTTTTGTTACCGACTGTAGATAAAAGGTTAAATGCTAGAAAAGTTTTAAATTTCTAATTCACAAGTTTTAAATTTCTAAATTCACAATTAATCTATATATATTGTTAGAAAATTCACAATAATATGTGTAATAATACATTTGTACGAATTCATAATGTATAATGTATATTGCAGATACAGTCGGTAACAAAAGTCTCCGAACACTAGTTAAAATTCCTATATCAAAAAAATACACTTAATACAGTTTTGTTAAATAAATCCTTGTTGAATCTGTTTTACAGACTGATTAAGAACAGGATTTGACAAGGATTTAATTAACAAAATTGTATTAAGTGTACTTTTTTTATATAGGAATTTTTGCTAGTGATCGGAGACTTTTGTTACCGACTGTACAATATAGTTTGCTTATTTAAAATAAAATTTTAATGTTTTTAATAACTGTTTTACCTTTTTTTCAGCCATTTCCGTCTTTCCTATTACCCCCACATGTTAGAACCATTTAAACAGTTACTGAAGGAAGTATTTGGAGAAAATAGTTATCACCAAGTATACGGGGATTTTAAACCTTTAGATCAAGTAGAAGATCCAGCCTTTTATATCCATTTCATTCAAAAAAGCACATAAGTAAAAGGTGAACTTTGAGAAGAACGAGAAAAATTTCATGAAATTCTTATGTTTATATAAGATTATTAATTTATATAAACAATTAATATACAATTAAGATAAATAATTTCAATATTTTTGTATTTATAATAATTCTTCCTTATCAATCTAGCCCAACTTTATGACAATTGTTTCTTTTATTGAAAATGAATGAATATTAAATTTCAAGTGATCAGAAGTTTTCATTATCTTCTAAAAATTGTTCAACTTAACCTTAATTGCATAGTCCATTGAGGTGAAATCGCAGTAATGTAACAAAAAATGTAATATACCATGGTAGTTACGAAGAGACTAAAAATTGAAGTATGTAATTAGTCATCTCAATGACTTTACAAATGGTCAAAAACGTTTGGTTTAAACAAAACCAAAATCGGCCAGTATTTTTAGTTGTAAATGGCCAAAAATGTTATAGTTACAAAGAGACTCAAAGTCGATTGTTTTAATTAGTCACACGGAGACTTTCAGGTTACTGTCGTGTGACACAAATTTAAAAACTTTTTTTTTTGTTGTTGTTGGTTATCCAGTTAATAAAATCCCATGTTAGCCGGAGATTCGGTGCTTTACAGTTCAGAAAAGTTTCAATCACGATTGCTTTTTTAATTTAGAATTTAAGTGAATTATTTCACATGAAAAAAAAATGACTTGTAAGTACTAAAGTTTACAAAAATTCTTACTTATGTGAAATTACATATGTATTTTTAATACATTATGTGTGATCCTTTAAAAGGCTCAGTTTTAAGGCTTTATTTAATGCCACCGCTTTTTTCTTTCTTTTTATAAAATAAAGAATTTTACTTCGAATTATACATGCACTATATTATCTTGTATTTTATTTTGTGTTATATTAACACAAGTTTTGTATGTTTATGTATTTAATAAAAAAATTTTATTTAACAATTATGTTTCATTTCATTCCAGTAAGATTTTCATTAAAATGCGACTTCACATAACTATTCTGAAAATTTTATATAAAAATTTTATAAAACATTTGCATCTCTAACAAAAAGTAACAAATTTTAGTGCTTTAATCAAAATATTTTTCGCTATTAAAGTACAGCGTCTAGAATAAACAGTGTGGAAAGCGGCGAATAAAATTGTACTAAAAAAATTAAGCCTGTCACCAGATGTCATTGTAATCAAAGCTAGTGTCACGATAACAAAACCGAGACTCCCTATTGGTTAATTATATGCTTAGATCACGTGATTAAACTGACGAAACTGGGAAAAGCCAATCAGGTCTTCGATTTGAGCAATAGATTCGATCACAGCGACATCTGGGTAAGCTTAATTTTTGTAGCATCATTTTAACATCACGGTTATAGGCGATTGCCACACTGTTTATTCTAGACGCTGTAATTAAAGTAATGGCAATTGAAGAAAAAAGTAAATAAATAACACTTAACAAATGCAAAATAAATGCTGTAGTTAAATAAAAATTAATAATCCACTTTATGCCTTAAGTAAGAAGGATGCAGCTTTAATTTTAACTAATTTTAGTGTATTTTGATATCAGCGTTTCAAATGAATGTCACTGAATACTAGAAAGATTTTAAATTAGATTGTACAGTCGGTAACAAAAGTGTCCAAACACTAGCAAAAATTCCTGTGCAAAAAAAGTACACTTAATACTGTTTTGTTAAATATATTCTTGTCGAATCCTGTTCTAAGTCAGTCTAAGAACAGGATTCGACAAGGATTTATTTAGCAAAACTGCATTAAGTGTACTTTTTTTATATAGGATTTTGTGTTAGTGTTCGGTCACTTTTGTTACTGAATGTACTCTAGACCTATTTCGATACTGTATTCTCCTTGTTTTGATATTATATATATATAGATAATATTTGTTTCGAATAATAAACAATTTTAAATAATTATATATACGGGGTGTAACATAAATCTGTAGACGTTATGAAAATTCATAAAAATTGAAGGAATTGGTAGAATTAAACGCAATTTGTAAAAAGTTATTCACCTGAAGGTGGATTTTACTCTTTCTGTCTTTTAATATTATTATCATTATTTATTTATTTATTTTTCTTTCAACGAAAAAAATTGTTAAAAATTTCATCGATAGAGGGCGTTTTACACGTGGGTAACAAGAAAGATGCAAATCAAAATCCTATGAATGGTACGGTTTTACGAATACCAGCTCATTTTTTATACTTGTGCATACATAAAGTTTTAATTGCGATGTTGACTTGGAGAATAAAGCGTTATTAGAAAAGATGTTTTACCTCAGATAAAAATCCTTAACTGAAGCTGCAATTGTAATGTTGTAACGTAATTGCAAACTGTAATTTGTGATAATGACGAACACATAGAATAGCAGTTATATGCATGTAAACCACGGAGAAGAAGAAACATTGCGTGCAAATAAATATAGTTTTTCATAGAAATGTGTGACTTAATCATGTACAGCGTCCTCTATCCGCGGAAATTTTAATTACTGTTTTTTTCTTTGCTAAAAATATTCCTCTTCCATGAGTTTTTCTCAAAACGCGCTCTATTCTACCAATTCCTTCAATCTTTATGAAGTTTCAAAATGTCTACAGATTTATCGGGCATCCGTTATATGTTACAACAAAGTTGTAGAATTACAAGGAAACAGATGATGAAATGCCACCATAATCCGAGGAAATTTCAACAATATTTTTTTTTTCTTTGATAAAAATATTCCCCCTTCATGAGTTACACTTTCTCTCAAATCGCGCTTCATAATCCTCAAGAGTCGAATAAATAAATAAATTAATTAAATTAAAATAACTAGTAATAATTTTAATAAAGATGTGAAGGGGATAAAAAATTCTAGTTTATTGTAGCCACCACGAAACTTTCTTTTATATTTTCTTGTAAAAATTCAAGCAGTACAAATTAATTATTAAAATTATTATATATAAGAACTATTTTCTGTGAGGAATGCCACCGATTTGCTTCTCAGAGAAGTATAACACTAAATATTCAAATAAAGTCAATTTTATGCTTCGTAAATAAAACTTTAAAAAGTGTGTTCCCCCCCTCCCCAAAATTGAAAAAAAAAAAAAAAAAAAAAAAAAAAGGATGACTTTGTTTTAAATTATTACATATCACTATTTGGACCATTAGTTTTAAAGGTAGTTTTTCACAAAGACACACATATATGAAATTTGTCCCCCTCAGGAAAGGGAAGTGATGCTTCTACATATACTTTTTTTCCTTGCTGACTATTGCTAATAAAAATAGATCGTTACAATTTCATAATCATCCGTTAAAAATAATTCTCACAGTGCACATTTGTACAAAATTTTATTCTTTACAACTGTTAAAAAGTTAGAAAAAAGAAACAAGATGGCAGCGCTACCTTGGGCGGTTTTAAGCAAGAGTTGGTAGCCATTAATTTATGTCAAGGTGCAACTATATATAAATTTTTGTGAAAATCTGTGCAGTAATTCCTGAGATACAGAAATTATACATGATTCGGCAAGGATTTATTTAACAAAATAGTATTAACTCTACTTTTTTATATATAGGAATTTTTTCTAGTGTTCGGATAATTTTGTTACCAACTCTACAACAGCTATTATGGTAATTTAAAGTAAATAACAATAATGTTTTGTTAGTTAGATAAACTGATATTTTTTCCCCCAATAGGAGACTACATTAAATCTGTACTGATAAGTAAGTATAAAGGATTTAAGTCCAAAAATATCGATTTTGAGTTAAGTACATAGTCAGACCTAGAAAAAAATTCTCTATCGATTGGTATAAAGTATTTAAATCCATGTCATTTAGTCTTTGAGAAAATCCATTGGTAAAAAAAGATTCAAGTCAGAAATTTAGCATTAATATTTGTATAAAATATTTAATTAAATTTTTTCCCTTTATTAAATGAAGGTTGACAATCACTGAACGGTATGAAGGTTATAAGCCAGCGTAATCCCTTTTTCCTAATCGATTCTTCTGATTCGTTTTTAGTTAGTTTAATTTTATTTTTCGTCTCCTGAAAAATCAAAAATAGGGATTTAAATCCTTTATACTTATCAGTACAGAAATACATACAACAACTAGAAAAATAAAATAAAATAAAGTATAATTAATTACATTAAATAATAATAAATTGAAATTATGTACACAAAATTATAAGCTATAACAATAGGCAACGTATATAAATAAATAGAAATAAAAAAAGGGACAAAGTAAGGTTTAATTTGTAGTAAATGCAATAAAACTCCAATTTTTTTTATTTATTTATATGAACTACCCACCCACCCAACCAACCTACAACACCTCCCAATCTCCTTAATCAATCTTCTACCCACCCTCCCTTCATCTTTATATTACGTTTTATTTATTTTATTTATTTACAGTCGGCAGAAAAAGTATTCAAGCACTAGCAAAAATTCCTATATAAAAAAAAAATACTCTTAATACTGTTTTGTTAAATAAATCCTTGTTAAATCAATCCTTGTCGAATAAATCCTTGTCAAATAGACTGACTAAGAACATGATTCGACAAGGATTTATTTAATAAAACAGTATTAACTCAACTTTTTTATATAGGATATTTTGCTAGTGTTCGGATATTTTTGTTACCGACTGTACTATGACACATATATAAACGTAATTGCAATACTTTATTAAAATTAAATATATCTAAAATAATAATAATAATAATAATAAAATAAAATAAAATATTCTTTTTCTATTACTATTATAATGAGAAGTACGTGCAAAAAACATAATTTAGTAATCATAGAACACTGCCGACATCTTTCATGTAAAATTATATTTATATATATTTCTTACGACAGATTTCATTTAATGCTCTTTTAAATTTAGATTAGTAAAACGATTATTGATTACAGATTATTTTCATAACTTAATAATGTAGTGAGACTAATTTTGGTTGAAAATTTTAATAATTATATTATTAAAAGTGGGTAAATATTTAGGAAAGTTTTCTGACTTAATAAACTTATAAATATATTGGATTTTTTTGTCACGTGATATGAAATAAATTTTATAGAGTCGGTAACAAAAGTATCCGAACACTAGCAAAAATTCCTATCTAAAAAATGTAGAGTTAATACTGTTTTGTTAAATAAGTCCTTGTCGAATCATGTTCTTAGACTGACTAAGAATATGATTCGACAAGGATTTATTTAACAAAACAGTATTAAAAGTACTTTTTTACACAGGAATTTTTACTAGTGCTCGGATACTTTTACTGTCGGCTGTATTTTGGTTAAATACATGCATGTTGCACATATATAATTTTTTTGACAGAGACAATTTTATTTTTATATTAATTGGAAAAAAAAGTTTTTAGGGAAATCCATTTTAATTGTAGCATTTATTAATTTAATATTTTTATTTTATTTTTACGACAGGACTATTTCTTTCAATCTGGCATTTTGCGTCGTTACCAATTTATAGTGTTCCACTTCGAAAATGCATGCCAATATCAAAATTTACCATTCAGTTTCTTACTCTATCTTAAAATATTTCGTGAAATCCATAAAAAAATTCACACATATTTTTTTCGCTTTCCATCGGTGAGGATTGAACTTACAACCTTCGAGTTCGTAGTGATGTGCTTTGACCACAGAACCAATGAGACTTCACAGACTTTTTCCTGATAATTTAGACTAGCGTTTTCGGATATTTTTAGTACGATAGAGAACTATTTCTTTAAATCTGGCATTTTGTGTCGGTATTTTTTTTTTTTAAATATAATGTTTGTTCTGTAGAAATTGAAACTTAATTATTAATAATAAATACGAAATTGTTATTATGATTATTTTACTAATTAAAATATTAAGTAAATGAGTATTAAGCAATTAGGGGAAGATACTATACAATCAATGCATTCGAATTTTATTATTTTATTTTTAATTAAAAAGCAATATAATATTTGAATATGTGTTTAAGAATTTTACTGAACGCCCTCTATTACTTTTTTTAAGGGTATTAAAATGCAAATATCAGTAGTCCTGTCGTACTAAATTAAATTTTGTCATAGACAGAATTTCATCCACAGTCTTGTTTTTTTTTTTTTTTTTTTTTTTTTTACTTCGATAAGCATTTTTTTTTTTTTTTTTTTTTTTTTTTTTACGAAACAAGAGGCTAATGATAATGCTTTTATACACAGAGAGATAGAAACATGAACTAAAACGTGTAAAAAAATAAATCTCAAAACAACAATCGTATCATTTATCACAAATATCAGTATATGTTTTATAACATTTAAAATGAATTTTTAGAACTAAAAACTTAATTGATTGATTTTTAAGAATAATTTTAGTTAAAGTTAAATTAGAGGGATAATCTAATGTAAATGAATTAGAAGATCTACTACAGCTGGCAGCAAAAGTATCCGAGCACTAGCAAAAAGCCCTATGTAAATAAAGGACACTTAATGCTGTTTTGTTAAATAAATCCTTTTCGAACAGGATTCGGCAAGGATTTATTTAACAAAATTGTATTAAGTGTACTTTTTTAATAAAGGAATTTAGTTAAGTTAAGTAAGTTTAATGTTGCTCTAGAACTACACAGTGGGCAGTTGGTAATGGTATAGATTTACCCGTAGAGGTGGTCTGAATACATGCCATTATAACTTTGTTCCTCCGAGGAGGAGTAACTCCTTCACTTCAGTAATCTTCAAAGGCATTGGTTATACCATACGGTACAGTCGGTAACAAAAGTGTCCGAACACTAGCAAAAATTCCTATGCAAAAAAAGTACACTTCATAGGGTTTTGTTAAATAAATCCTTATCGAATCATGTTCTTACAGTGACTAAGAACAGAATTTGACAAGGATTTATTTAACAGAACCGTGTGAAATGTGCTTTTTTAACATAGGAATTTTTGTAGTTTTCGGACACTTTTGTTACCGACTGTACACGGTATAAGGAAAGGGCACATGACGTCACTCGCAGTCAAGTTATAGGTAAAGTTACATAACATTGGCATTTCCACCAATACAGGTTGATCTTTTGCCACTCGACAGTGGCAAAGATTGATTGACGGAGCGTTTGTTTGTAAACATGCCCTTTCCTTATTGCAGACTGACACGACCCCTTTAAAAGATTGAAAAAAAAAAGTTAAGTTGAGCTGAGTGGACTTAATGTTACACTAGAGCTACGCAATGTGCAATTGGAGACGGTTTAGGATCCCTAGACGTGATTCGAAGACACGTCATCACAATTTGGATCCTCGTGGTATAGGAGATGGCTCTCATGCTTCGGTAACCGCAGAGATAAAAATATTACGGTAAATGGGAAAGTTAAGTTGAGCTGAGTGGACTTAATGTTACACTAAAAATATTACGGTAAATGGGAGACACAAACATTGCAGCTACGACAGTATAGCACCTAGAATGTACAGAAAGGTAAGCACTTATAACTGAATGCTTAAAATACTACAATAAAAAAATTAAACCTCCCCTGTCGGTCAAGTTGGCTCCCCTCCAACTTTTTGGACCTGTCCTCACTGCCAGTTTTTTTTTTTTTTTTTTTTGGGCTACACTATAACTCTTCAGTATTCCAAGGCAGTCACCAGCTTTCCGCCTTAAAGTGGTAAAGAATCGCAACATCATCCAATCAACGTTCCCGTTCTTCTGTTAATAACTACTCTCTTTTTAATTAGCGTTTTCTCGCGAGAGAGCCAAGCTCCGGCGCTCTTCAGTTTTATTTTCATATGTCACTATGTTGCCCTCTGTCGCATAAGAGCTCTGCTTTGGCGACCTTTGTAATTTTTTTTTAATGCATTAAACTACGTGGGAGGCTTAATCTTTAGAGACGGGCTCTTTTAAATCTCCACAGTGCCATCAAAGCCCCTGTTTAAAGACTAAAATCGCCCAAAACTGCTGCATAGTTGTGAGTGGCTTCCTTCCGTCTTTGAATCTTTGAACCTCAACTAGACTTCGATTACGAGCACATCGCAATTTGGATCCTCCGCGGTATAGGGGATGGCTCTCAGGCTTCGGCTACCGCCAACACCTCCTGTAATAATGCCACCGAGCTGAGCTCTACGTCATGGAAGATCGGCCAATTTTATCCAATCAACAGTTCCTATGATACATGTTGGATCGTGGGGATTGGATGAAATTGGCCGATCTTCCGTGACGTGGGGCTCAGCTCGGAGGCATTATTACAGGTGGTGTTGCTACCGCAGAGATAACAATATTACGGTGCAGTCGGTAACAAAAGTCTCCGAACACTATCAAAAATTCCTATATAAAAAAATTACACTTAATATAGTTTTGTTAAATAAATCCTTGTCGAATCCTGTTCTTAGTCAGTCTAAAAACAGGATTTGACAAGGATTTATTTAACAAAACTGTATTAAGTGTACTTTTTTTACATAGGATTTTTTGCTAGTGTTCGGAGATTTTTGTTACCGACTGTACATGGGAGACATAACTACAGCGTCTAGAATAAACAGTGTGGAAATCGCCTATAACCGTAATGTTAAAATAATGCTACACAAATTAAGCTTCCCCAGATGTCGCTGTAATCGAAGATTTTGCTCAAATCGAAGACCTGATTGGCTTTTACCCTTTTTCGTCAGCTCAATCACGTGATCTAAGCACATAATTAACCAATAGGCAGTCTCAGTTTTGATGACGGGACACTAGCTTCGATTACAATAACATCTGGTGTCAGGCTTAATTTTTTTAGTACAATTTTATTTGCTTCTTCCCACACTGTTTATTCTAGACGCTGTAACATAACCATTGCAGCTACGATAGTCTTTAAGTGAATCAGACCAACACATCCTGTAATACAGTCGGCAGCAAAAGTATCCGAGCACTAGCAAAAATTCCTATAAAAAAAAGTACACTAATACAGTTTTGTTGAATAAAGCCCTGTAGAATCCTGCTCTTATTCAGTCTAAGAACATGATTCGATAAGGAGTTATTTAACAAAACAGTATTAAGTGTACTTTTTTTTTGCATCGGAATTTTCGCTAGTGCTCGTGTACTTTTGCTGCCGACTGTAATGTCTCCGAACTGAGCTTTATGCCACAGAAGATCGACTAATTACTTTCAATCAACAATTCTTTAAATATTTATAGAAAGGTTGGGATTCGATATAATCGGTCGATCTTCCGATCTTCGGTAAGCTCAACTCGGAGGCATTATTATAGGCCCGGGTTTTACTGCATGTTAAAGATATGTAATGAGCAAATGATTAAAAAAACGAAATTAATTATTTTGAAATGTGTCGATTAAGGTCGCTCAAAAATGTATGCAGTGTCAACGGTCTTATCACCGTATAATAAATCCTCTTCGGATCACGGAAGCCAGGAAGCCGTCCCCTCTGGGAAGGATAAAAAATGTAATGGCATGTCTCTAGATCACTTTTAAGGGCCTGTCTTAGACCATCGCCAATCGCTTTTAGGGTAGCACTAGTGCGACGTAAAGCCCACCCAACCTCAATCTTGTAATAAAAATTCGCTGTATACTTTTACGGTTGATTGGTTCATTTGCTTTAATCCTTCTCTTCAAAGAATTTTTGTAGATGTTTTATCTCTCGTTTTAGATGCAGTTTGGATTCTGACTTTAACAGAGAATAATGGAGCACTAAATGTCTGTAAAACATTTTTTATACGTGTTATCTATTATTCACTTACATACATGAAAAAAATGGGTGTTTCTTTGAAGATCGGTTGTTCAGTAAAATTTTATTTCTTACTCTTGTGGATCACGAAAATTAATTTTGTAAGTTTTTTACGTACTTAGATAGTCTTAAATTGTCATATTACTATTTAAATATAAATCCATTCCTTTAAAAGTAACTTTTTTTACTTATAAAGAAATATTTTGTATTTACGAATTGTTGACCTTTTTGAAATTTATTAAATCGTACTCCTTGAACATATGTTAAATATATTTGTTATTTATATGTTTATTTATATACGCAAATTTTCTAGTAATTAAATACTAACTGCATGTAATTTTAGTATCGTAGTGGCGGTGAACTGTTATTAACCCTTAAATGCATAGTGTCTCTAAAGGAAAACACTGTCTATAACTCCTAATTTAAGTATTAACCGTAGTGAAAAGTTTTCTTTTGGATGTATGCCATATTACTTTAATCCACTTTAACGAAGTACTCCCCTCTCCCCCTCTCCGGGAAAAAAAAAAAAAAAAAACTGTGCGCATTTCAACGTGATATTTAGATGAACGAATTGTTTTTGGCGTGTCTGAAGAAGTTCGGGAAAGTTAAGTGAGAATTTCATTTTTTAGAGATTTACTTTATTTCATAATAATTAGTAACTATATGCATATTTTTTTCTTAAAAACTAAATTATATAATTTTTTTGCACTACGTGGTGTATCCCTTTTTGAAATATTTCATAAAAAGAAAAAAAAAAAATCTACACACTATAATAATATATTATAACAAAAAAGTAACGCACCAAGAAGCGGGGACAAAAATTGTTAGATGGGGTGGAATGGGTGGTCCGAACGGGACAAAAATTGGTAGATGTGATGTACATGTGGAGAAAAACAATTGATTACCGTTTCAGAAAATTTGAATTATTTAATCAAAAGAAAGGGCCTCACAAATTAAACAAGTCAATAATGCGTTGGTCCACTTCTGGCCCTTATGTACGCAGTTATTCGGCTTGGTATTAATTGATAGAGTTGGCAGATGTGCTCCTGTGAAGTATCGTGCCAAATTCTGTCCAATCGTTGCGTTAGATTGGCAAAATCCCGAGCGGTTGTAGGACCCTTTTCATGATGCTCCAAACGTCCTCAGTGGAAGAGAGATCCGGGGACTGAGCTCAACCCCATTTCACTGAGCCGCCTATTAAGGGTATTTGAAGTCACTGAAGTATCAGTTGCACGTAGGATCGACGATAATGATGAATTGGTGCTTCATTCTATCAAAACCTGTATATGAGCCGTTCAGTGCACACATCGACTAACTCCACTTTTTGAAAAATCTTAAATTTTATGTCAAAGCACTTGGTATAATCATAACTTTTTGTATTTATAATAACTTTCCGGAATAATAAAGATTAGCACCGTTAAATGGCAAATTTTTTTTGGCCATTGAATAATAAGTAATTTATTTCAGAAGCCATTTCGATTAACTCCATACTCTAATGTAAATCGTTTCGGTAACGCTGTATCTGTTCTGGCCGTGCATCGACGCTTATTTGTTTTTAAACAGCGGAAGATGCTCTCTCCCTCTCAATAATATTCGTAACAAAATCGCATCGGTAAACAGATAAAAATAAGCGCAATGCAAACGGTAGTTAGTATAGCAGTGATCTCGCACGCTGAATGTTATTCTGTACTTCTTAGTCTTTTCAACATTACTCCCAGATTGTTTTTAAAGAAATAAATATTATACCGTTATAATCAAGATGAGTGAGACTAATAATGTGAGTGAGGAAAGCAGTGATGATTCTTCAATACGATTTATCAACAGAAAGTCTGGTCCAAGACGTTTATCGTTTTCCTCGGATTCATCGGATTGCAACAGTACAAACCCAACAAACACATTGATTGGGAGGAAAAGAAGTCGTAATCCTGTTAAATGGGTACGAAATTTACAAAAGCATAACAGGATAAAAGGTTTGGCATACAGGAATAGGGGAGGAAAATTAATACCTGCAAAAACATTTGTCGATATACCATGCAGATGCCGTCAAAATTGCAATCAAAAAATTATTTCGGATGAGAGAGAGGCTGCCATGAAAGCATTTTATAGTTTACATAGTCGACTTGACCAAAATATTTTCTTAAGAGGTTGTATCAAAGTTAACGAAATAAAAAGAAGGCGCCCTACGAATGAAACTAAAGAACGAAGATTACATTCGTTTACATATTACTTTCGAAAAGAGAGACTTGATATTCCCGTTTGTAAAAAATATTTTAGAGACACTTATCAGGTGAGTGACGGGCGGATATACGATTGTCAACAAATCGAAATGACGAATCCTCGCATACAGCTGATGAAGAAGACATTATTTATAATATTGCTGAATCATCCCAAAGAATAATGCCGCTGACATAAAACTGCTATGAATTAATTACAAAAATTATAATATAACAGAACTGACAACATACATTCTTATGGAAAAGCTGTGATAAAAATGTATAATAACTAACTTTTTCTGTAATAAAAAACTTAAAAATGTAAAGACTTAATTTAACTTTATTACTTTTTTCAGTTCCAAATCGATTAACTCCACCAGTCACATAAAAACTGTAACATTACTGACGATTGTTTGTTGGCTATTCTTTCTTATTAATTTTATACACCGTTAGATGAAAGCTATATCTGCAATTATGCATTCTACATTATATATTTGAATTCATATTATCAGAGGAATTTTAAAAAACAATATACATTACATCATCGCGTTTCTCAACTTTTTGTTTTATGGAGTTAATCGATGTGTGCACTGAGCGGCTCATATGTCAGTTTGTGTCCAGTTTGCATTACTCCTTCTTTGTGCGTAACTTTTTTTGTTATATATATATTTCATTAATCTATATAACTTTTTTTTTTTTTTTTTTGGTCAAAATGCAAGTTATGCATTTAAGGGTTAATTGGAGTAGATTCTGCATTTAGAATATTTACTATTTATTGTAAAAAATCTAATTTTGTTTCATATCGCTTGTTGTTATATTAATCTTAACAGAAATTTTATTTTGTATCGTTATATTCGGAATGATAATTAATACTCGATAAAACTAATGTATCAAACCAAAGAAATATTTAGTTTTAAATGACTGTCAATCACGTAAACTTTAATACCACTTTTACCGTAATTAATTTACAACATATCTTCCCATGTAATTGTTGGAATGTAAAAACAGAGCTATGTATTAATGCAATCATAACAATTTAGTCAGTAAATTTAAATAGTGAGCAAACGTTCAATACTAGCCAAATACGATTCTAACATTCTGGAATTTCGTGTTTTGCTTTAGAAAAACCGTTCATTTCTCTATATATAAATGCAAACGCTGAATGTTTATTTCTTAGCATGAATGTTTAAAAATAAGTTTGTCAAAACTCGTCGCTGAGAATAAATGCAAAATTTTTATTAGAGCTTTACAATTTGTCATTGAAACATGAATGTTTTAATTATGATTCCTTGTTTCCTTTTCAGAAATACAGTATAGAAAATTGCCACCAGTCTGTGCCAGTAAATGGATTAATAAAAATAAACTTGTAGACACTTAATACTTATATTAACAATCATTAATAGGCTACATTAAAGCATCTAATGAGTAATTTTATAAACTTACAAAACATAGTCTTATTTCTTGTTCAAATCCGCCCCCCTCCCTCAATAAATTAAATTTAAATGCTTTACCTCATTAAATCTATTTGAAAATAAATATTTTCCAGTTAAGTTATGTAACATTGCAAGTTACGTTCGGAACCCCTCGAAAGAGCTGGTTCCATTGCCTTGGCTTTGCATTATCAAAATTGCTGTTATTCGCATCTGATAACTGTGTATTCAGTGAAGAATGGTAAAGTTTCAGAATAAACACATGATAACGTTACACCATATTTTCCAACGTATGAGATTGGGTGGATGATTGAAGACATGTTATTACAAATGTATATACATGTATATACTGAATGTCTACACTAAAGCCCGCAGTGCATTAATCAAAGAATGCACTGCGGGCATTAGGAATGAGACTAATATCCCTATAATTACATATATTAAAGAAAATCTTTAAAAAAATCCAAAACTTAAAAACAGCGTGGACGGTATTTGGGCAATTCCATTCTTTATCATTAATTTCAATAATTCATCTGTCAGAGGCAATTTAAATTTGTAATTAAACTTAACATCAAAATCGTCAAGCTTCTGATAAATTATCACGAATACCTTAAGAAAATAAGTTTTGATTAAATCGTTTCGGAAAATTATGAAAGTTCAAATAAAGATTAAAATGTGTTACCATTTAAAATTTGCAACGTTTTTTTATTTTTTATTTGTTTATTTTTTTTTTTATCGATCAAAAATCTTAATTCGTATCTTTATGCAAAATACTTTGTATTTATAAATATCACTGAATCTGGCAACTTTTTCGCCATTTTTGTTATCGATCTGTAGACCCCTCCACCCCCCCCCCCCAAATATATATATATATATATGTTTAATTTATGTGATTAAAATGAAGAGAATGAAGATGAGACAACCATATAATTACCACAGAAACACACAAATGCAAATAAGGTAACAATATATCTTAATAAAAAAAAAAAAAAAAAAAAAAAAACCTTACAATATATATATATAAATGAGACTATAGAAAAATCTTATGAACATAGATTACTCTATTCTTCAAAGTATTAAATTTAAGGCATAAAGATAACAGTAAAACTCACTTTTTGGCTAAAACGGCAATCGTATTGCACATTTCTAAAATAGTTAAATTATCTTTTTGGGGAGGAAAAAGAAAGGGGCTGTTAACCAAAATTGTAAGTTATCTTTAAGTAGAAAGTTTCGTGTTAAGAAATCACGCATAGTTTTAAAAATAAAATTTTAATTGATCTTCTATTTCTAACGTTGCAATAAATTATCTAGAAAACATCAAATGGACTCGAAAAATTCCCTGTTTAATTATAGGGGTTAAATACACATTAAACTCTAATAAAAAAACTTGTAATAAATTTGAGTGTTTTTTTTCTTTGTAGGGAGGGGTTGGTGAAAGTGTATTGTCCATTATAAAGGAACTTTACTGACTCAAAAATCCTTAGTCGCAGGTTTAAGACACCCAGTTTCAAATTAAATGAGAAAGGCTAACTAGATTCATAACTCGCCTGATAAAAGCTAAAACTAATCATATTTAAAGGAATAAAAATTGGTAGTGAATGAAAAATATCTGTTCATACAATAGCATAAAATGCAAAACACACGAAATTGTTTCGAGTCTAAACTTACGCTTCATCAGTTGGATAAAAGAGTTACTGTGCTTCGCGGCTTTAACGATGCATATGTGCCTTTAAATTTCTCCTGTAAATGATAGTGTACAATTTTAATTCTAAACAATTTTGCTCAATTAATTAAACTCTATCCCCTTGCTTTTTCCCTTCTGGGAACAAATTTATCATTTCAGCATAACAATGAAGCATGCAACTTCTCCCCTCTTCAGCCCCGACTCAGAGTCAAACTGAACAATTTTTAATCTATGCACTAAGATTGTTTCGAATATTACAATGAACTGTTTAAAGTGTTTAAAATTTCTATTAGAATTGAAACTTCATTTTCTCTCATGAAAATGCTTTTTTCTCTTTTTCCCTTTTTAATATATGAGGGGGGGGGGGGGAGAAGAATTTATAAATTCTTTATAAAATTAAAAAGAATTCGATCGGTGTCTTGCATATAATCGTATTTGAGGCAGTAGTACAAATGTGTATTTTGCTGTTTTTGTATACCGATAGTTATAAATTTATCAAATCATTGTTTTAATAGTGCTATGATAAAATTTGGATAAATTTAAAAATATGCGACTAATAAACAGATACATATAGAAAATATGCGGGTTAAAGTAATTTTTGTCAGATTGGAACAGTATCCGTCTGCGTATGCATTTAGCATAGATTAAATGTATATGGACACTTTGTACTGGAATATTTAAAGAAAAAAGTAAAAACGTTAAAAAACCATAAATAAGAGAAAAAGACGTGGGACTTTCTGGCCCATGTCTTGGACCGTACATGTTTGGTAAGACTTACAAGGGAGGGTCACCAACTGTTCAAAAGGTATTTATACATATTATATATCATCTGAAAGGTCTTACTGAGCTGACAACAAAAATATCCATATTATCAGCAAATGTGCCCCCTAGCACGAGTCATACTCAATTAAACTTGTTAAATTACAAATTCTTTAAAAATGTACTTAATACAGTTTGTATCATTATAATCAGTTTTGTAAAAGATTCTCATTCTAAAAACCATTGTATATATTATTAGTAAAGGGTGCCCGTATATTCTTGCGGTTAGAGTCCCTAACTCCCTCACAGTAGTGCTGGGTTCGAATTCGGGACAAAGCATGGATTTGTTATCCCTGTAAGTGGTGGCGATGGCTGTCCATTGGGTACTCCTTCACAAATGGTTATCAGTTCAGAGACCGCACAGTCAATGCTCATTTGCAAGTACCGATCCACTGAAAAACAAATAATTGTTATATATTATTATTATTATTATTATTATTGCATGTAAAGTATTTTACTGTTTAATAATTACTTTGTGTCAACAATAAATTTCTACATGCTAAACTGTATGAAAAGTAATAAAAAGAAAAATAGCAGCAATCGGTGACGACAAAAGAAGCTATTGTAATTTTTATAGTAACGAAGAGAACTATTACTTTATATATTCATTTTCATTAAAATATATTGTAGATAATATAATTATTATATTTTCAAAAGTAGAAATTTATTTTTCCGCTTATTTCCCCCCTCCATTACTATGTTAGTGCATTACATTACTTTTGTTCTCCCATGTAGTGTCAATATTCAAAATTATCGATTATGTCGATGCACAGGAAAATATTTCTGATTGTAAATATTTTACGCATGGCTACATATATAAAGTACTGGATTTATAAATTTAATGCTGCCACAAAATAATTACTAAACACATAATAAAATACTTTACTAACAATATAAATAGTCATAATTAGCACGAGAATCTGTTAAAAAATTTATTCTAATGGTAGAAATTTTTAAAAGTACATTACTGAAGAGCCTGCAATTTACAAACTTTAATTGAGAATAACTCACGCTAGGGGGCGCATTTGCTGATAAGATGGATATTTTCATTGTCAGCTCAGTAAGACTTTTCAAATGATATATGATATGCATAAATACCTTTTGAACAGTTGGTGACCCTCCCTTGTTAGTTTTAATTTTTCGTTTCTTTATTTTTATCATGCTTTAATTCTTTTATCATTAATACAGAGAAAGAGGTACTTAAAAAGCTTCGGAACGGCCGTATAGTTTTAATTTTTTGTTTCCTCTCGCTTGTGCTTTTTTAACGTTTTTACTTTTAATATTTAACATAGGTGTTGTTGAAAACTTTGTAGAATACTTTTCTAAATAATGTCTCTAACTTTTTTTTCTTTTTTAAAAATAAAAATCTACCCGGGAGTATGCAGAAATGTTTTGATTACTGAAATTTTGCCGAAGTAAATATACAGTGTCTGCTCCTTTTTAAAATCTCTCAACATTACCTAAATTACATTTGTAATTTAAAATAGATTATAATAACTAGTATATTATTTATGATTTTTCATGTAAAATTTGCCTGTGAACTTCATTAGCTTTAAAGCAAGATATTCATATTTCCTCTCAGGAAGACTGGCAAGTTGCACTTCTACCTACTTTTGGCCTAATGATGGGTCGTAGTTTTAATTTTTATCAGAAAAAACTATTGCAGTTTATGGTGTTATATTACAATACTTTTATTGATGTATCCTGATTAAAATGTTTTACCCACTCCCATTGGTGAGAAAATATTCTGAACTCCTTAATACCTAAACATTTTTGCCCAAACATGCATACAAATGAATTAAGTATGTTAATTTCAAAGATTAGGCAAAGAAGATAAATTTTAAACTTCTACGAATGTAAGCAATCATTTCAGCGGAATGAATAGAAATCAGTTTATCAATACTTTGAAAGTGGTGAAATTTTCAGTCTTGCTTGGGGAAAAAAAACTGATTAAGAAATGAATTATTTTCTTTTCAGGCTTGTTGCTTCCAACGTTTCGATCCAGATGGGATGAAAATTGAGAAAGTTTCTTGCAACCACACTGGTATGGAAGTCCATATAACATCCCGTAGCATTTTTAGAGGAATAATTTACACTCAAGGAAATGCTTTTAATCCCAGTTGCAGGTACTGTAAGACACTTTATTTTTCAAATATTTTTTTATTAACGAATAAAACTAAACGTTAAAATAGTACTATAAGACACTGATAAAAGAAGTTTAAAAATGTTACACGAAATAGTATTTGCACAAATTAATCAAATTACCTTTTTAAATAAATGTTTTTTATGGAAAGGTCTAATTTAACCAAGAGCTAAAAGTTAAAGCCAGGATTTAAATCGTGCTACTCAGTCGATGTCTGACCTGTACTAATCGCGTATTTGAAATGTAGACCTTTCCATATTTTTTTAATTTTAGTAAAATACAGGCCCGTTGTGTCAGAAGACTTGGTTACTCCTTTTGTAGTTAGGTCTTCATTCAAAAAATACGTGTAATTAAATATGCTCCAAATTACAATTAAATTACTTTGAGATAAATTCAGATTAAAGTAAATTATAAGAGACTTATTTTACTGCTGCTTATATTTTCAATTACTGGCTAATAGGATTCATACTAAGAAAATAATTTTTAATTATTTAATGATTTTAATGCTGGAGATAAAACTTTAATTTTTTGTATCAAGTAACTTTACCAAAATTCTGAAATAAGTTACTCTTAAAAATATTTATAGCCAAGTTACGTTATTAAATCCCTAGTTTAGAGCCCAATAACTCGACAACACCTCATTCGTACGACTCGATTGTATCTGATATTTTATTGAATTTTATGTCCTAAGATTTACTTAAATGGTTGTGTGTGTATATATATAAATTGTGAAAGCAATTATACATTTCTTTTGAAACTGATCTTATTGAAACTAATTTTTTTTCTACAGGTATAACTCTCCTGAAATGGGAACTAAAGATGTTACCTATTTTATTCCATTGACCGACTGTGGTAATCTTCTCAGAGAAGTAGACGACTACATTTATATATCGAATGCAATTATTGCACAAAAGCACAGAGTTGTTGAAACGGATTCTGATATAGTACAGAGCTTATCTTGCAAGGTTCCTATCAGCTTTTCTAAAGATTTACAGCTATTTTCGCATGAAAGGCACCCTACTCGTTTGCAAGAACAGGGGCTAGAATCTTGGCTGGACTTCTATTCGGGTGCAGATATTCTTGGAGTTGATGTGCCTAACAAACTGTCAGTCGGTGATGAATTCTCAATCGTAGTTCACCTAAAAGATGGTGGAACTTACAAAGATTTGGAAGTTGAAAAATGCTGGGCTCATGACAACGAAACTATGGCTACCAGTACAAACGTTGTTCAAATATTTAACCTTTATGCATGTCAATATTCGGATTGGATACCTGGTTTTACTTTATCTAAAGGAATGGCAAATGTATCTGATGTAATGGTTTTTGGCTTGTTGAAAGCTTTTAAATTTACTTCAACTAATAATCTTCATATCACCTGCTCTATACAAATATGTGATAATTTTTGCATGAAATATTGCGAAATTCCCGAAGTTAAAAAGTCTGATAATTATCTCTTAAGAGCTAAAAGATCAGATCCAGAAATGTACTCTGGTAGAATCCCCAATAAACGCCACAGGTTGATGAAAGCAACTATAAAAGCTTTAGGAGCTAAATTGATTGAAAGGAATAGGGGTGAATTATCCAGAAATGAATCTAATTTCTATAGAAGATCTGATGATGCTAAAGGTGAAAAATTTTCAAATAATAAAGCACCCGAAAGGTTAACTAGTAAAGTAGTACCAAGTCGTAGACAGGAAATTATTAGTGAATCAATAGCGATGCCTGAAGAACCTGAAACATTTCAGGATACAGAGAGTCAAGTCCTCGACATCACTGCTAATAACGTGTACACTTTCAATTTAACGAACAATCTTGTTGTATTTACAGATCATGAATTCAACTTTAGATATGAGTATCGTAATAGTCCTAGAAGTATGTCGGACTGTGTACCAAAACCTAGATTTTTAATTGCGACCATAACATTAAGCTTTATCACATTAAGTCTCATTATTGCGTGTACCTGTTTAGTGTTTCACGTACGCAAAGAAAAGAGAAAAATGAAGAAAATTGCTCCTAATAATTTTTTCCTTTATGATCTTTACTGAATAGCTTCAAACTGCATCAAAATCTGCACAATCCTTTAAAAAAGACTAAAGGTTTAGGATTTTAAGTTAGGATTTTAGATTCTAGTGGGACAAGGACTACCGATATAATTATACAGGTGTTTTTCAAACTTTTATATTCTTGAGCTCCTTTTAATATAAAAGACGTTAATTATAAACTAGGTGTTTTTAAACTGGTATTAATAGATTTTAAATCTTAATTGTGAAGGACACAAGTTTTAAACTGTGGTTTGTTTTTAAATGTATGTCATGTAATGTAATCTTTTTTAAATGAAAAATAAATTAAAAATATTGTAATTTATTTTACATTAGTCTAATTTAAATAATTGTTTTGATACATTACAACAAACATTTAAAATTTTAGTCTCTTGCCTATTTTTAATAGGGTAGGTGCTCAAGTGATCGACATTGACACCTTCCGCGAAATAAAGAGGTAAAAGAAATAAAAGCGAATGTTTTACATATCAGAATTTTAACATTGTATGTCAAACACTGGAGCATAGGATGCCTATTACTGGTAAAATGAAAAACTAGCAGTGTCAAACACTGGAACACTGAGGCCAATTACTGGTAAAGTGAAAGACTGGCAGTGTCAATTATTGGAACATTGAGTGGTTGTAAAAAAAAAAAGAAAGCATAAATATAAAATGTATACATGTATATTAATATATGCCGTTCTGAATGTCTTTCATACCATATATATTAAGGTTTCCAAAAATAGTTTCTGATGACTAAAACATTAAGAACATCAGAAATTGCTCTGAAAGTTTCAATCACTGGAGCACTTACCCTAGTTCATAGATATCGGGAATAATATTTTCTATTCAGATGGATATATACTACAGACCGTTAATCGGCAAATTATTAACACTGGTTTTATAAATATTAACTTTGTTCAAGATGCTTATGTCTAAAATATTATCAATTAGTAGGGAAGAGGGGGAGGAGGGGGGGGGGGCACAGTGAGACTTTTTCACATGTTTCACAATTTTCTTCCAAATTAATTGTGTGTGTATATATAATATATTTCGCTTATTTCCTCTCAACCGCAAGGGTTATCCCCCCCCCCCCCCCATTTTAACTTTGGACTCATAGGCTCCCATATGGTTGCAAGAAATGTGGTTAAAGAATAAATCAAAAGTTAGTCGCACAAAATTTATTAATAGAGTAAATAACGTTATATATATGCGATTAAGAATGTCTAAGTTTTAAATTAACGCAATGATATTGATTATTGGATTATTTATTGTTCAAAATCTAAAAAGGTAAAATTTGCTTGATTATTTTTTTCTCTTCCCCCCTCCCCCTCCCAACAGTGATAGTAAAAACAAAAATGGCTGCATCATCCCTGTACAACATGAAATGTGACAATGACTAGTTTCTACAGCATTGCTACGCAGGTTAACCAAATTATGGCATAATTTTCTAATTTTTGAACATTCGAATCGCAGAAAAGTGCTTATTGTCCTACTATGCCAACCTTTCCCCTATATTTTCAAAAGGTAGAAAAAAAATTACGGATTTTTTTTTTTTTTTTTTTAAACAGCCATTTAAGCGTGTTATATCGTTTTAATAAATTTAGTCTCTTGCCCCCTTCCCCATCTCCTGAATTATGAACAACTCTAATCTTTTGACGCAGAAAAAAGAATTATGCTCATTATGTTGAAGTATTATTAACAATATATATTACATTTGAAAATATAATGTATGTATGCAGTGCAACCATATATCCTAAAACTAAAAGTGAGGACGCGTCCAAAATGTTGGAGGGTTGCCAGCTTGATCGACAGTTTGAAATTTGAAAAACATCCAGTAATTCCGCGCTCTGTTATTGCTCATTTTCTCTGACAAGGGAAGTATGAATCGGTAAAATTACTATTGAAACCAAACCAAGCTTAAATTAAAGAGCATGGTCGAAAACATTGGGTATCGTACAAATTTGCTGCAATAACTGCCATGGTGGTGAGATATGCCCTGTATTTTAGTTGTTTCTATAAAAGGCAACAAAACCACAAATCGTTGTGTGAACGGATGGGGCAGTGCTAGCGTGCTTGACTTCGGATACGGAGGTCCTGGGATCGATTCCCGCAAGGGCGTTTTGTAATTTTTTCAAAAAGAAAAAGAAAAAAAAGAAAATCTATACTTTTTAATTAAATAAATAATTTAAAAGAAAATATTTATTACATTAAGTTTTTTTTTTTTTTTTTTTTTTTTTGAGTATTCCAATTTATAAAGTATTGAGAATGAATTTAAGAAATGCAGTTTTGTATTTATAAAAAAGAAAACCATATTTAAAGCTACGAATATAGTTTCTCCTTTATAACAATTATGATTAAAAGTAGAAAAATCATGAAACCATAAGTATTTTTCACAATTAGAACAAGAAATATAAAAAGATTGATCACAATTATTTGAATTTCAATTTTGTTCATCACGAACATTTTGTCAAATATTTGGCTTTTCGTCGAGATTACTTGATTTGTAAAATTCATATTTACCCAGATTTTGAATTTTTTAGATGTAAATTAATTATAAATTAGTAAAATCATTTTGAGAAAATTTGTCATTGTCTTCAATATTATTGTCGGTTCTTCAGACACCACGAAACTTGACAGTTGTTTAAGGAAATATTTGAAATAAAAGTTAAATTGCGACGTCGAATAGTTAAGCAACAGCTGTTAATCATTCAGGATTTTTCATGCAAAAAATAACATTAATAAATAATACAACTGAGAGCAGACGATTAACTCTTGCTATTTAATGTCGTCATTAAAAAATAGTAATTAATAATTTATATAAAACAATCATTAATGAAATTTTACCTGAATGTAATCATTAACAAAATCTTATCTAAATGTAATATAAAAGTAAAATTTAATTTTAATTAAATGTATCGTTTTATACGTGTTTTAAAGTGGATTTTTTTTTAAATAAATATTGTGGTTTTCTACAAAGACGCGTGTGGTTATGTCTCTATATGAGATGTAATTTTATATAATATAAAAGTATTTCTCGTTAAATTATTAATTTCTTTAAATTTAATAAATAAATAAATTGGTTAAAAATAAAAAAAAAAATATTAAATTGTTCGCGCTGGAGGAGGAAAAAAAAAAAAAAAAAAACTTGTTTTAATATAATATTTTCTCTTACAATAATGGTTTAATTTAATTAAAAATGTCAAATATTTCAGTTGAAAAAAAAAATACAAAACGCCCTTGCGGGGACTCGATCGCACGACCTACGTATCCGAAGTCAAGCACGCTAGCACTGCACCATCCTTTCTCACTACGCTTTGAGTTTTGTTGGCTTTTACACAAATAACTAAAACTAATAGCATATCTCACCCCCATGGGAGTTGTAGCAGCAAATTTGTACAGTACCAGATGTTTTCGACCATGCTGTTTAATTTATGCGTGGTTTGGTTTCAATAGCAATTTTACTGATTCATACTTCCCTTGTGAGTCAAATTACCGTCACCCCTATTTTAGCATTGGACTCGTTGAGTTAGCACTTGCGCAGATGCTTCCATGGTTTCATCAAATGTGGTTGAAGAATATCACTTTTTTTTTTTTTTTCCTCAAAACATTTAAGAGATTCTTAATTTTTTTGGACTTTCCTCCCCTTTATAGAAAAAAATCCCATGTTAATCTAGTAGAGAAAATAATTATAAGATAAAAAAATTTTTATAAACCATGTTTCTTAATTTTCTGTTGAATCATATAAACGCTACTGAAGGCAGCCGGAACCCCAGCAATTGGATAAAAGTATTAAAAAAATTCCTTGCTATCGTCTTTTGAGCTATTATAAAAGTTTCAAATGGCTATCTAGCCGGGAAGTTAGTTAAAAGTTGATTGCAAGCTTTGTATTGGAAACGCTGCCGAAGGCAGCAGGGTCCCGAAGCAATTGGATAAAAATATTTTTAAAAAGCATTTTCACCGTATTCTGAACTGTTCCGAAAGTTTCAAGTGTCTAGCTACTCGAGAAGTTAATTAAATAAATTTTCTGTTGAATCATATGAACGCTGCCGAAGGCAGTAGGGACCTGAAACAGTTGACTAAAAGTATTAAAACAAAATGTATTGCCACCGTGTTCTGAGCTATCCTGAAAGTTTCAAATGTCTAGCTAGTTGGGAAGTTAGTGAAAAATCGATTGCAAGCTTTGTACTGGTAACGCTGCCGAAGGCAGCAGGAACCCGAAACAGTTGGCTAAAGGTATTTAAAAAAATGCATTTTCACCGTGTTCTGAACTATTCTGAAAGTTTCAAATGTCTAGCTAATCGGGAAGTTAGTTAAATAAATTTTCTGTCGGATAATATAAGCGCTGCCGAAGGCAGTGGGACCTGAAGTAGTTGACTAAAATTATTAGAAAAATGTATTGTCACCGTGTTATGAACTGTCCTGAAAGTTTCAAATGTCCAGATAGTCGGAAAGTTAGTGAAAAATCGATTGCAAGCTTAGTACTGATAATGCTGCCGAAGGCAGCAGGAACCCGAAACAGTTGTCTAAAGGTATTAAAAAATGCATTTTCAACGTGTTCTCAACTATTCTGAAAATTTTAAATGTTTAGCTAGTCGGGAAGTTAGTTACATAAATGTTCTGTCGAATTATATAAGCGCTGCCGAAGGCAGCGGGACCTGAAATAGTTGACTAAAATTATTAGAAAAATGTATTGTCACCGTGTTGTGAGCTGTCCTAAAAGTTTCAAATGTCTAGCTAGTCGGAAAGTTAGTGAAAAATCGATTGCAAGCTTTGTACTGATAACGCTGCCGAAGGCAGCAGGAACTCGAAACAGTTGGCTAAAGGTTTTAAGAAAATGCATTTTCACCGTGTTCTGAACTATTCTGAAAGTTTCAAATGTCTAGCTAGTCGGGAAGTTGGTTAAATAAATTTTCTGTCGAATCATATAAGCGCTGCCGAAGGCAGCGGGACCTGAAATAGTTGACTAAAATTATTAGAAAAATGTATTGTCACCGTGTTGTCAGCTGTCCTGAAAATTTCAAATGCCTAGCTAGTCGGAAAGTTGGTGAAAAATCTATTGCAAGCTTTGTACTGATAACGCTGCCGAAGGCAGCAGGAACCCGAAACAGTTGTCTAAAGGTTTTAAGAAAATGCATTTTCACCCTGTTCTGAACTATTCTGAAAGTTTCAAATGTCTAGCTAGTCGGGAAGTTAGTTAAATAAATTTTCAGCCGAATCATATAAGCGCTGCCGAAGGCAGCGGGACTTTAAATAGTTGACTAAAATTATTAGAAAAATGTATTGTCACCGTGTTGTGAGCTGTTCTGAAAATTTCAAATGTCTAGCTAGTCGGGAAGTTAGTTAAAAATCGATTGCAAGATTTGTCCCTGACAAGCACACAAACCCACAAACAAACCCACAAACAAGAATCGAAGTTAATAAAAACATGGTAATAAAATCACAACTTAATACGTTTCTAAACTTTGAATATCACTACTTGCAATGTATTCATCGGAGCTCAGTTTTCAAATATGTAATTTTTAAATATTTTTAAAATTTTCGTCAAAGGCAAATAACTTTTTGGCTTTTTTTTTTTTTTTTTTTTTCCTCCAATTAACAATTTCATCACTTTCTTAATTTTTAAACTGGGTAGTGAGCAGGGTCAGCCTCACTTCCCGATAGGGACATAGCTACCACTGTCACCAAAATTTCGTGTATGGACGACAAATGTTTTGTCTAATCTATTTCCAGTTTTCTATTGACATTAAAAAAATGGAAATTTTTAATATTTACGAAAAGTTTCTAAAAAGTCCCTTTTCCGAAATAGAAATTCACGTATTTGAAACAAGCTTGTAACTCCAACTTTTGTTGGGGCCCCGGTAGCCCAGTCGGTAGATTGCCGGCCTCGCAATTGGAAGATTGCGGGTTCGGTACTCGAGCCGGCCAAAGACCGTCGTGTCGTGTACACTAATGGTGGCTGGTGCACGTAAAATCTGTCGTGGCCGCAATGTCCTCCATGTTCCCATCAAAATTATACCTCTGGGGGTCACCGAAGCGGGAGAGCCATCCCTTCCATGGAGGATCAAAATTGCGATGGCATGTCTCCGGACCACCTCTAGGGGCGAGTCCCAGACCGTCGTCAATTGCCCATCTGCGCAGCACTAGTGCGACGTAAACCCAACCAACCAACCAATTTTCGTTGTTTGTTTCATAGGCATCACGGATAAACTCATTTGTCGACTTTGAACCTTTCGTATCTTCAAGGGTGGTATTTTAAGTAGTCTTGTATAACGTTGTGGCTTTCACAGTGCATTTCTTCATGCTTTTTATCCTGATGAAAGATCACATTTAATTATTTCTATCTAAAACAATTGTTTTTTCCCTGTTATGTTTTCTTGGTTTCATTTTTTAATAAGTTTTTAGTACATTTTACTGGAAGTCGTTAATAGACTTAATGAAAAATGTACATGTTTAATTACTGGAAGTTTAACTTTTCTACACTTGTGGGAATTGATCAAACACATGCACAGTTTTTGTTTAGAATATCCCATTGTCTGTGCTGTTTTAGCATAAAAGCATTGATATTATATACTGTAACAATATGTATGAAAAGTATACACACTTATGTTGGTGTATCATTTTATATTTTTCGATCACTGATCAAACTAGGTGATCTTCTTGGAGCAATAAATTTCAATGAGTAAATTTACTGTTGAAATTTTGCATAGGCTAACATGGGATTCTTGGGTTTGTTAGCAATGGAACCTACTTACTAGAACAGCCCAATAATTACACCAGATTTGTCAGTGTTTTTGGAAGATCATTTATGTGGGAAAAATAAGTTTATAAAATTTCTCGAGAAACTGTGCACTTACAGTATTCTAAACACAGTGGCGTAATATATATACAGTAAGACCCCGCTTAACGCTGTTTCATTTAGCGCTGTTTCGGTTAGCGCTCTTTTATTTCAACCCGGGGATTCCCCGAAAATGCTCGCAGCAGTACTGGGATTCCCCGAAATTGTAGATAGCCTCGTTTAGCGCTGTTTCGCATTATGCTCTACTTTGATGGAACGTATCCCCCGCGTTAAGTGGGGTCTTACTATATATATATATATATATATGATTGTTTGCCCAAATTTTTAGTTTGCTATACAGATCTACACAGTTCAACCGACAGCTACGAAAAGTAGCACACTTATTAATCAGGAAAAAACCTAGCTAATGCCTAATGCCTTATTTTTTTTTTAGTTCAGTCGGACAATTGGATTAAAAGAAAAAAAAAAAAAATTAAAACCCCCTTTTCTAACTTTAAAAGGATTAAAAAGAAAAATGTTTGATGCCAAAATGAGAAAATATGTTTATTTTTCGAAAATAAAATATTTTTAATTTTGCGTGAATAATAAAGAGCTGACGTTATTTTTTCTTTAAAAAGAAAAGAAAAGAAAGAAATAGATCATAAATAAATTAGGGGGAAAAAAACTTTCATAAATTAAATCCTTTTTAACATGCTTTTTTATTAGCTTCACCTGTATGTATGTATGTATGTTTGTTTGTATGTTTGTAACCGCTCTGGGAGCAAACAAAAAATCTATATTGTAAAAAAAGACCTTCCGTACGTGAACGCCGTGGCTGTGAGGTATGTCGCCGCGCTACGAACCTAAAGGTCTAGCGTTCGATCCCAGTCGGGGGATTTTTTAAAAATGGTTTTTGTTTAATTCTACATTATTTTAATTAAAGATTTAAATGTATGTAAATATTATGTATTTAATATCGTAATATCACTCACACGATTTTCTCTTACCCTGCATTTTAATACTAAGATAGATATTTTGTGCATTTTAGTTCACATTTCTATAAAAGCGTGTTCTTTAATTTTTTAAAACTATAATATTATTTAACTTGCGTATATGTCAATAGTATAAAAATTCGGGCCTTTGTTGTCGGAACGCAGACGATTGAAATGAAAGAAATTTTAAATATAAAAGTATTTTTAAATACGTTCGTGACATCGTAAGAAAAGAATTTTTGTGTTCTGCAAATCTGGCTAATCCACTGAGCTTAGCTCATTGCGCTACATACCCTTCGAATGATACCACTTTCAATCCTTTATTCCTATAATTAATATGTTAAAAGTGTACCACAGATTTCATGTTTGCCTATTAATGTATAAAGAAAATAAAGTTATGCTACGAAAGCTGGTGCTTATTTTTTTTTTTTAAATATATATACATAGGTACGCTACGAAAGTTGGTGTTTTATTTATTTATTTTTTTTTTTTTTTTAATCGGGATTTCACGTGTAGATAAATATTTTCATAGAGATATTTGGCATTAGCTTAAAATTCTTATTTGAGTTGCACTTTTCTTTCCTACAATAAAATAAAATTTTTCGATTTTATTGAGTACCATTTGAGGTTCTTTTATGTTCTCACCTTAATTGTAAATAATTATAATTTGGAATTTATTAAGACTTCTTTATTTTGTAAATAACATAGAACAGTTAAAAAAAAAAAATGGAACAGCTTTAGTATCGGACCCCTTTGCCGAAATTTGAAGCTTAGCACCGAAGTAGCTCGGACGTTCCTCGCCAAGATTTTTAGTTATGCGATTGAGATAGTCATTTCAGTTCATCACAAAATGACTTAAAAATATTTAAAGTCGACAAGGGTGTACTAGGCGAGAGGTATTAAACCCTCGACGATAGCTTCAGAGCCCCAAGCCCAATCCTTTCATGAGTTCGATGACTTTTTCTAGTCAATTTTGATCTTTTATTTCTTCCGGTGTTAGCCCTTTTTTTTTCTTTTTTAACACTTGATATTGAGTTTTTTTCTATGGATTTTTGACTCTCCCTACCCCTTTCCCTTTTGTCTATCTATTTTTAGCCTTTTTTCCTGGTTTTCTACATCTTAAAGTGCGGTGGTATTCTAAACACAGTGGCGTAATATATATATGTTACCGTTAAAGCGCGAAACCCGTTAATCTGAAGATTACCTAGCTAATCTGCAGATTAACTAAAATGACCCGTTAAAGTGCGGAATAAAGAGTTTTCCGCATTTTAACTAGGTAATCTGCAGATTAACGGCTTCTGTGTCGTTAAAGTTCAAATGTTTGTTTCCAGCCTTAGTTTTTTTACATTCAGTATGACGTCAAACAGTCATGTGATACAGATACGCGAATCCCAGATTAGTCTGTGACGCGATTGACCTTCAAACACAAACCGAAACTTTTATCCCTTCCTCTCCGCTGTGATAAACAGTAAGCACAAAACGTGGATCATCGAAGCTATGACATTAGATTTCTTATTATGACCAACACAAATTTTAAAGTACAAGTAAGTTATAATTGTTTTGAGTTTATTTCTTCTCTTTTTTAATTCTGTCAATATAAGTTTGATAAGGGTCTGCATTTTATTAATGAAATATAATCTTAACTAAAAGCTCTCTCTCGTGAAACTTCATTTTAAATTATGAATCTTAAATTTACAGCACAGTAATTATTTTCTCCCGAAATAAAACTATTAAACCACAACTTTTTAAAACTACTTTATTTTAAAATTGATTTAAATTACTATTACTTACTGAAAAAAAGAACAGATGTATTATTTTTTAACTCTGGAAAATATGGCATTCAATATTATGGCATTATTCAATAAATACTTAATATGAAATTTTTATGCATTTTTTAGCATTTCATTACAATTTTTCTTTTTTGTTTCTTTCAATTTCAAGTTTCCTTTATATATTTTATATATCATGATTATATTTTTATTTTTGTTCGCTTTTCCATATAATTTCGTTGTAGTTTATCACATAAAATGTGTTAATAAAGTTTTTTTTTTTAATTGTAAAATTAATATATTTCCTAAACTTGTACGGCCCACCAGTGGCCGAGCGGTTCTGCGCTCAAAGCTGGTAGATGGGAGGTGCCGGGTTCGATCCCAGGTCGCGCTCGTCGACCTAGCCGTTCGGAGTTTTCCGTGGTTTCCTCCGAAACTCGCGTAGATACGGGCTAGGACCCCTTAGAAAGACCCCCACGGAGGGCATTCCCCCTAGGCCTAGGACACACTAGGAGTCAATCGGCCTTAAATCCTACAACCAACCAACCTAAACTTGTACAGATATATGTATGCTGCAAAATATAGTTTAATAAAGCATTGGAAAACTGTCATTTTAATTTTCATGAATTCTAAAAATTATTAAAGCAGTTTTAATTATTTGAAGTGCTTCTTAAAATGCTTCTGATTTGTCTAATTTAATATTTCTTTAGCGAATTAAAAATTGGTACATAACTTTTTTTAAAATATAGTAATAGCATAAAAAATTGGTGCGTAACTTTTTTTAAAATATAGTAATAGCAATATAAGTTGTTAATAAAACTTTTTTTTTTTTTTTTTTTTTTTTTTAATTTAAATTGTTAAATATTTTTATTTGAAAAGAAATCGTTACCGTATTACAATTCTAACATTCATTTATAGACTTTATTGAAAGCTATTAAAGATATTATATTTCATATTAAAAATGCATAACATCTTCAAACTTATATTGGCAGAATAAAAAAGATGAAATAAATAAAACAAATACACTTCAAAACACATAAAAATTAAAACACATACATATTAAAATAAGTAAAGAAAGAAAGAAAAGAAAAGCGAACTAATCTTTTTTTTTTCTTTTCCCGAATGAAAAAAAAAACAAATACAACACAGCGTGCTGTAAAATAATAACACCAGAGATCTTATTTTCACTTTAACGAGTGCCTAGTAGCTAATGTGCAGATTATCTAGGTAATTCGCAGATTACCTAGGTAATTTGAGAAATGAAACAATTTTCCTCACTTTAACGGATAACCTTAGTTAATGTGTAGATTACCTAGCTAATCTGCAGATTAACTGATTTCTGCACTTTAGCGGTAACATATACACACACCATATATAGCTGATTGTTTGCGCAGATTTTTAGTTTGCTATACAAATCTACACAATTCAACTGATATTTTATCACCCATACTCAAGCTGTGCTTTTTGTATTCATTTATTCATAATATTATATGTAAACGAGTTTCCTTTTTAATTTAGTATCTAAGTAAAACTTGCAATTATTTCCGCATTAAAATATAAGAGGAAAAATAAGTCAATGCTAAGCTTAATTTTTCTTAAATTGAGTGAACAAAAAGTGGTTAATCATATTAGGAAAATTACAAGTATAATTGGTGTTATTTTTATAATGTTGAACGAATAAGTAACAATTTTTTTCCCCTCATTTGTTTTCATATTTACACAGTTGCCAGCTTTTTAAATTTATCCCGTGATGTTTTTAGTAACTGCCATTTTTCCTACCACATTCTTCATGGAATACTTTTATCCAATATATAATTACGATTAAAAAAATATTAATCTTCAAGAAAAGTGATGTGAAATAAAAGGCGAGTACTACATTGTCACAAAATAAACTTAAAAAAAAAAAAAAAAAAAAAAAATCCGGTAATTTTAAATACATTGCTGATAATTTTTTTTTTTTTTTTTTTTAAATATCCTTTTCTTCTTAATTTGCAATTTTTATTTGCGTTTTAAGATCTATTTTAAGCTAGAAATCATCACCACAGCATACATTCCCTCCTCTAAAATTGCTAATCTATGACTTAAAACATTTAATAGTTCTTAATTCTACACTTCATCTTTTGCACTTTTTAATGAAAAAGTTTTTTCTTTTTAAAAGAAAAATCAAATTCTAATCTGTAATGTTAATAATCTTTTGTCTCAAGAAAAAAAAAAAAATTGTTTCAAAAAATGAAAAAAACTTAAATATCAAACTTTCATTCAAAAAATAGATGTAGGAAGTAAAGGGCAGTAATAAAATGATATTTATAATTTTCGAATGTAGACGGTCTTTTTTTCTATACCAGCGCTACACACAAGCTAGCTTAAGTGAAACAAAGCTAGATTTTGTTGCAATTATATAACGTTTATGCCTATACTGTAATTAAGTGGATTATTAAACACAAAGTTTCATTTAAAAATATCAAACTGGTTTTAAATAATAATAATAATAAATGATGCTTTTAAAACTTTATCTTTGCTGCTCCGTAATAGATGGCAGCACTATTGAACCACGTCGCCCGCTCTCGCTCAGCTGTTCTTTCAGTGAAGTCTTTAATTTAAATACATGGATAGAGACCTAGTTTTGATGCGGCTAGAAACGGTAAAGTTGAATGATAATCAGGTCTTGATAGTTTCTGCATGTTAAATATTGAATTGAAAGTAGTATTAAAATAATTCAGTCAAGATCGGAATCTGTTCTTAAAAATCCTTATATTTAATAAAATGTTTAATTCCTTATGTTGTAATCCTAGAGGGGAAAGTCTGGTTTTGCTAAAGTATATTCATAAATAGTCGTTCAGAAGCTAGCGGGGCTCAGTCCATTTTTTAATACTTCGTTTTTTGTAAATTTTAACGGAATATATAACTTTTTTTGTATTTATCGAAGGATTCAATCTTTATTTCGTAATTAAACTTTAGAAGCTTTTCTGATCAAATAAAGCAAATTTTAAAAATTAATATATTGAAAAACTAATCTAAAGAATTCTTTTTTCTAGATTTATAGCATAGCTTTCAGAACGACTCAAATGTATCTCAGCACAGCCTGTTTTGTTATGTGGTCATATATGACGTGTACAATGTACATGTTATGTTTTTTTTTTTTTTTTTTTTTGGGGGGGGGGGGAAAACAAAGTTTTGATAGTTGTATTTAATAAAAATAAATAAATCTGTTCCGCAACGGAAATTTCAATTTTATAAAATCTTCGTTTCAAATAAAATGACTAGATGGCAGCACCATTACCTATCTTAAGTAGGCCTGCAAATGGTATGATCGATAAATTAGTGCAATATTTTCCAAAGTACGTCCTGAATATGTTCTTTTTAAATGAAGCATTCGTTGAGTGATCATTCAAATAATTTAAAATTTACTATACAGGTTAAAATTGTATATTCTTATATTATTCCTTTCTTTTCTTTCTTTTGGGGAGGGGGCGGAAATTCGCATTTTGTCTTGGTTTTTTTTGTTTGAAAGTGTAGAATGCATGTTTGAGGTCAAGTTTTAGTGGCCACTGCTGCTCATTCTCGCTTTTGGCTAAGAATTTGTTGAACTATGTGAACTATATTAAATTTAATTATGATGAATTACATTTAACACAATAAAATCCTAAAATTTGCCTTGCCAAGATCTTTAGTTACGCTATTGAGATAGTCATTTTAATTCATCGCAAAGTAGCTTAAAAATATTTAAAGCCGACAAGGGTATACTAGGCGAGAGGTATTAAACCCTCGACGATAGCTTGAGGACCCCAAGCCCGATACCTTCATAAGCTTCGAGGACTTTTTCTAGTTAATTTTGACCTTTTATTTCTTCCGGTGTTAGCCGTGTTTTTTTTTTTTTTTTTCCCACACACTTGACATTGAGTTTTTTTTTTTTCCCCGTTTTCTTCCCATGCTTTTTTCTATGGATTATTGACTCCCCCCCCTTTTTTTTTCTATCTATTTTTATCCGTTTTTCCTCGTTTTCTACATTTTACAGTGCAGTGGTATTCTAAACACAGTGGCGTAATATATACATACACACCATATATATATTTGATTGTTTGCGCGGATTTTTAGTTTGTTATACAAATCTACACAATTCAACCGTTTTTTTTTTTTTTTTTTTTTTTTGTTGTTATCACCCATACATAAGCTGTGCTTTTTGTACTTATCTATTCATAATATTATATATATAAACGAGTTTCCTTTTAATTTAGTATCTAAGTAAAACATGCAATTATTTCTGCATTAAAATATAAGAAGAAAAATAAGTCTATGCTAAGTTTGATTTTACTTAAATTGAGTGAACAAGAAGTGGTTAATCATATTAAGAAAATTACAAGTATAATTGATATTATTTTTATAATGTTAAACGAATAATAATTTTTTTTTTGGTGGGGGGGGGGAGGGTTATCATTTCTGTTTTTATAGTTACATAGTTGCCAGCTTTTTTACTTTATAACGTAATGTTGTTAGTAACTGCCATTTTTCATACCATTTTCTTCATGGAATACTCTTCTTCAATGTATAATTACGATTAAAAAATATTAATCTTCAAGAGAAGTGATGTGAAATAAAGAGCGATTACTAACAACGTTACAGAATAACTTAAAAAAAAAAAAAAATCAGCAATGTATTTGAAGTTACCGGATTTTTTTATTATTATTATCCTTTTCATAATTTGCAATGTTTATATGCGTTTTAAGATCTATTTTAAGCTAGAAATCATCACCACAGCATACATTCCCTCCTCTAAAATTGCTAATCTATGACTTAAAACTTTTAATAGTTCTTAATTCTACACTTCATCTTTTGCGCTTTTTAATGAAAAAGTTTTTCCTTTTTAAAAGAAAAATCAAATTCTAATCTGTAATGTTAATAATCTTTTGTGTCAAGAAGAAAGAAATTTGTTTAAAAAATGAATAAAACATAAATATCAAACTTTCATTCAAAAAATACATGTAGGAATTAAAGGGCAGTAATGAAATATGATATATATGTTTTGAATGTAGGCTGTCTTTTTTCTATACCTACATGCAAGCTAGCTTAAGTGGAACGAAGCTAGATTTTGTTGCAATTATATAAAGTTTATGAATATACTGTAATTAAGTGGATTATTAAATACAAAGTTTCATTTAAAAATATCAAACTGGTTTTAAATAACAATTTAAAGAAAAAAAAAAGATGCTTTTAAAACTTTATCTTGGCTGCTCCATAATAGATGGCAGCACTATTGAAAATCTGCTTGTCTGTCTTCCTTATTTTTATAGGAATCATCAAAAATTTGATATTTAGAGTCGCAAAGATGTATTATAATCAGCATAATAACTCTCTTTAAGTAACTTTCTAGAAGAGAGGGGAAAAAAAAAAAGAATGTAATTGGGTCTGTTTTGACCTGAGACTTATTTTTTTTTCAATGAAAACGACAGTATAGAAATAATTTCTTATGATTTTGTAATTTTTGTTAATTAGGAGTATTTTGTTTTACTTTTTACTTTCCTGGAATATTTCAATTTTATATATTTTATACGTATGTAAGTAAAAATAGTACTAATACGTGTAGGAACAGAAATGACAGGTTTTTTTTTTTTTTTTTAAAGCAAATTAAAATTTACAAATTTATTATTAATTACTTAAAAAGGGAAAAAATATATTTTTAAAACGTAGTTCATATGTATATTTAAATAATTATTTGGTGGTCGATGAATGAAATGTGAAACATTTTTTGGATAAGTAGTAATTCTTTTAAATTTACCCTATGAGTTTAGACGTCATGGTTTGATTGATTTCCACCATGCCTTTGGTGGTCGGATGGCCTAAGTGTGTATTTAAACTGACTCATTACTAACACCACGTCGCCCACTCTCGCTTAGCTGTGCTTTCAGTAAAGTCTTTAATTTAAATGCATGGATAGAGACCTAGTTTTGATGCGGCTAGAAACAGTAAAGTTGAATGAAAATTAGGTCTTGATAGTTTCTGCATGTTAAATATTGAACTGAAAGTAGTATTAAAATAATTCCGTCAAGATCGGAATCTGTTCTTAAAAATCTTTATATTTAATAAAATGTTTAATTCCTTATGTTGTAATCCTAGAGGGGAAAGTCTGGTTTTGCTAAAGTATGTTCATAAATGGACGTTCAGAAGCTAGCGTGGTTCAGTCCATTTTTTAATACTTTGTTTTTTGTAAATTTTAACGGAATATATAACTTTTTTTGTATTTATCGAAGGATTCACTCTTTATTTTGTAATTTAACTTTAGAAGCTTTTCTGGTCAAATAAAGCAAATTTTAAAAATTAATGTATTGAAAAACTAATCTAAACAATTCTTTTTTCTAGATTGATAGCATAGCTTTCAGAACGATTCAAATGTATCTCAGCACAGCTTGTTTTGTTATGTGGTCGTATTTGACGCATACAATGTACATGTTATTATTATTATTATTTTTTGGGGGGGGGGGGGAGACTGAGTTTTGATAGTTGTATTTAATAAAAATAAATAAATAAATCTGTTCCACAATGGAAATTTCAATTTTGTAAAATCTTCGTTTCAAATGAAATGACTAGATGGCAGCACCATTTCCTATCTTAAGTAGGCCTGTAAATAGAATGGTCGATAAATTAGTGCAATATTTTCCCAAGTACGTCCTGAATATGTTCTTTTTAAATGAAGCATTCGTTGAGTGATCACTAAAATAATTTAAAATTTAATATACAGGTTAAAAATGTATATTCTCATGCTATTCCCCCTTTTTTTCTTCTTCTTTCTTTAGGGGGGGGGGGCGGAATTTTGCATTTTGTCTTTGTTTATCTTGTTTTGAAAGTGTAGAATCCATGTTTCAAGTCAAGCTTTAGTGGCCACTGCTGCTCATTCTCGCTTTTGACTAAGAATTTGTTGAAATGTGTGTACTATGCTAAATTTAATTATGATGAATTATAATTTAACACAATAAAATCCTCCAATTTGCCGGGTTTTGATTTATATAGAAAATATAAGTTCCAGGTCTTTGTGTTTACAGTTCTAAGGAAATGACGTCTTCAGTGCTTTTCGTCGAAAAATACAGTCGACAGCAAAATTATTGAAGAACATATCCCCATTCTTCAAATATATATTTATTTAGTTTTATCGCTTATTTTTATTAACTTACTTTTATATAAACAGTATAAGACTAAGATCATGATTCGACATATATTTACTTAACAAAACAGTATTAGGAGCCCATATTTTAAGTAGGATTTAGTGCTAGTGCTTCAATAATTTTGTTGCCGACTGTACATTGTAAGAGTAATTCCATTAAAAAAAAAAAAAAAAAAAAGTGAAACTTTCCGAGTCCACCGCTATTTGAAAAACCGCCTTTTAGGGCCAGTTCTTTTCGGTCCCAAAAATTTTCCCAGAGGATTTAATACTATTAAAGAACTAAAGAAAATGGGCTTAACTCTATTAAAGTCACGTATACAGTTATGTACAGTCGGCAGCAAAAGTATCCGAGCACTAGCCAATAATTCCGATATCAAAAAAGTACGCTTAAAACTGTTTTGTTAAATAAATCCTTGTCGAATTATGTTCTTAGACTAAGAATATGACTCGACAAGGATTTATTTAAGAAAGCAGTATTAAGTGTACTTTTTTTAGACAGGGATTATTGTTAGTGCTCGGATACTTTTGCTGCCGACTGTACCTCTCAAAGGAGGGGTCGCATTTTACGAGAGCAGATTTTTTTTTTTTTCTTTTTCTTTTTTTTTTTTTTTTAATATGTTTTCTTTAAAGTATAAAATGCTAATTCCAGAAGTTGCTTTTAAGTAGATTCTATTAGAGGGACAGTTTTGATTTGAAAAGAATTCAGTCCTCTCTCAAGGTATATTTTGAAGTTTTAACTTTTTGGAGATCATGAATTCAGTGAGAAAAATGCAAACTGTAAAACGAAATTTAAAGACTTCAAATCTGCAAAAATGTATCAAAAACCAAAAGAATTATTGCCTGAATCTATAGTTTATTGAACAAAACCTAGATATAGTTCAAGTTTATAAATGTTAAGATATGAGCTTTTATTCATATAAAAGCTCATATTTAACATTTATAAATTGAACTATATTAGGTTTGTTCAATAAAATATAGATTCAGGCAATAATTCTTTTGGTTTTTGATACATTTTTGCAGATTTGAAGTCTTTAAATTTCGTTTTACCAGTTTGCATTTTTTCATGAATTCATGATCTCCAAAATGTTAAAACTTCAACAAATATTTGAGAGAGGACTGCATTTTTTAAAAAATGTTTAATAGAATCTACTTAAAAGAATTAGGAATAGATTTTCAATACCCTTTAAAAGAAAAAATATTAAAAAAAAAAAAAAATTATATATATATTCAAAAATCTAATTTAAAAATTTAAAAATCCACCACTAATTCTTTGAGTAGGTTTTATTTAACACCGAAAAAAATTATATTTAGTCTTTTCTTAAATAGTAGAAGTTTAAATATTTTGAAGATCCGTGAAAAAATGCAAACTTATAAAGTGCAATGCAAAGATTTCAAATCTGTAAAAAAAATATAAAAAACCATAAGAATTGTTTCCTGAATATATATTTCATTGAACAAATCCTATATAGTTTAATTTATAAATATTAAATGGAAATATAAACTTTTATGTGAAACCTTTAGTTGTGCCCAGTCAAAGGTGCCAAGTCCTTTTAAGAAATGATGAAAAGTTGTGTAATTAGAATCAGTAAATAATACATAATCTTTTAATAAAAATAAAATTATTGTTGAGAAGCTTTTAAAATTCAGACTAATTTAATGTTTACTACAAAGCAGTGTTGGGCATAATTGGTTAAAAAGTAACTGAATGACAATTAAATTAATTATTTTACTGTCAATAATTATTTTACTGTCAATCAATTACTTGTTAATCGATTGGCCGTAAAATAATTATAATTGTAATTCAATTACTTTTTAATCAATTACGCCCAACACTGCTACAAAGTTATTAACACAGTTAGTGTAAATTTGAGCAATTTATTGAAACAATTTAATTTATAGAATTTGTATCCTGAATTATTATTATTATTTTTTTTTTTTTTAATTTTTTATTATTTTTCTCAAATCCTGTATATTAAAAGTCAACCTCTTCATAGGGCACACTTTCTATAGCTAAGTGGATGGCTTCTTAGGAAATTTCATTCAATAAATTTACAATTCTAATTTAAGGTTCATCAGATTTCTCAGTGAAATAATCCAAATGTAACAATTAATCTCAGTTAAAAAATGTTGTAATTTTTAGCGAGTATATAAGGATAATTTTCTTTATTTAGGAGGGAGCATGCTAAATATTTATGTATTATGAAAATTTTCCTTTAAAAGTAATTACAAAAAAAACTGATTACTTTACAAAATAAAAGTGAAGGATTTTTAAGGGGCAATTATTGTTTATATTTACATTATGTAGTAGTCAACGTGAACTTCCAAATTCAAAACTGTACATTTTGCGTAAATGTCAATTGAAATATGCTCAACGTTTTTAGAAAGCTATTTGCGACCGACGTTATGTTTTCAGTGGTAACGAATTTTATTATAAAGAAAAGGAATTTATTGGGTTGTTCGGAAAGTAACTTCGTTTTTCTGAGCAGAGGACTTAATTGTATTTTTTTTTCACACCATCTTCACAATTAAGGTGCATTACCATTATATATTGTGACAGCTGATATAGCAAGGCTTGCTTCTGAAAAAGTTAGTTTTATTCTGCTCAATAGGTTTTGATTGGTGCTCTATCAAATAATGTCAAGGAAGCGACATTTTCGGCATATTTTGTTTTTCCTATCAAAAAGGCGAAATTACTGTTCAAAGAAGGGAAAAAAGTATACGATGTGTATACAGAAAATTTATTTAAAGAACGCCAGTATCAAAACTGGTTTACCAAATTTTGTTCCGGCAATTTTGACGTTGAAGATGTATTACGTTCTGGAAAACCAGTTTATGCTAATGAAGGCAAAATAAAGTATTGATTTATGAAAACTTCCAAATAACAATTTGTGAGATCGCTATGAAACCGATCAAAGCGGAGAATATATAATTCAATAAAATATTTATATAAGAAAAATGTCTTTCATTTTCAAAGGAAAAAAAACTAAATTATTTTCCGAACAACCCAATAAATAAACCGGTTCATTGGATCCCGAACCCAGGTTAAAATTTTTAGTACTTTTTGGAATTAAAGGGTGTCTTTTATTCATTTTTTTTTTTTTTTTTTTTTTTTTTTTTTTTTTTACCTGTAGCAATACAGAAAACAATCATCAATTTTACAGTGCCTTTGTAAAGACCTGAAATTTTAATGTTTACGAAAACATGTGTTTAAATTAGTGACAGAAAGTAAGCAGATTTGATTAAAAAATAATTATAAGATAAAAAAAATTTTATAAACCATGTTTTTAAATTTTCTGTTGAATCATATAAACGCTACTGAAGGCAGCCGGAACCCCAGCAATTGGATAAAAGTATTAAAAAAATTCCTTGCTATCGTCTTTTGAGCTATTATAAAAGTTTCAAATGGCTATCTAGCCGGGATGTTAGTTAAAATTTGATTGCAAGCTTTGTACTGGAAACGCTGCCGAAGGCAGCAGGGTCCCGAAGCAATTGGATAAAAATATTTTCAAAAAGCATTTTTACCGTATTCTAGACTATTCCGAAAGTTTCAAATGTCTAGCTACTCGGGAAGTTAGTTAAATAAATTTTCTGTTGATCTTATGAACGCTGCCGAATACATTAGGGACCTGAAACAGTTGACTAAAAGTATTAAAAAAAATGTATTGCCCCCGTGTTCTGAGCTATCATGAAAGTTTCAAATATCTAGCTAGTCGGGAAGTTAGTGAAAAATCGATTGCAAGCTTTGTACTGGTAACGCTGCCAAAGGCAGCAGGAACCAGAAACAGTTGGCTAAAAGTATTAAAAAAATTCATTTTAACCGTGTTCTGAACTATCCTGAAAGTTTTAAATGTCTAGCTAGTCGGGAAGTTAGTGAAAAATCGATTGCAAGCTTTGTACTCGTAACGCTGTCGAAGGCAGCAGGAACCCGAAGCAGTTGATTAAGAATATTTAAAAATTGCATTTTCGCTGTGTTCTGAACTATTCTGAAAGTTTCAAATGTCTAGCTAGTCGGGAAGTTAGTTAAATAAAGGTTCTGTCGAATTATATAAGCGCTGCCGAAGGCAGCAGGATCTGAAATAGTTGACTAAAATTATTAGAAAAATGTATTGTCACCGTGTTGTGAGCTGTCCTGAAAGTTTCAAATGTCTAGCTAGTCGGAAAGTTAGTGAAAAATCGATTGCAAGCTTTGTACTGATAACGCTGCCGAAGGCAGCAGGAACCCGAAACATTTGGCTAAAGGTATTAAGAAAATGTATTTTCACCGTGTTCTGACCTATTCTGAAAGTTTCAAACGTCTAACTAGTCGGGAAGTTAGTTAAATAAATTTTCTGTCGAATCATATAAGCGCTGCCGAAGGCATCGGGACTTGAAATAGTTGGCTAAAATTATTAGAAAAATGTATTGTCACCGTGTTGTGAGCTGTCCTGAAAATTTCAAATATCTAGCTAGTCGGGAAGTTAGTTAAAAATCAATTGCAAGATTTGTCCCTGACAAACACACAAACAAACCCACAAACAAGAATCGAAGTTAATAAAAACATGGTAATAATCTGTGCCTCGAAGCATTTTTTTTATCTTTTTTTAATTTTTAACGTTAAGGTGACTGAATCAATTATGGAAACTAAAGTATATCAGTAGTGGACACTTTTAAAATTAAACTCTAAAAATAAGCTTTTTAAGTCTTACATGGGGTTGCCTCGTCTTCAAGATTGGTGTTACAATTCATTATTATTTATGCATTGAACCACAAAATATTCAAGCTATCAGTTCTAGAATAAGATCAATTCAAGTGAAACAATGCAATTATTTTTAGTCTTTCGAATAAATTAAGCTAAATTTTATTTGCTTTGTATGCGTTTGATTTGAGCCTATTTCTTGTGCTCTCTACTTTCAAAAGATTGAAACAAGCAGAATTCATTTATGGTTTTGAATTTTGTTTGTGACAAAATATTTTTATTTGTTGTCACGACTAGTAACACCTAACACAATGTGTTATTATTGCCGCTATCAAACAGCTCTGTCCACTCAGAGCCTGATTAAGGGGAAAGCACACATTATCTCCTCTCTCACCGGAATATTTTTACAATTATTTTTTACTTCATGTCATAGAAATTCCACGCTTTGACGAGGAAATATTTTTTATAAAAAATGAACGGTGTAAAACAATCCAATTTACGCACCGTTATTAGATACCAGAATTCTTTGAAAATAATTTTTAATGAGAATTTTCTGTTTATTATAGGACGAAAGTATTTGTTAAAAAATAACGGTGTAAGTATAAATAATGTGTGCTTCCCCCTTTAATCAGGCTCTGTGTCCACTACAGGATCATTTGATTTTGAAGCTAGCACCAGTAGTAGACATGGGACCGTTTCTCCCAAATTTGAAATGCAGGACGAAATGTTAATTCACTTTATTCAAAATCGGATTGGAATAATTCTCAACATTAATGAGTTTTATACCACAAATTTTGCGAGGAGTTTTTTTTTTTTTTTTTTTACCTTTTTGAGTAAAAAAAAAAAAGTTTCATTTAGTATCTTTTGCAGTATAGTTATGTAGTAAAAAGATTAATTCAGATATCAAATAACGGTAACGGTGGTAAATTACATAGGAACAGAGGGAAAAAAATGGCAGATAGATATCCTCAAAATATCCAGCACTGTTATATTTTACTTAAATTTTAAATAATTTTAAATTCCGTGCTAGACAAATTATCCATGAAAGATGCGTGAAAATAGCAAAGTATGTCGTTTTAAAAGCGGCAACATTACTGCTTTCATGCTACGCTAATGTATACATTTTTTTTTTTTTTTTTTTTTTTTTAAACCTGATGAAAGGTCACGCTTAATTCTTTCGATCTGAAAACTTAATTGCCTTGTTTTGCATCTTATGATGTTCATTTAGGAAGTTCGTGTTCTTCGTCATTAAATACTAGTTTCTTGGGTACATTTGATAGGAGTTTTGCTCTGCACATCATTTTAATGTTTAATAGTGATACGGATGCTTTTCTGAAAAATACCTTGAAAAATATCGTATCTGTTCCAAAATTTTAGAGTATTATTTAAATGAATACTCTGAATGTAATTTTAATGTATTATTTCTAAATTTGTTTTATAAAATACACTGAAATAAGCAGTGTGAAAACTTAAAATTATTGTAGCGTCTTGGATATTATATTATAGAAATATGGTAGTAAACATAAAATTAACAAAATAAAGTTCTTTTAGTGTCTCTATTTTAAGTTTTCCTATCTTAGGTCTTCAGTTAGTAGTAAATTCATAAAATCGTTAAGATAAAGAAATTACATATTCTCTGAAGTGGCTTAATTTTTTTTATACTTAATTTCGCAGGTTTTGAGAAATAAAATATTAAACATTTATATAATGGTGTTAAATAAAATTAAATAACTGAGGTTTACATTGTAGTCCTTGCTGAATCATGTTTTTAACCAAGCGTCCCCATTTTCTGGGGAGAAATGGGGACGATTTTTTTTTTTTTTTTTAAGGCATTTTTCTAAGTTTTAAAAAATTGTAGAAACTTAAATTATTAATCAATAACACTTTATTTTTAGTCCTTATTTATTAGGAATGAAAAAATACATCCATAATTTGATAATTGTAGTAATTTTTTATGCTTCTCTATTATAAAGGTACTTTGATCTGGCCAGCTTATCTTAAACTGACTAAGAACATGAATCAACAAGGATTTATTTAACAAAGAAGTATTAAGTGTACTTTTTTTACATAGGAATTATTGCTAGCGCTCGAATAATTCTGCTGCCGATTGTATATATATATATGTACACAACCTTTCATTATTATATATATATATATATAATAACTTTTGAATATTATAGTCAAGATATTTATTATAAATACTAACAATGTAACAGAATTACCTTGTAAATTTCACAATGCATGCTGTATGTAATCATGTGATAACAATCTTTTTTATCACTATGAATACCGTTTAAAAATTCATTCGTAGTTTTACCGTTAGGGAAAAAATAATAATAATGAAAATGTGTAATTTTTTACTCAGTACGTTTGAATATACTTCTGTTTTTTCTCGTTGCAAAAACTAAATTCTCAACATCAATGATTCGTCATACTTTCCATTCTGTATTCCTGAAAAGCAAACGTCGTAATATGGAAATCTTTAGTCGTAGGTCAAACGTTGCCTGCTTTTTGTGAATCATGCCTCTTTTTGATTTTGTTCTCTTGTTTCATATCCTTGTAGCGAGTATCATGAGCGTTGGATAGAAATCCGGTATTTATTGCTTCCCGGGAACAAGGGTAGGATTATCTTCCTCTCGTATTGGGAACAGGGATATTTCCAAAATCCTACCCCTAACAGGAAGTTTAGATTTTGCACTCCGTCGCGTCATATCCTGTCACTCCACTTGTAAACTTCCACATTAGAGTAGGGTTCGATATTTGGGTATTACTTTTTTTTTTTTTCTTTTATTGCTATTAGTACTAAAGGGCAGGATATGTGCATCGAGCATGAAAGCGAGAAGTACACGTGTCCTCTTTTGCTTTGCAAGTACTGATTTCGTCTTAATCCTACATTGTAACAGCTTTTTAGGGATTTTCAGGCGATGGCCTTTTTTGGAGGTGAACACTGATATCACCGTATAAAATGGTATTTAAATATTAAAAAAAGAATGAGGAGTGATTTGATCAGTGATTAACTGGAGAGGGTGCTTTGTCTCTTGTAATGCGAGAACACAAACTACTGGTTTTCGTTATCTGAAAGTGCGAAAAATTGAATAGTAAAGTATTTTAATTTAAAAAGTTTGCACCTTTATTGGATTGTCGAAATATTTTGGAATTCTTAATGTCTTATTAGCTACAAAAAAAAAATAAATAAATAAATAAATAAATAAATGGGAGAAAAATAGTTTCGGTCATTTCCATTATTTTGGAGGGGGGGGGGCAGGATGTGTGTGTTTAAATTGTTAAAAATAAAAGACTGTTTCAAATGCGAATTACATATACTTCGAGGTATGATCATTTTTTATCCATTTAAAAAAGTCACTTCATAATAATAGATAACTACCATTTATTATTTTAAATTGTCTAATCTAACCAGCACTGACAAATTCAGGTACTTTTTTTATTCAATATCCACCACTAAATTTTAATTGTAACGGTTGCCTAATTACTTCGAAGATTAATCATCTATTACATACTTGCCAACATACTAATTAATATTCCGCAGTATTGTAAGTTCAGCCTTCTTTTTCACACCAGTATCTTTTCAGAGTGTTTTTCTTCTTATTTAATTGTAATTGCATTTGGAGAATATTACTCTAAAAATTGACTGGTGGGGAAAAAAAAAAAAAAAAAAAAAAGGCGGAACTACGGAATATTAATTTGGATGTTGGCAAGTATGCTATTATGTAAATCAAATATCCCTCCTCAAAACTGTTGGTGATAATTGAATTAAAAAAAAAAAGGTCCCTAAATTTGGTAATACTGAGTCTAACTGCTCTAAAAACAGGTTAATTTACAAAATTCTAACATTATCTTCATACTATATTTCATAAAAGCTATTAAGTTAATGTATTAATTTTTTAGTGAAAAATCTATGAAACAGATGAGCTTTATTATAAGATGATTTATATAGATGATTTATAAGTTTAGATTAAAGTTTAAAGATCTGTAATATTAACACTAAGCGCACCGATACTTCATATATACCTATTCCAACCACAGCGAGTCAAGTGACCCGTCTTTAAAATGTTGTATATATTACTATGTATAGCAAAAATATATTACTTAGCACAATTTGGTACATGAAACATGGACAATGTGATAATGTTATTTGCAAGAAATTCTGACAAAAAGTTTAAAATGGGTCATTTGACCCGTCGTGTTAGGTTTAGTGAGCAAGACATACAGTCGGCAACAAAATTATTGAAGCGCTAGCAATAATTCCTATTTAAAAGATTTGCACCTAATAGTGTTTTTTCAGTAAATATTTGTCGAGTCACGATCTTAGTCTTATGCTGTTTATAAAAAAGTAAGTTAATGATAAAAATTAGCGATCAAACTTTTAAAAAAATATATAAAATATATGGATGTGTGCTTTGGTAATTTTGCTGCCGACTGTATGAAGTTTTTGTAACAAATAAATACCTTTGGATTAGTTTTTTAAAATGATCAGCTTCTATCGTTAAATTTCAATGGATAAGCTTCTATTTACGATGTCACAACTTTCTAAATCATTAAATATGAATATACATTTTTTAAGGACCTACATATATCTACAACTTTTTCTCGTAAAAAAGTTGTAGATATATGTACTGTACTATATAAAGCATATAGTACAGTCGGTAACAAAAGTGTCCGAACACTAGCAAAAATTCCTATGTAAAAAAAGTACACTTCATACGGTTTTGTTAAATAAATCCTCATCGAATCATGTTCTTACACTGACTAAGAACAGGATTCGACAAGTATTTATTTAACAAAACCGTATGAAGAGTACTTTTTTTACATAGGAGTTTTTTGCTAGTGTTCGGACACTTTTGTTACTGACTGTATCATAAGACTTTAGGAAATGGTGATAGTATTACAGATACTAAGACAAATGATGATCATACATATTATATATTATCTCTTAGAAAATTATTTTTTTTTAATAATGGAATATCCTTAAAAATAACCATTTATTTGATAACATTTTAAATTAAAAATCACCATATGCATTTGAAAATCATATAAATATATCAAATAAACAAATAAACAAAATGTGACTATCATTGATATGAATGATAGTCACACTTTAAATTCATAGCAAAAACTTTCTACCCGAATGCGCAAAGTTGAGAAACTTTTTTTCAATAAGAAGTGTTTTATCTCAAACCCATTATGTTAGGGGCTTACGGAATGACATACAGAAATTTTCTCATCATCATCGTGTCTTGAAATAAATACCGCAGTTTCAGAGATTTTATTTAAAATGGTTCCTTATAAAATTTTTAAAAACTATTAAAGTTTTCTGAAAATAAATAAATCCCTTATTTAAGAACGTAAAATTTTCTGATACACCTATATAGTCATTTTCAGACGAAACTGCAGGTAGTTTTTAGACATTACTAATAAAAATCATTAAAAATAAATGTTTTCAAAGTATTTATAATTGGAGGAAAAAATTAAAACAGATTATTTTAAAATTTCAAGTTAACTATCTATCCTGACGTTAGTATTTCGAAAACCAGCTTAAATTATTACCAAATTTTATACGTTTCTTTAAAATAGCGTATGCATGTCTTTGTAAAAATGCAAAAAATTGTATTCGATTTTTTACAGTAGAAAGTTGAAAATTTGATACGTTTACGATAATAATAATAAAAACTTTCAAAAGTATTGTGAAAAAAAACATACATTTTGCGTGAAAAAAAGGTCCCCAAATAGCATTTGTGTAAAATTTCTAAAATTCATGAATTCTACTCAATTATGCTCTACAATTCTACTACTGCTACACGAATGTAAGCAATTTATTTGCCTTTGAAACAAACAAAAATTTTATACTAACTTTTAACCCATCTACACAATTGGAGAATTTTAGAAATTCTACTCTATTTACTTGTATTTGAAACAAACAAGAAATTTTATTCTATCTCCTAATCCTGCTACACATTTCTACACAATTTATTTGCGTTTGAAACAAATCAAGAAACTTTATGACATTTTCTGGTTCGTAATAAGAATGTATGAAAATTTTATGCTCTTACGAATAGAAAAACTTTTCCCTTTTGCCAGTTTGTATTTATAAACAGTCTAAAATTGATGTTAGAAACTTCCTAATTTAAGATTGGAGAATTTTTTATGTGTATCAAATTTGATATTTACTTTTTAAAAATATGAAGTTAGGTTTAATTTTAATGTGAATCTAGACTGTTAAGAAAAATTTTAAGATATAAAATAAAGTATCAATTGGTATTGCTGTAAATTGTACCAAAAACATTTAGGCACTTAAATAGAAATTCCTAGAGCCTGATTAATCTTTGGAGCTAGGGAAAACTAGGCTTTATTCCCTCCCCATTTCATTTGGGGAAGTTTTCTAATCTGTGCACACAAACTTATTAAAGTTAAAAATTTAATTCTTCTGCACGTCTTAGCATAATTAAGAGTTAAAGTTCCCTTCCTCTTTACATATTATCATATAAAAATATTACACACCAGAAATCAATGGCTATGTTTATAATTGTTTTTGTATCCATACATCTAGGTGGTTTCTACCCACATGAAGATCACATATGATTAATTAACAGTTTATTTGTTCAGACATTTTAGATTAAATAATAAAACTTTGATAAAACAATGTGTACTTCCTCTTTCATTTGGCGAAAAATAAATAAATAAATAAAATAAAATGAAAATAAGTCTCCGTGTGAAATTCTGAAATTGAGAATTTGAGTTTGCAGTTCTTTTAGGGCCCTCTTAAAGAAGAAGCTTATGCTTACCAAGCCTTTTCAGTAATCAAGCCCCGCAAATTTACGTGTTATTTAAGTCGGCTTAATTTTTATGTTCTCATCTGTATTATAAAAGCCACAATTTCTTTACACTCACTTCTTACGAGTATTTGTTGAATCTGTAGGAAATTGTTATTACGATACACCATCCCTATACTGTTAATCATAGAAAGTGTGAAAAGATTTGACTTTATTTTTTCTTCTAAAACCATTTTCATATTTATTATTAAATAATTTGAATAATCGGAATATTATGGCTATTACATATATTTTTGTATTCTTTAAGATTGTGGATGCTTGTACATTAAAAAAATATGCTCTGTTTTCTCCTCTTTTATTTTATTTTTTTCCTCTATACATATGTAAGTTTTTCACGTACATGTGTAATGTAATGTTATTATACAAATGTTACATTGTATTATACATGTCTGGGATTACACTATATAATCACAAGTGTCCAAATGTTCTTCATCAAATAAAAAAATTTCAAGTTTTCGCTGTGTTCATTTTATTAATTTATAAATGACCAAGAAATTACAAAGCTTTGAATTTTCTTTTCTTTCTTTCCTTTTTTTTTTTTTTTTAATCCGGCACCCAGGAAAAGTCTAAAGAGCTACCTTCTGGCAGCCTAGTATAGTTCAGCCCGAGTATATTCTGGAGCATTTTTCCAATATAGTTCTAGATATTGTATGAATTTGTATAGAGTCTAAAATTGCCAATACATTTATTTAAATAATAATAATAATAATAAATAAATATATTAAAAAAACATCCATTATCATCAGTTTTCGGAATATCTTCTAATACAGTGCATCTCTTCTGTTTGTCATCTACTGAATTTAAACAATAGTTCACTCACATCTTCTTTTTACCTGTAAAACAAAAACATTAATATTATTAATAAAGGCAAAATAAAGTGCACGTATTAAATTTAAAAGCATTTGACTGCATAGAAATTGAAAAAAAAAAAAAAAAAAAAAAAAAAAAAAACTAAATAATTGAATTAAAAGTTAGAAGTATTCATCCTTTAAATTTTGAATCGCATCATAATTTTTATCGTACGCACACGTGTACTATATAAAGCAAAACAGAGCTCGCATACTAAAAAGAAAAACGTTTTATTCTTATTTATAAAGGCTTAAAATTATAAAAATTCCAAACAGATTCTTATGAATTGGCCAATATATCCCCTTTTACTGCTTCTGTAAGAAGCATTACTTTGAAATAAATAATAATAATAAAGTTATCTAAATTTTGATTTATGCTGATTTCCACATATAATGTATAAAAATGCCCTCATCCCTTTAAACCTTTTTTTCTCACATGAATAAGAATACATAACTAATATAAGAATGAAAGTTAAGTTCGTAAATTTGCATAATTTCACTTTTTTTGGAATCGAAATGGTGATATAAAAAAGTGTACATAAAAATTATATTTACAAATCTGATATGTACATACTTTTTGTATCTGAGAGAATTCGCATTCATAGAATTGTAAAAAAAAAAAAAAAAAAAAAGTGTTTTCTACTTCTAAATGGCTTTGAGCATATTTTCAAACCTCTACGAATAAAGCTCACCCCTCCCCCCCTCACCCCGCGCCCTCAATACACAGCCCCACCTAGACCCCCTAGACGTATAATACTTCACTATTTTGTGGACATGTAAAGTGTATAAAATAAAATAATTTCTATTTTATTTCACTAGATGGCACTACTGCCGTACCGAGAAAACATGCGCCATTATTTAAGCTTGTCACAAATAGATGGCGTTAAAGTATTATAAAAGACGAAAAATTTTGTTCACATACTACACCTGCCAACTGTTCTTTTTGATAAAAAACTGCTGATAAAAAACCTTCTGATAAAAAACTGCATATAGTATATATTTATATATATATATATATATGTTTAATTTAAATGGATCTCTTTCTTCCTTTTTGTTATTGACCAAATTAAAGCATATTTTAGGGATAAAAACCAGTAGTTTTAAATCAATAAATGCAACAAATCCTTCAAAAGTTTCTGAGTTTGTGAAAGGGATGTAAAATAGATATTTTTCCTGTTATTTTTTTGTTTTTCACGAAATATTCGAATGCATTTAAAAATAAATAAATAAATAATACAAAATAAATGAAGCAATCTTAGAGTCGTAATACATTTTTCGACATTCATGTTTTTTTTTTTCTTACTTTTCTTTTCAGATATTTTCTGTTTTGAAGAACAAAAATTTTTTTTTTTTTTTTTTTTTTTTTTTTTTTTGTCACTTTGCTGTAATACAGGGCTGCCACAGGCGACTTTTTAATATTATTATGATTATTTTCGTACCGCTATTTCCATACCGTAAAATTTATAATAAATTTGTGCAGGCAAAGTGCAGATTTGTCTAAGAAAACGTATTATAAATTTTAATTTTTGGAAATTAGTGGTACGAAAAGAACATAAAAAAAGTTGCCTGTGGCAGTGCAGTAATAGTAAGATATTTTCAAAGAAGCTTTCTTAGTTAAAAAATTAGTAAAACTAGTTCCTGCACAAAAATTTCGGCGTATTTGTTAATAAGGGAGTCTTTCTAAGGGATCCTATCCCTTAGAAAGTTCGGTTCTAATTTAACATTTAGAGGCATATGTATCTTTGTCCAACTATAATGAAACTTTATCACCATTTTGCATTTAGTTTTATCTTCTAAAATTGTTGAATTTTTTCCTTTCTTCAAAGCATTCTTTTGAGGGAAATTGAATTAATATAAATTAAAACTATAACCTTTTGTTAAAGATATATAAAATTCGATAAATTACACTGGTATGCAACCAAAAAACTACATAGGATTTTTTTTTTTTTTCTTTTCTTTTTTTTTTTTTTTTTTTTTTTTTTTAAAGATTTTTACTCACTAAAACCGAAAATATTAGTAAAAAAGTTCCACCACGACATCCCCCCCCCTGTTTTTCTTGAAAAACTCACATTTTTAGCTGACTTTAGATCGAAATCATGAAATCTCGTGTTCTTTTGTTAATTATAAAAACTATATTCAATAATTATTTTTTTTTAACTTTGAAACAATATTTATTAAAGTAAATCTTAATATTTTTATACATCCCTTAAATGGAGGATTTTTTTTCCTTTTATTTTTTGAAATCTGATACGCATATCCTCTAATTTTTTTCTGTTTCACCCTAAACACTTTTTAGCAACATATCAGCTCCCTGGGATAATGTTAACACATGCCGAATTGACGGGAAAATCCCAATATCTGTATTAGGATTTTTCCGTGTCAATTCGGCACTTGTTAACATTATCCCAGAAACAGAAAAAAAAAAAAAAAAAAAAAAAAGAGTTTAACCACTTAATATTTTTCTGTCAGTATTAACGGATTTTATCCCCACATCATTATCTTTTAATAATATTAGTTTCATTTAATACCATAAAAAATATCATTTTACATGGGAAAATAAATAAATAAATAAATAAATAAAATAAAATATTACAAAATATCTCTACATAAAAATAATAGTAATTAAATGTATATATATATATATATATATATATATTAAATGGGACACGAGTAGAGTTCGGACAAAACTACTAAGAGGTTAATAAATGTTAAGAGGGGAAAAAATGTTTAGAATCAAATTACTTTTATCATGCTTGTGTCGGTTTATGGATTATGGTCGATTGCCTACAAAATGCGTCGATTGCCTACAGTATGGTCGATTGCCTACACGATGATGTCTGAGTAGGATGCCTCAGTGTGTGCATGACCCATCCATCCCTCTACTTCATGAAAAGGTAAAAATGAGCTAATTGCTTGGTAATTTAATAACACATTAGTTCTTTTTCTTTCTTTTTCTGCATTTTGTTTTTATTATCTTTTTTTTTTTTTTTTTTTGTAAAGTTTCACTAGTGGTAATAATAATAATCAGGTTTTTTTCACAAAGGGAAATTTTTTGTACCATTATTTTTTCCACCACTTAATTTTACACTTACCGTTGATATCTATTGAAAATATATATATAAAATTTCTGGTATCCAAATTTCCCTTTGTGAGAATCTTGATAATGATATTCTCTCAAACACTAATCTCTCCCTTCCTCATTATCTTACTAGTGACCAAGAGGTTCTACTTTTGATGCTGGTAAACAGAAGGTGCCGAGTTCGAACCCAGATCAGGCTCGTCGGATAAGCCGTACGTTGTTTTCCGTGATTTTCTCTGAAAGTCGCGTGATTGCGGGCTAGGACCCCTCCCAAGGAGGGCATTCCACACATGTCTACGTCCCTAACATAGGCAAATAGCCTTCATCGGTAGACCACACCAGCACTCTCTTTTATTATTGAATAAATTCTAAATGATTCTTCATTATTTACAATTCGTAAAGAGAAGGAATAATGTATCAATCACTATTATATATTTTTCATTTTTTTTTAGTAATTATTACCAGTACATTTTAATGTGTCTATTTAATTTTTTAGGTACGCCATTTTTGCATTCTATCTGTACATTGTTCATCTAATTAATCGTATATGATTAAAAAAAAAAAAAAAATTAAGGAAAATCACGGCACAACGTATCGTTTGGTTTATTTTTGCTTTAAGTGATTTCAGTTATCCGTCCTTTCCTTTTGTCTGTTCATAATATATTGGATATTATTCGCATTTTTGTTCAACTTACTTCCATTCTAAATAAATTTTAATTCATTTAACTTTCCTTTCTTATTCTAGTGAATTGTGAAGTTAAATCGTGTATGATATAGAAAATATTTTAGCAATACACAGTCCTTAATAAACTATGATTACGACATTTATAAATATGTATTTTACGTACAGTTGGTAAACGTTGCATTAATAATATGTGCATAAATTGCATAACTATTTTTTTTCATAGAGGATCATTTCTTTTTAAACATAGATAACTTTATAGTTAAATGTTCTACAGTTTAAATCATGTATCTCCTTCTCTATTTAATTTCAATACATAAATCATTATTTATGTATTGAATTCATCTATTAATAAATCGTTCTCCACTCAAAATAAAACATACGGATAGACCTCTTAACAATAAGAAAATTGTCTTGGAAATATTTATAAAAATGCCATTGATTTTGATTTCGCTAAACCTAATACAAACCCAAATACACATTTGATCCTTTTGTTTGTTTCACTGAGCTACCAATTCCTGTTTTTAACTTTTATTCGGAGCACTAAAAAGAATTTATTTTCTTTGTAAGTTATTCCTAGAAAAGATAACGAAAAAGATAGCTAAAAAATTAGATTTGGTTTTGTTTGTTTCCTTACGGCAATTTTTTTGCATTATAGGGCTAATTAGACAGTGATCAACTGCTTAAAGTGAATTTAGAACCATTATGAATATCCATGCATGAACCTGGTATCTGATAACTGCAGGCGAAAGCACTCACCAATAAATAAATAAATAAATAAATAATAATAAAGATTGAATCAAATTACTTCAGTATGTTGTATCTTAATTTCTGAATATCTTGAATAAATCTGTCTTCAATCCTTACATCATCACCGGTGGTGTGATGTGGTGGGAGGTATTTAAAGTCCATCTAGAAATTTAGACTTGGATGGGATGTCCTCCATGTATATATTTCTAAGTGGTCGTAGTCTGTATTCGTGCAAGTTTTGGCAAAAAAATATGGAAAACTGCATACGGTTAGGCCGACGAGCACGAACTGGGTTCGAGCCTGGCACCTCCCTTCTACCAGCTTCGAGGGCAGTACCACTCGGCCATTGCTGAAGGTTAAATCATGGCTGATCTCAACAAGATATTTTCCACATTTCGATAATTTCCCCTCCCTTTTCTTCCCGAAATGTTTTTTATATTAGATTTATATAAAATTTTTTGACATGTTTATATAATATTTTAAAAGCTTGTTAAAAAAAAAAAAAAGAAAAAGATAAAATGCGTTTATTTTATTAATCTATCTAATAAATAATTTATCTTATGAAGAATTAACGATAATATCGTATTTCAAACGCTTGAGGAAATTCAACAGGCTCTGTGGTAACAGGAAACAATACCTGTACATTTTCTTTTAGGTAAGACTCCAATAAAATCGTACACTATTTACCTTACTTATAGGTTAGCGTCACGCTGATTAGTTTATCATTTTCTTAAAGTCGTTGCTAGGCAGTTAGTCATCATCAATGATAAAATTAACGAAATGAAACTGCTCCCCTCTTTGGATTTAAATCTCAATTCCAAAGAGCGTTTCTCTTCGTGTTCATCCACTTTCAATGACGAGTCTTTTAATTGCAGCTTCAATAATAGCTCATAACTCCGCCAGGCTAAAAATGCCGATAAATCAAACAGTCTCAGCTCGGTTGCCCCCTCTGCTTAGGTGTTACGCGCGCTGGAATACCTCTCATGCTTCTTAAAAAGCCTTTAGCAGATTTTCTCCCTTTCTTAAATATTCCGACTGTCGATGCAACGTTTGTAATGTGTGTGTGTATGTATGTGCGTGTGACGATGCACTTGTTAGAAAATAATCGAGCCTTTTAGAGTATGTCTGCGTGTGTACTTAGTAAACAGATTCATAAGAGATCGCACACCAAATCCAAACAGAGCTTGGCAGCCATTGATAACTCGGTTAAATAAACAGAAAGAACACTGATATAATGCTTGTGGTGGAAAGAGTTTCGGCAAACGACGCCAGAGCTTGTGGAGTAATAAATTGTGCGGACGAATGTGGCCCGGGCGTCAATATTTGCTCCGGCATTAAGTCTTTATTACGGAATCGCGTAGTATCTGCATTGTTTACGGGTTTCTACGGACACATCTGAAAGCGTTTTTTGACATGTTATCTTGGCAGATGCCGAAAAGATAAAAGTGGTTTAGAAAGAAAATGTTTTCATCTTTAGGCAAAGGTGTCAGAAAAGTTATTGCTGTTTTGCATGTTCATCGCTTTTAAATATAAATGTTGAATTTAAAATTAACACCTGAATTGATTTCTGATTTATAAGGTGATATTTATACTTATGAAGTTTTTAGAAAAATGCTTTCATTAAGCATTTTTAGGGATTAAATAAATTCGTTCGAATTTTTACTTTTGATTTATCTGATACATTGGTAAGGTTGTTATTTATCCTATTTTTTTAGCAGTATTTTTAAAAAATAATTGACTTACTAAAATCAAAACCTTCTATTAAATTATTTTCTTATGTGAATCATCAGAGTTTACTTTTTATATTTTGGTACGATTTTATATACAGTCGGTAACAAAAGTGTCCGAACACTAGCAAAAATTCCTATATAAAAAAAGTAGAGTTAATACTGCTTTGTTAAATAAATCCTTGTCGAATCATGTTCTTAGTCAGTCTAGGAACATGATTCGACAAGGATTTATTTAACAAAACAATATTAACTGTACTTTTTTTACATAGGAATTTTTGCTAGTGTTCGGACACTTTTGTTACCGACTGTACATTAGGATTATTTAGTTAACATTAACAAGAAAATCATATTTTTAATTTATAGCACATTCAGCAAATTTAATTTAGTTTCTATTATTATTATTATTATTATTATTATTATTTTAATTTGTTTTCCTTTCTCTTCCATTTCATTATTTTTTTCTCTTTAAATTATACTAGCAAGCGTTTCCCGCTTCGCTGGACACTGTTTTTAAACATATTCTAAAAATTACATATAAATTATTAATATAAAAATGTCATTTAAAAATAATATATATATATATATATATATATATATTGAAATCTGTCAAAACCTCAGTCGTTTGGGGATAAATTTCTCTAAATTTCTTTATACTGTGTGTTAGATACACGTAACCAACCCACACATCAAACAACTGTATTCCTGAGACCATTTAGAGCAGAGTTATAATTAGAAACGTATTTTTGCCCCCCTCCCTGCTAAAGGAAGGAAGGGGAAATCAGTTAATAGAGCGTTTTGGGTACGCATAGCACACCTAATTCTGAAGTAATTTTAAATGAAATTACGCTTGGAAACATGCCCTTCCCCCGCACAATCCGCCAACGAGGGAAATTTCACAATATTCATTTATAGAGTGTATTAGGGCCACATAAGCAATCCATACACAAAAAAAAAAAAAAACGCTTTTCTGAGATAAATTAGAAGAAACTTGCAATTGGAAATGTGTTTTTTACGTCCCACCCCAACCCCAAAGGGAGTAAGGGGGACACTTCGCAAATTCCCTTTATAATGCGTGTTGGGTACATATAGCACACAAAAAATTGTCGTGCTGAGATAACTTGGAATACAGTTATTCTTGGAAAAAATTTTCTGCCCCCCATCACCTCCATAGAGGAAAAAGGTTGAATTTTGCAAAATCCCGTCACAGTTAAAGTTTCATACAAATAACCAACCTACCCCAGCAAAACTTATACTGGCGGGCTCGTTATGGCCTACTGCTGGCATCCTGCACTTGCCATCAGTTGCCGGTTGCCCCATATAACTCCAGCAGCGGGCCTTTTATGGCTGCCAGCAGTGGTGGAAGCCTAAAGCAAAATGGTCGGTGGCCCAGAGGTGTCACAAACACAGATGGCCTTATGCAGGCTATCACCACACGGCCAACCTCATGTTTTTCATGTTGTGGCCACAAATTATTATGCCATAACCAATTTGTATGCATAGAGGGCGCTGTGATTCTTTTTCTGTTCATTTGAAATTCCCTCGCTTTCCGCCATTTCATACGAAGTTGTTGTTCGTTAATGTAGTCTGCGGGTGCGTCTTCGAGGTTGAAAATCTTGTAAAAAGAATATATGAGTAAGTAATTCCATTATTAATTTGTTTTTGTATTATTTTTTAAATACTATTTTTTTAAAAAATTTTCACTCTAAAGCCATTGTTATAACAAAAGGATTTCTAGAAATATATAACAATTATCCAGTTGATCCGTTTTAGTAAATTATGATAGTCGCTAACCTTCTAGTATTTTATCATTGTTATTATTATTTTAATTGTTTTAATAAAATAAAAATTATGGATTTTATTTTATATATTTATATTATATGGACGGGAGAAAGTTATTAGAACAATTATAACTATTTATAGTTTATGTTTTATTTATTTTTTCTTCCTTCAGTGTAGTTAAGAAGAAAGCGTTAGATTCGGGAAAATTTTCGACATCCGGTTTTCGAAAGATTTTGCACGTTTTGGGTTGTTCTCATGAACATAATTTGAAAAATTGTCTGTCTGTCTCTTTGTGTGCGCTCAAAAATTTATGAAAGTGATAGTAGCCTAAAAAGTTTACTTCTTCCGCTTTTTTTCCCCTTTAATGTACAAACATTGCTTCCTCCACCCCTGAGGGAGAAGTATATCAGATAGAGTAAATTTCCAATATGAGGGCTTGGGGACAAGATCTCTCGGGACAAAATATCGTAGACGTAAATGAATACAAAGTAAAAAGAGTTGGTAATTATTAGTAATGATGTATAAAATTTCATGACAACACATACCTTAGTCAGAGCACTGACATTCTGACAAACCTACAATAATTTTTTTTATAAATTTTACTTAAAGAAGTTTAAAAACTATATTTATTTATTTTTTGTCAGAATTAGTCATAATGAATTCAATCGTGCTTATTAATTTTAAAACTTTTAATTCAAGTTTGTGAACAGTGTTCAGCTTTAATGTCAGCAATGATGTACACGATTTTTAAAATGTATTTTGAATAGTGAAAAGCAAAAGATAGAATAACTTAAAAATAAACATAGATAAAATAATGAAATTCAACTCTATGATTTATTTAATTATTTATTTATTTATTTTAATTAATTAATTAATATTTATAAGGCCCTGTGGCCCCCTCCAGAGATCACGCGTGACACAAAATCAAATTTTCAAATAGATCCTACTATTTTTTTGACGCGAGATTTTGTCCGGATCCCAATATGAGTATTTTTGAAAAAAAATTCGTTAATATCTTTAAACGAACGTTATATTATACATCTGTGATATTTTAAAGCAAATTTATTGATTTTATTATTTTTAACAAAAACTAGCATGTTGTGGCACCACAAAACATGCTTTTATATTTTTTATTATGTAAATTTGCGTAGTGCAAATAATTTGTTAAAATCATTTTCCTGAATGTATGGAAACGATTTTCATTTTAGAACAGTGTTTGTCAATAATAATAATAATAATAATAATAATAATAATAATAAATGAATTTTGTGCCAACTTCTGAAAAAATGACTTTTTCTTTTTCTTCTTCATTTTTTTTTTTTTTTAATAATTTATAACTTTGTTTTAATTTACCACAAATTTAATTCAGTCATTTACTTGAAAGTTATTGATGATTTTCTTTTGAAAAATATCACCACTGAAAATTTGAAGGGCGAGCGATTCCTCAACTTATACATAAAAAGTTTCCTGGTTAGTTGTTAACAAGTGAAATTGTTTTTCTTGAATTTTTGCATGCGTGAGAAATCCTACACACTAAATCAGAACAGAAAGCCATCTGTACTTCTTTCATAAAACAACAACAAAATGTAACTGATAATTGCTGCGTCAGCGTTGGTTGGGCTACTGGGCAGAGAGGAGATTTATTTATTCAGATAACGAGTAACTGTGTTCAGAAAATAAAATAAAAAAAGAAGAAAAATTAGTTAATTCATCAATTATTTTTAAATGAAAATTATTATAAGTATACAACTAAAAGATTGTAGGTGTAATATATGTCACTATCGCATGAAATGTATAAAGATTCATGAAGTCCTTCTATTTTTTACGGGCCTATAAATAAGTATATTTATTTATTAACAGCTTATAGATTCAAACTATTTGAAGTACGCTATTAAACAAATTCTTCAATAACATATTGATTTCTATCTGAAATTATGCTAGGATTTGTGTCAACTAATTATTATTATTATTATTCATTTCCCTAATCCGAATACCGTAGATAATGAAAGCATTGTATTCGGTCAAAAATTTTGATATCGAGTTTTCACCTGATTTACATATTTTAAGGTCTCGTGAGTCAGAAAAGTGTTTTTTGGCAATTGGTCTGTGTGTTTGTGTATCTGTATTGTATATATGTGTATATGTTTCTGGAAATTTTCTGATTATCATATCTACAAAACTAATAAAGAACGACGAACTTCTGATTAAGACAGGTATAGTGTACAGATGATTTTTCCAACTTTTGTTGAAAACTGGAAATCTCAAAAACTGGCGATTTTCTTCAAATTTATATAAACTTTGTTTTGGATGTCCTTTTGTACTTGTTAGTTCAGGTAAATTGATAAACGACCTATAAAAATACACAAATTTTTTAAGTCTCACAAGTGCTTTCTCTTAAAAACAGCTTTATGGATTTTCTTCAAAATCGCTATATTAATTCCTTTTTAGATATCCTTTCGTATGCAATTGTTAATTTATGGTGAACAGATCAGTTTACTAAGTTTTGGTGAAAATTATCAGTGGGACAGTGAGCCGATATCTCAAAAACGACTTTAACTTTCTTCAAATTTGCTACATAAACCCCTTTTTACTCACTCTTTTGCTTGTAATACTTGCTTAATACAGGAAAATTGACAAAAGTACTTATTAGGTGGAAGCAATTGCAAATCTAGGAAATGAGTGTTTCTAAAAACTGATCTAACGATTTTTTTTTTTTTTTTTTTTTTTTTTTGGTTGGTTGTAGGATTTAAGGCCGATTGACTCCTGATGTGTCCTAGGCCTAGAGGGGGAATGCCCTCCGTGGGGGTCTTTCTAAGGGGTCCTAGCCCGTATTTACGCGAGTTTCGGAGGAAACCACGGAAAACTCCGAACGGCTAGGTCGATGAGCGCGACCTGGGATCGAACCCGGCACCTCCCATCTACCAGCTTTGAGCGCAGAACCGCTCGGCCGCTTTTTTTTGTTAATTCGCTATGTAAACTCTTTTTGTTATATCTTCATGACGCATGTACCAGTTTGCTTTGACAGGAAAATTATTAGATGTGTAAATTCATAAATCATTTTTATGTTTTCTGACCACTTTATTTAACAACAGGAACAACAATAATAATAATAAAATATAACAGGGGTAAAATATGTGTAGTAATAACTGATAAAATTCATGCAGATTACTATTATTATTATTATTATTTTAATGTGGGTCGGGTTGTCTGAACTTATTTTACTGTTGTCGGAACTATTCAAATTTTATTATCTAATAATTTTCTTGATAATCGCGAAACCCCACTATTGGAAAGAAATTTTGTAGCCTAAAATATTCTTATACATCCATTTATTCAACTTTTTATGTATTAAAAAATATATGAACATAGGAATTTTGATATTAACAAAATGACACAAAAAACGACACTTTTAAAAAATTGAATTTTTTGCATTTCAAACACACGTCTATCTCTAATCTTCGCTTTATGGTAAACGTAGTTTTTAACTCGGTTATCGACCTCAAGGTTTTGAAGACAAACTGTTTTTAAGCTACTACATTTCGTTGATGACATTATGCTGAACTTGTAGTCAATTTATCTTTTCCTGATGATGGGTCAAGCTTAATTATTTTGAGTGGAAACGACTGGTGTGTTGTTTCATAATCTATAAAATTAACTTACTTTTTTCCTTCTTCAGCACTAATTTTCCTGTCATTTTACTAAATATTCTCTAAAACCTTTCTAGCATAATTTCTTTTAATAAATTGAAAAAAAAAAAAATAATAATAACTTATCCAAAACAAACAAGAGAGAGACAGATTTTAAAACATATACTTATTGCAGCAAAAAATGTAATGAAGAGCTGGTGTTGAAAAAAGTAAATAAAGAACTTTGTAAATTTAATTTACAAAGTTGTAAAAAACATTAATAATAATAATTAATTTAAAAAAAAAAAAAAAAAAGTTTCAGGTCGAAATGATTCCACGACCATTCATTATGTGAATAAAATAGGCACGAGTGAAGTAGTTATAAATGGCGAAGTATTGCTTTTTCATACATTTTGAAATATGACTAACTATTATTAAAATAAACAAACCAAAATGAAATATTAAAAACTGGAAGTGATATTTAAACTTTTCAAAAACATAATTGCCCCATGGGATTGAAATAGTGCTAATGGCATATCTTAATACTATCTTCGGCGTGAAATTGCTGACAGAATTTTTGAGAAATGAACACATAAATATAGAATAATTATATTAATATTATTATATATTTTAATTATATTAATCATATTATAAATTTATAATATAATAAATTTATTCTAAATATAAATTTAATATAATAGAGCGAGGGATAGGAAAACTATTTTATGTAACTAAATTCTCTGATACATGGTACCAAAACTAAGATGTTTAATAGATGCTGAGTTATAGTAAAACTGTAGTTCTTGAATAATAGTAGCATCGCCTGACTACCGATAAACACACAAATTGAACCTGTCGGATAAGGCTCTATCAAAGGCAGTGGAGACCCGGGTCGAACATTGCGCGAAAGACGAAGACGCTACTAAAGCAGCGGAGAATCAAAACTTGGTTTTATGTGATTTCAGTGAACTTTGCTTTAGTTATTAATTTTAAAGTAATATAAAAAAAATATATATATATATTTATCTATTGATTTTCTTTCCTTTCTTTCTTTCTTTTTTTTTTTTTAATTCATTTAAGTGTAGGGACAAGAAAGCGAAGAAATCCTGATAGTAATAAATAGAAACATTTGTAAATAAACATAATCATTGCCCCCCGCCCACCCCAATGAAAAAAAAATGTATCAGTTCTTTCAGGTTGAAATAATAAAACATCCCTTCGTGAGTCTAACAAAAAGCGTGAATGCAGCAAATTATTTTTGCTGCACTCATGCCCACATTGTTTCGCCTGATAAAGAGCCTTTGGGGTATTTCGACCAGAAACAATTGCTGAATTTTTTTTTTTTTTTTTTGAGTTTATGGTGTTTAGTTTTTTACAATGCTCTTTTTATAACAATTTTGGTTTCAATATTTTATAATTTTCACACGTAAAGTTACATTTATTTATATCAAATAACTTAACAAAATTAAACATATTAAAATTTGAACACTTAAAAAAAAAAAAAAAACCATAATCTACTTCATTCCAAAAAATGTAATGGATCAACTGAATATTTCTTATATGCTGTACTAGAAATCCTGAATTTATAGCCATGGTGTATGAATCAAATACTTGTAAATAGTATTTAAAAATGAATATGTACAAAATCAAATTAAATATTGGATGCATAGAAAAAACTGGTTGCTACCTCATCAGAAAAAAGAGAGAAAAAAAAAAAAAAAAAAGAAAAAAAGAATGAAAGAAAAAGAAAAAGAAAAAAAGCACTAATAAAATTAAAGGTATCACCAATAAAATAATATACTAGGTATAACCAAATCACTGTTGGCCTATTAACGGCCTTCTTCACTTACCGTCTCCGGAAGTCCGAGTCAATGTTATTCTATGGGAAACTTTCTTTACAAATAACTTATTAATCAATACATATTTTAAATTCTGTTTTCACATTCAGAAAATTCCCAACTTTTAAATTGTTGGACCTTTTTTAAAGATGTATTTTTTTAATTATTAATATTTTATTTTGAAATTGCAAAATGAAAAATTTCACATATTAAAAATTCGTATTTTGCAGCTTCAAAATGAAATATAAAAAATTAAAAAAATATTTTTTTTTTTTAAATGTCCGTCAATTTAACAGTTGGGAATTTTCCGAATGTGAAAACAGAATTTAAAAATATGTATTAGTTAATAAGTTATTTGTAAAGAAAATTCCCCATAGAATAACGTTGACTTCGGCTTCCGGTGACGGTGAGTGAAGCGGGCCCTTAATAGGAAAATATAAAGGACCAATGAAGACTGCCGGCAGTAATGTAATTTTTTATGTTTGACACAGCTGGCCCACTGTAGGCTGCCAGCAACAACATGGAAAAACTATATTTGCCACCATATGGCCCAACACTGGCCCTCTAACAATTTCCAACCTAATGTTCGTAACCAACAGTGGCCCATTACATATTTTCATCATACTGCTAGCTGCCAGCAACGACCCATTCACCGGCCCACTAACTTATTTTTAACTTACTGCTGGCTGCCAACAATGGATCGGTTGAATACGGCCAACTGATGGCCGGCGTAACATATTCCCTGCGGCAACGTTAACTTTTGCCACCGGCGGGCCAATTGCAGCTGCTGCTGGCAACCAGCACTTGGCCTCATGCTAGCCGTCATTTGAGGTTTTGCTGGGACACAATGAAATTCGTGAATGAAGCTCCTATAGATTCCCCAGAAGATATTTAGCGCAAAAAAGGCGGCTTTCGAATCTATCCCTCACTTAAAATGGGTTTTTGGAAATATACTCCAGAAGACGCACAGCTAATTTGAACTTCTGTGTGCCATTTAGTAGAGGTCTGCTAAAAAATTCGGATCGCCCCTCCCTCCCTTAAAATAAAAAATTCGAAAACCGATGATATATATATTTGTATCTGAGTCTAGTCTCCCCATGTGAATTTTCTTCCCCGTGAAGTAATTTTGATTAAATGTATGCTCACAAGCGTGTTTTTGACACTTGCCCTCAGGGCTCTAGAAACATTCTAGAGCACCAAAAGTCTTCGCACCAAAATTCGTGACCCCCGTCTCACACATAATTGCCAGAGAAATGTTGATTCAGTGGTGGATGTACTATTTTATATGTATAGATGAAGGGTTATGTGAAATCACGTTTTGCCCTTTCCCCCCTCCTTGAAGACCGAATTTCTAAAATTCGGTTCAGTGGTTTGGGAGAAGATGTAAGACATATCCACATATACACTCAGCAGCAAAAGTATCCGAGAACTAGCAATAATCCCTGTCTTAAAAAAGTACACTTAATACAGCTTTGTTAAATAAATCCTTGTCGAGTCATGTTCATAGTCAGTCTAAGAACATAATTCGACAAGGATTTATTTAACAAAACAGTTTTAAGTATACTTTTTTGATATCGGAATTATTGGTTAGTGCTCTGATACTTTTGCAGCCGACTGTATGCATATACAAAATGACTTGTATTTATATTAAGATTATCATATAAATTTAATACTGTAGTATATCGTGTGAACTTTCTTCTGATTGTCTCCCCTTTATCTCGTGTTTTCCTGTAAGCTGTCATACCGTAACCCTCTCTCTTTATTCTCTTTGCCTTCTTTTTTTCTTTCGTTTTTCTTTTTTTCTTTTTTCCGTATTAATGCTTTCAAAGTGGCAGTCCATTTTTATTCTCATTAAGAAGCACGTTTCTAAACATGTCCTACCTTCTTCACTTTTTAAGTTATATTAAGAATATATACACACACGAAATCCATTCTATGGTTATAGTGTTTTGCACTGAAATGTCTAACATTTTCTTACAAATTTTTACTGTCGCTTTGAATTTAGAACGACTAATTTCGGTTCAATATAAAAAGATATGTTATCGGAGCAGTTTCATGCCAACGTTATAGAAACTTTTAACTGGTTGATGTTTAGTGCAATATTGCTTCACAGTTGAATATGTGTCCATGGCAAGATCAAAGTATTAATAAATGGTTTCAATAATTTTAATTTACTAAAAGCCATTTAAATATTATTACACAGGTTTGCGATTTTCAATCTTTTTCCGTACTGTTTTGGGTTCTAACCTTTTCGATTAGCTGAACTTAGCAATGCTTGTCTTTTCTTCTTATCGCGTAAGAGTTTTTCACTAAGTAAGGATGAATATATCTGAAGAATTGACACAGAGGCTATAACAGAATAGAAACTCCTCATGTATAAAATTCATTAAAATAAGTTATTATTTATACATATTATCTTTTAAATGTCTCTGTTTCTTTACATGGGAGCTCCGTTTAGAATTTTGTTCACTTAGGCGCTGCTTGAGGGCACTCTCTGTGCAGCATCCAACAGTAATATGCTAACATGTTAACATTCCATTGACCCTGATATGTTTCTTTCCATTTACTTGATGTCTTGATGAAATCGCTCTCCTTGTTCTTCACACACATTACCTAGATTTTCCAGAAAATAACTGATATGGAAATTGACAAAGGGAAGTTTTAAGCTAATTTCTGTCAAATAGTACGGGATGGAAATTTTTGAACATTCTTTTCTTAATCAGCATCCCAAAATACAGCAGAAAACATAAAATTTTGACGAAAGAAATTTCATAGCAGACATGTGTTATTATTCCTCAGTAGATAAATAAGCTTGACGATTATATTTTTACTTGTGTAAACAGTAAATATCTGAAAAAAAATTAAAAAATTCTTTTCTAAAAGCAATTAGTGGAAGTTAAATAGATACAGTCATTTATTTAGTTTGCTTCGAAATTGACGTCGTTCTTTATAGCAATTTTTACTAAACTTGATATTTCTTAAATCATTTTAAGATTTGTGATAATTAACAAGAATATTTCTTCTACTTTATATGAAAATTCTAGGTCATATTATTCCTTCTTTAAATGAGACCATCTGATGGCTCAATGGCCTTCAGTTCACAAGTGTCCATTTCGAGTTCCGGTTAGATATGAAAGTTCATGATGATTCGGAATCCACTTTAAAGGGTGACTTTCAATCAAATTAGCCCGAGTGTGCAAAAGTGAATCATAGATGGCCAAATTAAAACAAATCAAAAATTTTTTTTCAGACCAATGAACCATTAAATTGCTTACGCAGATCGATATTAACGGAAAAAGAATGCCGTTGCGTTAAACATATACGTTTACTTTTCTCTGTTCCTTTCCCTATCCCTCTCTCTCTGGGCTACAGAAGTCTTACATAAATCTAACCCTAACGTCGTTGCATATTTAACAGAGTAAAAATTAGGAAATTATTTTTTCATTCATGTTGACTTACATTTGGAAACATGGAATGTGTTATAACTATTTTATTTTCCAATAAAAGAAAAATTAGTAAAGGCAGGAATCGAATCCTAGATCATTAACGTAACGTTACGTCAATCCTTCAGGGCGAAACTCACTGAAATATCCTTTGGAATGTTCAGTATTCATATATTATATGCAGAATGTAGTTTTACGTATATGATATTTCATGCTTATGGAATATTACTGTAATTTAAACATATTATTTATGGAGTTTTACAATGTATAAAGATTACAATATATTGATATGAAATTTTATCCAGTAGAAACTGCGTTTTATATTATAAATGAATAGTGACCAAGGCAAAGATTATTAACAGAAATGCGAGCAGTTAAGACAGGGTTCCCACGGCTCCGTCTTTTTCCAAGGACTCTTCCGCTACTATAATTTAAAATATATTTCTTATTAACTGTATACTGTACATTTAAGAAGAAATTTTTTTTAAATATTTGAGGTGGAAGAGTCCTTGGAAAAATTCGGCCTTGGGAACGCTGTGAGAGAGTAATGAGCGGTATATTTCAGTTGTATTGAATTTTTATGTTAAATCAAAGAAATTGATGTCATTTGGCTCATTATTTGATAATTTTTATTCTTCTTAAAAGAGAAATCACTCTTTCAATTTTCCGCAGAAGTAAAGATTGTCATTTAAAATTCTTAATTAATGTGAAAGTTAATTAATACAAACAGAAGAAGTAAAAAAAAAAAAAAGAAGAAGAAGAAGAAACAGTAAATATTTTTTACTAATTCAGTTCTAAGTCACCTTATAACAATTTAATCATTATTAGTCTGTCAGCTATGAGATCAACTATTAAACTGTACACATTAATTAAATTCGATTGTCCTCTGCATTAAAGTTTGAACTAACTTTTAAATATCTAGAAGCAATCTTCAGTTTTGGCAAAATGGTATCATTCAATGCTTAAATTAAACCAGAAAAACAAAATAGGTCAGTTAATTAGGTCAAATTTCATTTTATTTTAGGTCATAATATACAAAACCAAACCTTTTTGTAATATTCAGTGTTTAGATCCTTTAATAGTCAATGCCATTCAACTATATTTTAATATCTCCTAAAATATAATCGTCCATTGTATTTTTATATCCATTTACTAATTAAATAACTAAGCATAAAAACTCAGTCTTGTAATTCTCACAATTTTATGATATGAAATTGAAATTTATAAATGTTATGACAGAATAAATATGAAAAATTTTGTTTTATTTGAACCATCCAAATGTATGTGAAATGAGACTTCTAAGATTAGTCTGTGAAATAAAAATGTGGAGGAAAGCTCACTACTAATGAGAACAACACAGTAAATAGGAGACAAGAGGAACCATATATTTACAGATTAAGCAACCTCAACTGATGTCCTTGGCTGTTGAGCCATAGATTTTTCGGAGGGGAATGGGTTACTATATTCCAGTGATGAGTTGAGTGATGACTTTGATGGCGAGCAGGAATGACGAACTTACTATTCTGCAAATACTAAAGGTGAAAAACAAGTGAGACTGTTATTAGGTGTTTGCATGTGTGGGACGCAACTTATTTATGTAAACACGCTTCTTAAATAGATTAATTAAATAAATTCTTATGTTTTACGTACCATTTTCATTGCATTAACGCGTTTTCCCAGAAATTGTTTTATGCCCTTTGAAAGCTTAAGACAGGAGTTTTCTAAAAACATTAGCAGTTTTGACATTGTAACTTATTTTTTATCTATTTCGGTTAAAAAAAGTCATCATCGTATATTTTCTCATTGAACTTTGGACACAACTTAAATCATGCTATACAGCTCGAATGAAGTGTCTATTACACAATTCAAAGTTTAATTTTACGCACCACGCGGTGGCACTTATTTTCCCATAGCTCATTTCCTATAAGGATTTTGGTAGTCTTTCTTTATACGGCTACTGTAGCGTATTTTTAGAGACCGAGCTCGTAATTAGAAGATTGCGGATTCGATACTCGATCTGGCTGAAAACCATAATGTGTATTATTAATGGCTAGCGCATGTAAAATCTGTCGTGGCCGCAATGTCCTCCATGTCCCCATACTAAATTATATCTCTAGGGGGGGGGGGGGTAATCTAAGCGAGGAAGAATTATCCTTAGGACTAAATCCTAGTCCTTTGACAATTGCCTATAGCGTAGCATTAGCGCGAGGTAAAACCCACTCAACCAACCATTCCTTTATCTTTTTTTTTTTTTTTTTTTTTTTTTTAATAATATGGCTTAGAGAATAATACTGCCAACATTCATTATTATCATTATTACATGTAAGCACCAGAATTCAATTTGGATACAACAAGCAACATGTTATTTTTTGAACTGATAGTTCAAGAAACTCTGCAGCTTTGTAAGGAAGAATACAGTCGGTAACAAAAGTGTCCGAACACTAGCAAAAATTCCTATGTAAAAAAAGTACACTTCATAGGGTTTTGTTAAATAAATCCTTGTTGAATCCTGTTCTTAGTCCGTGTAAGAACATGATTCGATAAGGATTTATTTAACAAAACCGTATGAAGTGTACTTTTTTTACATAGGAATTTTTGCTAGTGTTCGGACACTTCTGTTACCGACTGTACAACTAATTTAGTTTAAACATTTTGCATGTGTAGAAGTAACTGCTAAACTACTGTAAATTTTCTTCTGGCCATAGGGGTTCTGTCTTTCGACCTTCTTAGTCTTTCAGAATCGACAAGACAGATTCGGTTAATTAATGCACGTGCAGGAAGTGAATGACATGCAGCATTAAACTTACGAAAAATATTCTTTTATTAATCAACATTATGGACCCCAGGATCAAGTGCTATACAGTCGGCAGCAAAATTACTGAAGAACATATCCACATTTTTCATATTAAAATATTGTTTTTTAGTTTGATCGCTAATTTTTATCATCAGCTTACATTTTTAACAACATAAAGACTAAAATCCTGACTCAACAAATATTTACTTAACAAAACAGTATTAGGTGCACATCTTCAATAATTTTTCTGCCGACTGTATGTGTAAATTTGCCTAATCGAGGTATATTATGCAATTTTTATAGTGCACACGTGACAGCAGCAAAATCACCCCATCGGCGATTTTTGGTACTTTTATTTTCCCCTTGCGAATATCATCTCCTCGTGTCTTTTCCAGTCAGTGTATGAAACCTGGTTTCATTTCTTTCCTTAGTTTTAGCGGCAAATTCCTCCAAACATGGAAAATTATTTTATGGTTATACTGTTTTTATAAAATCCATCAAACTATTCTTAAATAAGAGAGGGGAAAATATAGATTACATCAACAAATAAAATTATACTTCTTCGATCTTTTCTTAGAGATATTATTGAAACAAAAAATTTGAAAATTTGCGATAACTATAATAATTTTTAAACATCTGCATATGAAACTAAATATTTCTCAAGATATTCGAAGTTCTGATACATAAAATATAAATAAAAACTTTTTTTGAGTATTTCATAGCACTTTCGAAGATTTAAAGTCAAATTTTAACAAAAAAATTGTTATTTCCTTAATGTAAACTGGCTTTACTTGCAGTTAACAAAATAAATAAACTTATTTAAAAAATGTAAGACTAGTAAAATTTTTTTTGCCACAAAAGCAAGAAATGATAAACTTTTCAAATTAGTCTAAAACTCAAGCATTTGAATTTAATAAAGTTAGTTTAATTTCTACTAATATTAAATTAAATCTAGAACAACCACTGAAGAAGGAACCATACTATACCATACTTTATTTGCTTAATTTTGGGATTGTTGTGGCCAGATATTAACATAGTACTTAATTTATCATATTAAGGGAAATGAAGAAAAGTTTCGTCATTTCCTCTTCTCTCATTTTCTTTTTTTGTTTATCTGTAATATTTTTTTTTTTTTATATTATTACATTACTTTTTGCTGAATATGAACATATTTGGGACAGGAAATTAATAAATGACTTTTTTCATCGCTGCACGGTCATTCTAACAGTATTAATTTGTGCTCGAATTCTGAATTTAATTAGTGCATGTGTTTGAAATGGGTTTCGCGAAATGTTTGCCGCGATCATTTAAAGAATGTTAATTAAAAAGAACTTAGAATTGGAAGTTGAAATTATGTAATTCTGATTAGTGTGATTTAATTTGTCTGATTCTAAAACTTATTACTACATCCATGATCCCCGTGCTGATTTTTAACAGTAGTTATTTAATTTAAAAGCATGGTTAGTTATTACCAAGGAATTTTTTTTTTCATAAAGATGATTAATATTTTTATTAAAATTTATATCGAACTGTTTCTAATAATATAATAAGCGAGTATTAATTAAATAAAAAAAATATGTTCATATTTCTAGAACAATAATTAAACTAATATAAAAAGACTTTTAAACTATATTTTACTAATCTTTTGTATTAGATAAAAGTAACAGGAAAGCGAATTGACCTTTATTATCTAATATTTAATTGTTATGTGCAATTTTTTTTTAAAATTAGATAAAAGTATTTATTATATATCTCTCACTTGTTACATTCTAAAATCATTCATTGTATAGGAGAAAAGAAAAAAAAATACCTTCATAGTTGTCCCAGTTTTAACTAAATTTATTAAAAATTAATATTACGATTTATGATATCGATGACATATGTTTTTCAAATATTATGGAAAACTTGCTTTCCTTGCAAGAAATATAAAAAAGAAAAAAAAAAAAAAAAAAAAAAACAGAAAGTGACCTGAATCAAATAATTTTTGTCGTATCAAAGTTTAAAATATTTTAAGCAAATTTCAATACCCCAAACACATTTATATTTTTTGTAATATCAAAAGTCAATTTTGGCCATTTTTAAATTGAAAAGACAGCTTGTCTATGGTAATATCAAAGCATTTTACAAATATTGACTTCTGCTTAACTAGAATATTTTCCTATTATCCATAGTTTTTGAAGAGAGAGGACAAACTCAAACTTCCAAGGAGATATTAAAGTATAATATTTTGTAAAATTGGTAGAAAATTTAACTTCGTTATACAGAATTTTCCTTAAATATGTTAAATACGAGAGGTTCAGGTGTTCATCATTTCAGCAAATCAGTTTGAAAGTTAAAAATAGATTGTATTAATTAAGCACATTTTAGTATTGTTTTAAAAATTTCCGATAAGTAATTTTTAAATATTAAAAAGTGACAAAAAAAAAAAAAAAAAAAGAAAAAAAAAAAAAAGAAAAGAAAAGAAAGAAAGAAAGAAATGAAAACAAAAGTAACCTCCTACCAAAGTTATATAAGCGATGAAACTCCGTGAATGTTTATTTACACTATATACCAATAAGTATTTGGGCACTTTCGATTTTAGACATTTTGTTAAATATCTAAAATATTCTGTTGGAATAATCTTGAAACTTTGGGAGTATAAAGAACATGTTATACCTTATATATTTCAGCAAAATTTTTGTCCTGAAGAGGAAAAGTGTGGAAGTAAAAAATTTTTTAAAAAGTCAAAATGTTTTGGATCTCCCTGTAAAAAGTATTACTTAAAATTCGTTTTGGCTGTAGTATGTGATTATAAGTATCCTTCTAATTATCTGTATAAATTTTTATGAGGCTACCACATATGTTTCTGGATATATGATCTCTAAAAAATAAATAAATAAATAAGTAATTGGAAAAAATAAATAAATAAATAAACTTTTTGAATTATAACACGTAGGATATTAGACCCACTGCAAAGCCATTTTTCGGAAACTGGGCATACTGCATTAGACACAGTATAAAGCAATCAGAATGTAAAAATGTTAAATATGTTATGAAATATGAGCATTTTTACTAAATTTTTAACTACGTATGCGCAAGCTTTTAAAAATTCCATTTACATAATTTGATAGCCAAAAGTATTGAGCTACTTCTATGAAAACCCCAAACAAATATCATGTAAATTCAAAAAGTTATGAGAGATAGAATTAACAGAATTTCAGTTTCTCTCTATCTCAAAAAAAAAAAAAAAAAAAAAAAAAAAAAAGATGATAGGGGTTTTTATCAATATTTATTTACGATCAGTGAACACGTACTGCATTACCATAGGGCATTGATTGAATCATAATAAATGTGTGAATAAAACCCCTTATAGTTTTGCTTTTGTTTTGAGAGAAACTGAAATTCTGTTTATTCTATCTCTCATAACTTTTTAAATTTACGCGATATTTGTTTGGAGCTTTCACATAAGTAGCTCAATACTTTATGCTATTAAATTAGACAAACGAAATATTTTAACAGTTTGCGCATGCGTAGTACTTATTTACTAAAAGTGTTTATGTTTCTTAAGATATTTAAGATTTTTACATCCTGAATGCAGTAATGCTGCGTTTAATGTATAATATGTCAAGTTTCCGTAAAACGCATTTCAAGCAATACTTTTTACAGGGTGATCCAAAACATTTTGACTTTTGTTTAATTTTTTACTAATCCTCTTTCCTCTTCAGGACAAAAGTTTTGCTGAAATATATGAGGTATAACATGTTCTTTTATGTTTCCAAAGTTTCAAGATAATTCATATAGAATTTTTTTATTCTTTTATTAAACTAAAAATTAATGGAGACGAATAAAGATAGCTCGTGATATTTTTTGTGCATTTTTTCTTTTTAAATAAATTCACAGTTAAAAAATAAATTAATAATCAAAAGATTCCTAATTTGTCATTTTCTTTATATCATCTCTATTAAAAATGATGTTTTAAAATTTTTTAATTTCATTTATTTTAAAATTTCTTAGTTATAATTCCAAAAAATATTTTTGAAAATAAATTTCACACCTTTTTTGGAAAAGCCCAAAACTTATCCTTTTTACCCTTGCTTCATCCGTGATCAGTAAGGTTAAAATAAGTTTTACACTTAAAAATAAAAATAAAATAAAATGAAATAATAATAAAATAACAAATAATTACTGGAAGAAAATAAGAAATAATTATGGCTAACCATAGGAATTTTTTACATAATAAAAACGATTGCTAGAAAAAAATTAATTAAAATTGAAGTTTCATTTCAATAAATAGTTCATTATCTTTATTAAAAAAATTTATAATTCCACATATTAGGTAGATGGTTCTAAAGTTAAAGCTTATAACTGAGAACAATTAAAGCATTTATAAACTTAATTTTCAAGGTTTATTTATTTTTTTAAAATTGAAGTGATAAATTGCAATACATTATGTTTCAACTGAATGAATAAATCAGCAATCCAAATTTTTTGTGTTGCAAAGATAGTAAATAAACTGTAGTTTGAGTCTACTAAACATAGTTAGGTACAACAATCAACCAAGCTCCTTTTTTCTTATATTATTGTTATCTTCTTAATATATAATTTAATAAAAGAACTTTATTTTTCTGTTTCTCGTATAATTCAGAAATATAAACAGCAATAACATTGCTATAGTACTTGTAAGATTCACAAATATAAACAACAGTAACAGTGCTAAAGTACTTGTATGCTTCACAGATCTAAACAATAGTAACAATGGTACTTGTATGATTCACAAATATTATAAAAAACAATTACAATGCTAAAATACTTGTATGATTCGCAAATATAAACAACAGTAACAGTGTTAAAATCCTTCTATGATTCACAAATAACAATAGTAACATTATTAAAGTAAAGTAAGAAAAAAAAATGAAGAAGAAAAGTGCAATGAAATGCTTGTGTTTACAGAGTAATAACTTTGTGCAAAAGTTTTGAAATATAAATATCAAAATAAGAAACAAGAGCATAATTTTAGAAGAGAATCGAAATAGAAATGGTAACATTATGTTAAAATTTTCGCCATGGAAATACGAAAAAAAGAAGATTAAAGCTAATAAAAATAACTTTTAATGGAAAGTTACTGTAAATTAAAAAAATTTTTGTGCTGAAAATGTTATAAATTCATATATGTACCATTAATATTAAAATTTTATTTGCCGGGTCTGGGGGGTTTAACCTTGAAAAATATCAACTTTTTGAATATATATCTATATCTATATCTATATCTATATATATATATATATATTTATATGTGTGTGTGTGTGTATGTGTTAAAATATGAACATTCTGATTTTTTTTTCTTTTGTTACTTTATTTTTTCTTTTACCTTTACGTACTTTCAGTTCAGAAGTTATGAGTAAAATTGTAACTAGTATCAAACCGAACTTTATTGCAATTCAAACTTTAACTCTTATTTCCTCAATTTTTTTAAATTTAATTAATTAATTAATTAATTAATATTTATTTATTTATTTTATTTTATTTTTTTTTTTTTTGCCGCTATCGGCAAATTATTTTGTTAGCCTATTATTATTATTATTATTATTATTTTGCCATAAAATGCTCCTACAAACTTATTTCATAAAATGAATTAAGGATTTTAAGATATTTAAAAATTTAGTAATTTAAAAATTATATAAAACTTAAAAATTTAAACTTAAAAAAAAAAAAAAAAAAAAAAAAAAAATATTTTTTGTTAAATATAAGTGGTCAGTTTCCTCCCTTTCTTAAATCACGTAAAATTATTGTTCCACCTCACCCCTTCATCAAATATTAATATTACTAGTCTTTTTGCTCCGGGAAATATTCCCAGGTTTAAACTATTTAATGTATACCGGGATTATAAATACAAACATTTCATGACTAGGATCAATACCTCAATATAAGCCACTTATATTTGGTAATCTGAAGATTTGTAGTCAAGGGGTGTGTAAAATATTTTATTCAGAGCAGCTTTAAAATACATTTAATTGCTATTTTAATGGCAGGTAGTGAAATAGATATACGATTCACTCATAATATTTTTTTTAATTTCTCGTTTTTGCAGCATTTATAATTTATGGAATGTCGTGCGACGGGCGCTGTAATTCATTATAATTATATTGTTTGAAATTTTTCATACTTTTTTTTCGTGAAAAAAGCTCATCTATTAAGGCCAACTGCATAAGTTTTGTGTTTAATTAATTGCATTGATAAGTAAAAATAAACTAAAACACCTGTTTTATTATGATTTTTTTTTTTCTTTTACTATTGCCAAAAGATGCTTATTATGAGTCTACTGTAAACTGATGATAAAACAATGAAAATACGTCCATACAAGTTTGTAAACTTCAATCCTTCGATTAGAAGTCAGGTATATAAACTGGTTCTATGAATAAAAAGGGGATATCAGTCAGTGGGGGAAGGTTTTTAGAACAAACAAAAGATTCAGGTCTGTTTGACAGCTGATGAGCCCGGGTGTGACCTTCATTTTAACCTGGTGTTAATATAGTGCCCCCAACGATCAGCAGGCGTCTATCATTATATCAGATAGGAGGGTGGATATAACATTTTCACACTTCCCTTACCGTGTCTCCGTTCCCAATCTATTTACCTAGCATTTCAGGCCTCAATTTCGGCTGTCATTACGATACGTAAATGACGCAAAAACATAACGAAAAATAAATCATGGCTGTTCTTTTCTTCTCTGGCTATTAAGTTTTTATTATTACAGACAATGGCCAGCAATCCGGTGGCAAGACATTTTTGACAAGCCTACTGCAACCTGAATGCGTGGGTCGGGTGAGGGTGAGGCACATTCCGATATAAAAGTCAGCGTATTGAAAGACTATGACCTGATGGTAGTAAAGTGCTTTCTTCGAAATGAGATTACTCGTAAATTTTAATAGGCAAATTTTGATTCAACTAATAACATTAGAGAAATACTTTTTGGACCCGTCTTTAAGCTGATGTGTTATCAGTATGAAAGCCTAGCAATAACGTAACAATTTTAATTTCTTTCATTCATTCTTTTTTTTTTTTTTTTTTTCTTTTTTTCAAGATAAGTATGTATACTTTCCATATAGGCCCGTATATATAAAGTGATAAATCTAAGGAAGGAAATGCCAAAAGGACTTACTCACAAAATGGCATTCATGAAAAACAGCATGGTACTCATAAATGAAAATACTTTGCTTCACTCTGAGCAAAATATCATTACGATATCGAAATAGAAACACTCTCTGTGCACTTGACATGAGGGCCAGTTCTTCTAAATTAACTTTTTTTACGCATTTTACGGAGTGAAAATATATTTCAAAGAGACCACTAAAAGAATCAACAGCTAGGTTCTTTTTTTTTTTTTTTTTTTTTTTTTTTTTTTTAAGATTACTTTAACCCGTTAGCGCCCAGTGTCCTCATTTGAGGACAGCTAATAAAATAGCACGCATATTTTTTGTGGTTTCTAGGAATGATTTCTGCTTTTTAGTGACAGTTTATAGCGTCACTCTAAATGATCCCTGAAAGTTTTATGTGCCTACTATTAATTATTATTTCATAATTTCAATAGTCATTTTATGATTTTTCATTCTTCGCACTTTTTGCGCAGGTATATTAATTAAATTAAGTTGAATTATAGTATATATTATAATACTTTAATTTCGAGATCTTTGTCAACATATAATAAGAAATTAATCTATTATCTCAAAGTTTTTCTATCTCGAAGTTTTCTCGCTAGAACACTAAACGTCAATAAATGAAGATAGGCTTTAAATTTAAAACTATCAGAAGAATTGTTTAAGTTTATATATTTTACTGTCATTTGTCTATATTAATTTAAAAGTGAAATAATCAGCTAATAATATTTTGCAAAATTAATTCGGGCGTTAACGGGTTAAGATGTCAGCTGGAAGTTTGAATCACCAAATTAAAAAGCTGCAATAATCAACTAATTGAAATGGCTATAATTTAAACAATATTTGGTACGAACGAAAATTCAAATGGTAGAATTGAGTATAATCGAGGTACAAAAGATTAAAATTAATTTTTTTCCCTCTTGATTAAGCATCCAACGTGAAGTTGGCACCATTAAATTAAAAAGCTATAATAACCACCAATATATAATAGCAATGATTTTCTTTTCTCATGTGACAGTAAAATGTTTCGTGAAAAATTACGTAAGCATTATCTTTTTTTTAAAATTCAAAAGATCTTAGTAAAATGTAATAATTTCAAGAGCAATAATTTTATGCTCTGTTCACATAAACACGAAAATTGTTAAAGATATCTCAACTAGGTATTTTGCTTTTAAAGCTGCAACAATTGTTTTTCAAGAGAAATAAGTAGGTTCAAGTTAATACTTACACAACACATAATGCACTGAAGGATAAATTATTTCTTTCGTATAGCGCAATGCAAAAGTGCCTGAATATCAGAATTATGACGTAAGACGAAGTGTTTTTTGATGCAACTTTTAACATTGAAAAGGATGAAAATGACGATCATTGGCGTTATTTTTTGAAAAGGAAAATAAGATATCTGTTGTTTATTAGGGTAATCCTCTGCAAATAGGCCATGATGATGAAACCCAAAAATGTGTTTTATTTTTTTAAAAAGTAAAGTTAACAAACTATATTTTCTGTATATTGTATGAACACGGTTTTATTATATTATTTGATAAATTTGAAGCATTAACTAGATATATATATAGCATTTAAAGCTGTAAAATATTATTCCCTCACTGCCAACTATTACCACATATGAATACAATATATAAATAGATAAATTTCTTACTGAAAATGCTTTTCTTATCTGACATACAAATGAACACATAGTGCTACTTTTATGTATGGAATAATAATAATAATAATTATTATTATTATTATTATTATTATTACTAAATTTTTATTTGGCAAAAAATGTTTGCAACTCATATTTCAAATCATTCCCTCATTTGTTATGATTCAAGATGTTTTAGACAGAAAGTACTATTGTAGAAGTAAAAACTGTGCATATGTGCCAAAAAAGTATGTACTAATATGGACTTGAAATAATTTTTGGTTATCTTAGAACAATTCTTCAATGAGAACGGAGAAATAGGACAAACAGATTGGGTAAGTGTTAATATTGTATCATCATTCTTTCATTTAAATTTATAACATCCATTTATTTCCTAAAAATATACATTGGTGAATAGTATTATTTCTCTAAAGAGAAAATTTGAGACTATGTATAATTTTTTAAAAAACTTTATTTATAATTACAATTTTCCGAAGATAATTATGTTAATTTAATTTCCTTAGTTAAAGAAATGATGCTTTTGTGAGAGAACCATTTTATTGGTGTTAATTAAAAATAAATAAATAAATGAACTTGGCGAAAGAAAAAGAGAAAAAAAAAATGATTTTGTAATACTAATAAAATTTCATCTAACTATTTTTAAAAGGAATAAAAAATTAAAATGAAATCGAGTTTAGAAGCAACTAGATGAAAATTAAACGCAAGAAGATCAGAAAAATATAAAAGTCCAGAAAAATATATCAGGAAACAGAAAGAAAATTTCCTAATAACATCCATTTATTTCTTAAAAAATATATTGATGGATAGTTTTATTTTTCTAAAGAGAAATTTTGAGACTATGTATAATTTTTTTTAAAACTTTATTTATAATTACACTTTTCCGAAGATAATTATGTTAATTTAATTTCCTTAGTTAAAGGAATGATGTTTTTGTGAGAGAACCATTCTATTGATGTTAATTAAAAATAAATAAATGAACTTGGCGCAAGAAAAAGGGTGAAAAAATGATTTTGTAATACAAATAAAATCTCATCTAACTATTACTTTCTTCTATATTCAATAGAAGAAAGTATTGGATTCGTAAAAATTTTCGACTTCGGGTTTTTGATGGATTTTCACGTTTTGAGAGCTGTAGAACACGATTTGACCATTTTTAGAAAATATCTGTCTGTCTGTGTGTGTGTGTGTGAGAGAGAGAGACAAAATCTTGTGGCAACTGTATCTCAGGAACTACTGCACAGAATTTCATACAAGTTGGTATGTAGTTGCACCTTGACATAAATTAGTGCCTATCAACTTTTGGTAAAAATTGTCTTACAGGTTGCGTTGCCATCCCGCTTTTTCTAAATTTTTAGCATGGTGATATAGGACAAAATTTTGTATAAATGTGCATAAAGAGAATTAATTTTTAGTAATCATTATGAAATTTACTAGTATGTTGTGGCCACCACGAGACTTTCTTCTATATTTTCCTATACAAATTCACTCAGTAACAATAATTAAAAAAAAAAAAAAAAAAAAAAAAAAAAGTGGGACTTTGACAAAATTTTGGGTAAAATGTGAAAATTATTCTAAGTTTGTCAGAACACGGAAACCGTGGGAGTTTGATAGAATTAAGGGGAGAAAAAAAAAAGTGAGACTTTGACAAAATTTTGGGTAAAATGTGAAAATTATTCTAAGTTTGTCAGAACACGGAAACCGTGGGAGTTTGATAGAATTAAGGGGAGAAAAAAAAAAGTGAGACTTTGACAAAATTTTGGGTAAAATGTGAAAATATGTTAAAGTTTGTCAAGACACGGAAACCGTAGGACTTTGACAAAATTAGGGGAAAAAAGCAAAAATTAGTTTAAGTTTGTCAGAACACGGAAACCTTGGGAATTTGATAAAATTAAGGGGAGAGAAAGAAAAAAAAATTTTTTTTTCTAAGTTTTTTTTCGTAAAAAGTAAAAAAAATCGATAACTTTGTTTTAAATTATCACAGATTTATAGTTCAAACTTTCGTTTTAAAGGTACTGACGAGACCTTTCGAAATATACCCATCTTGAAATTTTTTGCCCTATATCACCATGTTAAAAATTTAGAAAAAGCGGGACGGCAACGCAACCTGTAAGACGATTTTTACCAAAAGTTGATAGGCACTAATTTACGTCAAGGTGCAACTACATACCAATTTGTATGAAATTCTGTGCAGTAGTTCCAGAGATACAGATGCCACAAAATTTTGTCACACACACACACAGACAGACAGACAGACAGACATTTTCTAAAAATGGTAAAATCGTGTTCGACAGCTCTCAAAACGTGCAAATCCATCAAAAACCCGAAATCGAAAATTTTTACGAATCCAATACTTTCTTCTATTGAAGATAGATGAAAGTAACAAGAATTATTACTTTCTTCTGTCTGTCAAAAAACTGTTTCTGTTCTGTTTCTGTGTTAGAAAATGTCTGTCTGTCTGTCTGTCTGTGTGTGTGTGTGTGACAAAATTTTGTGGCAACTGTATCTCTGGAACTACTGCACAGAATTTCATACAAATTGGTATGTAGTTGCACCTTGACGTAAATTAGTGCCTATCAACTTTTGGTAAAAATCGTCTTACAGGTTGCGTTGCCATCCCGCTTTTTCTAAATTTTTAACATGGTGATATAGGGCAAAAATTTTCAAGATGGGTATCTTTCGAAAGGTCTCGTCAGTACCTTTAAAACGAATGGTTGAACTATAAATCTGTGATAATTTAAAACAAAGTTATCGATTTTTTTTACTTTTTACGAAAAAAAACTTGGAAAAAAATTTTTTTTTTCTTTCTCTCCCCTTAATTTTATCAAACTCCCAAGGTTTCCGTGTTCTGACAAACTTAAACTAATTTTTGCTTTTTGCCCCTAATTTTGTCAAAGCCCTACGGTTTCCGTGTCTTGACAAACTTTAACAAATTTTCACATTTTACCCAAAATATTGTCAAAGTCCCACTTTTTCTTTCTTTTTTTTTTTTTTTTTTTTTTTTTTTTTTTCTCCCCTTAATTCTATCAAACTCCCACGGTTTCCTTGTTCTGACAAACTTAAACAAATTTTTGCATTTTTCCCCCAATTTTGTCAAAGTCCCACGGTTTCCGTGTTCTGACAAACTTAGAATAATTTTCACATTTTACCCAAAATTTTGTCAAAGTCCCACTTTTTTTTTTTTTAAATTATTGTTACTGAGTGAATTTGTATAGGAAAATATAGAAGAAAGTCTCGTGGTGGCCACAACATACTAGTTTATAATAGAGATAGTCAACTGGGAAAAAAAATTTGTATGTGTGGAGTCTCGCCACCCCCCCCCCTGGGTGGGAAGCCCCCCCTTGAGGGGAGTAAATTTTCCAGATGGGTATCTTTCGAAAGGTCTCGTCAATGCCTTTAAAACGAATGGTTGAACTATAATTATGTGATAATTTAAAACAAAGTTATCGATTTTTTTTACTTTTAACGGAAAAAAAAAAGTATATATATATATATATATATATATTAAATTATTTAATTCCTTTACAATACTCAATATATATATATGTAATATTGAGAATAAAATGGACTTTTTTTTGGATATTTAGTGTTATACAACTTCTTTTTATTATTTAGTGTTATACTACTTCTCTAATAGGGAAATCGTCTGCATTATCATGGAAGATAATTTTTTTTTAATAATAATTTTAATAAATTATTTTTACTGAGTGAATTTGTATAGGAAAATATAGAAGAAAGTCATGTGGTGGCCACAACATACTAGTTTTTAAAAGGAATAAAAAATCTACATGAAATCGATTTTAGAAACAACTAGATGAATATTAAAAGCAAGAAGATCAGAAGAATATAAAAGTTCAGAAAAATATATTAGGAAACAGAAAGAAAACTTTCCTAATAATTTGTAAATCTAAATTTATTGTAATACAGTATTTTTTAATATTAAGTATGGCAGCTATGCATTATAAATTAAACTAGTTTGGCTATGATAATGTCATTAATATTTAGGCATAGCCTCCTAAACTAGACGCCTGTCACGTTGCTCGTATCTCTAAGTTCAAGCGGTAGACAGCGCCACCTGGTACAGATTGCGCGACTTTTTTATTCAACAGCAACCAAAAATTTTTAAAAGTGGGATTTGGTATACATAAAAGACAAATAGAATCGAAGAAACGTCGATTACATATGTCATATATCACTTCTTAAAACTATTGGTGACAGTTGAATAAAAAAGTCGCGCAAACTGTACCAGGTGGCGCTGTCTACCTCTTGAACTGTTGCCAAGTTTACGAGCAACGCGATAGGCATCTAGTTCAGGAGGCTATGATTTATGATTCTATGAAATCTTGATAACACTCAAGATTTAACATGATCTAGTTTTCATTATATCCTGTATATTTAGTACTTAAATTTTTTTGCAGATTTAAATAAGAAATATCATTTTTCAAAAACCCAAAAGAAGTAAAATTAGAAACTTAGTCTCATTTAAATCTTTCACATTTTATTTACATATTTTAATTTGAAACTTCAATTTTATTTTATTGGCAATAGAGATACATAATATCGTTTTTAACAAGCGATAAATAAATAAATAAAAATGAGAACGATAAAATTTGATACTCATAATAAATGTTTCGGTTTTGCTTCGTTTTATTTTTCTTTACTAAAAAAGATTGATATCTCATTTAGAACAAACTACAGTTGAGTTGGAGCAAGTGACTGAGGAAACTTCACAGACTGATAAGATGAGTTGACGGCAGAACTTGTAGAATCGCCAAAATGGATCTGAAACAAACGAACAAACAAAAAGAAGATCAATTTTATAAATTGTAGGTGTTTTACCATAGGAGAGAGTGAAAATTTAATGTCATTAAGATTTCGGATTCGGTGAAATCTTGATGACAACCAAGGTTTAACAGGATTTGTTTTTAATTAGATCCTATAAATAAAAAATACGTTTAGTTTTTAGATACTTTTCCAAATGAAAATGACAAATATTAATTTTTAAAAACTCTATGGTAAGAAATTAGAAAATTAGGTTTATTTGTATTTTATAGATTTTATTTATGTCTTTTAATTTAAAAACTTCAGTTTTGTTTTATTGGCAATATAAATGTATATAGTATCGTTTTTATTAAACAGTAAGTGAATAAATAAATAGATAAAAATAAGAAGAACGATAAAATTTTGTACGCATATATGTTTTAGTTTCTCTAAGTTTTGTTTTTCTTCACGAAGTGTAGTAAGTGGCTGAAGAAACTGCCAGACTGATAAGATGAGTTGACGACAAAACTTGTAGAATCTTCAAAGTTTCTTTGAAACAAAAAAATATAAGATTAATTTTATAAGGTGAAGGGGTTTTAGCATAGGACAGACGGAAAATTAAATATCATTATGATTTAAGATTCTATAAAATTTTGATGACACTTGATTTAACATGATCTAATTTTAATTAGATAATTAGATCTAAATTAATTAGATCTAGATTAATTTTAATTAGATCCTATAAATAAAAAATATATTTAATGCTTAGATATTTTTTCAAATAAAAATAACAAATGTTATTTTTTAAAAACTCAAGAATTTTGAATTTAGAAGCTTAGGATTATTTAGATCTTTAAGATTATCAATACGTCTTTTAATTTAGAAATTTTAGCTTTATTTTATTAGCAATATAGATATATAGTGTCGATTTTATGAAACAATAAAGTAATAAGTAAATATATAAAATAAGAATGATAAAATTCTGTACCCATAAGATGTTTTTCCTCAGATAAGAATCGCTGATTGAATCTGCTATTATTAGCAGTGTTTGCAAATTATAATTTGAGGTGACGGCAAATTATAGTTTGATGAGGTGATGAGAATTTATATGCTTTTAAGCTACGAAGAAGAAGAAACATTTGCATGCAAATAAATATAATCTTCTAAGAAATGTGTGGTTTGCTCCCGTACAGCGCTCTCTGTCGATGGAAATTTTAGTTATTATTATTTTTTTCTTTGCTAAAAAAAAAAAAAAAAAAAAAAAAAAAAAAAGAAAGAAAGAAAAATCCCCCCCCCCGCCCCCTCATGAGAACAACTTTTTCACAAACCCCATTCCATTCTACCCTTCAATCTTTATTAAGTTTTAAAATGTCTACAGACTTATGGAACACCCGGTATGCATGTATTTTTTTTTCTTTAACGTACGAAGTACAACTCTTGCTCTCTCTTCTTTTATAATGTAACTTAACAATCATTTAAAGATCTTCTGGTGTATTGTATTGAAAAGGCACAAGCACGTATATCAATTTCGATTCTTGCATCTATGCATTACTTTTGTTTGCTATGAAAAGAAAAAAAAGAAAAAAAAAAAGCTTTCTTAGTTGTTAATACAGGGTGGGCAAAAAGTCCGTAGATAATTTAAAAATTCATAAAACCCGAAAAAATAACCGAAATATAAAACGGTTTGCAGGTTTAGCATTGATAAGTTACGGGATTTTTTTTTAAGATAAGCAAAAAAGAAAAAGTTCAAAAAGCAGCCGACAGATGGCGCTGGTACAGTCGTTAACAAAAGTGTCCGAACACTAGCCAAAATTCCTATGTAAAAGAAGTACACTTCATACGGTTTTGTTAAATAAATCCTTGTCGAATCCTGTTCTTAGTCAGTGTAAGAATATGATTCGGTAAGGATTTATTTAACAAAACCGTATGAAGTGTACTTTTTTTACATAGGAATTTTTGGTAGCGTTCGGACACTTTTGTTACCGACTGGTGTACCTGTATTTTGTGTTTGCTAATTAAAAAAAAAAAATATCTTCAAAATTTTTTAGAATACAGTCCTCAGAATAAATCCTTGTCGAATCATGTTCTTACACTGACTAAGAACAGGATTCGACAAGGATTTATTTAACAAAACCGTATGAAGTGTACTTTTTTTACATAGGAATTTTTGCTAGTGTTCGGACACTTTTGCTATCGACTGTATCAGCGCCATCTGTCGGCTGCTTTTTGAACTATTTTTTTTTCTTATCTTAAAAAAAATCCCGTGACCTATCAATGCTAAACCTGCAAACCGTTTTTTATTTCGGTTATTTTTTCGGGTTTTATGAATTTTTAAAGTATCTGCGGACTTTTTGCCCACCCTGTATTTATGGATTACTTTCCCTTTTAAAATATATCAAAAAATTTCAATAGCGAACGGATCAAAATATTTTTCAATTTGAATATATATTATGACCTGACTAATCATTATCATTCTAACCTTTCATTAACAGCGACATCAAAAGTTCTAATATTCAGATTATAACTAAATCACCTTCTTAACACTGTCAATGCTCATTACACTCTTTGAAGATCAATATTTTGTCAAATTAAACTTTTTCCTCATGAAATATCTAATTTCGTTTCGAACCAGAAGAGAAGGGGTGGAAAATTAGAAACGACTGCGCTTAACGATGCCTTTTCAGTTTTAATTAACTTTTTACATCCGAATAATTTTTTTGATAAGTGTGTAATTACTCTTGAGAACAGTACACAGAAGTAACAGATTGGAATCTCTGAGGCGTACGAAATATACTTCAAGTAAACCTATGTCAAATAATCATAATTATATGTAGCAGTTTCTTTCTTGATTATAACGAAATTGATATCTTTCTTGTAAAATATCTTGTTTTAGTCTTTATTTGTAAAAGGTGATAACTGAAAATGCATTGAATATTATTAACAAATTTAGATCCGAATATATTCGTGTTATTTTCTAAACCATCTTTTTTATTAGAGTTGCTTAAATATCAACCGATTCATCAAGTGGTTATTATTATTATTTTTTCTTTCATATAGGCACAACATTTGAGTAAGAACTAATAACGCCCCAGTGGTGTGATTGGTGGTGTACGGGTCCTCTAGCTGGAGATTCTGAGTTCGATGCTACCTAACGGTTACTAAGAACCGAGTTACAAAAGACTTGATATTGGATAATTCTTTGGTAAAATGTTATTTTGATTCTAAATATATATATTAGATGTTTAAGATATTTAGTTTATAAAAATATTGAAAGGTCTAATAAGCAAAGAAGTAAACATCAGAATTTCACTATTTGCTTAGTTAAATGTAATTTTATAGGAGAGAAGGTGGCAAGTGTGCACATGGGGCTACTGTGGGCAACTTTATAATTCTGCTATTTATCACTTCCTCTGTAAGTTTTTGAAGTTTGGTCACAGTGGTTCTAACATAATTGTTAGTTCAGCAGTAATTTATCTTCATAGGGAAAAAGTAAGTTTAATAAGTTACTGATTTGCTTTTAAATGGCAAGATTAAGCTATTTCACTTCTATTTTTCAAATACTAATAAATTATAGTGTTTTATAGATGATAATATTCAGTAACTATTTTGATAACACTGCTCGGCATGAAAATTGCCCCCAACACCAATTTTGCAAATTCTTATGTAAAATGACCTTATGAATCCGAATATGACGGCCATTTTGGCCTATCACCCTCCGTTTTTTGGGGACCCCCGCCCCCCCTATTTTTAACACTTTTCGATAATTTTATGGCTATACATTTGATTTATAGTGGAGAAAAGAAATATTTTAACTGTTAAATGTCTTTTGAGGGCCTAAAGAGAAAAATTCTATAACATGAACATTTGTAGCAAGAGGAAGATTTAGTGGGAGGGGGGATTTGCCACAGAAATTATATTTTATTAATCAATTGTTATTATCACTCATTATACATTATATATTTTTAGAGTTAAAGTAATTATTTTCCATTCTCCAAATAAAATTTATAGCCATAAAATTACCGAAGAGGAATAAATAAAAATTGGGGGGTGGGGGGGTGGGGGGGTTGACGTACCTAAAAAAAACTGTGGGTGATGGGGAAATGGGGGTCATATTCGGAATCAGGAGGTCATTTTACATAAGAATCAGCAGGAACGGTATCAGGGCTCGATATTTTTTTTTTTTTTTCAGCGTATTGTAATCAGTATGTGTGCAAATGTACAAGAAGTTGCAAGGAGCTGGTTTGGATAGATGACATAAATGTTTTTGTCGTGGTCAAGCTTAAAAATAAATAAATAAATAAAAGTTGTGTACTATGCTGACAGAGTTGAAGCCATATATAGATCTAATAGATATAAATGTACAACTCTTAGAGTAAAAAAAAAAAAAAAAAAGTGAACAAAACAGCTCTTCTAGGAAACAGGGTCAAATTTTCTTTTTACCAGACATTTACGTCTTATTATAGATAGGATCAGTTACCACATATAAAGGCATGTTTATATAGGTTACATTTGGTTTTATCATGGTTTTACACACACATTTTTTTTTTTTTTAAATATGTTACATTGTTCAATCAAAAATGTAACTTGTCCAATATATTTATTGAAATTTATTTTTCCGACTGAGTGAAAATAATGCCTGGATCGGGAATCGAACCCCGGATCTTTGACTTACAAGGTCAAGGCTCTACAAATTCAGCTATCCAGACTGACAACCGGTGGGCATTACTCACTCAGACAACCTTTAGGCAGAAACATCTGGTCTATCATGCAGATAGCTCAACAGAAATAAGCCGAAGGTAATGTATTATTTTCACTCAGTCGGAAAAATAAATTTCAATAAATATGATTTTCTTCCCAATCAGTTAATTGTGTGATTTTAATATATTGTATTTCTTTTTCCCATTTTTTAATGGTGTTTTCCATTACCTGCGGCTTATTTCTGTTGAGCTATCTGCATGATAGACCAGATGTTTCTGCCTAAAGGTTGTCTGAGTGTGTAATGCCCACCGGTTGTCGGCCTGGATAGCTCAATTGGTAGAGCCTTGACCTTGTAAGTCAAAGATCCGGGGTTCGACTCCCGGTCCAGGCATTATTTTCATTCAGTCGGAAAAATAAATTTCAATAAATATGATTTTCTTCCCAATCAGTTGATTGTGTGATTTTAATATATTGTCCAATATAGTGCCAAATAGTTTGATTTTTTAACCAAAATAAAGACAGATATGCAAGTTTTTGTAAGAAAAAGACATTCGATGTATTTTAAAAATGCTATTTAATGCATTTTTTTGAAAAATAAATAAATAAATAAATAAATAAAAAGTATCCACGCTAGCTTCCTTCCCGCCTGTATGTTTTTCTCCATTAAACCGTTACGTCTTTCTCGAGAAAAAAGTTATTTTATAATGAAATGGATTCGTAAAATTCAATTTTTAATTGAACAAATATTATTGCATAGAGTTTAGAGATTCAGTAATATTAGTTTAATTAATGTCATTGCACAGAGTTAATTAAACTAATAGTATTGCATAGTATTGCATAGCACAAAACAACAAACATTACACTTTGCGTTTTATTTATTTATTTATTTTAACATGGAGATATTGGGATTCTTATTGGTCAACCCCATTTTTGAGCATGTCAATATACTCAAAAATGTGTACATGGGTTTCCAAATTTAAGAATATATTGTTTCGGGGCTATTTTGCGACAATATATACTTATTTTTAAGAGCCTATTTTTTACAGTGTAACAAAAGTTGAAAAAAAAAAAGAAAGAAAGAAAGAAAAAACGTGTGTCATTTTATTATATTTTACAGTTTATAGTAAAAAATCAAAGCTAGGAGAATCATTAATGTTTTAAATTAAATTAAACAGTTTAATTTTTTTTACCTCCACATATATGATTAGAGAAATTTATTAGAGAAATTTATGACTGCAACTAATATTTTGGTACTGTTTTCCCATTACAGTCGTACTTTACGACTCGAAAGGCAGTATGTAAATTGTGAAACGTAGTGCATAGTTGCAACTAAATTGGAACCTTTTGTATAAGGAAACGTAAGATTTTATTTTTAACAGGGCATGAAACATTTTTTTATATACTTAATTGTAATTGAGTTCTTTTTAAGAGATCAAAGTGTTGTTTATCAGTATTACCAACTGCAACATTTCAATTTTAGTATGTGCATTATTCTATGGAATCTTAAGATTCTTTTGCAATAAATCTGTGTTATATTTTATTCAATATTTACCATTTCAGCTTACTTAAAAAAAAATTTTTTTTAAGGTGATTATTTGCGTTAGTGTGTAACGGTTAGTTTACAGCCTCTTCATTGTTGTCCGCCATTATAATTAATAGACAGTGTCTAAATGATGTAATGAAGACAATTCATATAAAAACCTAATTTTTTTAATTTTAACTTTTAGAAAAAAGATCACTAAGATTTTCACAGATAGATACTTAAATAACTTAACTTAAATGGATTTCAAATACTCTGAAAAGACTATAATTAATTAAGTTCGTCAGACTTGGAACTCGTTGAAGGCTTCGAACAACAAATTACCTCCGATTAGTTGTAAACCTTCTTTTACACCAACCTTCTTGTACCTTTTGTCCAATACTTCTATGCTTAACCTGACATTTCCACCGAAGCCATCGCCATCTAACGCTGGATACGACTGGTGACCTTCACTCTTCCAACCCAACATTTCTATGCTCAACTTGACACTGTCACCGAGACCATCACCATTTAACACTGGATCCAACCGGTGACTTTGACTCTTCCAACCCAAAGAGACCTCGTAAAATCTCACACCTTACAAGTGTGCCGTTCTTTTATTTAAAAAAGAATACTTGTTTTATATGTTTGACCTGCAATTAGATGTTTGTGAATGAATGCCTTGTACATAAACCCCAGGCAGGCACAATAAGATACACTCTAGAAAAGATTACTACATTGACATCAAAATAAGGAATATAGAAAATGGGGGATTTCATCAGGATAATTTTACCTACTCAATAACGCGAAAATTTCTTATAAATCTTACGTAGGCATTTTTTGATAGAATTTGCTGATAATATCATTGAAAAGATTAAAAAGATTATTGAAAAGAGATTAATATTGTTGAAAAGATTATTGTGCGTTTTTTCTCCTATACTTTTTTCTGTATTTTTTACTTTTAGTTCTATGTTTTTTCTTATTCAAACTACGGTTACTACAGCATGTATTTCTGTTATTTCTCGAGATCAAAATTATTGCTTTTAATAGCAACTTTTCATGGATGCGAATGCCGCAAACTTTTTTCAAGGTGATAAATTTGACACGATAAAAAAATTAGTTGGCCTTTATAGATAAATAAAAAAACTGTATCAAATTTAAAAGTATCTTGATTAGAATGCGTCTGCAATATTAATGCATTTAGAAAAAAAAAATACTATATGTTTTCAAAAGTGTCATAAGCTAAGCAGTTAGTACCAAAAACTAGCTCAAAATATAAAATTTAACAAGACAGTAAATACCTTTTTTTAATATATATATATATATATTAGAGTACTTGCACTAGAATTCATTAAAAATTTATGCATCTGCAGAAAAAAAGAAAGCATTCGTTAAGTTTATCAAAAAATAGTCAGTTTGGTTTGAAAAATAGCCTCGAATGTGCCTCGAAAAATAGCCACCCATGTGTGGAAGAATTTTTTTTCTTTCTTTTGTTTGTCTTTTTTAACTAAAAAATACAGCAACTACTATTATTTTTAATATTATTCTAATCTAAATTATAATAACAATAATATGAAAACACATTTTTTAGTTATTTTAGGTTCAATACTATATTAAAGGCACAATATGGAAGTCATAATGGAGGACTTTCGCAAATTTTAAAATGGCATTAAAAAAAAGAAAAAAAAAAAAAAAAAAAAAAAAGAATCTTTTGATGTCTTTATGGTTCTTTTTTTTTTTTTTTTTTTTCCCGAGATCAATTAGGTTTGATGAAATTTACTGAATTTTTCTAAATTTATTTGGAAAATTCACTTTCAAGACTGATGGCCTAAAAGCACAATAATATTGGGTTGTTCGGAAAGTCATTTCGTTTTTCTCAGCAGAGGACTTAATTGTATTTTTTTCACACCTTCTTCACATTTAAGTTGCATTGCCATTACATATTGTGACAGCTGATATAGCAAGGCTTGCTTGTGAAAAAGGTCGTTTTATTCTGCTCAATAGTTTTTGATTGGTGCCCTATCAAATAAAGAAAATCAGAAGCGACATTTTCGGCATATTTTGTTTTTGCTATCAAAAATGCGAAAATATTATTCAAACAAGGAATTAAAGTATACGATGTGTGCACAGAAAATTTATTTAAAGAACGCTATTGTCAAAACTGGTTTGCCAAATTTTGTTCTGGCAATTTTGAGTTGAAGATGCATAACGTTCTAGAAAACCAGTTTGTGCTAATAAAGACAAAATAAAGTATTGATTTATGAAAAACTGCCAAATAACAACTCGTGAGATCGCTAAGAAACCGATCAAAGTGGAGAATATATAATTCATTAAAATATTTATACAATATAAGAAAATCGTCTTTCATTTTCGAAGGAAAAAACGAATTTACTTTCCGAACAACCCAATAATAATAATAATAATAATAAGTATTTTTATTAGTTATTCGAATAACTGCTCAAACTGTCTAACTGTTTTTAAGTAAAATTTGTAAAATTGCTATAACACATGGAAAACAAAATTTCATAATTTCATTGCAATTTAACACAGTATTTGTCGAACTTTAAACTCTTTTCATTAATACCAAAATGGTTTTCCGCCGACAGTTTTCAATACTAATTTTTCTAAGAGAATTTTTTATCCTCTATGTCTTCAAAAGTCTAGATTTGAAATTTGGTCTCATGCATGAATATTTGAATTTTAACTGTGAGTATTTTTACCAGATAGCACTGTTGTTTAAAAAAAAAAAAAAAAAAAAAAAACAAGAATCGTCTATTTTTCCAATAGATTCGATCAATCGATTAAAAATATTATACTTACAATGACGTTGCATTCGCGATTATATAAGGGGAAATATTTTATAAATACCCGCAGATGTTTATATAAATGCGAATTATAAATATTCGAAAAAAGGATAAATGCATATTTTAACACTCCACAAATATATATTTAGCGATTTAATTACATACGTAACAAAAAAGATTAAAATATTCAAAACGCACGTTTATGCCTGCTTTAATAACACAAATTCGGTATTGATATGAACACATACGTATAAGAGAATAAATTAAATTCAGTTCATTAGCATTTAAAGAATTATGACATTTTACCACTAATATTTACAAACGGTAATCTACATAAATGCAGAAAGATAAAGGGATGTTATAAAATATTTTTGAATGTTAGAACAGATTATTAAACATAAAGTTACTACTTGAATTCATTCAATTTTAATATTCATTAAAAAGTGAGCACAAACATTTCAACCTATTTTTTAATTAAAACATTTTTAATTCAAGTCTAAAATACTCATAAACTAAAACTTCTAAAGCTTCTTTCAAAGTTCATTCCAATTTTAAATGCCTTTCAGTCATAGAGATTAAAATTTTACTTTTATGAATATTACAGATAATTTTTTTAAATCTTTATTACACACATTAAAGGAATTAATAATAATAATAATAATAAAAATAAAATACTTTAATTCTTAGTGAAAATGCAAATGAAGCGATGCAATATGAAATATAGCTTATGATAGAATTCATATTCATTCAAACCTGAACATAAAGTAATGAATAAAACTTTCATATTGGTTTGAAATTAACTACAGCTAAAAAGCTGTAAAGCTCGGAAAATTTTATAAGCTCACGAAAAATTTAAACATTTAGTTTGCCAAGATCATTTCTCATCGTCGCTGAAAATCAGGTTTTCCTTGTAATGGTATTTTTATTTCCAGAGAAAGTTAGGAGAGACGATGCGGTGTTTCGATTTCCTACCTGTGTAATAAGAAAATTTAAGAGATATTATTTTTAGAAAAATACAGAAAGTTGGATGAATTTTTCGATGTGGTATGTTTATTTAGGCGTGTGTTTATTCAAAAGTTTATTCATGTGGGGTGTAAAATAAACTAGATGGAAGTTTGTTGGGATAAGGAAATTTTATAGACGCGTAATTATTTCGCTTTCTTTCTATAAGGGAAGCATGGAAAGGATTGATAGATATATATTATAAGAATATTTTTTAGTTATTTATTTTTTAATGCACAGAGAATGATAATAAATTATATTTGAAAAATTCTGGCTTTATTATTACTATAGAAAATTATGTGGATGATATTTACCGAGGAAAAGCTGTGATTAGTGAAGGACCAATTACGGATTGTAGTTAATTTAAATTTTTTGTTTACAAAGATAAGAAAGTTATTTGATTTTTTCTCGCGCGTAAGAAAAACTTTTAAATATTTTTACAATCAACTAAAAGTAAAGTCATGATTTTAAGAGAAATCTTGATGGAATAATTGTACGTTTACTTCTTCGTACACTTATTCCATCTATATAATATATGTGTGTAGCATAATTATACAAAAAAAAAAAAAAAAAAAAAAAAAAAAATCAACAAGTCAATATTGGCCGTCAATTTTTTGGAGTTTGTTTATAAAGGCAGCGTAATTATTTGAATTTTTTATTACATGAAGAGTTAAACTCTATTTATTTATTTTTTTAGAATACGGTTTGAGTTGTAATTATGTTTCTATCTTTTACCAATGCATGCAATATGAAAAAAAAAAAAGTTTTAGAATTAGAAAAGTTAATAGTTTTAGACTGGGATTTCAGTTATGAGATTTTTTCTGATGGATTTATTAACTTTTTATTTCCCTTCAAACCTATTCTATACTTTTATGTTTTTATTACGAAATGCTTCTTTAGAGTGCATAAAGGCTGTAATTAAAAACTCCTCCTTCAACCCCAATATATCTATATACCATTTTTATCCTCATTTATTACAACTAAAATTTTAAATGTAACAATGAAGACAGATGGTTCAATATCACCATTTTCTTCCCCAAAACGAATAAAAAAGAATGGTTAATAATCTCAATAAACATCACTTGGAAATTTTCATTGACCTGTCTAATATTATTTTATATTTAATTATCGTCTCAAAAGATAAAATAGTTATTTCCTTCTACATTAATTTATTGATTTACTTTTCTTTTAAAACCCTTAGTTTAAGTTTGTATCTAAGAATGAGCATTTTATATTTTAAAGATAATTTACACTTTAATTTCTTACTTCCTCTTCTCCTATTTTCATTTGTAACAGATATTTTTTGAGATTTTTCTCTCTCTTTTTCTCACATTTTTAGCTCAATGTACAGATGGTGACTCCCTGACGATTTACCTCTACATTCTGAGTAATTTATTTTATATTTTATTCGTTTATTTGTGTCCTGTTCAAGAAAATTAAGCTTTCCTAATGTTTCATATGGCTCATTTTGTTATTGTTAATTCGAATAAAAAAAAAACTTTTGATTACAAATTATTAAAAAACTCCTTCAAAGGAAAATAAACCTTTTTTTTTTTTGTTTTTCAACAATTAAATTATAGCTGATATTTAAATGGCTAATTTAAAAACTATTAGGAGGTTATTATTTTCATATTTTAATTAATTAAAAGAAAACTAATCATAAATTCGAAAATCTTGCTTCGAAGCACTGCGTTGTCATCCAGTTCCGAGCTATTCTAAAAGTTTCAAATGTCTAGTTAGTCAAAAATCGATTGAAAGATATACTGGACAAACAAACAAACAAACAAGAAAGCGAGTGAATAAAAACATGGTAAAATAAAAGATGGGAATATATTAAATTAGGCTGTAAATATGGCTCTTACCATTCAATACCAAATTTTACAGCAATTGCTGTAATTTTTTTGTAGAGTCCTCCATTAATTACATTTCGAACACCCCGAAATGCGATTTTATTTTTATTCTCTTATAGCTTTATGCATCTGTTTAATAAAATATTGAGAATTTTAAATAAATGAAAAATTGAAATGTGAAAGGTAAAAAGATAAAAAGATTAAAAAAAAAAAAAAAAATACGATAATTATATATATTAAATCAAAATTAAATGTTTCAACAAATCACAATTAGTCTCCACAGGTTATTTAAATTTGTTGTTATTTTATTCTTATGGATCTATGTGGTTTCAGTCAACTTATATCTGTTTCTTGATTTTTACTACAGTTAATAAATCCTTTATATATACTATATATAAATATGTTTCATTATTCTTTCAGCTATAAATCTATATACCTTGAATTTTGTTTGTTATACTCCTTGAACAACTAAACCCCTGAATTATTTTGCTTTTTTAATCCATGTTACTCCGGGTGTGCCATCCTGTGAGTACTGATTGTTTATAATTGTTGTCTTCTGATGTTTTCTTTGTTATTTGTACTTAATAGCTTATTCCATTTTCTATTTCACTTCAATAATTCTCATGTACGATAGGGATAGCAAATATAAAATTTTTAGATAAATTTAGATAAAGTAACAATGAACTTTTTCAGCAGTTTTTTAGTATTTTGATGAAGTGTAACTAAATATGAACGAGGTAATGTACAGTCGGTAACAAAAGTCTCCGAACACTGGCAAAAATTCCTATATAAAAAAAGTATACTTAATACAGTTTTGTTAAAAAAAATCCTTGTCGAATTCTGTTCTTAGTCAGTCTAAAAACAGGATTCGACAAGGATTTATTTAACAAAAGTGTATTAGGTGTACTTTTTTAAAATAGGAATTTCTGCTAGTGTTCGGAGACTTTTGTTACCGACTGTATCTACTCTACGTTTGATATTACCTGTAATTTAACTTGGATAAGTTGGCATATCACCTTGGAATATATTAGCACATTCAAGGCTGATTATGACGAAGTAAGGTATGTCTGGCTGATTTTGGAGAACCCACCTGTAAACTCAGAATTAATTTTCGCAAATTTGTTATTATTATTATTATTATTATTTTGTGTGGCAATTGGACAATTTAATATGATAAAGTGTGATCCTACCGACTATTAACTCTCAATACAATTAAAAATTTAAACATTTTTGCAAGTATACAAATAGCCTAATATGACTTAATTATGTGTTAAATATTAGATGAAGTATGTTTATTTTTGTATCCTAAAATCTATACGCGCTTCTAATTCGCAAAAATGAGGATTGCTTGGGTCTTGATTTTGGACAGATTACAATCAAATAAATTGTCTAAAATTATCAATAATAGATTTGTGCTCAAAATTTCACGAAATAGAGAATGCAACAAATTTCTTTATCGAGTCTCGGGAAAAGTTGATAGAAAAGAGTACTGACGATGTTAACAGTAATAAATACACTGGGCGACTCGTGTTGAAACAATAAATGAAAAAAACTTTGTATAAAAACACCATAAATTGTTTAGAAGAAAAAAAAAAAATGAAATGAAGAGAAAGAAACCCTCACTATAATATCTTCCGGTCGAAATGATAGCAGGACCCTTCATCATGTGAAAAAAAAAAAAAAAAAAAAAAAATGGTACAGTCGGTAACAAAAGTCTCCGTACACTAGCAAAAATTCCTATGTAAAAAAAGTACACTTAATACAGTTTTGATAAATAAATCCTTGTCGAATCCTGTTTTTAGCCAGTCTAAAAACATGATTCGACAAGGATTTATTTAACAAAACTGTATTAAGTGTACTTTTTTTATATAGGAATTTTTGCTAGTGTACAGAGACTTTTGTTACCGACTGTTCAAGTAGAGGCGGTATTTGTTAGACGTTTTGTCGGTAATACGAGAGACTTATGCTGGTATCATAGCGTTACGAATTCATGTGTATTTTCTAATTAATTTACAGAGCTCGATTACCAAAAAAGCTGAAGAAGCGCCAGCCCCCCGCTCTGAAATTTAAGATGAGACCCTCCTCACCCCCAAAAAATGGCTGAAAAACAAGGTTTTGAAGTCCCATTTAAATTTATTACGTTGTGATTTATTTTATTTTATTTTGTTCTGGGAATTTTTCTTTTGTGAATCAAAGGAAAATACAAAATTTTGAAGAAAGTACTCTATCCTAAAATTCATAGTAAATTATAGTGATACGCAGATAATTATATATTAGTAAGTTCTAGAGAGTGGACACTATTTATAGTCTTCGTTTCACACTGTTCATCAATTATAAAGGATTTTTATATAGCTAATTATTATTATTTTTTACCATTAAAGTAAATTTATTTTTTCAAATTTAATTTATTATATACTTTTAAAATTTTTAATGAGTAGAATTTTTAAATTTCATTAGGTGAAACACAGTAAATTGTAGTGACATACAGTAGAAGGATATTTTGATTATAATAAAAAAAAAAAAAAAGAGAGAAGAAATGGTTAAAAATTGGTTATAATATATTCATTACTGTGAACTGTTTTTATTTTTATTTATTTTATTTTCTTCCTATCTTACCTTCAACAAATATGAATTTTTGTGGAAGGTAAATATAGTTATAATATCTTTATATGACAACAAGTATGACAGTGGAACTTTAATCTGAATTATGCCAAGTCACTCTTAGAAATAAAAGTTTGTAGCATTATTATATTTATTTATTTATTTAATTTTAAGTGCGTAGAATAAAAAAAATTCTGAAACGAAAGAAAGCTCCAAAGTGATAGTGAGCTTTCCCTAGCTTTAGAGATTAATCGTACTCTGTCTTTACCTTTAAATAAATGGTTCGAATAATTGATGAAAGGAAAATGAAAAGCACATAGAAGAAAGGGTTAATTTCTTTTTTTCTAGAGTAGTGAATATTCCGAGAGAAATTCGCTTATAATGCTTTCACAGTTGATAATTGAAGTTATGTAAACGTGCAAATAAAGGAAATATTATTAACTAAACAAAATAAAGAATTCATTTAAATAAATTTTGAATGCTCATTTTGAATAAATATCCTTAATCGAATAAACTCAGGAAAAATCCAAATTTTAAAGAACTTAAAATTTAATTTCTGTGATTAAAATATAAATCTTCGTACCATTCATGGGGAATTAAAAAAGAGAGAAAGATAAAGACAGTAAATATCCTTATGTTGACAACATACTATAAACAATGAGCAAAAACATTTTTCATTGCTGTTTAAAATTTGTTTATCTAGAAAAAAAATCTCAGCTTTTTGTTCTTTACAATCAGCAGCTCGTTAATTAAATCTTCTGCTTCCTTTGTTTACTGAAGTATTATCCATTTTTCGTTCAAATCACCAAATCCATACCTAGTTAAACTTCCTACGAAAGTTTAATAGGCTACTTCCAATCAAATTGAAACTTAACAAAAGAATACATAAATAAACAACTCAACAACCTCTTTACAATTCTCTGTAGATCTGATCTCCATATTTTGTTTCTTCAGGAGTCTACCATCCCCTTTATTTGCGACAATTATTCTACTTTGACTCCGCCGGGCAACAAAGTCAGGAAGCTGAAAGTCTTTTTTTTTTTATTTTCTCGTTCTTATGATGTATATTTTTGTGTATGGAAAACATTATTCATTCCACTGGAGTAACAAATAAATAAGGACTCCAGAGTAGCGTTGAAAAAAAATCAATCCCAAAGCATACTATTCGTATTTTCAGACAAAAAAGAGCTTTTTTGTTTACGCTTCTCACTTAGTCTGGCATTTCATCTTTCTTCCCAATCCCTTAATGCTAGGGATATTTTTCACTCTACTTTTATTCTTACCCTGTTACTTCACTTATTTCTTCTTCTGCCCGCCCTCTCTCTATAGCTTCTTCTTTTACCTAGTTATTTGGTTTCGCTTTTTTATTCTTTATCGCTGAAGACATTTTTGAGGCGTTGCCTCCCCCCCTCCCCTTATGCGCGCCGTCCTATTGGTCCCGGGGCCATAGGTAGGGGTTGCCATGGGGATCGCGGCACCGGAGCCAGTGGTTGCTATAGGAACGGGAGCAAGAGCAAATATTTGCCCTTCCTATCTCGGAGTCCGGGGGATTATGGGAGGAGAGGGACATATGATGATGATGATGATGAATGAACGAATAGGCATAGAAGAGCAAGAAAAGTGGAAACTCAATCTGATAAAAGCTTGACACGAAATAACTAGTTTACACAGAGGGGCGTCCCATACTTTACGTACCTGAGTCACAATCGAGCGACACGTGTTAAAGCTATCCCTTTACACGTTCTTATAGGGGCAGACGGGTAAATATTTTTTACACCTCAATGGGTATTAATTCTAACTCACAATCTCGCCTCAAAATCTGGTTACTTTGCGACGTAAGAATACAACACTAAGGCTTCGACTCTTCACGGACGGGTTCCGACGGTGATTAGGTGGTTATTTTGAAATAAATTTGCATTTCCCGAATTCAGTCACATTTGGACACGATAGAAGATAACTATTCTTTTGTTAAAGGAAGAGCACATAAAAGGAAAGCAATTTTTCACACATGTGCTTGGAAGAATTTACCCTATTTAGTATAGAGGAGTACCAAAATATTCGCTCTACAAAACACAATTTTTTAGTCAGTGTTCATGCATTGAAGTTTTTCAGAAATTTCGCTTTTTCATAGTTCCACGATTTTTCCCTCGTTCTTTTTTTTTTTTTTCTCGTAAAATTATTCTCGTCAAAAGGATAACACATATGTAATTTAAGAAACTGTTTTTACACTCGTTGAAAAGCAACCTTAAACAATGTAACTAAATCAAAAGTAGTTAAAAAGAAAAGAAAAAAAGATTGTAAATTTACTAATGGTCATAATGTCCCAAAATTATGTAGACCTATAAAATAAAATAAATAAATAACATAAAATAAAATAAATAAAAGCAATCCTGAATCCATTGAATCGTCAGTTTTGGAGTATTATGTTACTAGTGATGTAGTGATGTATGCAAGTCATTCCTTAATAAATCGGTCAAGAATTAAAACATTATATTATTATTAGTGACATTTTTCAAAAATGTTTTTAGATTTTATACTTAGAAACTCATTTTCAATAAAATATGGTTAAAATTTGAAGATATTTTTGACATATGATCGTTTGAGCGTCTCTCTCTCTCTCTCTATATATATATATATTTTATATATACTAAATTGATAAAAACAAGGCTAAGATTAAAAAAAAAAGGAAAAAAAAAAAAAAAGATTTACAGTGTCGCAAAATATTGAAATACGGGAGCAATGAATTACACTATTTTTTTTTTCTAACTTCTACACCCACGGCATTAGATTATTCTAGAAGCATTCTACCACTGCAGCGAAGCGGCCGCGACGTCAGAGTTAAGACTTCCTGACTTGCCGCTTGCCGTGGCATCTCGTGGAATGAAATCGCGTTTACATGACATGGCTGCGATGTTCATTTGTCCAACTATAATTCGCTTTGTAGTATCTACCAAAAAAATTTACTTCGTGCTTCAACTTTAAGCACACATCAACGTAGGCAATAACTTAAATTTGTTTGAATTTTTTCCGTTACCCACATGATGAAGTATTAAAAAATGTTATTTAGACAATAATTTTTTCAACAATTTTTCTATGATTTAATTTATTATTTTTTAAAATGGTTTTTGAAATCTTATTTTTTAATATTTCATTTATTTACCTTGAAATTTGTATACTGATTCAATTTGTATAGTGACCTATCAATTTTTCTGTCTATTGTATATAGTATTTTTCTTTCTTTCCTTTCTTTCTTTCTTTCTTTTTTTTTTTCTTAGCTTATTACATTCATAATTATCTTGAGAATAAAAAGTTATTGATGAAAAAAAGAGAGAGGGAAAAAATTAAACCACAATTATAACTTGAAATTCCTTTTTAATTGAAAATTTTTAATTAAGTTTTTGTATCATTTATGCTGAAAATTGTTCCTTTGCAACTGGGATAAAATTCAATGATAATTAAAATGTCGAATGTATTTTAGTTAGCAGAGTGCCACTTATTTTTAATGAAATCAATGTGAGATAATTTTTAAAAAGTTGTATCACCATTTTTGTATAAAACACGGGACTATTTAGATAAGAATAAATGTATTCGATAAGATAATGTGTCAGCTACCATAAATACATCAAATTAGAAATATATATTTTTATATTTTCCCAAGAAGGATAGAGAGTGGGAAATTCAAATTGGGGAGTGAGTAGTGACAGAAATGTGTTTTTTGTAACCAAAAGCTAAGAAAAGGGAAAATCGAATCTAAGAACAATAACACAATACAGAATTTATATTGTAAAATAAAATAATATATAAAATATATAAACAACTTTTTAACGAGTAATTAAAGTTTGTAATTGAATGCGCGAACCAGCAGACTAGGCAAACTGAAGAAACATTGGAGATATCAAAGGGGTTTCAAAACGACGTATAATAAACGTATCACATAAAACATTTAAATTTTAGATTAGAAAAGTTTGATTTCAAAACAATGCATATAAACGAAATTAAAATTAGATAATAACGATTGAAAAAGAAAAGGAAAGGAAAAATCCACTGAATTTAAAAGCAGTTCTATTTTTCCTATATTCCAAAGATAAATGTTCTTTTTAAACTCTGATTATAAAAATTTTTAAATTCGTGTTACCAATGGCGGTAAACACGTGAAAAAAAAATTGAATATTTCCGTAACTTTTTAAGTCAATACAATCTTGTTTGCCAATAATGATTAAAGTATTTTTGCAAATAAAATCTTATAAAAAGTTTAAAAAATAAAAATAATATATATATATTAGTTTAAACTAAATTCCGTGTTTCATTAAATACACATTAATAACATATCTCTGTGAGTTAAATGCAATTCAAAATATTAATAATAATAAAAAAAAAGAATATTATTTAAATAAATTCACCTTAAAAACCCTAAAATATTGCAAAATTTAAAAATATATGCACGGTATGAATAAGTTACATACAGGATTTGATTTAACCAGTATTGCATCGCATTTCAAATTTACCGGAATTGGGATAGAAAAAAATTATTTCCTTGCAGTTATAGCGATACGTTTTATCTGTTGCAATAGTTCTTTCTTATGTATAACTAATTTTATTACTATTTCTAAAGTAATAAAATTAATAATACATAAACATTTCTCCTGATTCCATCTCTTGGCTGTTTTCTAATGCTAACCCATACATCACGACAGAGTAGAATCAAATATGGCAAACAGTTTTTGATGTAATAAAGACTGTGAACTTCACGCGTCAGAAATAAAAGTACTCCAAAGTATGTTAAGTTGTGGCGTATTTTCACTGTTAAAAAAATTACCTAAACACATATTATTATTTTGAAATATTACTGTTAAAATTATTTTGTAACTGCTACAAAAAAGAAAAGAATTTCCGCACAAAACTTATTTTGTGTAACTTTAACTGCTTCGTAGCTTTATTTCTCAAAATTTGAACTATGGTTACATACATATGTTATTATTTTTATTTATTTTTTCTTTTCTCTCTCTCTTTGCTTTTTTTTTTATTTTTTACAACATTATGTTCTTGAATTCAGTGACTGTGATTTTTATTTCGAGATGCCAAACTGCAAATAACAAATGCAAGAAATAACATTGATTATTTTTTTTCCAACCCCCTCTCACATACAGCTAAAAAAAAAAAAATTAAAGTATGAATTCAAAATATTACAAAGTTTCTAAACAAAAATGAACTTTTTGAAACAAATAAACGCAAAGTATTAAACTTATATTTTTTGTTTTTCGCTTAGTGATATTGCATCACAAACTGTTTTTATTTGTTTTGTTTCATAGCATTAGGACGCTCATAACTTCAGGATATTGATGAACAACATTCTTATTCGGTTTTTCCCCTTGAAACTTTAATCTTGCGTTATTTAAAAAAAGTTGTTTTCTTTGGAAGTGGAGATGCTGGGAACTCGTGCGACAGGAGGATTTTGTAAAACTATCCGATAAAAGCTTTTAGTTGAAGAGTTTCACCAAGGGTGACCGCAGAACTCACCTGGAAAGCATCCAATATCATATTACAGAATAGGAAAAAGATATTTTTCCAAAAAATCTATCTAAAAATTTAAAAAATGGAAAGAAATTGATCATTTGCAGTAAAATTCACTAAAAATAAGGCATAGCTGCCATTTTCTGTGCTTCTCGTTTTTTTTTTTTTTTTTTTTTTTTTTTATAACACCACTGTTACAGAATAGTTACCTTTGTTTTATTTAATTGTATAATTTTAGCAAAAATAAATCCAAAAATATTTATTTTGGAATAGTCGTGTTGAAAATTCGGAAGAGTTGGTAACTATGATGACGGTGTTAAAAAATGTTGATAAGAAAATTCGTTCGAAAACTGTATGAATTGAAAAAAAAAAAAAATAGTAATCATTCAATAATTATTTTCAGGGAAATAATTAAACACAGTACTTCATCAGGAGAAAATGTATTCACTAGTAAAATTTTCACGTACTAATGCCATTTTTTTTTTCTCTCGATGAAAGCTCATGTAAATTCTTTCGCCACGAAACAATTGATGCGTGCTTTTAGAATTTATGGCGTTTGTTTGCAAAAATTTTATTTTTCAACGTGATTATTTATAAATAAGAATGCATTTGTATGAACATATTGTTTTTAGTAATACCTCCGAAATGATGTATGAAGTACAGCGAAAGAAAAATTAATACAATGAAAAATATAATGTAACACAATGTAACACAATTAAAATAATTAATTACATACCGTGTAAAGCACCACAGAAATGCAACTCTTTTCGAAAAACTTTGACTTTCTTCAGCAGGCAAGATAAACACGAATAAACGTCTTTAAAGACAAAATAAAGATTTAACATTTTCTGAAAATATTTTTAATATGAAGGGTACAGACGTTTGTGTACTAGTTATTTTTGTTTTTAATTAGACTAAAAATGTCTTTTTATATGTAAGTGTTTCCTTTTAAAAGTGAATTTTATTGATATAAACATATTGTTGTCCGGTCCATGTTAACTCGTTTCATTAAAAAGTCTAGCCACTTCTTTAGACGTTCTTCTAAAGCTATACATAAAAAAAAAAAAAGAATTTTGATAATTCGTGTTTAATTCATTGAGTGCTATCTGTGTATTCTACAGTGGCAATTACTGCATCGATTACTAAGAATAAATTTTAAATGATTTAAATGCTAATATGAAAAACCCCTTTTCTTAAGTAGTGTAACGTTTTAAAGAAATTTCAAATGGCGCAGCTTACAAATATAAATAGAAAAATATGCAGCCTCAAAGTGTTAGTTGGAGGATAGATTATTCTATAAAATGCGACGACCACTGCAAAAAAAAAAAAAAAAAAGAGCAAAAGAAAGGAAAAGAAATAGAAAGGAAAAAGAAAGAAAAGAGAATAATAAATAGTCTTTCTTCTTTTCTGTTTCTTTAGTATAATACCTTAGCTTCTTAAATTACATTCTAAAGCATCAACTTAACAATTCCACTGTTTAATTTCCTATTTTTTTCCCCCAATTTTGTGACGGGTGTGAGATTTTATAAATGGTTCAGTTATACTATAAAATATATCTGTTAAATTAGAAAAAAAAAAAAAGATATGTCCTATTTTTCTTAATTCGCACTAATTCTACGTAAGAAACCAATTTTATATGTAAAAAGCCTATAATCATTGAAACATGAACAACTCTGGACATTAATACATACATTGATAAAAAGTAATTAATAAAAAAAAAAAAATACTATATAATAAAAAAGAGTTAGAGATAAATGGATTGCTCGAATAAATTAAATTTTGTTTTTGTAAATGAATAGTTTAAAATTTTTATTTTATTTTATTTTAGTTGTACTGCGAAAATATATATATTAAAAAAAAAAAAAAAAAAAAAAAGTTGATATGATTCTTTTGTGTTATGACAGATTTCTTTTTCTTTCTTAAAAAGTTTTTAAAACTTTTATTTTAATGGTTTAAAGAAAAGAATATATATATATATATATTACGATTTACGTTTAAAGACGTTTACGATTACAACCATTACGATTTACGTTTTAAAACGTTACGCTGTAAGTTTAAAAAATTTTATTTTACGATTTTTGTTTTATATTTTATTACTTCCAGAACTTTGATAGTTAAACTAATAATTTGATTATCTTCTTCTAATTTTACAATATTTTTATTTATACTTAATTTATTAATAGCTTTCCGCAGCTTAATTCTTTACTCAAGTTGTTCAAATTGTTTGTCTCAGGTTAATATTCCAGTAAACAATTCTAATTATGTTTCATTAATAAATCTAAACTGTTCCATCCATACTAAAAATTACTTTACATTATTATTATTATTATTATTATTATTATTATTATTTTTTTTTTTTTTTTTTTACAGTAATAAATTGTGTTTTTAGAGTTAAGCCCTATTAAACATTGTAAGATAGGTAATTTAAAAAAAAAAAAAAAAAAAAAAAAAAGGTGACATCTACTTGTAAATATAGTTTTGAACTATTTCTGTCTAATACCAATCAGGATCTGCATTTATACACAACGTGAAACAGAAAATCATTTAAAAATCTTATGAGAGAAAACACCAGCTTCTTCCTTCGCTATTTTAGAAATAACCAGAATATTCTACTTGTTTACAAGTGTAAGGTTATTGCTGTAAAACATGTTTTAAAGGTAAACTTGTTTTATTGCCAACACGATACTTTAACTGAAATATTGTCTTGTACTAGACAACTATTCTTCTATTTCACATTTATAAAATTTCATGTTTAGATTTTATTGGATCTGTCAATATAATTAAAATTAATAATAACTATTAATCATAATATATATGGAATTTTATTTTTTAAGGATTCTTACAAGAAAGTCTTTTTGCATACCAAATGGGAAAAAAATTAGAGAATAAAAGCAGCAATAGCACATATATGTCCACTTTAGCGGTTTAAATTAGTTTATAGGAAATGAAATAAATCACTGAGATATATATTTACGAGTATAGAATTTTATGTTGTTTATTGTTGTGCATTACAGATAAAATTTGGAACGGAAGAAGTTTGATTATTTAAGCAATTTTACAGTGCGTCTCAATATCGAAGAAATATATTCATTAAATTTTTTATTCATTAGTTTATAGTTCTTTAAGTACTATACTTTTAAACAATTCTTTAATTAAAACTTAAAAAAAGAAAAAAATAAAGTTTTTAAAGGATTTATTCTTATTCTTATTCTTATTATTGTTGTTGTTGTTGTTGTTGTTGTTTATAGTAATAATAAACGAAGCTGAAAATTTTCACCAGATTCACCGTTTTAGAGAAACTACATTTTTACCGGAACTTAGAAGCATTAAATTCTATTATTTTTACCATGTTTTTATTAACTTCGATTCTTGTTTGTTTGTTTGTCCAGTACAAATCTTGCAATCGATTTTTAACTAACTTCCCGACTAGCTAGATATTTGAAATTTTCAGGACAGCTCACAACACGGTGACAGTACATTTTTCTAATAATTTTAGTCAACTATTTCAGGTCCCGCTGTCTTAGGCAGCGCTTATATGATTCGACAGAAAATTTATTTAACTAACTTCCCGACTAGCTAGACATTTGAAACTTTCAGAATAGTTCAGAACACGGTGAAAATGCATTTTTTTAATACCTTTAGCCAACTATTTCGGGTTCCTGCTGCCTTCGGCAGCGTTATCAGTACAAAGCTTGCAATCGATTTTTCACTAACTTTCCGACTAGCTAGACATTTGAAACTTTCTGAATAGTTCAGAACACGGTGAAAATGCATTTTTTTAATACCTTTAGCCAACTGTTTCGGGTACCTGCTGCCTTCGGCAGCGTTATCAGTATAAAGCTTGCAATCGTTTTTTCACTAATTTTCCGACTAGCTAGACATTTGAAACTTTCAGGACAGCTCACAACACGGTGACAATACATTTTCTAATAATTTTAGTCAACTATTTCAGGTCCCGCTGCCTTCGGCAGTGCTTATATGATTCGACAGAAAATTTATTTAACTAACTTCCCAACAAGCTAGATATTTGAAACTTTCAGGATAGCTCAGAACACCGTGACAATACATTTTTTTTTAAATACTTTTAGTCAACTGTTTCAGGTCCCTACTGTATTCGGCAGCGTTTATATGATTCAACAGAAAATTTATTTAACTAACTTCCCGAGTAGCTAGACATTTGAAACTTTCAGAATAGTTCAGAATACGGTGACAATGCTTTTTAAAAATATTTTTAAGCAATTGCTTCGGGATCCTGCTGCCTTCGGCAGCGTTACCAGTACAAAGCTTGGAATCAACTTTTAACTAACTTCAATCAACTTTTAACTAACTTCCCGGCTAGATAGCCATTTGAATTTTTTATAATAGCTCAAAACACGATAGCAAGGAATTATTTTAATACTTTTATCCAATTGCTCGGGTTTCCGCTGCCTTCAGTAGCGTTTAGATGATTCAACAGAGAATTTAAAAACATGGTATATAAAAGTTCTTTTTATCTTGTAATTATTATTTATTTTTTTATTCTACAACGAAAAAGTCAAATACTGATTATATATATATACTAGCTGACCCGACAAACGTTGTTTTGTCATATAAATTATTTCTAGAGAATATTTTGCTAGAAAAAAATAACTAACTTATTGTAAGTGTGTAAGGATGTGGTATATAAGTGGAAGATGTATGGAGCGCTGTGAACGGTGAAAGAATATAAAAATAACAAAACACCAATCATTTATTTTTTTAATTTATTAAAATTGATTCTTTAAAATTATACACATATCGCTACTTATAACAATATTACTAAAAAACAATATCAATCCCGTAATGCAACAGAGTGTACAATATTTTTTGTTATCCCATCTTTTATACAAACAAACTGAATGGTTTGCCCACTCGAAAGCCACGTATAATTGTCCGTGTGAAAAACATGATGTGTTCAAATCTAAGCCACAGACAGACATCGTTTGGCCCTGAGACTTATTGATAGTCATTGCAAATGCCAATCTAATTGGAAATTGAGGGCGTTTAAATTGAATTGGCACATCTGTGGGTATAATAGGGATTCGCAATAGTAATATATTTTCACCTCGGAATTTGTCATTTAAAATGATGGCTTCGATAACATTTTTCATTAATTTTTTTATGACTAATCGCGTGCCGTTGCACAACCGTTGTGGGTTCAAATTACGAAGCAAAATAACCGGAGATCCAACCTTCAGTTGTAAAATATGTGGTGGCATGCCTGGTAGATCCAATGAGTTTAAAAACTTTGTTGGATAATTTACAGCTTCGGTGGCATCGCAAACTGTATCATTAGATTTGTATGACACCAAGTCTCCTGGTAACAAATGTTGTATATTGAGATTCAATTCGTTGACGTCCACATTTTTTGCTGCTAAAATTGCTCTTTCTACCAGCCACTCATGATTTGTGTATCGTCTGTGTATATCGGGAAATATCTGGTCAATAAGAGCATCTTGAGAATCAATGATTGTGCAGAAATCGGTCGGTAATTTTATGCATCCAGTTTCATCTGTAGTAACTTTTCCATCGCCGATATCTAACAATTGTTTTGAGAATGTTTCAGCGGACGGATCTTGAAGCTTTTGAACGCACAAATTTACTTTCAGTTGTACTTTTTCAACATTACGCCACAATGATGATGATTTTAAGCACGCGTTGATCTCAGCGTATGTAGAACGCGGAATAACGGGAAGTGCTTGTCTGAAATCACCTGAAAAGAGTAACAGAGTGCCGCCAAATAGTTTGTCGTTGTTTTTTATATCTTTCAATGTCCTGTTCGACGCCTCAATCGAATGTTTGTGTGCCATAGTGCATTCATCCCAGATAAGAATTTTACACTATTTCAGCACTGTGGCCATGGACGATTGTTTTTTTATGTTGCACACTGCGTCTGGGTTATTTTGAATATTTAGTGGCAGTTTAAATAATGAATGAGCTGTTCTGCCTCCATCCAATAAAGTTACCGCAATGCCAGATGATGCAACAGCCAATGCGATGCCATTATTTGATCGTATTTCGGCGAGAATTAGCGAAATAAGGAATGTTTTGCCAGTTCCACCTGGTGCACCCAAAAAATAAAAAATAATCCACCTTGTCCTGCCAAAACTGCGAGCATGATGCGGTCGTAAATGGTTCAAAAAATTCGGTTCACAATTCAAAAAATTCGGTGAGTGTAGTTTTTGGTGGATTTATAGCACGATGAATCGCTGTCTCGCTCGTGAAATATACTCGCTGGCCATTTTCAAGATGGACGGCTAAATGAAGAACTGCTGGATCTCGTTCATGAATTGGGAAACCAAAGATACGCCAAACAGCTTCATTGGAGCTGACGTACCGGCCAATTTGGTAAAGTGTTATTTCATCGTTGTTATTCACCGGAGGAGCATTCACATTGGTATTTTCAACTCGAAATACAGCCATATCACTGCCTTTATTCACATACTTGCAAATGTATTTGATGCTCTTCACTGAACTGCAGAACTGAACATTAATATGAGCACCAAAAATAAATTAAAAAAACTGGCGTACAGACAATAGCAAGAAATTCAAACTTCTTCACACACCATAAATTTTAAATCAGCACAACCGGTTTCGAAAGGACGTAGCCTTTCTTTATCAGGTGCAAACACGTGCAACTGCCTTGGTTGGTTGGTTGGTTGTAGGATTTAAGGCCGATTGACTCCTGATGTGTCCTAGGCTTAGAGGAGGAATGCCCTCCGTGGGGGTCTTTCTAAGGGGTCCTAGCCCGTATTTACGCGAGTTTCGGAGGAAACCACGGAAAACTCCGAACGGCTAGGTCGATGAGCGCGACCAGGGATCGAACCCGGCACCTCCCATCTACCAGCTTTGAGCGCAGAACCGCTCGGCCGCTGGTGGGCGCAACTGCCTTGGAGGCAAAAGCAAGACTGAAAGCAGGACAAAATCCAGAGGGGGAGGAGCAACACAAACAACCAATAGGAAGCAACATGCAGGACAGGACCAATCAGAGAGGAACACACGTACACACACACCACAAAATGAGGAGGGAGGAAAGGAGTAAACAATTATTATTATTTTTTTCAATAATATTAAACTAATAAGTAAATTTAATAAAATTTATCCATAATTATTATTATTTTTATTTAAATTAGTATTATTTTATTATAACTAATATGATGTTATAAACATAATGAAGGAAATTATTTAATTGAATTAAACAAAGTGATAAAATTGTCAATGAAAAATCTGATTCCACTTTGCTGTCTACAGTCTGGAAAAAATTGTTTAATTCAATTAAATAATTTCCTTCATTATGTTTATAACATCATATTAGTTATAATAAAATAATTCTAATTTAAATAAAAAAAATAATAATTAATGGATAAATTTTATTAAATTTACTTATTAGTTTAATATTATTGAAAAAAAAAATAATAATTGTTTACTCCTTTCCTCCCTCCTCATTTTGTGGTGTGTGTGTACGTGTGTTCCTCTCTGATTGGTCCTGTCCTGCATGTTGCTTCCTATTGGTTGTTTGTGTTGCTCCTCCCCCTCTGGATTTTGTCCTGCTTTCAGTCTTGCTTTTGCCTCCAAGGCAGTTGCACGTGTTTGCACCTGATGAAGAAAGGCTACGTCCTTTCGAAACCGGTTGTGCTGATTTAAAATTTATGGTGTGTGAAGAAGTTTGAATTTCTTGCTATTAATATGAGCATTGAATGTTTTGCTCAGTAGAGGCGAATATGGGACCACCCAACGGTTATCAATGTCAATATCTATGTTGTTGACATAGATGACCGCCATAGATGATAAGATTGTCCGCCATTATCGGGATTTCTTCGACGATATATTGGATATCCGTCAACATTTGTGATCGTGAAATTTTTCGGAAAACTTTTAGTACATTTTCCATCTGCACAAATAATAATGGCCTAAAAATTCATTTTTCATTTTAACATAAAATAACTCCATCGGATATTGACGAATTTTTTAAAAGAATATACCATTTTAACTAATTTTAACATTTTAACAATATTAACGTTGAAAAAATATTTTAAACACTTACGGTTAAAAATTCATTTTTCATTTCAACATTAAATAAATTCTGACATCGTGTTTACGACAACTCACGCCATCTAGGTGGAAAAGTTGTTGAAAGAGTTGGTTAAAAATTAATTAAGAAAGAACTAATTAAGTTACAACTTTCATTTGTAAATCTAAACCATTCTCGAATCCACCTGAAGACACACAAAAAATTTCATTAAACTCAGTCCAGCCGTTTCGGAGGAGTTCAGTGACATACACACGCACAAAAGAAATATATATATAAAGATATAGTATATATTTCTATTTACAAATTTTTTAAATTAACTGAATACTGTAAATTATCACCTTACTTTTTTTTTTTTTTTTTACAAACTGAATAAATGTTCCTTTATGTGGTATTTTATTATCTGTTAAAAAATTCAAATCTACTCTGTGTCTTAATACAAATATGTATTTTGTATTTTTCGTCTAAAGCTAAATAAATAGCGATGAATGAAATATAGTTGTATTGTTTGAAATTATGCAGTTTTAAGTGAGCTTTTGGTAATTTTAGGCAGCATAACTTTATACGAGAAATAAAGTTTGTGGATGTAAAAACATAAAACTAAAAAATAAAAATTATGTTAATTAGAGTGTAATGACATGTACATTTTATTCTTGTTTATTTGCAATGAATTAATAATAATAATAATAATAATAATAATATATATATATATATATATATACCTGTAGACATTTTAAAAATTCATAAACCTTGAAAGAACTGGTAGAATTGAACACGGCTTGCAAAAAAGTTGCTCTCGTGAAAGAAGACTTTATTTTATTTTATTTTATGTATTTATTTATTTATTCTTTTTTTTTGGGGGGGGGGAGGAAAAATAGTTAACTTTTTCGTCAATAGAGGGCGTTGCACGGATGCGTAATGAGACGTATATAAATCAGAGTTCTATAAATTGCACGGTTTTACGAATAACACATCTTATTTCATATTTTGCCTCCTACATGAGCATACAGTCGGTAACAAATGTCTCCGAACACTAGCAAAAATTCCTATGTAAAAAAAGTACACTTAATACAGTTTTGTTAAATAAATCCTTGTCGAATCCTGTTCTTAGTCAGTCTAAAAACAGGGTTCGACAAGGATTTATTTAACAAAACTGTATTAAGTGTACTTTTTTAATTTAGGAATTTCTGCTAGTGTTCGGAGACTTTTGTTACCGACTGTACATGAAGTTTTAATTGTGATGCTGACTTGGTTGATAAAGTGCTATTGCTGAAAATGTTTTCCGTCTGATAAGAATGGTTAACTGACGCTGCAGTTAGCGGTGCCGTAACTCGTTTACAAACTGTAATTTGTGTTTATGGCGGGCACCTAGAATACGATTTATATGCCTGTAAACATTTGCATGCAAATAATATAGTTTTTCATAGATTTTCATAGATTTTCATAGTTTTTCATATAGTTTTTCATGTGTGATTTGCTCATGTACAGCGCCCTCTATCGATGAAAATTTCAACTATTATTTTTTTCCTTACCACAAAAAAATCCCTCTTCAGGATAATAACTTTTTCGCAAACTGCATTCAATACTACCAATTCCTTCAAGTTCAAAGAATTTTTAAAATGTCTATAGACTTATGGAACACCTGGTACATATACATAATGAAGAATTATAATTAATATAATTTTACCAAACGTTTTATGTATAATTTTTATTTTATAATTCAGGCATAGTTTTTCTTCTTATTCAGAATGATGCAGCGAGGAAGAGTTGGTTATTTCCAGAAAGAATTTTAAAAGAGTATCCTTTTTGTATGATTGATGTTGGCAACAAGGAAAAAAAGGAGGAGAAATAGAGTTGGGAGACGAGAAGCATTGAACGCCATGTTAAATATTTTTTAAACTGATTTTTAACTAAAATTTTTGTAAATAATTTATGTTATTATTGTAATATTAAACATGTATGCATCTTAACAAAAGTGCTTCGTCGTTTTTTTTTTTTTTTTTTTTTTTTCATTTATGAAGTTTGTTAATTTCTTTTACCAATGTTCTGACAGATAATTTTTGAGTTTTATCATAAACCTATACATCAGTCATTTTAGCGATGATAATCTTAACTCTGATGCTATATTTGCATAATTAATGTCTAATTAAATGTATAATAACAATAATAATAGTAATAATAATAACTAGAAAGAATTAAATAAAATATGTTTAGTAGAAAAATCTTTTGATATAAGTTATAAGTCTATTCCTTAAAAATAAAATAAAATAAAATAAAATTTTAGAACTTGTATGAAAAATAGTAGGTGAATAAAGAAAAAGTTTAAAATATCATTATTATTTTTTCTAAGTGTTATTTAACATAATATTTTTAATAACTTAATTGTGAATAAATGATGTTAAATTTTGGAAACATTTCATAAAATATCACACCCGTCACAAAATTAAAAACAAACATTTACTTTTAGAAAATTAAAAGAGTAAAGTATAATTGTTTTTCATATAACTTTAATCTAATGCCTAAGCCTCCTACTTTATATATTTTAGAGTAATAGTAAAACATATCTACTATTAATTCTTTTAAATTTTTTGACTGGAATGACACAAAATGGAATGTTTCACAATTTATTTTATAATAATAATAATAATAATTATTATTATTTTTATAAAAATATATGTATATTTCTTAGTCATTGGATCTCTTATCGATCAAATTACATTTTTTTTTATTTATTTATTTATTTTTTTAAACTAACATGTATTTTTAGCACAAGTTTATAAAAAAAAAAAAAAAAAAAAAAAAAAAAAAAAAAAGTTGATAATAAAAATACAAGTAATTTTTACAAGACTCCTGCATAAACAATCACAGGCAACGCCGATATTCTTACTCGTGGGTTGATAGTCATAGGTTACTTTCTGACAATCATAGTGTTCTTATGAAACGTTTTTTGCTGATAAATCTCAGAATAGAAGTTAAAAGTGTATCAAAGGGCTGGTGTTGAAAAATATTACATAAAAGACTCTCTAAGCAAACAAAATAAATTTCATAAAACTCGCCGTAGCTGTTTCGGGTCGAAATAATAGCACGACCCTTCATATAGCAAACTGAAGCTGCACTCATCCCAGTATTTTTCGCCTGCCGAAGGGCTGTGCTATTATTTCGATCCGAAAAAAATGTGATGAGATTTTTGTAATTTATGATGTTTACTTACAAAGTATTTTAATTAACAGACTTCAAAATGTCTGAAAGGTATGTTCTGTAAAATTGTTTGCTCATAAAGCATACCTAAAACATATTTAAACGTGCTAACTTGCGTACTTTATTCCTGTGATATAAACTGCTGTAATATGTTCCTGTATGTAAACTATATGAGCTGTTAAGTCTAAATTAACTCGCTCACCCAATTAACTTTTTTTTCAGTAAGGAATAGAATTTGATAAAATTGTGGTTATGGACAGTTAATATACTAATAGCATTTAATTACACAAGTCTGAAGATAATAATAATAACAATAAACGAAATAAAATAAAGTAAAGTAAAAGGTTCTTTTTTAATTGCATGAAATATTTTTGGTAAGCTTTATGCTTCCGAAGATGCTGAATCAAAAAATGACCTTCATTTTTACCCATCACGTACTTTTTTCCCTTCAAAAGTTACAGGGGTTTACAGTATAATATCACTGATATTATTACATTAAACTAAATATATTTTTTCACTCTTTTTGCCAGTGAAGGCCATTCTTCTTTTATGACTCCCTCCAAACACGCTTCTACTGTCACCCCTTCCATTGCCCCACACGTCCTTCCTATTTTAAATTTTGCATTATTTATTTATTTTTTTAATTTATCTTAATACGTATGATTTTAAAATAAGGTATAATTATTAAATATGGTTTTTTATAATGTACAAAAATATATACCAGATTTCCTGTTTTAACGCAAAATTAAATTAATAACATGAGTTTTACAAAAGAACTTGACAGAACTTTTTAAATGTATTTTTTAGCTTCAAGGAGTAAAAATCTATTAAAAAAAAAAAAAAAAAAAAAAAAAACAGTTAAAACATTTTATAGTTTTTTTGGCTTTTATAACATGAATTTTGAAATATGCATCCATGACTATTGTAATTTAATCATATATATGTATACATTTGGATGTAATATATTTACGTATTATGTATAAAATTATGTATTATTTCTCCCAGGATATCCTGAGAATGTATTGATGAAAGGATATGTTATGAGTATGACTTGTAAAAAAGAATGTAATTTTTTAAAGTTTGGTAAACCGGAATAATTAAATCGTACTTTAACGTACAATTATAAATATGAATCAATAGAAAAAAGAAAAAAGAAATGTGCAATAACTTTATCCGTGTAAACATTATTTAAAATTGTAAATATTAGAAAAAGAAAAAAAGATTGAAATGCTATTTTGGAAAGCAAGGTCCAACGTAACCGCGAGGGACTTATTAAAGAATAGTATAAGCATAAACTATTATTGTTGCTCGTGAGTATATACATACTATATACAGGGTGCCCACTAAAATCTGCTCCTCCCTTTTAACTGCTGAACGGCTGCAGCTATAGTCTCAAAAGTGGTATCTAAATATAGTAAAGTGGCTATGCAGTGACATGCTATCGGTTTCATCGTCACATTGTAGAAAATGGTGGAGTTAGAGCTCCTATCTCGAAAACAATAAGAAATAGAGAAGAAAAATTAATTAGAAAGTTGCAGAGGATCATCGATTTAGTATGAAAAAACGCTTTGTAAACATGAATGCCAAAAACAGATTGTTTAAAACATGCAGGTTTTATTTATTTTATTTTTTAATTTTTGGTTTGTTTGTTTGCAATATCCTACACAGTGACGTACCGAAACGATTTTAGGAAGAAAAAGCCAACTATTCATAACCAAATACTTTATATTCGATGTTCAAAGTTCTGTATGTCAGCTTCAATAAACATTCTGTTCTTTCTTTGAACTTTACGTTGCACACGTTGTAATTCGACCAAAGGTCCAGAAGTGCATTGCCGTTGACGGACAAAAGTTTTAACATCGAAGATATAAGATATTTTGTGATAAGATGTTTTTCTTTCTGAGATCGTTTCTTCACGTGGCAATGTAGGAAATAATAAACAAGCAAAATCACGTTTAAAGCGTTCTATTTTAAGCAATCATGTCTGTAAGGCATTTTTTTTTTTTTTTGTACTAAATGATGTTTTACAACTTTGTAATTCATTTTTTCTCCTATCTCTTATCTTTGAGATAGAAACACGAACTCCGTTATTTTCAACCAGGTGGCGCTCTAAGCAACGCTTCTACTTACGCATAGCTACTTTACCATACCTAGACAACATTTTCATGATTATAGTTTCAGCTGTTCAGCAGTTAAAAGTATGGGAATGGACTTTACCGGGCACCCTGTATATTGAATAAAGGTAAATCTGTAACAGTATGACCTTCTATAAAAAGTTCAGCAACGGTATTTTGGAGGATTTATAAAATATTAACTATTGTTAGCTTGTTTTAATTTGACATTTTATACTAATTTTAATTAATTAATTTAAATACTAAGAGTGATTTATTGTTTAGAAAAACCATTGGTATAAAAAACGGTATTTGCAACTACTATGGCAATTTTTAGTCAGTTTAGTCTTGTTACTTTTGCAATTACCACGATTGAAATGGGGAGATTTCAAAATTAAATACTAAATTGTTAGAAATCTAGATTATTTCGTAGTGTGTTATTGTCCTAATAAGAAGCCAATTCAATAGAGACATATTTATTCATTGTAATCTTTTATGTCATAATTTTTCCTATGGTCCCGCCTATATGCTTAGCGTTAATTGACGATGAGCAGGTTTCCAATGGGAACGCAATTGCCCGGAGCTTTGCTGTAATAAGACTCAATTCCATTAGTAACAGCCAGTGACATATTAAGAACCAACCGTTCTTTCGCGTGTGTTTGCCGGCTAAACTTATTAGTCTATGAAGAGAGTTAGTGTAGCAAATTATATTTGTCTTGAGCTTTCTTTGGACGAGGCCCCGGATGACTCAAATTCGGGTCCATAAAGACCAATATCTGGAGTGCGATGACGTCAACCGCGAAGAGCGTGTGCGCAAATATTTGCTCCGAATATTGCTCCGAGCTCCTAAACCCATTGATATCTGCTGGGAAGGGGAGGGAAGGGGCCATCAGGTGCGATTAATTCCAAGCGTCTATGGCCGCAGGTAATCAAGGCGCTCGCCCTTGGCAAACAGGGCCACTTTATTGTTTCTTCTTTGTAGACAGCTTTTGCCACGACAAATGGCCGATTAGAATAGGGGGTGGAGGTTACGACACGTGACGAATGGGGTTACGCCCTCTGACCCTTAGAAAGTGGGTATAAGTTGAATGAATGAAGATACTTCACTTTGTGATTGTGATCTATTATGAGGTCTGTTACCATGACGATACCTTGTTGTTTGACAGAGCTTACATGAAAACTTCTACTACTGACCACCCTGTTGAACCACAGGCGGTTGTACACGCGACTAAAGAAAAAAACCTACGCCGAATGATAATTTCTTTATGTAGGGAAAAACAAACTAAATGGAACTGTACATAATGACATCTTTGAATAAGTTGATATAATGTTATACAACTGATTTATAGTGAAAGAGGAATAACCAGAGAAAAATAAAAGGAACATTTTCTTACTCAGAAATTTTTTAACAGCATTTCCACGATAGCGTTTTCTACGATAAATGATAAATGCATAAATAAGCACGAAATAAATTTATGACCTGAACAAGGTATTTTTTAAGAGCAATTTATTTTATTTCTGATAAATGTTTACAAAAAAAAAAAAAAAAAAAAAAAAAACTCTCTATGCTTTAAAAATTATTTTAAAATTCTTTTTACTGGGATAGGGGAAACGAAATCACTTAGTTTTGTTCAATGTGAAATTACCGCACCATATTCTAAAAGTGATATGACGTATTTAAAAATAACATTTTGCACGTGGAAAATGACACATTGCCACACCCTATTTAGGAAATGATGCTTTTACAAATATTTAAATTTATTTAGTGTGTTAAATGTGTCCAAAACTTCCACTTAAAGAAAATATTTCTCAGTGAAGGATCAAGCAAAACACTAAATTAAGTACGTTGAAAATTACGTTACAGCAGTATGATCAAATTATAAAATAGGCTGTTGTGCAATAAGTTTGAATATATGCATTTATTGAAAATTACTTGTCAATAGAAACACTGATTTTGAGTTTGATTTTAAAGTATGGATGTTAGTTTCATATGTCTACACATGACAATATCGATAGTGGTACTTGTACATTATTTATCGAACATTAATGCGAACATTAATCAATTTGACTGTGAATTAATTATTTATTCTTGGGTATAAAGGAAGAAAACATTTTGAAGTTATATATCCCAAGTGTAAAATCAGTGACAGTTCTGACTGTTGAAAATAATAAAAATAACAATAACAACAACACCAACAATAATAATAGGCTAATGAAAGAGAAAATTGTTAATCGATGAATTCCACGAACATTTACAAAGCAATTATACATTAAAATGTTTTTTTTTCTTTAAATGTCGCAGCATTTACTGCTTGAGCATTGGCCGGAGACACGCCGAAATGAGGACCATTTATAAAGGGGTACCCAATGGAAGACCGTCGCTACCCCTAACAGAGGCTACACAGGGCGAAATATCCATGCCTTGTCCGGGATTCGAGCCCGGGTCCTGCGGTGCGGGCGTCAAGGACGCTAATCACCACACCGTATGGGAGGTACGCTAAAAAGTAATACCCTTTTAAACATGTCTCTATATAGTATACAATACATCGCTAATATAAGAATGTATTTTGTAAACTACTACTTCAAAACACTCAATTATATTTACAATAGTGTCTTACTGGAAATTTATAATTAAAACATACAAAATTTCTGTTTGTATTGTTTTAATGAACTACACTGAATTTTTTAGATAATAAAATTAAATATTTTTAAAGAAAACTCTGTAGGAAAAAAACAAAAAATCTTAATATTAAAGTGGGAGCACATATAGTAATAACGCTATAAGAATATTAGAATAATAATGATAATAATCAAAGTATTTTCAAATAAAAGAAAGAGCCATCTAATGTCTAGAGTAGTTATTAACACTTTCCAACAAGGTTGAAAAGTGTTTATGCATTGGGTTTGTCTGTCTGTCTGTCTGTCCGCGCTCTAACTACCATAAATATTAATGGAATTTTTTGAAACTGATATATGTTATTCAAGTTCACTATCGGATGTTCCCTATTGAAAATGGAGTTTATACCTCTACTGGTTTGTGTACAGGGACCCCCGAAAATATTTCAAAGCATTGTGTTCTATGAGAGGAATTTCTATAAACCATATTTTCATACCCTTACTCTACAAAAATCTTAATGAAATTGAAATACGTTATACAAGCTCACTATCGGATGTTCCCTATTGAAAATGGAGTTTATACCTCTACTGGTTTGTGTACAGGGACTCCCGAAAGTATTTCAAAGCATTGTGTTCTATGCGAGGCATTTCTAGAAATCATATTTTCATACCGTTACTGTACAAAAATCTTAATGAAATTGAAATATGATATACAAGTTCTCTATCGGATGTTCCCTGTTGAAAATGGAGTTTATACCTCTACTGGTTTGTGTACAGGGACCCCCGAAAATATTTCAAAGCATTGTGTTCTATGAGAGACATTTCTATAAACCATATTTCCATACCCTTACTGTACACAAATCTTAATGAAATTGAAATATGTTATTCAAGTTCACTATCGGATGTTTTCTGTATAAAATGGAGTAAATACCACCACTGATTTGTGTACAGGGACACACAAAAGTATTACGAAAGCATTGTGTTCTATGAGAGGCTATAAACCATATTTCCATACCCTTACTGCACACAAATCTTAATGAAATTGAAATATGTTATTCAAGTTCACTATCGGATGTTTCCTGCATAAAATGGAGCGCAAATACCACCACTACAGGGGCACACAAAAGTATTCCAAAGCATTGCGTTTTATGAGAGATATTTCTATAAACTAAATTTTAATAACATTACTTTGCACGAAGTTAAATGAAATTGAAATGTATTATTTATAAGCACAAAAGAAAATGCTTTGCATAGAATATAGCATGAATAGCATTAGATTTACAGGGTGACACAAAAATATTCAGTTATATAAAGAGCTATTAATAAATATTTGCTAAAATTGTACTTTCGTTTACATTAAGCATTTTTAACCCAGTCTAACATTTTTAAAACTTCCCAACAAGGTTGAAAAGTGTTAATGACTTCGGTTTGTCCGTCTGTCTGTCTCTCTGCGCTCTAATTCCCGTAAATATTTGTGGAATTTCTTGAAACTGATATATGTTATTGAAGTTCACTATCGGATGTTCCCTGTTGAAAATGGAGTTTATACCTCTACTGGTTTGGGTACAGGGCACCCGAAAGTATTTCAAAGCATTGTGTTCTATGAGAGGTATTTCTATAAATCATATTTTCATAACTTTACTGCACACATATCTTAATGAAATTGAAATATGTTATTCAAGTTCGCTATTGGATTTTTTCTGTATAAAATGGATTAAATACCAACTCTGTTTTATATACAAGGACACTCAAATGTGTTCTAAAGCATTGCGTTCTATAAGAGATATTTCTATAAATCAAATTTTAATAACTTTACTTTCCACGAAGATTTAGGATATTGAAATATGTTATTTATATGCACAAAATAATGCTTTACATAGAATATAGCATGATTAGCATTAGATTTACAGGGTGACACAAAAATATAATGTGATATTAAGAGCTATTATTAAAGGTTTGCTAGAATTCTACTATCGTTTACATTAAGCGTTTTTAACACTTCCAAGCATTTTTTTAAATTGTGAATATGATATCAATTTGTGTATCTGTCCGTCTGTCCGTCTGTCTGTTTACCCGCGCTCTAACTCCCGTAAATATTTATGGAATTTTTTGAAACTGATATATGTTATTCAAGTTCACTATCGAATGTTTCCTATTGAAAATGGAGTTTATACCTCTACCGGTTTGTGTACAGGGACACCCAAAAGTATTCGAAAGCATTGTGTTCTATGAGAGGAGTTTCTATAAATCATATTTTAATACCTTTAATGTATATAAACGTTAATGAAATTTTAATATGTTATTTATTTCCCTATGGGATGTTTCCTATGTAAAATAGAGTACATTTCTAACTCGTTTGTGTACAGGGGCACTTGAAAGTACTCCAAAGCATTGTGTTGTATGAGAGTTATTTTTATAAACCAAATTTTAATAATTTTATTTTCCACAAAGCTTAATGCAATTGAAATATATAATTCGTATGCACAAAACAGTGTGCCTTCTATGTAATATAGTATGGCTAGCATTAGATTTACAGGGCCACACAAAAATAATCAGTTACCTTAAGAGGTATTAATAAAAATTTGCGGGAATTGCACTTTTGTTTACATGAGCGTGTTAACACTTTCTTATAATTTTAGTGGGAATATGATTTCAATTTGTGCATCTGTCTGTCCGATTGTCTACCTTTCTATATGTTTGTCTCCGGCTCCTATCATCCGTGAATATTTTGAGAATTTTTTAAAAATGATACACTCAAGTTCCCTATGGAATGTTTCGTATTTAAAATGTCATTAATAGGTCCTGTACAACTAGTTTGTTTACAGGGACAACAACAACAACAACAACAACAACAAAAAAAAAGCCAATGTATTACGTTTTAGGACAGAATTTTTTAAAAGTTATATTTAAAAAACTTTCTACTACAAAAATCTTAAGAACATGGACATGTATTATTAATATTCTAAAATATTGTTTTGTATAGAATATGATATGATTAACTTTCAGATTTACAGGGCTACAGTAAAATATTCAGGGATTTTAAAAGCTGTAATTATAATCTAACGGCTGCATTTTTTTTTGCGTTAAGCCTTTTTAACACTTTCCAAAATGCCTGAGAGTAATTTTAAAATCAAGTATTCTATCTGTATGTTTTTCAGTCCTTCTGTCTGTTGTGCGATAACGTAGGCAAAAAACATTAATAGTTAGTTATTCGATACAACAATTGTGTACAGTTGGAAAGTGTTGCTAATCAATGCGTACTGCATGATTTTTCTTTCTTGTTTTTATTTACTAACGAAATCTTGACATTTGAACTGAACAAGTTTTGCGCGTCAAAGTACTTACTGCTTTATTATTTAAAAAATAATTTAATTTTGTCGTGCAAACTTTCTATTGTATAGCTAAAGAGATGATATGATAAGTTTATTGTTTTTATTTTGATGTGTTTATTAATTAAAAAAAAAAAAAAAAAATTATTCTTTGAGCAGTTATAAAAGATAAATTAAAATTTGAACATTTCATTCAAAGTATTTAAATTTTTATACTGTAATTTTCTAAAATGTAGGGAAAACATTTTGAGAAAAAAAAATCATTTAATCTTATACTATTAAGTGAGCAATATTTGTATATTTCACTGTTCTCGAAAACGGTAGCTAGGACAGTCACGAGATTTAACACAAAGGGGCCCCCCTAAGGGTCATTGTGCACATCGAAGTCAGATTTTATAATTTTTGATTAGTTTTTTCTTAATTTATTAAAATGTGAAAATAATAACCTTCTAATTTCTGATATTTAAATTTGAACATTTTATCCATAATTTAATTGTTGCCAATTTTTTTTTTCGACAAAATAATAATAATAATAGTAATAATAATAATAAAAAAAAAAAAAAAAAAAAAAAAAAAACGTACATTTATTTAAAATGAGGAAAATAAATCAGAAAGATTAGAAAATAAATTAGAAATATCAGTCGCATCGTTACAAATAAGATACCAAATGAAAGGGAAAATTTTTGTAAATCCGATGCATTAAACAGCTTATCAATCAGACAATTAGATTTTTTAAAATTAACTAAAGTATGAATTTTAGGTGGCAACAGCAGAAGATTGTATGGAAACCGTTAGGAGAAAAAAAAATGAAAAATCCGATTCACATTAAGTCACATGATTTTTAAGTGGGATTAAAAATTGCAGTTTTCAAATTCTTTTAAATTTTCTCTCACGAACACAAAAATATAATATACAGCCTGTACCCCACAAGACCAACTTCCATTTCAAATTTCATCAATTATTTTGGTTAATAAACAAAAGTTATTATTTTTTTTTTCCAAATTAAGTTTTATTCTATCATCGAAAAGATTTATGTGATCATAGATATAATAATATATATAGATCTATCATCCCCATATTATCGTGCAAAGATTTTTGATGTCGAAAACAAAGCTTTGGAATCAGCCATTAAGTGGTATTGAAGGAAAAAAAGAAGAATGAATTTGAAACTATATATGGAGCTTTTCAGTCACCTTTAGTAAATAAATTATTCATGAATTTTATTTGCTAAAACATTCGTGTGTATTCCCGTGTGTATTCACTCGGGGAAAGACTGCCATATTTTGGTAAAATCGCCGTCTTTTTCCCGCGTGAAAAGGAATCACTTTTTTCTCCCCAATGATCAATCTATATATTATTACTATATCTATGTATGTGATACGATACATTAATAATTTGGGTTTTAAAAGTTTTTTTAAATAGATTATTTATACTCTATGAACCATATTTTTATTTTATCAGTTTCATTAACAGATTCTGCTGGGCGAGTTTTTAAATTTTGGTGTCGAAGTACACCGAACGTTTTTCGACAAGAAGTTTAATATAGCAACAGCCATTTTAATCTAAGTAGCGCATCAAATATATAAAAATATAAATGATTTATTTTTACACAAAATTTACAGAACAAATGCAGTTTTAAAGATAGGAAATTTATTTCAACAAGCACTATTTTAAACCTAAAAACCATTAAAAATATAAGCAGAATATAAAGGATTCTTATGTATAAACAAAAAAGAGTCTGATAAAATTATTAGCAAAATAGTCTTCCCCTTTTCATACAAAAAAAAAAAAAAAAAAAAAAAAAATTCCATCGCTAATATGGCGACAAAAATTCAAAAGCCGTCAATGGAGCGACATAATAAAGTTGTGTAACACGATAATGTTTACCTATTTATTTATTTTTTTTTTATATAATAATCACTATGCTAATTTATCATACAAACAAATGAGCCTCTGTGTGTTACTGCACTTGCACGCTGTCGAACAGAAATATTTGAAAAATTCAAATTCATATTTAAATAAATAAATAAAAATATGTTTAATGGGAAATATATATAACCATAAAAAGATTAGTTGTCTGAAAAACGGCAGAAATAGCGCTCATAGCATATTGTTACAGGGATTAAGTCTTATTGTTACTATAGATTAAGTCTAAAATGGTGACAAAAATTCAAAAGCCGCCAAAGAGAACTATATTAAGGCTGTACTATCAGGTTTACAACCCATGAATTATATATAAACACAAAAAATTAATTGTCTCATGCGACAGACGTAGCTGGTCACAGCATATTGTAATATTTGGCGTGAAATTGCTGTCATTTAATGGTTGATTGGATAAACAAAATAAACATATGAAATAACGTAAAAGCAAATATTATGTTGTCTAAACCGAGTTACATTTGAGTCCAGTCCGAGTTACATGTGAACAACACGTATAGTGTTGTTCACATGTAACTGGGATTCAAATATAAAAGGGAAACTCCAATTTTTTCGATACTATCTGTTTCGAAACTTTTATATAATAAGCACCTAACTGGAAGCTCATTGGTAAACTATTGTCGCAGGTAATAGGGACAAGCGCCCGAGTTGCAGTGGATGACCAAATCGCTGCCGAATGCAACAGGGACCTGGAGCGAGCTTTTGAACAATTTCAGTAATTTATTTTATTTTATTTTTATAAAGCTATATAGAAAAGAGTTTCCTTTAAATTTAGTGGCCAGCGAAGCGGGCAAAGCCTGCTAGTATTTATTAAATGGTTATTTTGAATATTATATTTTAGTGAAAATGGTTTAACGATATTCTCTCTTTGGAAAAATCTCATTTTCGATTTCATTTTGGATAATACAATATAAGATTAAAACCTTTTCGAGTAGTTGATTTTATTTTATTAGAGTATGCGCATTCTATTTCAACCGATGAAAACAGCTCAACATTCACTTTTCAGGAAACCATACTGTTATTTTCTGATTTCTTCTTATAATTTAATCAATTGATTTGTTCCTTATGTTTTATAACTTTTCCATAATAGGATAGCTTTACCAGTAGCCCATAGGTTTTGTTCTTGAAACTGATAGACGGGAAGTGTCATATTACCACCCATGTCACGCTCGTCAGCTTAGCCGTTCGAAGGCTTCCGTGATTTTCTCCTAAACTCGCGTAAAATGGGATAGTGACTTTTGGAAAATCCCAGCAGAGGTGCATCCACGAGAGCCTAGAACCTTCGTGTTGTAAATTGTCCTTATCATATGCACCACCAACCACCAACACTTCACTAATACGATATTATTTGACCGACAAATACCTGTGTGACTATATAATTTGTTTAAAGTCTCCAAAATAAGTTTAACGGATCTTGCTCATTTAACAACTACTCTTTCTTCTTCTTCTTTTTTTTTTTTTTTAAATACTAATTTTCAATAACATTTAAATAACTGCATAGGTTGTAAAAAAGCACCACAGAACTGGCATTTGTAAGTAACAAGTAAAAAAAACTTTGAATAAGCACCATAAAATTCAAGAACTCGCAATATTTGTTTCGGGTCGAAAGAAAACATGGACACGGAAGATCGTGTTTTCTTTTGACCCGAAACAATTGTTGCGATTTCTTGAATTTTATGGTGTTTACTCAAAGATTTTTAATTATTAACTAACTACATAATTTTTAATAATAACTTATTTCGCTCTTTTTAGGAAATGATGTTAAATGAGACATTGTCTGTCCTCTCTGTCAAAGAATTGCATCTCGCCTGTGCAAAAAAATCGTATGCTTAATATTTTAGGAAAAAGTTCTTTAAATCGGCAAATACATTTACACGAAGTACTACAGAACAATAAGACTACATTTCGGCTAATTAAAAATGAAAGAAAGCAAAATCTTATTATTATTTTTTTTTTTTACTCCACTGAAAATGATTTTTTTTTTTTACCCTATAATACACTAGTTTAGTTTTTTCACCGGAATTGATTGATTTTTTCATAAATATCATCGTTCGAAAAAACAGATCGGAACGTTTTAAAAGATTTTTTCAGAATCTTCTCAACATTATTTAAACGCTCACTTTTGAAGAGAGAACATTTTTCAAGAATAAGAAAGCAGTCTACAAGTTCCAAATCTAAGGAGTAAAGGGGATAGCTGAAATTACACTATTTGTTTTTGAGGTCTATAAATCTGATGTAGGAAAAGGCAATCTAGATAAGTTGTATTAATACAACCATTGATTAATACATTTTATTATATAATTATTTTATGAGATATGGATTTGATAAAAATCAAATGATTAACATCATATGAAATTCTTTGTCTAAGGAGATGACCATTAAGAAAAACTATGTTGGCAAATTACACTTAGGCAATGTTCACATATGTTCCGAAAAAAAAAAAAAAAAAAAAAAAAGTAAAGAATCTACGTCGTAAAAATAAACGTGTCTCAAAATTTTGGTGTAGCGTTCCATAAGTAATTAATTTAATGGTACACAAGAACTAAAAAAGTTTGTAACATTACGTGAAATGTTTGTGTACTTATGGCACTTATGCTTACTTCCAGTGAAAAAAAAAAAAAAAAAAAAAAAGGCGTGCTTTACACTAGAAACTTAAGACAACATAGCTGATTAAAAATTTGGATGACGTTACACAAACAAGGTGTAATGCTTCATATTTTTTGGTATAATGTTAACAACAGTTACAAAATTTTGAAACATTACACCAAAAGTTGTATAACATTACACCAAAAGTTTGAGGTAGCTGCCTCAAATTCTTGGTGTAAAGTTAAATTTTTTTTTTTTTCTTTTCAGTGGAAGTTTTGGTGTAATATTGCACTATTTTACATGTATATACAGTGTACGTCACATTCCACTTAAATTTAAACTCACTCTTCCATGCATTTATTTTATTCTATTTTTCTGCATAAATTTATATTTGTCGTTTTTTTTTTTTTCTTTTTTTTTTTTTTTGTGTGGTTTTATACCTATTGTAACTTATTAAAGTTATTATTTTTTTAGAGAACGCCTTTATAAGTGAGTGCTACCTAAACTTAATGAGCTCTCTAGCTTAATAACTTTTTACTGGAATTCGTTGAAACTTCATTTCAATTGGACCATGACATAAATTTGCGCTGCGTAGATTTTAACGGATATCGCCAAAATTATAACTTTTTCACGATTTTTATGACGGCAAAGAGCATTTATTGAACGCAATGACCCCAATATTTATACACATAAGCTGCACAGATTCTGTTTTTAACACATCTCCCGATATCAACTTACATGATAGATATATCTCAGCTTCTATGAGTTGTACTCACTCAAAATTTTATGTATAATGGGGTTGTTATACAAAACGGGGATAATTAATTTTTGTTTCGAACAATCAACAGGGAGCATAAATAAGCTAATGTTTTATTCAATGAACAATAAACTTTTGTAGTATCTACAGTATATTACATTAAGTATTTTTCATTATGTTAGCCTGACATTATAACCTTCCTATTGTGTTAGCCGACATTAACTCCTTTTTCTTATATTATCCTGGTATTGTGTACTTTTAACTGAATTATTTTCGATAATAATCGTATAATACGTACATATACACATACTTCACATTTATGTCTGCAGTTTTCGCTAAATACATTTTAGTAAATAAATTTTACTTGTTTCATAATGTGACTTGTCAACCAGGATCTGGAAAAAATATAAAAGCATATATATATATATAATCACAAAGGTTTTTAAAATTTTTCTTTTTATAATTTTCAAATCTCTTTTGCGAGTATTTTTTTTTTTTTTTTTTTTTTTTTTTTAAGGATTCATATTACAAAGCAAATAACCAAAAGCTATTCCTTTCAACTATTCAGTGCTTAAACAAAGACGTTGCCTGAAGAAATTGGCAATTTAAAATATAATATCTTTCTTAATAATTCCTTTTCAATCCACGATGCTGTAAAGAAAATGAAAAATGTCGTTTTTCATAACTGAGAATTCATAAATTAAACATAAACTCTCATTTTGTTATTGAAAACATTCTTTTTAAAATTCAGGAAGTTTAAAAAGAGACTCTATCGTATCAAGCGAAGAAAGTATGTAAATAATATTTTAAATGATATTTTGGAAATAATTAACGCAAAAATTAATGAGTTTGTTAAGATATTTGAATGCAGAATGTTTTTTTTAATTATTTTGTGAGTATAATTTAGACGTATAAAAATTTAATACCTAAGAATTTTTAAAATTTTTATTTGTTAATTTCTTATAGAATGTTATGGGAGTTATTGCATATAAAGTTTACATAAATATACTCCAGGTTATTTACAAAGATTTATATTTTAAAATTAATCTATTGGTAACTTGAAACTTACATAATGATACAAATATTTTCAGAAAAAAAAAGAAGTATAAAGATGTATATAAAAGGTTTTATGAGCCATGTAATTAAGATGTCATATACATGGCAAATCAAAAATTATACCGTAATTAAATGTACGCTTTCATTTGGGGAGTGAATGAATGAAGGTATTTTGGTAACGTAAAGTTAGGAGGAATACGATGCTTTTTATCAAAAATTTTAGGAAGAATAGATAAAAATAAAGAAATTGCAAATTCCGTAACAATTATTTCGTAATGTTCTTGAAATAGTTGAGCATTTTTCTTCATCAAATGAAAAAAAAAATGTAGGCATGCGTGCTGTTCAGCAATTTCCTGATTTCACGCTGTACATGAGTCTATGGATTTTTTCGCCTGATGAAGATATTTATATAACTATTTTGCCTCGAAACAACAGTTGTGGGTTTTGAAAATTCATAGTGTTTTGTTACAAAGATTTTATTCTTCATTATTTAACATCAAATTTTCAGTGCATTTTACGAAGAAACTTACCTATTTATATTTTATAAATTATATACCGATTAATAATCAAGGGATATGTATGCAGTATGTAATACTAATGTAGTAAAAATAATGCAAACTTAAAGGTTAAAATAGTTAAAGTAAATATATCAATAATTTGAGAGTTCAAATGCTTCTTTGTTATTTTTAATAGCTCAAGAGCTTTAATTGAAAGTTTTGGGGAAATTTCATTTATATTCGGTAAATCGCAAATGCCAATAAAAAAGTAACAAATTTATCATGCGATCATTTAACAGTTATTTTACCATTCACTAAATCTCAAATTTCATTAATTATCCTGCAGATTTAATCACGTTGACTTAACACGGATTTCACCAAACTGCTGCGACTTCAGAGGTAATATGTTGATTACGTTTGGTGATATTTTGACTGTGATATTTATGAAAATATAGGACATCATTGTGACATTTTATTGTATTTTTATCAAGACAGATCCCCTACACAAATTTCGAAACTTATTTTACCTAATTCAAAATTTTTAAAAATTGATTATTTATTGCCTAACTATTCTGTAGGTTTCCTTATCAGAAAACCATCGACATAGTTTGATATCAACATGTTTGAATAGTTATCGACATCAATCTGATGTCGATACACTTTGTCATTAAACACTTGTTTCTGATTTTTTAACTAATTCTTTAAGCACACTAAAACATGTACTTTGATAAAATTTTCAAAATTTGTTTCCTTTTAATTTTAAGTAATTGTCTAAATAATTTTTATGACGTGATCCAAATGAAGAAAAAAGTACAAATTTATTACATCGTGTTTTAATATTTATCTTAAACATTTTTTTTCCCACTCCGTGTAGGATCAAAATTGCGATGGCATGTCTCCGGACCATCCTTAGGGGTGCGTCCTAGACCATCGCCAATTACCCATTGCGCAGTACTAGTACGACGTTAAATCTAACCAACCAACCAAACAACCTTAAACATTTTTAAAATTGTAAAAAAATTTTATATATGGCTCGTAAATCACCAACACTGAATAGTCACAAAAAAGCGTTGACGGAGTTGTGAGAGTACACTACCTTTCCATAAATGACCGCACACTTGCGATTTTAGTTGTTTTGTCAAATATCTCAAAAAATATTGGACGAATATTCTTGAAAATTCAAAAGTATAAAGAATATGTGCAAGGTAGGAAGCAGTTTCGCAAAGTAAGAGTCGCGAAACTGTCTTTAGGGTTTTACTTTGTCTGTACTGTATGTCATGTTTTCTGAAAATGGCTTTGCACTGGGTTTAAAAACTTGCTTGTTATAATTTATAAAATGTGACTTTTTTTTTTTTTTTCATTTTTTCAAAGAAACCTATTTATCACCATGAATATACAGGGTGTTTATAAAGTCCCGGACCCATTTTGATGTTTAATAACTCATAAAATAATGAAGAGAGATTAAAATTAATAACATAAATGGTTACATAGACTCAAAAAGTTTCATGACCCTTGTCAATGAACTTCCACGTGTGCCCCCTTCGTCGCACGGAGAATATCAAGTCGATAGTCAATTTCACGCCATGCAGCGGCAAGCATGTCGGTATCCACAGAGGCTATTGCGGTTGTAATTCTGACTTTTAGGTCATCAATGTTCGACACTCTCCTCCTGTAAACATTGTCCTTTACAAATCCCCAAAGGAAAAAGTCCAGCAGCGTTATATCAGGTGATCTGGGTGGCCAAGGAATTGGACCTCCTCGCTCAATCCACCTTCCTGGAAAATGGTCATTCAAAGAACTACGAACGATGGTACCCCAAAGAGGTGGTGCACCATCTTGTTGCAAAAAGACATGTGGCTGAAGCTCTTCTAGTTGTGGAAATACGAAGTTTTCCAACATGTCTAAGTATACGACTGATGAGACCGTCTTTTCTGTAAAAAAGAAAGGCCCAATGACTCGGTCGTGCATTAGTCCACATCACACATTAACCTTTGGGGAATCCCTTTGTGCCTCACGGTATTCATGGGGTTTTTCAGATCCCCATATGCGCACATTATGGCGATTAGCAATGCCAGAAGCATGAAAGGATGCTTCGTCGGAGAACATTATGCGCTTCAGAAAATCAGCATCATCTTCTATCCTCCTTATCATATCTGTTGCAAAGGCCATCCTCCTAGGCCTATCGTCCGGTTCCAAAACTTGAACAATTTGAACTTTTCTATGCATGCAGTCTTAATTTTTTCTTAGTAACCTTGTACACCGTCGAAATTGGCATATCCAATTCTCTTGCCGCTGATCTCACAGATCTTCTAGGATTGTGTAAAAATGTCTCTCTGACACGGTCAACATCAAAATCACTTGTGCAGGGACGTCCGGAACGTATCTTATCTGCGATACTTCCAGTTTCTAGAAAATTATTTTTCCACCGCAGGATGCTGCTTTTGGATGGAGGATCTTTTTGATAAATTCTTCTGCAATTTCTCTGTGCTTGCTCTATCGATTTTGTTTCTATGTACCACCATAAAATCTGTGCTTTCTCTTGTGGTGTATGTATTCTCCTTAATATCCGCTCGAATAAAACATCACACACAAAAGTACTACATAGAACAAACACATCAAAAGTAAACATAACATTGCAATAGTTGCCAAAAACAAAAGAGAGAAAAATGCAATTAATAAGCAGACGATATTTAGAAAAGTACAGATATTTAGACTGGAAAATGAAATTATCTGAAATTAACCACACGCGCAGACGATATTTAGAAAAGTAAAGATATTCAAACCTGAAAAGAAAATATATGAGTTATTCCATCAATAAATGTCATAAGTTTGTTTATATCTTCATTATTTTATGAGTTATTAAACATCAAAATGGGTGCGGGACTTTATAAACACCCTGTATATAGTAGCCTAAAAACAAATGTACAAATAATAAAAAAAAAGCCTCATAATAACATACTGCAGCCAGATTGCATTTCAAGTATTACTTTTTGCAGGGTTCCCAAACATTTTCATTATTATTTAGTTTTTTACTGCTTCCAATTTTAATTTGGGGCCAAAACTTTCACTGAAATATATAGGGTATAACACGTTCTTTAAATTTCTGATGTTTCCAGGTGATTCGTCTAGTACTTTTTGAGATATTTGAAAAAACGTTTGAAATCGAAATTATAAGGTCATTTATTGAAATGCAGTGTATATAGATTATCTTTATACATTTTCTCTAACTTTCTGCTATTCACTATGGCCACAGAAAGGGTTTTATAGTTTTAAGGAATCAAAAATTAACAGAGGAAGAAATTGAAGATTTAACTGAGGAAAAAAAATAATAAATAAATAAAAGAAAAACGTAAATAATTATAAAAATAAAATCAAAGCATATATATATATATATATTGCACATTCTAAAAATGCTGTATTATATTGAGAAAATAGTATTCCACTGTAAAAAATAAATAAATAAATAAATAAAAAAATAAAGAAAGAAATCACATTAGTACTAAGTATATTTAGGTTGATAACTACTTAAATAAAGTAAGACGTAACAACCTATATCAGTCACTTAATAGATAGTTTATAAAATAACTATTTTCTCTATTCAAGATTACACATTTTTTTTTTTCAAATCCTTTGACTTTAAGTGTTTATTCAAAGCAACAAATATTTCTAATAAATCGTCCATATTAGCACTTACCGGAAAATACTAAGAATTGAATACCCTGCAGCTTTTCCAACCCCTTTGAAAATAATATTTGCCTTACATTTTATCGGCCATTTCATTTTCAACAACTCAATATATTAATTATCTGTCTGTTATAGATAAAAAAAACTCTTTCAATATTTTGAAACGCCCTGTGCAAATAAATTCTTTTTCTTGCTAATATTTCAACTGAAATGTACCCATTGAATTTTCTTTCAATATTAAATGCATTAGAATTGGAGTATTTTAATAGAATTTAGAACTGGTTGGAATTTCTTTTCCTTTCATTTATATATGCGTAAATCTTTTTTAAATACATTTTACAACTTGAGGCAATGATTTTTCTCCCCAACTTTATCAATAAAGATGAATTTCCACGAACTTGATTTATTTTATTTTAATCATGGGGGGAAATATTATTTCAAGAATTTGTAATGGAGTTAAAGCTTTCCAGCAATTTTCTAAATTTTAATTTTTATGCTTAAAAAAAAAAAAAAAAAAATGCTAAATAAATATAAATATGTGTGGTTTTTATGTCTTTGAAAAAGTTTTTGAATTCATTTGATTATTTAAAAGACTTATGAATCTGAATTACTCAAACAGACAAAATACTGATGTTGCTTAGGGCATAAATAAATTGTATTTGTTTATGCATATAGCAACAATATTTGTTAAGGGAAAAAAATCATTATACCCCTTGAGGTTTAATTTTGAAGGGGAAAAAAGAATAATGGAAATCACCAACATTGAAAAATGCTTTGAAAATATGAAAAGAATGCAGGTTTATAAATATGTTTAATTTTATTCATAATAAGGATTTGTTAATATTGGGGGGGGGGGGGGGATGTTCGTTTCTTTTGAGCGAAATTTTGTACTTCAAAATAATATAATCAATAAATTCCCACACAGTGTAGGTCAGACAGGTATATTTTAATTTTTGTACGAAAAATATAATTATTATATTCTAGGTGAAAAGTAAAATATAATGTTTTTTTTTTTTTTTCTTTTAATAAATATATGATAAAACGTGGGAAAAGCACACAATGTAACAACACATCAAATACCTTTTTTTTTTTTTTTTTTTTTTTTTTGTACTTCTAATCTAGTGGTGTTTTGGATCTGAATTTGTGAGAATCGACTCAGCTTTCATGTTCTGTCATTTAAAACTTGAATCATTAGAACTTTATAAAATTTAATGTTTTTAATTTAGTTCTTTGTTGCGCGCGATAATCAATTTATTCGCTAAAGGAATATAAATATTTAACAAAGATTTGGTAATTACCGTAAAAACCGGCGTATGGGCTGCACTCGGTGCTTTATTCAGTAGCCACCACTAAAATTCAATTCTAGCGTTTGTCTAATCACTTCGAAGAGTAGTCGCCTATTACATAAATGAAATGTCACTCTTAAAAATTATTGGTGACTATTGATTTAAAAATTCCCTCAGTTTGACGGTCAGTTTGGCAGTATGCGGCTCATACGCCGGTTTTTACGGTAGTCAGTTGCAAGTAAATGGATGTAACTAACTGTTTATTTTAATTCCAGAATTCGTAAAATGCACAAGAAAGTCAAATTCATTTATGTAAACATCACAATTTATTATTATTATAAAGTTATTCTTATTATAAGTTATTATAAATTTATTATTATTCACAACTTATTATTATTATTTATTATTATTATATTATTTTTAGTGTAAATAATAATAATAAATCATAATTTATTATTATTATAAATCTGAAAAACAAATAGTTGAAGTTAGACATGCTAAATATTTTCATGACGATATTATTTCGTCTTTAAGAGAGGTTTAGGAAAAAGTATTTTTTTCTAAACATACTGTATTTAAATAAAAAAATGTGTATTAAAATAAAAATTAAAATAAAAAATTTTATTTTAAAAGCCATGTAGCTATTTATAAAATCTTTTTTGAAAGCTCAAAATATCAAGATATTTTTAATTAAATAAAAGCGAATAAAGACTTATTTTACTTCAGTATATTTGGGTAAATCCTTTAAGTTTTTCAAGCAGCTTTCAGAATTGAAAATAGGAAATTTTGAAAATTAATATGTAACAAAAATAATTATTCAATGCAAAGAAAACCAGGTGTTAAATGCAATAATTATAACCAATAACTCAATTAAATATGTAAATTATGGTAGATTACAAACTAGTGATTTTAGTACATCACATTTCCATTTCGATAGTCTGGTAGGTATATTCATATAGTAATGTAAGGGGAATTGGTCGACTATATTGAGATCACTTGTCAATTCACGTCTATAATGATATTCTCTGTATTTATGCAGAAGGTGTTCCCACATCTATCTATCTATCTATCTACGTATGTACTATATATAATAATAATAATAATAATTTAACTTTTATACGAAGTACAAAGAATGTATATATTTATATATGTATTTTTATCTTGTTATTTCCATTTATGTCATTTATAAGTTTAATAATTCCTTTTTCGTAGTAAAATACATCCTCACTGTTTATTTGATAACATTGTTGGGTAATGATGGTGAACTTTTACGAAAAGCATTCACCATTACAAGAAAAATATTATTTTATTTACCCGAATAGTCATGAATTCTCCTATTTATTTATTATTATTATTATTTTTTTTTTTTAAATACTGTTGACGCTTATTTAAGAGAACAAAAACGGAAAGCTTACACTCTGAAACAGATGTAGATTTACCTCTTCTTCATACAGTTAATAGTCACAAATCAAAGATTTACACTTTTTTATAAACTAGAAAAACAAATATTTCAGAGTGATACATAAAAAAAAAAAAATGCATTAAATAATGACAATAATTCTTTTTATTTTTTTTTTATTTTTTTTTTTTATAATTAAATATATTCCTGGCTTGATTTATTATGTATTCCTTTTATTTGACTTCCTAACATGAAAGTAAATAAGAAGAGTGCATAAGAAAGTAAATAAGTACATTGACAACAATTCTATAGTTACACAGATATTTAAATTACACAAATGTAGCTCATAGCTGCATCGATTTGACTTCAATATAGGAAAGAAAATAACACAACAAAAAACAACATGAAAAAAAAAAAAAAAAAAAAAAAAAAAAAAAAATAGCACGCCAGAAGAAAATCACATGCATCATTTTCTCAACTTTAAAATTAAATGTTAGTTATTATAGCTAAAATAAGACGACCTTGATGCATTTTTAATATTTCAAAATTTTTACATGTTTAAAAGATTAGACAAACGTAAACTAAAACGTTTGTTTCTGCTTGGTCACGATCGGAAATATTTTGTTTTAATTTGTTTTAATGTCTTATAACTAACCTTTTTGATGACTTTATTATGAAACTTGTGGAATTAACTCCATTGTTCTTTACTTATACTCTTTCAACATACCCTCCCCCCCTTTCTTTTTAATTTCTCTTCAATTTCTTTTTCTTTTCTTCTGTCAATAGATTAGTGACACTTGGACTAATTGAAATAATATTTCTCTTTTATAACTGCATCTTGAAGGAATTATTTTAATTTTTTTTTATTAAAATACTTATTTACGTCTGTGACTGGAGTGATAATATCTTTGTGAAAAGATCGCTAATATTTATTTTCTTATACCTGTTTAGCTTAGATTCTGTGTGATATTTTCACTATTCTGTTGTTGATAATAGGCATTTAGTCGACCTTAAGCACAGAGGCTGAGCTATGATCGATAAATATATGATCGATAGAAATCTATACAATTCTATATGATTATGTCATTGCATGATTAAAACAAACGGGTATCGAAAACAAGAACAAAAAATACGCTACAATTATTTTTCTAATCGTATATGTAGATTGCGGAGTGATTATTTTTAAACATTGCAGTATCATTTAGAAATGAATAAACAAATCCATTTACCAGTACCAGTATTTACTTCTAAAACTGGCTGAGTTAGAGTAAAAATATTAGATTTTTCACATTGATGTTTTCATGAAATTTATTTATTTATTTCGTTTTCTCCTCTCTTTCTCTTTATGTCTTTCTGTTTATGTGCCAACGTGTTTATGTTTGTTTTTATAATGAAAATGAGGGAGTTGAACAGAATTTGAATTTTCTAAAACGTTTTAAAAATCAATGGAATTTAACATAACTATATAGGTTTAATTACAAATTGCATTAGTATAACAAGTAATTTATTTGTTATCTTTGTGATAAAAAGTAACAGATAAACTTAGATACAATTGTAAAAATGTTCCATTTTAAGTTTTACAGAAATGCTGAACCAAAATCTCGCCTCCATAATGAAACTTTAGAAAAGTTATGTAATAAAAATATTTTTCGGTGTGTATTATTGATAAATGTTTCAAATTCATATATTCATATATATTTAAAAAAAATTGCTGATACACACAAAGAAAAACTTAAACGAAAACATAAAATTGCAAATTTCATGCCTCACCACTGGCAGAGAGGTTCTGCACTTGAAGCTGATAGACAAGGTTGCCAGGTTCGAACCCAAGTAGCATTCTTGGACGTAGCTTCTCTGATTTTTTAGTAGTTTTCTTCAAAATTCACGTAAATACTGGCTAAGACTTCTCAGAAAGATCTCAATGCAGGATCTAGCGAATACAATTAGCAAGGCCTAGAATCAACAAGGCGTTGTCAATCGGCCTTAACTCATACATGTACAGTTGCATTGGGGAACTTCTACTTTTATAGATTAGCTAAAATTGCGTAATATATTAACCTGTATGTGAATTATACCGCACTATAGACGCAAGCATTTACTTATTTTCTTCTTGCCAGAGCTTTCTTGAGTTTTGAAAAATTACGCTAGAAATTCTGCAAAATATAGTTTATATTTATTTTACTATTTTTTTTTAAATTCTAATGATCAATATATTTATTCATAGAGTACTATATATACTGCTGATATTTATGCTTAAAGATAAATATTATTCTTAAACATTTATAGAAAAAAAATATGTACGTAAAATAAAAGTATGACAAAAATTATTTTAACTCTGGCAAGCCCTGCTGTTCAAACTAATATAACCTCCGCCGCAACTATTTCGAAGTAGTTGTGTCTTTATTGTAGTTCTCTTGTAAATTTTTACTATTAAATAAAGCTAAGATTACTGCTTTAATTAATTAAATTACATTTAGAAAATAATAATAACAATAATAATAATAATAATAATAAAATACAGCCATTAAACTAAAATTTTAAATCTTTTGAAGATATTAACCTTTTCTGCAAATTTACACAAAAGTTCATGATCTCAGTACATTTTTAGTAAAATTTTACAAAGCATCACTTTATAAGTTTAAAAATCAGATATAACTCTATAAAATTTGGAAATTTTTTAAGATTTTATCTTTTTGAAATAACATTTAAAAAACTGGTAAAAGTCAACAATTGGTTTTTGTATAAAATTCTTCGCGCTGGAAATTATTTATATAATTATTACTGCATCATATTAGAATAATTTTATTCCGTAATATTTCCAGTTTATTGTGCCAATACATAAAAAATGAATTATTAAAATTGAGAAAACATTACTTATTAATTATTATTCCTTATCATGCATATGTTTGATTTTATTTTACAATTACTTATCTGCTCTATTTTAATCAAATTAATTTATCCTTAAAAAATTTAATTTCTATTGAAGCTTCCACGCGAAAAACGAATGCAACACCTTGTTCAGAATAATTTAAATGTAAGCAAAATATTGTCATTAATAAAGGATATATTCAAAAGTAAATCTTCAATGTATAGTCAACTTCACTGAAACATTCTAAATTTAAGTTTAGAATCAACTGTATTGTTCTTTAACCAGAGAGTTATTTAAAAATTACAGTTTAAACTTGTAATAAGCTGCAAAACACAGATGCCCTTAAAACAATGTGTTTAATGAAACCGTCCACGTTAAGTAAAAGAAATCTAAAAATTAATCAAGTGTTGTACAAACACAAAATGTTAAAATAAAAATTTAAATTAAAATATTCTTGATCAGAGAAAGAAGATAAAATGTAATATTATTGAAGCAAACATCTGTATTATTAATACTTCAAAAAATTGATAACTATGAGCTAAAAAAAAAAAAAAAAAAGAAAAGAAAAAAGAAAAAGGAAACTTCCGCAAAAACACATTGACAAACTAATTAACCAAAGAAGCGAGAAAAAGATCGTTTTATGTTCTGAAGGCATTTTTGCCATCTTTGATGTCAGAAACGTTAAGGTATCGTAAAAATTTTCAAATCTTTGCGATTCTCAAAGATGACTCTTTGCGCATGCGTAAACATTTCCTCCCTCATATTTTTAAATCTAATCAAAATTTTAATATTGCCGATAAATATACTTTTAAGATGGGCACAAGCCTAAAACCCTGCGAAGTTTCATTCTATTCTGTCCAACCACTTTACGTGAAACCCGGACAAAAAGAAAAAAGTTTTTTTGTCTTCTTTGACGTCCGAAACGTAAAGAGATGACTTTTTTTTTTTTTTTTTTTTTTATTCTGTTTGTGCGATTCACAGACAAAAGTCTTAATTTAACAATATAGATATTTAGATAATTTTTTTTTACTTTTTATTTTTTTTATCTTAAATTATATTTTTCTGACAGAGCTTTCGTTTTTATAGAAAAAAATTATCTATGAAAATGTTAATTTTACAACTACATTTATTTACTTACCACAAATATTTAAAATTTCATTATTTTTAAAATTTATATTATTGAAATTTCTTTATCTTGAACTCAAATGAAATATATTTTATTTAAAATATCCAGTTATACAACTGGATTTTTTTTTAAGAACTTCATTTTTTACTGTAATTAACCCATTAGTGCCCAGTATCCTCATTTGAGGACAGCTAATAAAATTGCACGTATATTTTTGTGGTTTCTTGGAATGATTTTTGCTTTTTAGTGACAGTTTATAGCGTCACTCTAAACGATCCCTGAAAGTTTCATGTGCCTACTATTACTTATTATTTCATAATTTGGATAGTCATTTTATGTTTTTTCATTCGTCGCACATATATATGATTTTTGCGCAGGTATACTAACTTAAATCAAGTTGAATAGCAATATATATTACAATACTTTACTTTCGAGATCTTTGTCAACATATAATAGGAAATTAATCTGTTATCTCAGAGTTTTTCTATCTCGAAGTTTTCTCGCTAGAACACTAAACGTCAATAAATGAGGGTAGTCTTTAAATTTAAAACTATCAGAAGAATTGTTCAGTTAATATATTTTACTGTCCGTTGTCTATATTAATTTAGAAGTGAAATAATCAGCTAATAATATTTTGCAAAATTAATTCGGGCGTTAACGGGTTAAAAAAAAAAATGCACTTTATAATAATAATAAAAAAGACATGAGACATGAGGTGAACAAGGTTACGTTTTGTGTGATTAAAGTAACGTGACATTTCTATCAGAAAAAAGATAGTGTAATACAAATAAAATAAAATAAAATAAAAATGCGGAAGATAAATTATTCATTTATTTATTTATATTTATATTTTATTTATTTATTATTATTATTATTTATTTATTTATTATTTATTATTATTATTATTTTGTCATTTCTTTCATCCGAAAAGATATGTAGTAATGTACACATTTGTGTAAACTCTCGTTCGCATACTTTTATTGAAAAATATTGCATCTATTGTTGTACGGCCTCTCATTGTAAAGTGATGTGGATTATTTCGTAAGAGAAGTTCTATAATTGAATATGTTTCGAATAAAATGCAGCCCGTCTTCTGAATTAAAATGTGCATTAAAATCCCCCTGTAAAATCGTCTTGCGTTGGTAGTCTTTGATCAGAAATCTTGCGAAGTAAAGTTTACACAATTTTGTAGACGATAAGATAATAAAAATTATATTACAATATTTAATTGACATTAATATATAAATAAAATAAAATAAAATATTTTTTGTAAAATATAAACAAATACATTAAATGAAAAGCATATACAACTGTACACATTTTTTTTAATCAATTTTTTTTTTTTTTTTTTAAACAAACGATAACAAAATAAGTAATGACTGAATAGATTATAGCTCATCATGTTTCTTTTTCTTTCTTTCTTTTCTTTTCTTTTTTGTTCCTGTTTTATTTTATTCCATTCATTTATTTATTTTTATAAATCGTTTATTTTAACTTGATGTCAAACAAAAATAAAACGAAAAACGTTTTCATTTGATATATTTTGTCTGAAAGAAATAGGTAATCTTTGAATTAAAAAAAAAAAAAAAAGAAAGAAAGAAAAGAAAAGAAAAATTGTTGGAATTTAATCACGTAAACCACCATCTATTGTACTGTACTGATACTAATGGAAATGAGCGAGCTGCTTCCATGCCTACTTCTTCTTCTTTTTTTTTTTTTTTTCGTAATGAAGGGATCATGCTAAATTATTTCGACCCAAAGCAATTTTGCTCGTTTTTTATTTATATTTTTTTTATTTATGGTATTTTCTTAGAAACTTTTTATTCTTCTACATTCAACATCATTCTTTTAGTGCATATTTTGTATTTATTTATTTCTACCTTTACATTGTGTCCAATATTTTAATATCATGACTTAGGGGAAGCCGGGGTAATAAGAGACACAGTCGAAAAACCCACCAAAAAATATATTTAGACAACTTTAAAAATACGTAATATTAAGTATCATGTGTATTCTTTACTACAATACACTTATTGAGAAGTTTATAACACATTTTGAATTCGTTTTCTACGACGAAAAAAACCCTTCACTTTGAACTTACCCTCAAAGTTCGTGACTTTTTCTAAATTTTTCTTTATTTTTCTTTGTAGGAAAGATGTTTAGGATTTATTAATGTGTAACCTTTTGACCAAGACTATGACTTTTGATGTAAAATTTTTTGAAACCTTGAAAACATTCTTTATTTACATGTTCTAGGCACGTTTCTTATTACCCCATTTTTATTTTTTGTGGGGGTAATAAAAGAGACATGAATCTCTTATTACCCCCACTGTTAATTCCTGTGTCTCCCCCATTGTAGTTCCTGTTAATTTTGCCTGACAAGTGTTTACCTAGTGTTAGGCCTAGTCTAAGTTTACCAAGAGAACATTTTTTTTTTTTTCATTTTAAATCAAAAAGCAGTTTTACTCATTAGGCTAGACCACATTTAGTTGTTACGATTATGTACATTTATGTTTAGAATGTGTATAAGTTAGTATTTAGTCATTAATACTTATTACATAATAAATAGGTTATTTATAATTACTAGAAAAATCTTTTATAACATTTTGTTCGCTTGTATACACTTCAAAGATACGTTTTTTTTTGCCTATTTTCGACTACACTTTAGAAAATGCGTAAAATATTTTTTGCCCATTTTAAAAATTATATTGATGTTTTGGGTTAATTCCTAGGTTATGTTGATTATGTAGAACTGTCATTAAGTACAATATTATATTATTTAGGACCTAATATTAAAAGAAATGAATTTCACAAACACATTTATGACAGTTAATTTTCGAGCAAACATATTTTTTGAATGGATGTAAATACTAAAAATTTAAAACTATTGGCTGATACAGAATTGTTTCCAGATACCTTTAATTATCTCACATGATTTTACATTGCTATATATGGACAGTTACAAGCCTGGTCTCTTATTACCCCGCGTGGGGTTATTAGAGACAAGGATTTAATGAAAATTTAAAAAAAGAATTTAACAAAAAAATTAAGTTCAAAAATCACCTAAAAAATCAAGAGGAGTCCATTTAATGAAATTAATACGAGACATTTATTTCAAGTTATTTAGATTAATAGTATAGATTTTATTAATATTTTTTGTCTCTTATTACCCCTTTTGTCTCTTATTACCCCGGCTTCCCCTACTACATTTTTTTACCAACATTTATAATATGTAAACTTCTTACAAGTTAATCTATCCATGTAATGGTTCATAAATAATCTATATCTACTACTTTTAAAAAAATTGTATGTGATAAGTAATTTGGTAATTTAAAAAAATGTTACCATTATTCTAAATACAGGTCAAAAAATCATATTCCTGATCGATTGCTATGGGGTAAAAAAGTATCCTGAGTAAATAAATGGCATTCTCGAATATCGAAGTGGCTAATTGGACCGACGCGACGGGGCGATTAACGTAAATTCGGACCATCTTTTCCAAGTAGAACCATCTAGCAATGATAAAAGAGTAAAATTTAGAAAGAACATGAGTTGCGGTTCACATGAACGTTCAATTTTATACTTCCCTTTTCTTTTCTATTTTTTAATTTTTTTTTTTTTTGTGTGTGTGCGTGTAGGGGGGGGATGCAGAGGGCGAAGAAGACATTATTATCACAGAAATTTTGTATTCTAAGTTATTTTAAACTTTATCATGAAAGACCAATAACTCAAAATAACTAAAATAACAAAAGTGAAAATAACAAAGCTTTCGAAATTTCAATAATAAAATTAAAAACTATTTTCAAACGCAGCTTGATTTTGGGAAACAGATCGTAATGCCTGGATATTTTCAATCCTTGAGAAAATTTTAGCAATGTGTCTGTTTAGAAATAGGTAGAAGCAAATCTGTACACTGAGCTGCATAGATGTTATTAGTTTTTCTTTTTTTTTTTCTCTTTCTGTTTCTTTTAAAAAATAATTAATTAACCAAATCCAATATAATTCGATACTAACTCAATTTGCTACCCAAATTATATGTGTGATTTTTATGAAAATGACTTTTGTATTTATTTTGTAATACTTTCTAACAGTAATGTTAAAATAAACATACATTCTAGATCACATTGCACACTTTCAAAATGTTAAATTTTGAATTTTAGGTCATACGATCACATCTAGAAAGTCATTTTGATAACCAAATCAAATGATTTATAATAATATAATAGATAGTCCATACTATAAATACACTTTTAGCTCTATACACGGGCATTAAATTATTGAATCCGATGTAAATAAACAGAATTTATATTTATTGTATCAATCATAAATTTCTTTATATATGTTTGAATAAAAGGTTGTATATTTCTATTATTTTATGCATCATCACGTGATTTATTTTCTTAATCTTTTGTACCACAATTGCAATATATTGTACCGTTACAGTTTAAATAAAATAAATAATTTACTTGCTCATAAATAATACAATTTTTTTTTTAAATAATCTGGTGTGGCACTCACACGACTCTGTCTTACTTTGCATTTCAATACTATTTATATGGCCGTACTTTATACAAAACAGTTAAGAATACTTTTAGAAACAAATTTATTTGACATATTCTGTGTGAGGGGGCACATCCCCCGCTCACCACCTTGTTTGCATATAGTACCTACCTTCATAAAAAAAACTAACTCTGTTATTAAATTTAGCAGTTTATTTCAAATTATTAAGATAATTTTCACACACACCACTCTTGAAAATATACTGGTAACAATTTTGGTCATACTTTTCCAGTCACAACCTCATATGATACTGAAGATATCAAATTTGAATTTCCTACAATTATTGTTTTTAAATTTTACTTATATATAGGCACAGAATTCAATTGCTAGAAATTCGGTTTTTGTATTCGGGGACCAGAAAACAGGTAATTATAGCAAAAATCAATCTCTAAAATTCGACTTGAAACAACAATTTGTCATATGAGTATGATAAATTAATTATAAGTTTTAAGCAATTTTCCCGGTGTTTATAGAGGTTAATAAAGCACTTCATCAATTAAATTCAATAGAAAAGAATACATTCGCTTAATTTAAGTTATACAGGGTGTTTCAGTGAACCGTTTCAGAACTTCTGAGAAGGGTAGGGTACATCCTGACAACTCGAAATCATATAGCAATGTGGGGTCGGAAATGCTTTCTTGAAGCGGTGTTGTACACAGAAGCACCATAAAGAAAAGAGACCGTAAGTGAGAAATCGTAATAATACATGAAAAGAAGCAAAAGGTACATGGATTAAAGTAAGTGTTCGAAGTTTTTTCCACGGGCTACAATGCACGCCTCACATCTCCGACCCATGGACATCCGAACATTCTGGAATACTCCAGGCGTATCTCAAATTTCTCCGGCAGCTTCTGTGTACAACACCGCTTCAGGAAAGCATTTCCGACTCCACATTGCTATATGATTTCGAGTTGTCAGGATGTACCCTATCCCTCTTACAAGTTCTGAAACGGTTCACTGAAACACCCTGTATACACACCATACAGTTTACTTAAATTTAACACAATGTTAAAATCACATAACAATTCTTTAAATGCACTTTCACTATTTTTTATGTATCTAATACATCCGAATTCTTTTGTGTAGCCCTGTAAACGAATTACGAATGTTTTTCATACCATATTATATGGGAAACATGGTTTATGAAAATGAAAATGATGCATTTATTTCATTTTAGTTAGGGCAATCTAAAGATATTAAACTCTACCTACGAGAAATTTCTCTCATAGACATAATGTGTTGTAAATTCCTGGGTGTCCCTGTACACGAACCGTTTGTACGATTTAAACAAAAAGTGTGAAGTAGCATTCCTTTATAATACAGGTTTAATATGCCACGTTTGGATTTCCTACCAATATTTGTTCTTGAGTTATGTTTATAATAGACTCACACTCACAACACAAACACACTCACAGACTTTTCACTAAAAGTCTGATTTTCTGATTCTGGCCACTTTGAGACGTGTGAATATTTAAAAAACTCGTTTCCGAAAATTTGAAACTATACAATATTTTCTTTACCATTATATCGATAAGAGAAAGTAAAAATTAGGGTTAAATTGCTTTATGATATAAACGTAAGCAAATATGTAAAAAAAAAAAAAAAATTACAGATTCCTGCCAAAAATTAGAATGGATGGTTGGATGGTTGGATTTTACGTCGCACTAGTGCTGCGCAGGTGGGCAATTGGCGACGGTCTGGGACTCACCCTAAGGATGGTCCGGAGACATGCCATCGCAATTTTGATCCTCCACGGAAGGGATGGGCTCTCCCGCTTCGGTGAACCAAAAATAAAGAAATTTTTTTCGCAAAAAAAGTTTGATACAAATCTGATTGATTAACCTCGTACTAGACTTATTGATTGATTAACCTCGTACTAGTGGGTGACGATCAGGGATTCACCTGCGAGGAAGGTAAGGAGACATTCCATCACAATTTCGAGCCTCTGAAGAAATGATGTCTCCCCCGTTTCGCTAACCCTCAGAGGTAATATATATTTTTATAGAATTTACAAATTATAAATACATTAAAATATACTAAACGTATCATATCACTATCAATTCTTCTCATTATATTTTGCTACCAGTATGTTTTTAATAGAAATATTTTATAAATTTGGATGAAAATTTTTACTGAAGGAAAATGACATTAAAAAGCATAGTATTTGACAGCTATAATTATATGATAAAAGAATATCTGGAGACCATATATATATATATATATATATTAAATCCCAAACATAAAGATATATTGTTTTGTTTTCACCATGCGTAGTGACTGAAAACACAATTGGTTTTTAATTTTAACAACAACACTGAAATATTATCGCTTGAAAACTCTCAACTATAATTTCAATTAGATTGTATGTCATAAAAACATAAAAATAAATTACATGATTTTTTTTTTTTTTTTTTTTTTTTTTTTTTGTCACAAAAACATAGAAACAAATAATTTTAAAGCATAGTAATAAATTAAATGACTTTTACAATCTAATTATTAAATTAGTAAATGAATTGTAGTCTCTTAACTCCTTAACACGATCATGCAATATGTTAGTGAAAACTCGACAATTTGAATTTATACATTGTTTATATGATATTTACTTCTGGTAGTTGCAATTTCTTTGAATCTCTATAATGTAATTATGATTTCATGAATGTTTGCATCCAGCAGTGAAAAACATCAATGAATCTTTCGTGTTTCGAAATCCATAACAGCATAAAATAATTCAGTTTAATATTAAAAGAATGCGAAAATAAATAAAATAATTTCTATAAAAGGAATTTTGAAATTAATATGTCGATTGAATATGAGTTCCTTTTATGTAACAAAAGTTTAAACAGTATCACACACTACTTTTTTTTCTTTATCTCCGATACACAAATATGTAATTTTAGTAACTTTTACGTACTGCTGTTGAAAATGCAAATATATCTTCGATGTTTCTGGAAACAACGCTGGAAAATCTATTAACAATTTTGATTAATTGCTATTTAGAGAAATTCAGACATAAACTTAATGTTTAAAAAAATATTATGTCGGAAATATTAGATAGATTTACATGGGTCTTATCTGCAACAAAAGGTATAAAAGATAAATGACTGAGAACACGCAAATATAAAATAACCACTGGCTATACAGAAATAATAACATAAATTAAAGCGTAAATTGCATAAACTTACCTTATTTGTCATTTTAATAATAACATCCTTTTTTAATAATAAGCACGAAGAAAAAATTCACATTTTATACTATTTTTTTTTTTTTAAGACGTTTCTGAAACTAATTTACGAATGACATAATTTCCTCGACAGGAATCAATTTCGAGGTAGTTATGAATTTGAGACAGGAACTGTAATAAATTTTCGTCTGCAGCATCCCTAAAGATGTCCCGGACCCAAAAAGTTCTGTTTCTGGACGCATTGTGTTGAATGGGACAAGCTAGCTCCAGGTTTATATAGAGTTAGCTGTGTTTGCTATTCGGTAGTGGTGACTGTTGACTCGTCGAGTCCATAGCTTGACTCAGAGGAGAAAACTAATATTTGCTCTCCGTTGACAATATTGATCTAATATTGGAAGGCCTTCTTTTCTTAAACCGCACTGTCATGCAACCGACCGGTTAGTTTCCACAAGATAAAGAAAAAGGCAAAAAATTCAAGCCTCAGAAGTTTGCACCGCAGGGCGGAAAAACATTCGTTTTGAACTTTTCCGCTTGAGGTCACGACCAAATGCCAACCGAGAGAACTTAGCTTAAGAAACCATTTCACCCCGGTCGATGAAGATACTCTAGTTGAATAAGAAGGAAAGTATTAATTAAATGTAAACATGAGCCATGCCTAATGTCGGAAAATTTGCTCAGTCAAAAAAATTAAAAATACGTCGAGAGATCTTCTGGATATTTTCAAGAAGGCAGTTACTCTTTTTTTTTTTTTTTCATTTTTAAACGAAGAAATTTTTGCGCAGAACGAAGATTTGTGGATTTATTTTGTTTTTAAAAGTGCTGAAAGGTACTAAAGGCAGAAACAGTGAGAAAGAAGAAATTATTGTTTTCTGTTTCAAAATGGGAGCATTATTCCTCAATTAATATTTTTTCCAAAATACAATAATAAATTAAAATTATTAATATTTGGAAAAATGGATTTTTAAAATTGGAATTCTATTTTATTTTCTTACTTTATTTTACCTTAATATTGTAAGAAATGATTAAGTTTATAAAAGCAGACTGTAAAAAATCAAAACTAATTATGTCTAACGTAACAAACATTAAGATCTAATGCATAGTGATGCAGTTAAAATGACAAAATTTTCAAAAGTTAGATTTTTTGGTAAGAGAAGCAATGATAAATTTTTTCTAATTCAATTTATAAAACGTACAAATGAACCATAAATGGTTTATATTAGAGTGTAATATGGCTCAAGAAATTACATTTTTATTAAAACAGAGATATTTTTCGTCTGAAATAATAAAGTTTGTGAAACTGAACATTAAATAATTTTTATTTATTTTTTATATAAGACAGGGTTCCAATACAAACCGGCAAAGGATAGATATATAATGTATCTAGAGTTGTCTACACATTCAACTGTCTCAATAAAACTCAGGAACAAATGCAATATGAGGGTTTTCAGATTCTCTCGTTAACCCTAATATAATAAATAAACATCGCCTTCGCCTATACTTGGTACTGGTGTCGGTACTAACGAAAATGTTTGCGGTACTAAACGGTACTAACGAAGTACTTTCGAATGGCATCGTTGAAATTTGATATTTCAAAAATGTGCGGGCTACCATTTCACCATCCCGAATTTTTGTACTCATCAGTACTTGCTACTGGTGTCGGTACTAACGAAAATTTTTGCGGTACTAACCGGTACTAACGGAGTACTTTCGAATGACATAATTGAATTTTGTAATTTCAAAAGGGTGCGGCTGGTGAAATGCACCTAAATAAGATGTACTTACACGCTGCAAAACCTGATACATACACATTTACCGTAAAAGGGAAAAGTCTATTTGCGGATGTGTACCTAAAGTGAGTCAGCTTAATTAGTTTGAGAAATCAAAAAATTTAGTCAAACGTACGGCATATAAAAGTTTAAATGTAATGCTTCTTATTTATTATTTTATTATTATTTTTTTTTATAAGTCAAATTGAGGCTAGCATGTACTCGTAATTAGCTATGCAATGTTTTTGCAATATTGGCCGACATTTTATAGTCATCTGGCGAATTGTTTCTCACGTAACATAGTGACGTTGCACATAACATTGGTCACAACGACTTTTTAATGGAATCACAAATAGGTCGTCATTTTAGAGTAATATAACAAATTAAAGTAGTCACATTTTGGTCACTGAAGTGACTGCCATCTAAGAATCACAATTTGACGCATTAAAGGACTCACATTTTGGTCCAGCGTAGTGATGGTATTTAAAAGTCGCAATGTGACACATTAGAAGAGTCACATTTTGGTCACCATAGTGACTCTTATGTGAGTCCCAATGCGACTCATTAAAGAAGTCACATTTTGGTCACCGTAGTGACTGACATATAATAGTCACAATGTAAAAAGTTAAAGTAATCACTTTTTTATCACCTAGTGACTGTCATCTAAGACTCACAACGTGACGCACTAAAAAAGTCACATTTTGTTCACCGTAGAGACTCTCATCTGAGTCACAATGCGACTCATTAAAGAAGTCACATTTAAGTCACCGTAGTGACTGATATCTGAGAGCCACAATTTTACTAGTAAAAGTAGTCACCTTTTGGTCACCTAGTGACTGTCATCTAAGAGTCACAATGTGACGCATTAAAAAAGTCACAATTTGGTCACCGTACTGACTCTCATCTGAGTCACAATGCGACTCATTAAATTAGTCACATTTGGGTCATTGTAGTGATTGTCACCTAAGAATCATAATGTGACGCAGGAGTCACATTTTGGTCACCGCTGTAACTCTCATCTGAGTCACAATGCGACTCATTAAATAAGTCACATTTGGGTCATTGTAGTGACTGTCACCTAAGAGTCACAATGTGACGCATTAAAGGAGTCACATTTTGGTCACCGTAGTGACTCTCATCTGAGTCACAATGCGACTCATTAAAAAAGTCACATTTGGGTCACCTTAGTGACAAATATCTAAGAGTCACAATGTGACGCATTTGAGGAGTCGCATTTTGGTCATCATAGTGACTGTGACACTTGTGACCATTTGTGAAGTCATAGTGAAGTCACATCGACTGGCTGTGCTGTTATGGTTAATTGCATATTTTAAAAAGTAAGGTTATTATATTAATAAAGGTGTTTAAGATAATAGTTATATTATTTTATTTAGTTGAAACTGATTTTAATGAGTGTCTTTAAATAATATGAAATGTTGCCTAACACAATTGTTTATATCCTTAAAATTACTCAATTTGTAAACAGCCTCAAATAACATTTTAAATCAAAAATCCAATTTCTCTGCCTAATACTCATATAAATATTATGTTAATTAAATAAATCTTTCATGGATTTCTCGTTAAGTTTTAATTTTTCTTACTTATTTTTTTTTTCAATTATTATCTTTATTTAAATTTTTTTTTTTTTTTTTTTTTGCAGTAATTATTATCTTTAGTTTAACTTTTTAGTTTGTTACCACATAGTCCCGCAGTAGATCTGGGTAAGTTGCGCGCCCTGAAAACTTGTTTAACCTACTCCCCCCTCTCGTCATTTTTCTTTCTCTAGTTATTATTACTATTATTTTCTCTCGTAATTCTTTGATCACATACGCTATATATGGTCTCATCCACCGATGTTTCAGAAACAATTCATGTTAGCATTTAAATATATTTTATCGAGTATAAGGCTTCATTTCCATATGTGCTTCTTTGTTTATTAATTCACATCTTCCTTCCTGGTGTTTGATCTTTGTATAATAAATTATTATTATTATATATGGCATTTAAATTAAACATGCTGCTATATATTGCACTATTAATTCGAAAGTCTTTTACCTTCGTAATTCTGTGTTTTTTAACGACATAACTCTAGTCTGTGCTTTTTTTTTTTGGTCAAATTAACTCATTTTATTATGTATATATATATATGTATTATCTTATTTCATTTTCTTTCATTTAAGAAATACTTTAAGTGCAAGGTAGGGTCACCATGTGGTATTTTGCGTAATTTAGCTTACCACATAATGAAACCTTGCATTTTTTTTTCAGCTGAATGTAGAAATGGTGGCTTCCTGATGATTTATCTCTACATTCTGAGCATTTTATTATATTTATTTATTTTCTGTTTCATGAAATTAAGCTTTTCCCATCTTTCTTTTGATCCATTTTATTATTCTTAGTTCGAATAGAAAACTTTTGTTTACAAACTTTAAACAATTCCTTCTTGTAATGTTTTTATGTGGTTTGTATTCTGATCGGAAATAGTTTAAAGTGAGTATCATTATTCTTTTCATATATCTAAATTTAAAAAAAATAGTAGTCAAATTATTTAAATAATTTTATTTTAGTTAACTAGTAATCTATTAGGCTTTTGTGGGTGGTTATAACAATTTAATCATCTGTTTATTTTTTATTATGCCTTTTTGAAACGAAAAATAAACAGTTGAATAATTTGCCACAACAATCCACAAAAACCAGTTTCGTAACTGTTGTTGTTGTTGTTGTTGCCAGTCCTCATTTGTCAGCAAAACTAAATAAAGTCCATGACTTCAGCAACTCTGATCATATCAAGTACATAGAGCGGATCCTCATAGAGATCCCCTCTAGTTAGGTTAAGGTAGTCGAGGCGTAGCTGACAAGTAGCACACTTAGAGCATGTAGGGAAAACCTTTACTCTATCTTTGTATGTCATAGACCTCAGATGACCACTGCGAAAGCGAGAAATGACAGTCTGTTCTTGTCTGCTGAACTGGAGGGACAAGGAACCACCAGGGCGATTACCCTGATACCAGTGATGAGCAAGAGGGACAGTGGGACCTCGTAGATTGATAAAACGGGAATACAATTCTGAAAAAGTCAGAGATACCCGAGAAAACGTCGGTACATCTGCGCCATTTTTAGCAAGGGAGTCTGCAGTCTCATTACCAGCAATGTCTACATGAGAAGGAATCCATTATAAGTGAATCTCACGAAATATGTAATGACTTTTCAGCTTGTTCAAAATAGCCACGCCGACATTGTGTCCCACGTCATGCCAATTTGAAAGATGTTGGACGGCACTCCGGCTGTCACTCAAAATTCAGATGCCTTTCGAAGGAAGTGTATTGAACCCCTATTGAGGTCAGCTTCTATGGCTATTAATTCGCTGCGAAAGACAGATCAACCGTCAGAATTTCTTAGTTTGATATGGCGCGAGGTGTTTTTGGATCTAATGTAGACTCCACTACCAGAACAAGAACTTTCATTCCTGCTACCATCTGTATAAGTAAGAGTAGCTTCCTCTGGAATATCATTAATTCGAGAGCAATTTGCCTCAGATATGCCGGGATATCAGAAGATTTGGATGGAGAAACACACTGGGAAGACCTTCAGATGGACCAATATAAATTCATGAAATGTGGCTACAGCTCTGCATATCAAATCATCCCCGACCACCTGGCTAAATGGGCTACTTTTCTGAGTCTCTGATATTACTCCAACTCCGAAAGTAATCAGAAGTTCGATTGCTGGAACCAAAGCTGAGTAGTTTGTTAAAATATTTTACTAGATTTGAGTTTCTTCGAGAGCTAAGTGGTTGCAAGTCGGCTTCAAAAAGAACAATGTCATTTGGGCTATTGTTTCGTAGACCTGTAATAATACGAGCAGCACTAAGCTGGACCCGCTCGAGCTTTTGGAGCTTAGTCTTAGAAGCGCAACAATATACCGGGTAACCATATTCAGGATTGGTCTAATTAGCGCCAAATAAGTATTACGAAGGGTAATAGATCGGCACACCTGTCGTACCCAGAGGTGTACTTTAAAACGTTCAGGCCCTTTCTGCTCTTCAACACCGGATGGCCAATGCGTTTACAGCTGGAAATCTCCGGATCCAGGACAAAACCCAAGTACTTGGGGCTTTTGTCCACGGAGAGGGGAAGTTTATACCAGAAAATTTTAGATTTATACCTATACAGTTTCCTATCAGTAGTGAAGAAAGTAGTAGTACATTTTGAGGGATTAAAACTCAATTTATGATGTTCTGCAAAATTCCACACGTCTGCAAGAGTTTGATTAATGTTTTCCTCCAAGACCGAAACGTCGGCGCCGGAACTCCAGATGACGATGTCGTCTGCAAACATACCCACTTCACACTTCCTGGAAACAACTTTTTCAACGCCGCTTAAGAACAAAGTGAAGAGAGTGGGACTTAGCACAGAACCCAGGGGTTTAAAACCTTTTGACAATGATTTATTAAATTTGACCCTAATCGTCCTATTACTCAAGAAATCAGATAACCAAGACAAAGCTCTATCTCCAATTCCAAAGGAATCAAAGAGTTTAATGATAAGACGCTACCTCCAGACGGTATCGAAGCCCTTAGATAAGCCCAAGAAGTTCGCCACGCTGTGATGTATAGGCTTTTTATTATGAGCGTCACGAATTTTCTGTCCCAAGTAAAGCACCTCATCTGTGATGCTGTGCCCACTTTGGTAACTAGTTAATTTATTTAATTAATTAATTATTTTTTTTAAATAATTTGACCAGAAGTTTTTTCATTTATATTAAAAAAAAAAAAAAAAGAGTACTCCCTTAAAATAATTCAGATAAGAATACAAAACGTATCGAAGATATAACAAGAAGGAGCAAGAAGATATAACAAGAAAGTATAACTTGCAAGAAAATATAACAAGAAGGATATAATAATATAACAAAAAGGAGCTTTTAATGATTGTAATCAAAAAGCCATATTCGAACTGACCATACGTCCTCATTTTCTGAGGACAGTCCTCATGTTTCAACTGTTGTCTTTCAAACGTTCTCATATCCTCATTTGTCCTCAATTTTTAGTAATTTCCTTCTTTACTTAAAATTGCAACATTAGAGATGCTGCTGACCTTACTGATTCTACAACTCAACACTGCATAAAAATAATCACGATTCCTTGATTCATTCCATTCATTTTTAAATCTTCTCTAATACTATTACACAGAATATGTTTTTCTGTTGGGAGATTTTAACCTTTGCAGCATTATACTTTAAAATATAAAGATAAAAAAAAAAAAAAAAAAAAAAAAAAAAAGGAGGGGGTTATTTAAAATTTAACATGAAGTTGGAAGTTATTTTATTACTAATTAGATTTTATAACTAACTAAATTTAAATAATATTTTAAATGGAAAAGCATTTTTTAGCAAGATTGAGAACTAAGTCAGGAATAGGAGCTGAACACATATTATTTTGTTGACATCTCACGATTTTTTGCTCTCAAGTGAGTAAGTAGTGCTACCCGAAAGTCAGCATAATACCCTAGTTTGTAGAACATTATGCCGTCAGACTAGAGTTCAATTCCTATTCCTAACCTAGCCAGTTTTTGACATTGTCCAGATTGTCTTTTGCTTTTAAAATGTTACTTATTTTAACCACTTCCATTTGAAGTAGTTATGATTTAGTTTACGCTAAACACTTGGTCTATACAACAGTAACAATTGTATTGAAAATTAAAACAGTTTATAAAAGTATTAATAGAAGCAGATATAAAATAGTTTGGTACTTTCGTATAAACCGCATATCAGAAATTAATACTTTAATATTAACAACATACCATTATATTATACGAAGAGAAGCATAATATGTTCAAGTTTATGGATAATGTTTATTGTAAATTTAATAATGCTTATGTAAATAATTTTATGATGTTTGTCGTATAAGTTCATTAGTATAAATTTATCATAGTGATGATTAATGCCTGCAAGTAGGGTTAGTATAAGTTATTTTTATGCTATATTTTATGAACATTTATGTCCTCAGAAAACTGTCCTCATTTTTCTCATGGAAATGAGGACATCGCATAATTTGTCCTCATTTTGCATCAGAAAAATCTGGTCGCCCTACTTAGGGAGGAAATATTCGGGATAGAGTTTTTCAAAATCAGGAGAAAGTGATGTGCAGAAAAAGAGAAGAAAGTTTTGTATCTCTTGCAACCAAGCAACCTAGAGGGGGGAAAAGGGGAAAACAGATGACCTTGAACTGCCTGTCTTGAGGAAAAAGACTGTAATACGCAATGAGGTAATAGTCCCAGCGGTGTTGTGGCGTGGTTTTAGAGTTGCAGGAAATTAATTACACGGGGTATGACTGGTTTGCATACACGGGTGTCTTTCCAAAACACATAACTGTACTGAGGTAATAGTCCTAAGAAATAACTCTCAAAAAGTTTTTCATTTTTTGTTAAAACGTGAAAAAATTCAATAAATGTACACTAAGAAAAAAAAAAAAAAATCTGCACTTGAAAAAAAAATGACTTATACCTTTTTCATTCGTAATAACTTCAAAACTAATGGTTGAAACAAATAAAACTCTCATGTTTGCATAATACGAAAGGGATGAAATGATACCTATGTACATTTTCGATTTAATAATTCACTTTATTAATGAAAATCTACATAAAACTTTCTTTTTGAACGTAATATAATAAACATATACTTTGTATTCTATTATTATTTATTATATGAAATAAACAAGTTATATTTTAATATATGAAATAAAACTACTTATTTGTTAAATCTAAACAATTATTTAATGAAAATATGTATTCTGCATTGGGTTAATTACACTATATGAAATTACTGCTTTAATGCGCAATGGCATAGTATTATTCAGTGCTTTAATGTAAATCTAAAAATTTCACTGACCCAAATACCACAAACAATTTTAGTTCTTGCAGAGTTGTAGGTTGAAAAATTTCGAATCCTCCTTCCTCTCCCCCCAACTTTTTATAGACTAAGCATTTTCGAGCAGATTGAGATTGGGACTATTTCCAGGCTTGGTAAAGAAGAAATTCTACGATATTCTTTGTGGGATTTATCTTAAAGTGAAAAGGGTATCATACTTACACAATTATAGGTGCTAATAGGAATGGATAGGTAATTTTAACAATTTGAATCAAATAAATGCGCCACAGACGCCCTGTAGCAAGGTGCATTATCATCTTGAAATGTTGTTTGCGGAAAATTCTGAGATACCTTCAATATAGTCGGTCATTCGCCGTTTTTATAATGACCTTGTTTTATTTCGAGTTAACTGATCCCTTGAGCATGGAAATTTGCCTACTCCTTGAAAAGTTTTGCACCTTCGTACCATAATGTACGGAGAATATGTCATTGTTTTAAGAGAGCAATTTTCATTGAGTCGGTCACATTTCCGCCTTCCTAACTAGATTTTTTTCATCAGTTCGAAATAAATTAAATTTTACTCATCAGAGAAAACAAGTTCAGCCCAATAATTAACTGATAATTTTTTTTTAATTTTTTGCTCATCTGAAGACTTGTTTCTTTTAATTCTTCTCCTTAATAATGGCTTTTTCTGCAGATCTTCTGGTTTTTAACCTGCTTTGTTTAATTGTTGCGGCACTGTTTTTGAAGAAATTATTTTGTTAAATATTTTTTTTTTAATCTTTTCTAAGTTTGAACATGATACAAATCGATTTTATAATCATTTGCTTTTTAACTTGCGATCATCTCACTTGGATGAGCAACGTGACAGCCTAAAGACAAATTTCCATTTTAACCCCCCCCCCCCCCCACGACCTAAAAAAAAATAAATATATAAATAAAATATATATATATATATATTGCTAAAACCCACCTTACCAATATTTCGTTAACATTCAATTATTTTGCCATTTCACCTATAAAAATATTTTTTGATTTTTATTCTAAAATTAGTACTTTCTGTGGCATCGTTAATTGCCTTATTCTTTCCATTTTTGAAATACTTTCTAAAATTACACTTTTCCTGGCAATTGCATTTCGTTTTTAACACTAGGCTCAATCATAAAGTGTACGTGGATGACGACGCAATAAAATCTGTTCGAAAATTTACTTTTTAAACGATAAAATTAGCGGTTACAGAAAGAGAAAATGAAAATATCCAAGTGCGGCTTTTTTTTTTCTTTTGGTCCTATAGTGTAATATTCATCAAACATTGGCCAAATGTTAGTTTTACTTTGATAACGAAGCCAACAAATTGAGTTATTACTTGACTTCTAATGTTTATTTTCATCATATAGTTAGTTTATTACTAAGCTCGAACTATAAACATAAATCACTGGTAACTTTTCTGAGTGTAATTCCAATGAAAATTTTAACAATGCTTCTCTTTTAATGGACTTAGTTTATGATATACATTTACATAAAAATGAGGTAATATGTCTTCGTTGTCAGCTTTGTCAAAGATAACCCTAAAATATTTGTGAATTGTTACAATGAATTCTCGAAATGAACAAAATAAAATTTTCAATAAGTAAATTCACTATTTTTCTTTCACCACTAAATTTACCTTGCAATATATTTCTAAACTCAGTTATTACAGTCGGTAACAAAAGTGTCCGAACACTAGCAAAAATTCCTATGTAAAAAAAGTACACTTCATACGATTTTGTTAAATAAATCTTTATCGAATCATGTTCCTTCACTGACTTAAGAACAGGATTCGACAAGGATTTATTTAACAAAACCGTATGAAGTGTACTTTTTTTACATAGGGATTTTTGCTAGTGTTCGGACACTTTTGTTACCGACTGTACCGGACAGTTTTTAGGTGTCTTCCTTAGGTGTCTTCCTCCACGACCAAGTACTGGTGGGCTGACAACTACGTAATTGTGAAACTTCATTTTAAATTATCTATGATTTAGGAAAATTTTATGTGACATTGACTACTCCAGCATTATACTTTTACTTATCGGTGATTTTTGGAATCTTCTATGTCTACGCGATATATTTCTGAGATGCCGTGGTTTGGTAGGAAGGCTAGTGGGCAATCCGCGGTATTGTATGGCCCTTTAGAGACTGGACCGGTCGATAGAGGACAACGTCGTTGTTTTCCTTGGATTCAAAATCTCGTCGTCAGTCTTTGTATGAAATATGTTGGCATGTTTCATGCATTAAACTACACATGATTCTAAATAGTGTCAAATTTAAAATTAAACTTGTATAGTACATGTATTTGTAATAAATATGTGGGTGTACTATTCGAAAAGTTAAAGGAAATCTTCATCTTATTATTATTTTTTTTTTAATACGCTCTGTCACAAAAAAATATATGCACCCAGAAGGAAATGAGCTACAATCACGAAACTTAACATGTGTGTAGTGTATGAAGAGATAAGCAAATGATTAAAAATTCAGAACAAAAGATCGTTTTATTAAGAAGTTAGGGCATGAAAAATGTTACAAATCAGTAAGTAGTAAAGCCACCTCTGGCAGCTATACAAGCCGAAACACGGCGTGGCATCGAATCAATTAGGTCACCTATATCCCCCTGCGGAATATCATGTCATAATCTTTGCAACTGGGTAGTTAATACATCAGTATTCTGGCACGGCTGCAGTTGCCTTCCTAGCACGTCCCAGACGTGCTCTATTGGAGAGTGGTCTGGTGACCTGGCAGGCCATGGGAGTACGTCATATCCTTGAAGACATTGTTGGGAGAGTCGAGCAGTATGTGGACGAGCGTTATCTTACTGATAAATGGCACCTGTACGGCTTGATAGCATAGGCAGCACAACTGGCGTTAAAATGCTGTCCACGTAACTGCGAGCCGTCATAGTGCCTTGAAGGATGACTAGAGGGGATCGTGTGTCCCAACAAATCGCTCCCCACACTGTCACACCTTGTGTAATGGCTGTATGCCGCTCGACAACAAATGCCGGATCAGACTGCTGGCCTGGCCGCCTCCACACGCGTGTGCGATGGTCATCAGCACTGAGACTGAATCGTAATTCACCACGGACTATCGCACGTTAGGTCGGTCACACTCCAGCTTGCTTTGGGTCGAGAAAAATCCAGTCGACACTGCTTATGATGTGGGGTTAGGGGTAGGTGTCTTTATGGACGTCGGCTGTTCATACTAGCGTCGGCCAGTCGTCTCAGAATGGTTTCCCTTGATACTACTGGATGCCTAGAATGTGGTAAATGGCATTGAATCTAGGCTAATGACGCTGTTGGTGCGGACGTGGTCGCTCTTATGATTGCGCGATCCTCGTGTTCATTTGCGCTACTGGGACGTCTTGATCCTCCTCAATGGTTGATTCTCCCTTCCGTGACCCACTGTTACCAATCCCGAGCAACTACCATATCGCTCCGAACGAGGTGGAGGCTGATATGTCTGAACGACCAAACTGCTTCTCTGAGGCCTTCTCTACAGCCCCTCTCACTATCCGACAATTGTCTGTACTGCCACCGGTTACGTCTCAAAGGCATCTCAAGTCACAATACCTTTCATTAAAGTCGACAGATTCGTTTGAATAGCTCTACGGTGCGAGAAATCCTACTTTTAAACTCGCCCAGCTGCGCAGTTCAGATGCGCATAACGTGTTTAGCCTTGTCTCATTGGCGTTGAAATTTTAATCATTTGCATACCTCTTACTAGACTACATTTGTACCAAGTTTCGTAATTGTGGTTCGATTTCTTCTGGGTGCATATATTTTTTTGTGACAGAGTGTAAATACATATAGCTCTGTATATTTCAAATATTTTAAAAGAAAAATTAAAATAAGTATATTTATGAAACTGTACAATCTTTAACCTCAAATATTTTATTTGTACACTGTTAAAAATGGTTTCTCAAAAATGAGCAAAATTGTCTCGAAATAGCTCCGAAAAAATATATACTTAAATTTGAAAATCCCATGTACTCATTTTTGAGTATATTGACATGGTCAAAAATGGGGTTGACCACTAAGAATCACAATATCCCCATTTTTGAGCATGTCAGTATACTCAAAAATGAGGAGATGGGTTTTCAAAGTTGAGTATATATTATTTCGGAGCTATTTTGAGACAATTTTGCTCATTTTCGAGAAACCATTTTTAACAGTGTAAAATTATTTTGTTCATGATAACAGATAAGTTGCGTGAATTCCAAAAGTAAAAATCTAAGCAATTTTCTTTTTTTTTAATTTAAACTACATTAATAATGCTTGTTGTCTGTTCGAATTGTTTAATATGTGAATTATACGTTTGAAATTGGTGGTGATTCAATTAATTTTGATGAAATCTTTTTAATTTGCAGCTTTTAGGGAGGTAGAGGAAGACAAAACAGCAACAGTTAACCTTAGAAAGTGCTATGGAAATGCTTTTAAATTTAAGCCAGGTAATAATGCTGAAGTCCCAATATGTTCAATTATTTTTAACCAAAAGCAAATTTTTAAAATGCTCCTTGAAATTTAAAACATTATTTTACATTAAAAGCAAGGCATCGATGGTAGCTTCAGATGTATTAATTGGTTAAGAATCTCGTGTCTTTCTTTTCTAACATTGAAACAGCCATTCATTATTATAGGCAAATCCTATAATCAATTTATGTTTACACATGGTCAGCTCAAAATCATATTTTGAACTATTGTATATAAAATAAGGGCTATTTCTCAAGTTATATTCTTTCTATATGAAGATGCGATGATCATGTAGATTCTAAAATTCTACACACTTCGTTTGTGAATGGAATATATAGAGCCACATAGCGCTGTTCAAACTATTATGCTAATTTTTCACTTTCTTTCTTGTCCTACAATATCTATCGGTCTATATACATAGAAATTTCGCAGGTGGTGATTGTGTCGACGTTCCGTTTGAATCAACTGGATTCAATAGATGGCATGAACAGATAACTATCTTAGTCTTATGGTGTTTTACGTAGATAAACTTTATCTGATGTTCAAGAAACACGTTCAGAATTGTTTAAAATTGAAAAATTGTACTTTGAGACACACTTAAAATATTTTTCTCTTGCTTTTGTGTTACACTCCTGTCCCGATGACCAATTGCTCGCAAACATATTAATTTTGATAAATTATGATGTTGTGGAATTTTTGATATTTTTTTTAGAAAAAAGAAAAAAAAAAGAAAAAAGCCTTCTAAAATAAATCTATAACACTAAGTAGAGCAAATCAGCATAAAAATATTCCCCATTTTACATTAATTGTCTTGAAATCTGAAAATTACATTGGTGCTTTTTCTTGTAACGAAACATTCACTTGTAATACTTTTAAAGAATAATATGCGAATTCCTTGGATTTTATTTAGATTTTTCTTTATATGAAAAACTGGGTTGAACGGAGTAAAAGATTATTTTGTCTAAAATAAGTGTATTGTCGCGTACTTGGGGGTTCGTGAGTTGCCCGAGGATAAAAGGCGAAACTTACAAAAATTCAATAATTTATTCACAGAAAGTTCCAGAAAAATACAGGTCTATAAACCAAGTATCAGCTTCAATTCAACCAGTAAACACAGCTTAAACAACAGCTGTCAATAGCAAATCCACAGTACAAACTGTATAGCAATAACACTTAAAGCAAGCCTCTTTCAAAGAGGCTCAAAACAATACTAGCATTAGCGAAGCTGGCTGAGATCTGAACTGGACTGACTCGCCTTGGCGAAGAAAACAGCCCTTATATACCTCTGTAGAAAAGTGTGGAACGTTCCAGAAATCTCCATATCTCATCAGCCAATGGGATTAGAGCTTCCATATTTGGTATATCCCTAATAAATATTTTCTCGCCAAGGTCGCCAAAAAAATCGCCAAGGTGGGAAAAAGTCGCCAAATCCATTACCTGCCTTATTAGGGCTTTTTAATGCGTTTTTAAGGGAAAATAAGGCTATTTCAACGCTAAAACGACTAGAAATGCACAAAATTAGCACTTTATCAACTTACTAAGCCTCTTTGAAAGAATCTATACAAAAATAAACACAATTCCTTACAATTTTGTAACAGTATAATGTATATTTCAGGTTAAATGTATGAATACTATTACGGCAAAAATAAAATTTGGCCTATATTACGAAAGATTTTTTAATAACACGTTATTATTTTTAATAATGAAATCTTATTTTAATGTTAAAAAAAAAAAAAAAATAATAATAATACTTCCATTTTTATATTCCATTTGATAAATTGTCTCTGAAATTTACTATTTTTTAAAAATATTAAGGAGGGCAGAAGATTTTAAGAATAAAAAAATAAGCTAGTATCAATAGGATTAATTAATCGCATTGTTTATTAAAAATGCATTTTTCCCTGCATCTTGAGATTTTTTTTTTTTTTTTAACCGACTTCAAAAAAGAAGGAAGGTTCTCAATTCAAACCGTATGTTTTTTTATGTTTGTTAGCTCATAACTTCTGTACGGATGCTCCGATTTTAATACTTTTTGTTTTGTTGAAAAGGTCTTGGTCTGAAATAGGTCCCATTGAAATATCTTTTCGATCTAAAAAAAATACAGGGTGCCCAAAAAAATCAGTCCTAACTCTTTTAACTGCTAAACGGCTGCAGCTATAGTGATAAAAATGGTATGTAAGTATAGCAAAGTGGCCATGCAGTACAAAGTTAAACCGCTTGCAGCGCCACCTGGTGGAAAATAGCGGAGTTAGTGTTCCTATCTCGAAAACGGTTCTAGAGAAAAAAGTGAATTACATAGTTGAAGGGTATCACCGATTTAGTACAAAAAGATAGTTTAGACATTCATGCTAGCGTTCCTATCTCGGAAACGGTTCAAGACAGGGGGAAAAAGTGAAATATAAAATTGCAGAGCATCATCGATTTAGTACGAAAAGATAGTTTAGACATTGATGCTAAAAATACAATGCTAAAAATGTGCATTTGTTTGTACGCAATTTCTTACATTATGCACACTTGAGCTACATTGCACACGTTGTAGCGTAGCTGGTGGGACATACGATATATAGTTCAAAATACGGTTACTTGATACTTTTTGTTTTGTTGTAAAGAACTTGGTCTGAAGTAGGTCCCATTGTAATATCTTTACAATCAAAAGAAAATAAAGCGCCATCTGGTGAAAAACAGCGGAATTAGCTCTACTATCTTAAAAACGGTTCAAGATGGGATAAAAGTGAATTAAGAAGTTGTAGAACATCATCGATTTACTACGAAAAGACAGTTTTTAGACATTATTGCTAAAAATAGAACGCTTAAAACGTGCAGTTGTTTGTTTGCAATTTCCTACACTATGCACACTTGAACTACGCTGAGGATGACACGTATACTCTGTGGTTCAAAGTACTGTTACTGTAAACGCTCACATCGATTAGCGCAAAGTCGTTTTCAACCAATTTCAAAAAGGAGGGTGTTCTTAATTCGAGCTATGTGTTGTTGTTGGTATTTGTAAGCTTATAACTTCGTAAGAGATGCACTAATTAACCGACTTCAAAAAGGAGGAGGTTCTCAATTCAAAGCGTATGTTTTTTTGTTTTTGTTTTGGTTTGTCAGCTCATAACTTTTGAACGGATGATCCGATTTTGATACTTTTTGTTTTACTGTAAAGCTTTTGGTCTGAAATAGGTCCCATTGTAATATCTTTACGATCAAAAGAAAATACAGGGTGCCCAAAAATGTCAGTCCCGACTCTTTTAACCGCTTAACAGCTGCAGCTATAGTCATAAAAGTGGTATGTAGGTTGTAGTAAAGTGGACATGTCCTACGCGGTACAACCGCCTACAGCACCACCTCGTGAAAAATAGAGGAGTTAGAGTTCCTATCTCGAAAACGGTTCAAAACAGGGGGAAAAAGTGAATTATAAAATTGCAGAGTATCATGAATTTAGTACGAAAAGATAGTTTAGACATTAATGCTAAAAACAGAACGCTTAAAACGTTCATTTGTTTGTTCACAATTTCCTATTTTGTGCACACTTGAACGACGCTGCATATGTTGTAGCGTAGCGGGTGACATTTATGCTATGTAAAATTCAAAGTATGGTTATTGTAAGCGGTCACATCCATTAACGCAAAGACGTTTTAATCCGACTTCATAAAGGAAGAGGTTCTGAATACAAACCATGTTTCTCATTGTTGTTGTTGTTGAAATTTGTTAGCTTATAACTTCGTAAGAGATGATTTAATTTTAATACTTTTTTTGTTGTCGTAATGATCTTGGCCTGAAATAGGTTTCATTATGATTTCATTAAGATATAAACAAATTACAGGATACTCACAAAAGTCTGTTCTCACTCTAACTGCTGAACGCATGCAGCTACACTGGTAAAAGCAGTATTTAAGTATCGATGTTGAAACTTCTGTCCGTCAGCTTCAATGCATATTTTGCTCTTTGTTTGAACTTTACGCTGCGCAATTTCCAGCGCAGCGGGTGACACGTATTCACTGTAAAGTTCAATGTATATGCCTAACAGAATTTTTGGTTACGAATACAGCGTATCCGTTCTTTACATTTCTAAAGACTTTTTAATTTAACGTATGCTCATTCAATAGATAGTTTTTTTGCTCATATCCAATAAAGGCAAGAAAAGTGACACAACTTAAAAATGTAGCATTTGAGAAAAATAACTTGACTAGAATAAAACTGGCACAAGTGTCTCTCGAGTGGATAACTTTCTAGATGGAAGTGTAAATTTTGCTCACATTGGGTGAATTTCATGTATTTTTCAGTGACATAAACCATTTTTTGAGTTATGTCACTTTTGTTGCAAGTTGTTATTTGTGAAACTACCGTCGAACGTCTTCTGATGTTCTGCTATATGAATAAGTTTTCACTGAAAAGAGAAAAATAAAATCTTTTTGTAAAAAAATAGAACCGACTCCAAAAAGCAACTACTATTCAAACAACTAAAAAAAAAATTGGTATGAAATGAAACTGTAAATTGCGCCTAAAAGTATAAAATAATTTCCTTCGCCAAACAACCTATAACACTACAATTAATCATAACTTTTGAAGTCGGCGCAAAATTAAATAAAAATTGATACATTTATTCAATACAAAAATCAAATCCTATTCAAAATACACATCTCACATTGTCACCTGCAAAACGCAGCCGAAAAGTACCTTGATTCAAGAAAACAAATAAGATTTCGTAAGCAGCAAAAGGTAGCGAAGATGCTGGTATCTGACGTTCTTGGTGAAAGAAAATCACGAAATTATCTGGCAAACATATTTAATTTCTTTGGGATATCATGATTATTTTGATAAGATATATTAAGAGAGTAATCAAGAATATGAAACAATACTTAGTACAATATATATTATGAAAATATACATCTTGCGCGTATATTTTTGCATTACGTTTTGATCACCAAATCCAAAAGCCAGTAAGGATGATAGTTATCAAAGTTATAGCAAATTTGCAAAGGAAACTCTAACTTCGTAGAAACATTGTGAAGAATGTTCGCTGTTCTATGTAGATGCTACTAATGGACCAATTGTATACAGTGATAAAATAATAAAGGAAACTTGAAAATGGATCTTTCGAGACAACAGCATTTGTTGCTACCGATCTAGAAACAAACCTTTAAAAACTAATAAAATTGTATTTAATTTTGCGCCGACTTCAAAAGTTATGATTAATTGTAGTGTTATAAGTTGTTTGGCGAAGGAAATTATTTTATACTTTTAGGCGCAATTTACGGTTTCATTTCATACCAATTTTTTTTTTTAGTTGTTTGAATAGTAGTTGCTTTTTGGAGTCGGTTCTATTTTTTTACAAAAAGATTTTATTTAATAAAAATTTAGAAAGCTAAATATTAATATGTTTCAGTAATGACACACTTTACATAGTTGTCAACTTTTACGCATCTTGAATTTTAAAGTAGTTTTCTTTGTCTTATTTAATTGAAGTTTGGTTGGGTGGTTGGTTGGTTGGGTTTTACGTCGAACTAGTGCTGCGCAATGGACAATTTGCGACAGTTTGGGACTCACCCTTAGAGGTGGTCCGGAGACATGCCATCACAGTTTTGATCCTCCACGGAAGCATTTAATTGAAGAAGAAATAAAGAAATGTCAAAGAAAGCAAACATTTTTCTCTACTAAAATCGTGGTATTCAGAATGTGTAAAACTTTACAATTACGACTTCTTTTTTTCCCTTTTTTGAGACAAAAATGTTATTTTTGTAGTCAGTCTGATGTAGAATTTTCAAAATATTTAGATTCCTAAAATTAATATTTCTATGAAAAAATTTGGAAAAAAATTAGCTTAATTTGTCATTTTTAAGACATTTCCTATTTCCTTTTATTAAGAAAAATATAGGTTAATGCTTTTAAATATTTAATGTATTTAATTATACAGATTCTCTTTTTATGTGATACACAATATAAATATTTAAATATTATAAATGGCAGGAAAAGGGTTGTTTACCCGAAGGTATAAACTATATATAAAACACATCTAAATAGTTTACGAGGAAATCTATTACAATGCTTTTCGCGTTTAACATTATCGAAAATTTCGGAAAATTGCATAAACTAATTTTGTTAAAACACTTATTATTTTGTCTAAAAACAATACCAAACAAATGACTCATAATCATGGCCTCGTGAATATTTACAATTAATGTTAAACCGCATGTTGTCCTTTTTGTTAATCCTAGAGACACCAACATTTAACAATAGCTTGAAACACAAAGAATTTGCTTTTCTTTGTCGTTTAAATCAAACTTATTTAAACAGACTTTACCGTAAATTCGGTCGACGTAAGATTAAAGCTTTCCCATTTAAAATACTTTGATCTCACGCCACAGCCTACATTACAAACGATGATACCTGAAGTGGTCGAAAACGGTAAGATAATTTCTCTAGTTGTCGATGGAACAGAAATTCTTACGGAATATTTTAATGAAGTTAAAACCGTTTTGAGTTGGGAATTTCGATTAAAATACGTTCTATGCACCTCCACTTGAATCGGAAGTGTCAAACGTAGAAATAACAGCTGAAAAATGCTCCGCCCCAAAGGAGACGGAGACAATGGATCCGAATCTTCAGTCTGTCGGCAAATTAAGCGTTCTCTCTGAAAGTTTCCTTTTCCTGGGTGGCGAGCGGAGAGCCGCTCTGTTTGCTCAGCACTCGATGGCTCAGTTCCTTAAACTGATGAGGAGGGAGGCGGCAAAGTCGCTATGGAAACCAGAATTGTACTTATCAACATCACCCTTCCTTTATACAGACGTTGATGCTGATCCCCTATCTTGGAAACCCAAATGGTAAATAGTGATTGTTTGACAAAATTTGACACTTTGAGATAAGAAGTGTATTCTTCATTCTTCAGACTAATCTTAGACCGTTAAATTCGTCTATAGCGAGTACGGGTGTAACGAAATCTGTAAAAATCACAGGTGGGAGAAAAGAGCAAATAATTGGTGCCCTCTTCTTGAGTAGGCCTCCAAACAGGTATTAAAGGGCAATATACTTTTTTTCTTTTATTCGATTAAAATTATTACACATTTTTTTCTTTAATAAAAATACGGCGAACAGATTACTCTGAAGTTTGTCTATTCGAGAGAGGAGAAAAAAAAAACTGAAAAAAATTAAAAAGTTGAATAGTCAAAAAAAAAAAAAAGATTTTTTTAAATTAAGAAAATTGCTTACTTATTTCAGTGGCAATTTTAATTTAAATGAAATTTTTGTACTTAAAACTTATACTGGCTGTAATTACAGTGCATATATATAAATACATGTACATATACACACACACATACGCATATTATATTTTAAAGTATTGTAAGATAGTAAAATTAAGAATATTAAATGCCACTGATATCCTCAATAATCAAAAAGAATAAATTTCTTACTAAATTAAATGACCTCTGAAGTATTTAGTACAGATATGAAAGCAATTAATAAGTTATAGCTTTAATAAAATATGAAAAAAAAAAAAAAAAAAAAAAAAAAACATCAAACTTGCATAACAATATTACTAGAATATTTTCTAAATTATTATAAGGAAATAAGACCATAAAAAGAGAGCGAACCCACAGAAAAATACCAAAAGCAAGTATGTATATATATATATATATATACTTGATTCATTTCGGGGTTCTTTTTTATTGTGGGTTCGTAATCAATCAATAAATTTCATGGTTTCATTGTTCTTTATTTGCTATGGGATTTTGCTTTTTTTTTTTTTTTCTTTAAATCCATGTGTCTCCTAATCTGGTCTTGGCAGGCTGGGGGAGTGTTGCCGGCGTAAAACTAGTTTAACCCCACAGGCAAGTCACAAGTCTTGCCGCTTGCCTCCTTCCTTCCTTTCTTGGGTTGTTTTTTTTTTTCCCTGGATTTCGATTTAGTTTGAGTTTTTCTTTTTTGGTTGAGTTGGTTGAGTTGGTTTGTTGTATCGTTTGTTTTGCAGGCTGTTAAAAATTAAATTTGGTTTCTTTAAATATGTGTATTTCATCCCCTGATGATTTTTTTTTTTTTTTTTTTTTTTTTTTTTTAAACCTTTCTGAACTTCTCCTACATAGAGAAATTGTTCATTCTTATTGGTCTTTGTGGTTTTGGTGATCTTGTGTCTGTTGCTTGGCTTCTACTGCGCTTAATGGGTCGTTATTGTTCATTACAGGGTTATCTCTTTTCACCTAGAAATATCGTCCTAGAGTCAACCTTCTTTTCATCAGAGTCTAATTACACGGTCCTATTTCAATTTTCAACAGGTATTGTTGTACAGTGGATTGGCGTCAGTGCTATTGTTGAACTTGATAATTGAATCAATTTGGGAAATTTTGTTGCTTTCTTTGTTTGGCGTGTGTATGTCTCTTTGGTGAATTGTTTGATTAGCTATTCTTCGTTCTCATTCTTTGCTTCTAATATGAAAAGGATTACATATATATATATATATATATATATATATAGTGAAGAATTTAAGAACGTTATAAAATTTAGCAATTAATAGGTAAATGATAATACCAACAACACTCAAATAAAACCAAAAATAAATTTAAAAAACTGGCGTACACACAATAGCAAGAAATTAAAACTTCTTCACACACCATAAATTTTAAATCAGCACAACCGGTTTCGAAAGGACGTAGCCTTTCTTCATCAGGTGCAAACACGTGCAACTGCCTTGGAGGCAAAAGCAAGAAGTCTTGCTTTTGCCTCCAAGGCAGTTGCACGTGTTTGCACCTGATGAAGAAAGGCTACGTCCTTTCGAAACCGGTTGTGCTGATTTAAAATTTATGGTGTGTGAAGAAGTTTTAATTTCTTGCTACTCAAATAAAAGTTATGCTAATTAAATTTAAATGTTAGCACTCAATTTTTTCTATGATTCATTTATAGCATATCAATTAATAGATAAATTGATTTTAAATTACTTACTTTAATGTTAGCAATTTGGAACATAGCACTAAGTCCAACAAGGTGTGATTTTTATCATGCGATATTCAAGAAAGTTATCAAACGAAAAACAAGAATTTTATAAAAAATATGAAAAAAATAACTGGAAATGAGAATTGGAATTGAAAATGCTCAAAAATAGAAGAATTCAATCTTCAGGGAACATGTCCTTCTAGAGAGATTTCGGAAAACTGTATAACTAATTCAAGCGAAAAATACAGTTCATATTCCTATCTTGCGACAAAACCCAAATTTAAAAAGGAATGAATTAAATTAAAAAAAAAAAAAAAATCATTAACACAACTCAACAATGAATTAAGACAGAAAAATAATATTTATCCACATGTCATTCAGACACCAAACTCAGAGAGTAGCACATAACAAGTTGCCAACAGAACTATTCTAATAAGAAAAAAGTGATATCGAGACCAATAGCGATTAATCGATAAAGGTTCCACAAATGAGTATATATATATATATATATATATATATCAATGTTGTAACAAAGAAGTAGAATTTAGAATAACAGATGAAAAAATGCACCGAAATCCTCAATAATTAAAATGAATTAAACTAAATAGCCACACTACATTACATTAATGATATATATTTATATACTATATATACATATTGTATTTTTTGTATGCTAAATTTTATCATGAATTACACTTCTAAACATTATATATATCCTTTTGGTTAATTTATCCCTTTTCACTTCTATTATTTGATGAATGTTTCTATTGGATTAATGGTTTTTGTGAACTATTATCTCATCGTTAGGCTTATGTGTTATGTTTGTGTCATTTCTCTTCTGCGTAAGTACTTCAACATGTGTTTTTACAACTCAATGTACTTAAATTAAATTATTATCGTGAGAATAATTTTATTCGAAATACATCTCATTTAAAATTTCATATGTTGGTATTTTCATCTATCTTTCATTTGCTGAGTGTTGCAAAGGAATTAAATTATTCAAATTATATATATATATATATATATAATTATTTCTAATATTTAAATTTAAAGAATATTTCCAGATTAAACAGTATGATCAATCCCAAAACTAATAGGAATTTGATTAAAATTGAAATAAAACAAGATGATCGGATATATATAAAAGCATGCTAGTTTCTTAATGTTATCAAGGGCATGGTAAGAAAGCAAAGCATGCAAAGTAAATGGCGTATAATAATTTGAAAATGTAATTCCAAGCCTCATAATCGTAGTAAGCATGATAAGACAATTTTCTGAAGAATATGTAATTTTCATTTAATTTTGATTATTTATATGTATAAAGTTACAAAGAGAGAATAAGCTAAATTTCTCTTTGTTCCATGCCTAAACCATTTACTAACTTAAAGAGAGAAAATTAACTTAAATCAACTAAAAAATATTAAATTAATTAATTGAAACTATGACTGAAGGAATCAGCTAAAAAAGTTCACTCACAATATCGCCACATATAGCCATTAGTTGCATTTTACAACAATAAATCACGACTATATATATATATTCTTTAAAAAATGATCAATCTGTATAAAATAGGCGTCAAAGGCAGCATTAAAAATTATACAAAAGCTATTTTACTTTAAATAAATGGAAATGAATAGGCGTGATAATTTGAATAAGTAGGCGTAATCACATAACACAAACGAAAATGCAATTCCAAGGAAAACTGTACATTTAAACCATAATGTCTTAGAATTGTACTGCCGAGTTCTGCAAAGGTGCTATGTTTCAAGCCGTACAATCGTAACAGGCATGATAATACAATTTTCTAAAGAATATGTAACTTTCATCGAAGTTTGGTTATCTCTCTCTCTCTCTCTCTCTCTATATATATATATATATATATATATATAAAGTTTATATGAGTATGTATGTGTGCACATTGACCAAGTAAATATGTTGCACACTGATCTAAATTTTCTCTTAAAAACACCTTGACGGATTTTTATACACGTGAAACTCAATAGAAACTAATATCTTTGTAACTGATATCTTTGGTGTTATGTCATTTTCTAATAAATGCCATATTTATGCCATACTTTTTTTTAATGATTTTTAACTCATATCTCATTTTTTATTTAAGTTTCTTACAGAAATAGATGATTATTAATTTTTATATAATTTTAATTTAACTAATTGGTTTTTCAAAGTTTTCAATGTCCCAAATTATTTCCACCCAAAAATTATTCATATTGAGATTTAAAATTGGTATTTATTGTTTCTAAATTAAATAATAATAGCAATAATAGTAATATTAATAAAATAAAGATCATTATTTCGATTAGCTTTTAGTGTCTAATATACACATTTATAGACTATCAGTGAAGAAGATAAAAAAGGAGAACTTTCTCAATAGAGTGGTAAATTGCGTGACATGATCCATTACCAGTAGTATCCCTCGCTATATTTTTAACTACGTATTTAATTTTTGTTGAATTTATTTGGATTGTCAGAAAATATACTATAGATACTAGTAATAATTAAAACTAAATATATACTAAAACTAAATATATATTAAAACTAAATATATACTAAAACTAAATATATATTAAAACTAAATATATACTAGTAATAATTAAAACTAAATAAAACTAAATATATACTAGTAATAATTAAAACTAAAACGCATTTAAATAAACTCGCACCAGTAGACCTCAATATATTGATTTTTTTTCTTTTCTGTTCTTCTTCTTCTTCTTCTTCTTTTTTTTTTCCCTCTGTAAATGCAAACGAACCATAAATTCTGCTTATACTTTTCAGCTAAGAGAAGTTATGCTGCATTTTTCTATGCAGCATATCATTTTTTTTTTATAACGATGTTGTAGTAAAACAGTATTAAAGTACAGGGTGATTATAATTAAAGTTACAATTTCAAAACTCTGTAATTTTAAAACTAACGGTCAAAATGACTTGATATTTTACCAGAACAATCGTGAGGCAATGGAATTTTGTTTTCCGAAGGAAAAAAGTATTTATAAAATATGCCTATAGATGGCGCTGTCAAGGTAATCTCAAAAGAAATGCCGAAATAGGTTCGTTATATACAAGAAAGTCGTTATAGTCCATTTCCTCATCAGAGGCACTTCAAGGCCACGGAATTCACAGAGGGAGATCACGTGAATGAGATCACGTGCTCAATTCCATCCAGTGAGATATCGTTGTTTCTTCAGTAACCTAGCAACGGACGGGGAAAGTGAAATGACAGTTCATCTGAGCGTGGCCTTGAGGCGACTGCGTAAAGGAAATAGAGTATAGTAATAGAATAGAATAGCAGAAAACAATAGACTTTAAAGGTTTACGACAACTTTTTTTTAGCAAAAAGACAAGAATACGTGTTTACAGCGGAAACAGTGATAGTGACAAGAGAAAAAGAGAAGCTTCATGAAACAAACATCGTACGAATGATTAGCGGTACATTTTGGAACTTTTTTTTTTCCTTTGCCAAACAAAATTCCATTTCCTAACAATTGTTCTGGTTAACTATCAAGTCATTCTCAACGGTAGTTTTAAAATTATAGCGTTTTGAAATCATAACTTTAATTATAATCACCATGTATGTACTTTAAACATTTATCAGCCATAGACAACCATATACTCACCTTTATCTTTACATTTTCTCCTTTAGAAAAACGATAAGTGCAATATCTACTTTCTAAAACTGTATGTTATTTGTTTGAACTGTAAAAAATAGGTTCTTAAAAATAAGTATATATTGTCTCAAAATATCTCCGAAACAATATATACTTAAATTTGAAAACCCGTGTACTCATTTTTGAGTACATTGACAAGTCAAACATGGGGTTATTGGGGTTATTATTGGTCAACCCCATTTTTGAGCATGTCAATATACTCAAAAATGAGTACATGGGTTTTGAAATTTAAGTATATATTGTTTCGGGGCTATTTTGAGACAATATATACTTATTTTTAAGATATTTATGTAATATTATACTTTTATATACTTTTAAGATACTTTTATACTATTATACTGTATACTTATATACTTATGTACTATTTTTTACAGTGTGCTTTCTCAAAAAAGTAAGCAATACGTTTATCCCTAATTAGAGTAGAATTTCTTGAAATAAATCATTTTTGAGTTAAACTAATATTTTCTTCTTTCTGTCAGAATGAGTGCCCTACAATCATACTAATTACAGATGAAGATACTGTATATTTCAATTACTGCAATAAAACATGAATATTTTAAATGCCACCAACTGACCATACGATACATGAATTACAATTTTATATGCATACATACTACCTTTCCATAAATGATCGGACACTTTCAACTTCTGTCTTCTTTTCAAATATTTCAAAAAATATTAGACGAATCATCTCGAAACTGCAGGAGTGTAAAGAACGTATTACACCTCGTATATTTCAGTGAAAGGTTTGTCCCTAAAATAAAAGGAGGACCAGTAAATAATTAAATGAAAATGAATATGTTTGGGATCACCCTATAAAACGAAATGTTTGAAATGCAATCTGGCTGTAGTATGTGATTATGAGGTTCCTTTTTATTATCTGTATAAATTTGTATGGGGTTACCACATATATTCATGGAGATATAACTGTTTCTTCAAAAAATTAAAAAAAAAAAAGTGACTTTTTTAACTATAACACGCAAGGTGCGAAGTCATTTTCAGGAAACTTGACACACAACATTAGACGCAAAATACTGCAATCAGAATGCAAAGTTATTAAATATCTAATGAAATATGAGCACTTTTACTAAATAGCTTTTATTTACACATGGGCAAGCTTTAGCGATATTTCATTTCCGCAATTTAATAGATAGATGTATTGAGTTCCTTATTATAAAACCCCAAACAAGCATCGTGTAAATTCAAACAGTTATACGCGGTAGAATGAACTGCTATTTAGCTCCTTTCGTAAAAGCAGCTAAACTATAAGGGGTTTTACTCACATTTTTATTTTGATTTAATCAAAGGTAATACAGTAAAACCTCTCTAAGTTGGACACCTACAGTTCCACGAAAAAGTGTCCAACTTAGAGAGGCGTCCAACTTATAGGGATGCTTACATTTTTCGATTTGATTAAATGGTATTTATATAAATTGTATTAAATTGTATGCCTTTTAACTTTTAATAATCACATTTAAATATAACATAATTAAGCATTCATAACTTAAGTTACAAAAAATAATTAATTTGCCAATTTAAAATCTAAATTTAAATTGGTGTGTTGTGACCATTATAATACTTTATTCTATATATTTTTTTATATAAGAGCGCCACCTAGTTTTCATGCACGAAAATTTAATCAATATAGTTTCTCACAACAAAGATTTTGCATATGCATTTTGGTGCAATTTTATCCACTAGGTGCTGAGATAGTCATATGGAAAGTCGCAGAATGTGATAAAAGTAGTACCACCTGTCCTCTAATATATATCCGCTAACATTCATTTTCACAATGTCATCTCACATATGAAATTTGGTGAATTTATTCGCTATAGAAACTGAGATATAGCTTTCTTATGAACGGAAAACTGCAGCATTGTAGTGACACGTGACACCTGTCGGTTGGAATGCATCCAAATTGAATCAGCATCGTTTTTCACTATAATTCTCTCACATATTAAGTTTAAAGCAAATTATACACTCAAGTTAAAACTTAGTAGGGAAAGTGAAATGGACAAATAAAAAGGAAACCGAACAACCAAAATGTATTGTCTAATGCCCATTTTAAAACAGTCTAAGTCAAAACATGCCAGTAGACTTTCTGCTGGATATTTCCAGAAGAAAAGGACAAGAACAATGCATGCAAATCAATAAACGAAATACTATTACATTATGCGCTAAACTGCAGTAATTTTTTAATGTTTCAACTGAAGAACAGAAATATTTTTTATAAGATAAAGACAGAGGTGAATATATCTTGATAAGAAACATTGCTTTTTAAATATTTACTGCTTTTTCTAAGAGGGATAAGTAAAATTTCTAAAAAAAAAGTGAGAAAATAAAAGTTTTTTTCCTCTCTCATCGGGTAAAAGTGTCCAAATTAGGGCAGTAGTTGAATGTCCAACTTCCAAGTTAAAGGGGTGTCCAACTTATAGAGGCTGGGCATAATGTAAATCCTATGGATACATTCCGTTCTGACGTTCTGAGAAAGAGTGTCCAACTTAGAGGGGTGTCCAACTTGACAGGTTTCACTGCACAATGTTTCCTGATTGTAAATAAATATTGAGAAAACCCCCTTACCATTTTCCTTATTTTTGAGAAGAATTGAAATTCAGTTCATTCTGTCGTGTACAACCTATTGAATTTTCATGATATTTGCTTGGGGTTTTCATATAAGTAGCTCAATACTATTGGCTTTTATATGTTCTGCAAAAGAGATTTCGTTAAAACTTGTGCATGAGTAGTTAAAAATTATTTAGTAAAACTGCTCGTATTTCATTAGATATATAATATTTTTGTAACCTGATTGCAGTATGCTGTGTCTAATGTATTATGTCAAGTTTTCTAAAAATGGCTTTGCACTGGCATGCAATCGTTACAAGCATACCTTGCGTGTAATCGTTAAAAAAGTGACTTTTTTTTTTTTTTTTTTTTTGTAATTTTTAAAAGAAACAGTTCTATCTCCATGAATATATGTAGTAACCCCATGAAATTTTATATGATAATCTCATAATCACATGCTACAGCCAGATCCCTTTTCAGGAATTACTGTTTACAGTGTGATCCCAAATATTTTCATTTTTATTTAATTTTTTACTGTTCCCCTTTCGCTTTCGGGGTAAAACTTTCGCTGAAATTTATATTGTATAACATGTTCTTTATACTCTTGCAGTTTCAAACTGAGTAGTTTATTAATTTATCAGACATTTGACAAAACGTTTAAAATCGAAAGTGTTCCGTCATTTATGGAAATGTAGTGTGTATATATATATATATATATATACAGTCGGCTGTAAAATTATTCGAGCACTAGCTATTAATTCCTATATTAAAAAAGTACACTTAAGACTGTTTTGTTAAATAAATCCTTGTCGAATCATGTTCTTAGACTGACTAAGTACATGACTCGATAAGGATTTATTTAACAAAGCAGTATTAAGTGTACTATTTTTAGACAGGGATTATTGCTAGTGCTCGAATAATTTTACAGCCGACTGTACAATCGGCTGCAAAATTATTCGAACACTAGCCAATAATTCCTATATTTAAAAAGTACACTTAAGACTGTTTTGCTAAGTAAATCCTTGTCGAATCATGTTCTTAGACTGATTAAGAACATGACTCGACAAGGATTTATTTAACAAAGCTGTATTAAGTGTACTTTTTTTTGGCAAGGATTATTGCTAGTGCTCGAATAATTTTGCAGCCGACTGTATATATATATATACATATATAGTAAATAACTATAAAAAGAAAAATAATAATGAAACCAGACAGATAATTAACCCAAAAAAAATTGAGGATATCATATTTAGGTATACATACAGTCGGTAACAAAAGTGTCCGAACACTAGCAAAAATTCCTATATAAAAAAAGTAGAGTTAATGCTATTTTCTTAAATAAATCCTTGTCGAATCATGTTCTTAGTCACTCTAAGAACACGATTCGACAAGCATTTATTTAACAAAACAGTGTTAACTCCTACTTTTTTACATAGGAATTTTTGCTAGTGTTCGGACACTTTTGTTACCGACTGTATCTTCTAATTTCTGCATTTAGTATATAAATTCAGTTTTAAAATTGTTTAGTTAATTAATTTTTGGTTTTTAAATCTTTTAGATGGGCCCTCCGTGGCCGAGTGGTTATGTCGCCACACTGCTAATCGCCTTCGAGCGTAGGAGAGCGGGTTCAATTCCCGCGCTGGCCCTGGGTGTTTTTCCAATTCTTCGTCCTGTAATTCCGTCATGTGCTATCTGTCCTTATCTGACGAAGATTTATAAGCGGACTTACAGTCAAGCACACAAATCTGATGTATATGTGTTATCAATAAAACAATCTTTTAGATATCCTCTTTAATTATATATATATATATATATATATATATATGTGTGTGTGTGTGTGTGTGTGTGTATATATATATGTAACATTGAGGACTTTTGATGAGTAGAAAATCATTACTATTGTTAGTATCAAGTATGACAAACTTACTAAATACTACTAAAAAAAAAGAATATATTTTTCGAAGCATTAACGTTTATAATGAGGTGATAAAAATATATGATGGAAAATTTATTTTATATTATGTGTTTTAAGAAACATATGTAATATGAAGTTAAAGAATAATGCAACTTTTTAATTTAGGAATTCATTTAAGTTGAAAGGTATCGTATATGTTTATTATATTCGTTAAAACTTACGAAAAAGTTCCAAAATGTTAGTAATATTATTTTAACAACTTTTGTCGAATTAATTTATAAGCTACGTTAAAAAATTTGCTTCTTATCGGGAACTTCATTTGAATTATTTTCTCTAATTTGAAAATATTTTGTTATTTAAAAAAGCTCATTGGATTCACATAATTTTACTTTATAGATTAAAAGAAACAGAAATAAATCCTAAATAATATAATTTATCATGCTTCAAAGACATTAAGAACGTCTAATTAATCAGTTCCTCTATGAAATCGTAGTACATTTGTAGCCAAGAAGTAGCGCCATTACGTGGGTGGCCCAGGTCCGATTCCAGGTGAAAATAAGAGATTTTTTTTTTTTTTTTTTTTTTGAGACGCAAACAACTTTACTCAAATTTCATTTGATTATTTTAACTTAGAAACAAATTGTTTAAAATAAATCAAATCTAAGTTTTTTTACAATGGTTCAATGATTTGAGTGGAATTTACTCAGCATGAGAAGTTCTCTTTCAATACGACAAATAGGTGAAAAGTAACTCAAATTTCCATTCGGTTTTGAAAGCGTAGAATATAAATAAAGAGCATCTTATGTACTGAACTTTTATGACAAACAGCAATAATTTTGCAATCTATTGCATATTCACGAGTACACAGTATGAACTGAAGTCTTTTCAGCTTTTGAAAAAAAAAAGGGGGGGGGGATTAATTTACCAGTAAAAATTGTATTAGAATGCTTTATTTTACGATTTAAAATATCTAACTTCTACGCTTATGCTTATGCTAGTTAGATCACTGATGAAATTCTTTTAACCCTTTCCGGCACAGTGTTGCAGCTGCAGCAACACCTAATTTTAATTCTCAAGTGCAAAAATTCATCCCAGAAATTTTTTATAGCATTTTTTCTTCTATAATATAGAGGTAAATCTTCATTTATCTTTTGTCTTCTAATATTGTTCTTGAATTCCGGTGGCTGTTGATTTAAAATGAGCAGAATCACTCTGTGCCGGAAAGGGTTAAGCATTTCTTGGGTAATGAAATTTTACTTTTGATTTCACTCAATTACCTAAGGCAACAACTTTATTGAGACGCTGCATCCTAAAATTTTTTTAATATGTGTTGTGTCTATGGATAATTATTGGAAACTAACTTGAAAGCAAATTTTCTCGGGTTTATTAGGTTACGGTCACGATTTGCGGAATTTCTGTATGGGCTCTACTTTTCATCGTTTTGCAAATGACGTAGACATCATGAAGTCAATTGAGTCTGGGTTGGTTGAAAATGGCCTTAGCGATACTTTATAAATCATCTTCAACAGAAGCGCCTGTTCGTGCACATAAGGTTGTTAGAGATGCTAGCGTACCTTTGAGGTTTACTATCAGAGTGAAAACTTAATATAATGGCTTAATTTTTCTTGAATTAACTTACTAGAATTTCCATGCTGTTTAAATGGCCTTCCATTAATTAAAAATGCAGTTACAGAAATTCCCTAGATATCATCAAATATGTGACAAGAGATTCTCCAAGTAATCTGGGTTTGTAACATTTTTTTGTAGAAAATCATTCCATGACTGTTCTTGAACATAGTACGAAAAATGTTGGTCATACCATTTCGAGTAAAAAATAAAGTTCAATAATAAAGGATTGGATTAAGAAAAGTATTCTAAGAATAACTTAATCAATTTCAAATTTTCTTACGTTCCCTTGGCCTGAATTTGTGGAATTAATAGGTCGTTAATTAAGCTATTGTTTTATGTGTTCGTCATTTTTTCATCGGAACTCAGCTACAGCAGTTGGTAGAACAACTGTGATTTTCTTTTCTGAACAATCTTGTTAAGGTAAAACTAATATATTGTGTGCTGCATTTTGTGTACTTAGCAGATAAGATTATGAACCTATTAAAGTATAAAATCGTTTCCTTTGTTTATAGATTTGTTATAGATTTTTAGCAATTAACTGTGTAAAATACTATAATAAACTTTTTGGTACTATCTGTACACCTAACAATGTGGAAATTCAATCGCGAATGTAAATAGTGAATTTACTGGAGGTATGATCATTGATGTGCTTGGTTGTTTTTAATATTGTGCTTCTGATCGACTAACAAGCGAATAACAACTATAATTATGTGAACCGTACACTGTAAAAAATTTTGGTAACGGTACTATTACACATCGGATACGTTCTTGATTTTTATAAGTTTGGAGCAGGCTCCTGAGAATACCAAGATTTCTTCCATGAAACGTTCCTGATTTCAGGAATGTAGTATTATTTTGAATGAGTGTATATTTGGTGGTTACTGATATATTTCCAGGGACATTACTGGTAAATATTGGGCACATTAGCTGCCCAAAATTTCCCGGGAAAGTGCTGGAATTTTTTTTACAGTGTATTTGAAACTTGGAGAAACTTCTAGTATTCAACTGTGGGTTAGCTTATTTTTTCGAAATTCCGTTCAGGCCTACTTTTCTATAGTTTTCAACAGTTTTCTAAAAAGATTACGTTAATAACCATAATCTCTTCAAAATTAATTAGGAATTTAATTTCAAAATAGTGTCCCTCATAATTAGTTTTATTTAAACGCACAATTTCATATACAATTTTCTCCAAACAAGAGAAATATTAAATCTGTCTCTCTGGTTTGATTTGCTATATTCATTCTTGAAAAAAGAAAATTAAATGCATATTGAAGTTTTCCAAACTATATATAATCAATGGTACTATTTCATCTACAGTGTCAGAGAAGGATGCATCTGGTACCCGAATGGTTTGAATTCTAGCCTTCATTTGCTAGGTACGTGTTCGAGTTCTGGTTCAGACATGGATGTTTAAGGTGGTTTGGAATCTACTTTATGTTGTAGGTTCCGGTCTAAGAGCCTTAATGTGCAAAAAAAAAAAAAAAGAAGAAGAGCGGTCACCGCAAATCAAATATAGATAAGGATAAAATTGAATATTATTTAGTCTTGTAAAATTAGGATTCGTTAATATCTCACTGTGTGCTAGAGCTGTGTGTAACATCGCCTAAGGATTGATTTGATCTTCAGTTTAATGTTTGCAGCTTAAATCCATTTCGCTTTAAAGAAGAATAAAATTTTATACTGAGCGGGGAAGTTAATTTTGCGAAAACTGCTAGTACTGTTGTTTTATTTCACATTTTAGCTGAATGTTTTGATTCAAGGATCTCCTGGTTCGTTCATTTGTGTGCTTAGTAATTATGTTTCAGTCTTCCCAAATTCCCGTAGAGAATCCCATCTTATCCAGAAGTCAAGTTCGAAAAAAAAAAAAAAACTGTGGCTCATTACTCGAGATGTTAGAAAAGCAAGGGAATTTCATCAGCGCTCACAACTCTAGAAGATGATGATGATGTTAGCAGTGCTTTCAAAAGGGGGTGAGGGAAGATCTAGAACAAAAAGAAAAGTGGGAACAATGCTTTCCATTTAGCTGACTCAAGTTCTGCTGATTTGAGCGCGGTTCAAGCAGGGTACCGCAGTGAGCTTCAGCCCAGCCAATCAGAAAGGCCGCTCCTCTCTAATCTGGTCACGAGCTTTTGCGGTCTGATCTGTTAGAAACTACAGAGGGCTTGCTTGCCAACAGGTGATTGGTGGTGGAAGATTCTGTGAGAAAGATAAACAAGGGGAAAATTAGAAAAGTTCACTCTCATCAATAAACTTTAAAGTTTTAATAAAAATCGTCTACACCGAGGCGTGTTATTATGAAAGAGGAAGCTTCGCTTCCAGCTATTGTTGATAGCAGAGTGACTACAAAAAATTTTGAACCGGGATCTTTCGGTGCTTCCTTTTTTTTTTTTTTTTTTTTTTTTAAACCAATCGATTCCTTAGAGAATCGAGATATTTTCAAAGATAGTGTTCCGGCGCCAGTTTTAAAAGTCCCTGTACTCAAGGGACTTGTACCAATTAATAAATTCGTAAAGTATTTGCCGACCTTGTCCCCTAACGTTTCTATCGCGCCTGGTCTTTTGTCTTGCCTCCAAAACTTCCTTCCTCCCATGTGGAGAATAATCTTTTTTTAAGCACACATTTTTTTCCTTTGTTTCATTTTTTCAGAATTGTCTGCTTTTTTTTTTTTTCTTTGATTCAGTCAAACAAAAAATATTTTTTTCGATCTTTCTTTTTTAGCAGTAATGATTTTCTCCTCCCGCAGTTTTCTAATAATGTTTTCCTTTCTGCTCCTATCTACTTTTTTCCCTGCTTGATGTTTCTTCGTTCAATTTTATTTCTTATAAAGAAGTTGATTTTTTTTTTCTCTTGATTACTGCTTTCATGGATGATATTTTTTCAGCGGCCAAATTTATTCGCTTTTTTTTTTCTAATAACTTTCCTCATTCTTTTTGCCTAAAGAGCTCTCATTTTTTTAACCCTCTATTCCATTCAAGCTTTTTCTCCCATTTAGAGACTCTTTATTATTTTTCTTCGGAAACCAATCCTAAAGCGGGGAATAAATTAGTCTTTTTTTTATCCAAGCGCTTTTGATTATGCCTAATTGTAATTAGTTCCCGAATAGAGTATTAAACTTTAGCCCCTCAGGAATCTTTTAAGCATTTTTTTCCACCTTAACTGGAATTATGTTAAAATTTTTCTTGGCAGCGTCGTAGCTCACGCTTTATTATTCGTCTTTGTTTGAGAACTAATATTAGCTATATTCTACACATCTGAATATCGCGTTTGGATCTCATTAATAATTTAAGAATCATCTTCCACGTAGTGATTAATGTTTTCATTTTTTTTATTTCGCACCTTTTATTTCAGATAAATAACATATGCATATCATGTTTTAGTGCTCGCATTCATCAAGCTGTTGATTAACTCAACACTGTTTACTTATTCAATGCGTTCATCGGCTATTTTATTGTTTCTTTTTCTTTTTTTTTCTTTTTGTTTTTTATCATTTGAAAGTCGATCGTTGCAGTTTAGAGAGTTCGCTTATTTCATTAATACTGTCAACATTTCTGATACATGAACGGTTTTAAAATGTACTCTTTAGTAAAGGCTCAACAAATATCTCTTAATTATAAGACTATTATTGGATATTTAATTTAAAATCTTGTGTACTTTTTAAAAAATAAAATCAGTACACTTTGATTTTGTTGATAAATGTTTCAAAAGAAAAGAAAAGATTTTTTTTTTTTTTGTTTATTTTTTTAAAGATGCTTTGAAACAACTTATTCAAGAATGTGATGAAATTGCTGCTTCTTTTTAGCTACCTTTAGTATTTTCTCTTTTTAAATTATTCAAAAGTTTATTAGTTTTATGTGTATTTTATTAATAATATATATATTTTTTTTTCGAAGCGTATAATGCATATATATACGCATCTTGATATCAATAATATTTAATCTAGACGAATAATAATAATAATAAAAAAAGTTAAAATTGCCTAAATAGTTAAAGAAAATGTATATAAATGAAAATATTAAGAAAAAAGAAAAATAACTTCTATAAATTTTGTAAAACTGAAATTTTAATCAAACATGTGAAATCTATTTATTAAATTGCACAATTTCTATATTATAGAAATTCTATGAGACAGATACATCTACGTTACTAAATAATTGTGTAGATGTAAAAATTAATGTCAAGATTTTCTTTTCCCTTTTAACTGTAAATTTTTATTATTTGGTTTTAGATAAAAATTAAAAACTCCTCATTCTGAATAAATTAATAATCATCTTTTAGTATATATCTTTGTGTTTATATACTCTAAATATGAATGTGCTAAGAAGAAAATGAAGATAAAGCATATTGTAAAAAAAAAAAAAAAAAAAAAAAAAAAGAATCATTAAATTAAACCAAATTTTAGTTCTACAGCCAAAACCATAAGATGGGGCTATATTTTACTAAAATATATTTCTATCTAATGATTGATGTTTTGCAGTATCAAGTTTTTTAAATAAATTATTATTTATTGCTTTAATAAGAATTTTAAATTATTGTATGTATTTAATTTCTTCACATATTTTGCAGAATTTTCTTATTCTATTGACAACAAACCAAAATATATACAGCAATTAACAAATCGATATCCCATTCTCATGTACTTGACGCCTAATATTCTAGGTTTTCGTCTCTTAAAAAAAAAAAAAAAAAAAAAAAAAAAAAAAAAAAACTATCTTATGACACTTAAAATCGATTACTTTTATTTAAGCGATTTAAATATAACACCTTTTTTTCCTTAAGGGACTACTTCACCTAGTTTGATCGTCAGTGAAAATCCCTTCTTACACTATGGAGAAATTTCTTTTTCTTTTCTTTTCTTTTTTTTTTTTTAATTTAAATTACTTCTTACCTAATGTATTTTTTTTAAATTCAGTTTTCCCATTCAGAAAATTCACAACCATTAAAATGTTTCTCGTTCTTCAAAAATTATTTTTTTTAATTTTGAATATTTCGTTTCAAAGCAGTTAAACACAAAAAACTGACTATATATAAAAAAAACTGATTATATATATATATATATATATAATTTTGGAAAATGATAAACATTTTAAAAGTTGCGAATTTTCTACATGTGAAAACAGAATTAATATATATATATTAGGTAAGGAGTAATTTTTTTAAAAAAATTTCTCCATAGAATAACATGGGGTTTGACTGCCGGTCAAATAGGTGAAGTATCCTCTTAAGGGTCCTCGATTGACAAATACCTTCCTTTCTCCTTCCCCATGTAATCCAATGGGATTCTGTTGCTTTGTATTATCAGAATATCTCTTTAAAAATAAAGTTTTTCGAATTCCTTTTTTTAAATTCTACTCTTTGTACATGTCATCTTTTATCTTAGTAAGCGATATGCTATATATATATATATATATATATATATATTTCTTTTGGAGATTAAAAATTGGACCCTTAAGTTTGCTTCTATACATATAATAAAATAAGATGCTTGTGTGTGCGAGTGTGTGTCATTATGTATGTATGTCCGGAGCATTTTAGAAAACGGCTGATCGCAGAGCTACTCGAATTTGCATGGAGTTTCGAAATGACCTCTCCTGATGCACCTCGAAGCCCGGTGTTCTAATTTTTGATTAGTTTTCTTTTAATTAGAAGTTATTTTTTATTTTATTTTTATTTTATTTTTATTTTATTTTATTTATTTATTTATTTTAATTGAAATTTGATTTTGCCATACTGTTTTCGTGTCACGCTAAAAAACAAGGCGTTTCCATTTAAAAGTAAATGTGAGGTAATCATTTTGTTGGTTAATTGCTCAGTCTGTTAAAATGTCAAGTTGTTAATGTGATGGTCGTGGGTTCGATACTCGGTGGGGGATGTGTTACATTTTTTGCAGATAATTAACAGATAAAATGTCAATTGTAAAAGAAAATATTTCATTGTCTACACAGTATCCTAAGAAATTCTGATTAGTTCTTTTAAAAGCTTTCTTTTAGCCACTAAAACGCACAAAATAAAAATTTAAGTGAAAAAAAAAAAAAAAAAAAAAAAACACTGGAGCCCTAAAAATCATAAAATAAATATTTATTCTTGAAGAGATATGGCTATAAAAAATCAACGTGCCATCAATAAGTAAATTTTAAAGAAAAATATAAATGCGCCACTTTTTCAAGCGATGAAATATTTTAACTAATCGAAATATTTTAAAAAGCATTCGAGAACAACATTAGAGATTCTTTTTATATTTGTTAAATTTTTAATTTTTGATTTTTGATTTTTGATTTTTTTTTTTTTTTAATCAAAATATGAAAATAATTTTCTGACAATAGCTTGAAAATTATCCATTTAAATATTAGTTTTAAATTTAATTGTTACCAAAAAAGTTCTCTAGTTCATTGTTTTCGACAAAAAAAATAAATATATTTTCACGCGAATAATGAAATTTTGCTACTGAATAATGAAACTAAAATATTTAATAGATGTTGAGATACAGTCATCCTTGAAATCGTAGTTCCTAAATTATAACAAATCTACCTTTTGCCGATAAATACCGAAACTGAAGTACCCAGAATAGACCTTTCTACAGGCAGTGGTAACCTGGATCCGATGTAGTGCGGGCGGAAAAAGACCTGCCGTTGACAGCAGATACCCGAAGCTAGGTTTAGGGCAATTTCAATGTAGTTTTTTTTTTTTTTTTTTTTTTTAGTGTTTATTTATAATGTAATATAAAAAATAAACCATGATTCGATTCTTTTGAAAAATCATTTAAATATAGTGACTAGCGAGGCGGGCGTATCCTGCTAGTAATTATATAAAATATTTATTTATTTTTTATTTTACTATTATTATTATTTTTTTTTTATTGCTCTTTAAAAAAAAAAAAAGCGACATTTTCGAAGAATGAAATTCAAAAATAGAATTTTAAAATTTTTGAAAGAGATATCATGATAAGGCCAAGCAACAAAAATTTCATTGAATTACATGGGGAAGGAGAAAGAGAGGGTGTCTGACTACCAAGAAGCTTTAAATCTCTGTACTTTTTTCAACTGCATTGCATTATTTCTGCGATATAATAATATCTAAAAATTCGGTTCGTTATATTCATTTTTACGTACATTTTTTTTTTTTTTTTTTTTTTTTTTTTTTCTGAGACATAAACTATTGATTTCAGAAAGGGTTACAAACTGTTGAAAAATTAACCAAAAACTATAAAAATGATTATTTAGGTGTAATTGAAAAAATAATTAATGTATTTTGTTAGTATTCGTTTGTACAATACTTTGTTAATGACCAAACATACGTACATATTTTTAATTATACCGTTTTGGAATATTAACGAATAATGTAATTATAACAAATTCCTATATATTTACATGCTTTCTTTTGCAGCTATTAGGAACAGTTTGACTCAACAGAAAATTTCTTTTTATACTGATAAAGTGTTATTATGAAATTAATATGTAAAAATGACAACATCAACGATCTATATAACGAGTTTTATGTGACAGAGTGCACAAATGATATTTTAACACTTTCGCGACCGCATGTTTCTGTCTTTTTGACAGCAAAGTCCGCCTGTGGACCTTATTCTCCCAAAATATAATATTTCAAAACAATTTTTTTTTATTACATTTATAATACAAATGGATATACATTATAATGGTACGCAATCAAACCAAAAAATTTGTATCCATAGTATATTGATTGTACAAATATGAATATTGGGTATATTCTTAAGGAATGAATAACATAGACATGTCGAAAGAAACGCCCACTGATGGAGTTACAGATTTTCAAATGACGTGAATCTACGTCAGCGGTCGCGAAAGTGTTAATAGTAAAAATGCAACGGAGGACTGGTGCTGAAAAGTAATCATATAGAAACTTTAAAAAAAATTACCATAAATTGCAATAAAACACGCAACAATTGTTTCAGGTCGAAATAAAACACAACCCCGTCATGCGAAAAATATAGGCACGAGTACTGCAAATTAAAGCGGTAACGCACAAAACTGAAATCAGTGATGAGCTAAATTCAATAAAAGTGAAAGTAAAATAAATACTGGAGTGAGACAAGAATAAAAAATTAAATTAAACAAAAATATAAATATGAAAATAATAAAAAAAATTAAAGAAATAATATATGGAGAAAAAAAAATAAATCTCTTTTTAATTTTCAATTTTTATATTTTATTCTTGTCACACTTGTTTTTATTTTGACTTTCTGTTTTATTTATTTTAGCTTGTCACTGAGCGCAGTTTTGTGCGTTGCTGCTTTGTTTTGCAGCACTCGTTTCTACTCTGTTCGTCTGACAAAGAGTCATGTTTTACTTAAACACGAAACAAATTTTGCGAGTTCTTTGCGTTTTATAGTGTTTTCTCAAGGTTTCTATCAGATAAAAAAGGATTAAATGTGAAGAAATTTGAAAGAATAAATCTGCTAGCAGTAATAATTTAATTTTAAGATAAAATATCATATTAATAAAATAGTTTTGATTAAATTTACAAAGTTACTCTTAAAACTTCATCGAATCTATTCATATATTAATTTTTTTTATTAAGATGAAGAAAAGTTGTATGTACGATAAAAACACAACTTAAACGAAGAAAGAATAAGACTAGCATTTTTCTTTTGTGTTATTTCAATCATTTCAATTCTGTTTAAAAAAAATGACAGTAAGAAATAAAAGAACAAAAAATGATAAAAAAAACAAATGCATAATAAAACGCTATAGATTTTAATAGCTGTTTACAAAAATGTTTTATGTAAGTCTTTCCCATGCAGTTCATTCTAAACTGTATCACTTTAAAATCGTTTTAATTGAGTGAAGAATTTACAGCTAAATTAATTAATGGGATAGGGCTAAATTTAAGAGTTAGATTTTCAGCGGTATGAGCGCCTGAGCAGATGATATTCTCCAAAACATATACGAAGAAAGTCTTCAACAGAGGTAGTTTGATAACCGTTATACCTTCAGTGAAATATTAGAATTAAGGTAGATGCATTTATCATTGTAGCTATCACTACAGTGTTAAAAATTCTGTGCTAGATTGCATCGAGAATTTGCGCTCATTAGATTCAACCCTTCATTTTATAACTATTTCATAAAATCTTTTATCATTTTATCTTTATTTTAAATCATTTTATCTTTATTTTGCACCATTAGCTTACAAAAGGGATTAACCGCATTTAACATTTTGCCATCTTACAGTTGCGGCAATAGAAGCGCTGATATTTAATTTATTGGAGCGAAAAAATTTTAAGAATGTAATTGAAATGGAAAATACATTAAAATATTCAAGCATTTTTTCGAAAGAAGGAAAATTTTTGATCAATATTGGTCAATAGGCATCAGGCATAGCTGCCCTTTTAAATTAAAAAGACCTAGCTCTAACCTTTTTAAAATGCTTTTTTGTAGCATTTCCGAGAACCTGGATTTAACGCCTATATAAATTTGAATATAACTCATCCATTTATTGGATTTAGAGCTTTTCAATGTCCTAAAAAAGTAAATTATTTTATTGATTAGAAAACGCTACAAAAAAAAGAGAAGAAAATAAAGAGTTAAGGCTTTTTAATTTTCAAAGGCAGATTGTCTTTACTTAATTTGCTTGTACTTTTACCTTAGAAAGTATCTTAGATGCATTTTAGAAATATAAAAATGTCACAATTTGCGTACATAATCAAGCATAACCATGAGAAATGTGTGAAAATAGAGAAACCTTATTACTCTCTAAAAGTGGAAAGGGAAAATTCTCTCAAATTGAGCCATTTTTCACTCAATCGACATGATGAAGGGCAACTTCTCACGTTGAGAGAAATCCTCACAAACCATTGAGCTGCTATAAGCGGCTCAGATTTGAGCCAACTGAAATAAGTTATTTTTGAGAGAAATCGGGCCAAATTTGAGTGAACTTGTGTGATGATGGAAAAAAATATCAGATTCCCTTCGCCGGAATCGAACGCGGGTCCCCTTTGGTGGCAGATGAACGCGCTACCACCATGCTACGATTTCATACAAAAAATTGTCGTATAGCTGTTCTCAATCATTCTCAAAGGCAGAAAATATTATTTATCAATTTTTACTTGCTTTATACATAACATAAAGCTATGGGAAACCCAATAAACGTCCTTAAAATAGCACTGTTTATTTAAAATTGAGGAAAAATTCTTGAAAATAGAAACTCCATGGCAAGCAAACATTTCAGAAGCTTGCAAATTAATTCTGTGTAATTTGGTTCGTTTAGAAAAATAAATTCTTCTACGCAATGTTGCATAATTTTTTGAACAACTAAGAGTTGAAAAAACAGTATGTACTAGTTTGTTTATACATATTATTCCAGATGATGAATTTAATTATAATTAAAACATTGTAACACATTTTTTGAACGATTTACATGCATTTTAATAAATTTGTTTAAATAACTATAATAAAAATATTAAATAATTTTAGACATAAATAAATTTCTACATTATATAAATACATTGTTCTTTTTCATTATACTTCATACATTTCTTTAAGAAACAGTTTTTAAAAAACTTTCACTGCTCATTTTTAATTTTTTATCACTAACACTCGTGATTTGATAACTCTACTATATTTTTTCGGTTGTATATAAAGTTTTGTTATATTTATATAAAAATAAATTACCTTTGATAGTTTACTTTTCTAATTATCGAAAGTCCTGAACATATTTTTTAAACAATTTATAAATTAATTTATTATATATATTAAAAAAAATATTTTTTATGTGTTATTTAAAATTGATCGATAGATGGCACCATCGTTACGCAGTTTTGTTGAACCAAATGAAAAGTGATCGAAATTCATTCTGAAAGGAGTCGGCAGTTTAACGATCAATTTGACTGAAAAGATTTTTGATTAGAAAAGATTGATTTTACTCAAATTTGATTTTTCCCTAGAAATTCTTCTCAAATTATTGCTAAAAATATTTCGTTCGTTTTTGAGTAAGCAAATTCGGTCACATATCTTAAGAAAGTAATGACTTTTATTTACGGAAGACGTTTCTATTAATCAGTTAAAAGTAATATATACCTAAAAGGCATTTAAAAATATTTTTAAATTACTGGTTGCAACTTAAAAAGGTGTTTTGTCTTACATATTAATAGTTCATATATGGACAGAATTTATTTTCAAATATTTCACTAAAAGGTAAAACATATAATAATAATAATAATAATAATAATAATAATAAATAAAAAAGAAATCCGTGAGATTGTCACCTGAGACAAATTCCACATGGAAGTACTATGCATCTCCGATCACGGCTCACCAGTAAAATATGTTTCTAGGACGATATGATGATATTTTATGAAATAAATATCAGTTTCTTTGTACGTGTGTATGTATCCATGTACCAACATGCACACAACAGATGTCGCATGTATATACAAATAATAGTTTTTTTTTTTTTTAGCAAAAAAGTACCTAAAAAACAAACTTATGCGTTATGTCTAGGCTGACCAGATCAAAGTACCTTTATAATAGAGAAGCGTTAAAAATTGCTACAATTATCCAATTATAGATGTATTTTTTCATTCTTAATAAATAAGGATTAAAAATTAAGTATTACTGATTAATACAGGGTGGTCCAAAAACATGATAGAAAGTATTTTAAGTTCCTGATTTCAAATGTACTGATATAAGTATAATTCTTCTATATTGTAATTGAACATATATTGACATTTAAGGTGAATGCTTGATTACCGGAAATAATGAATAACCAATATAGAATCACTGACCTTGGAAGAACGATTATTTATCGTAAGAATATTTTTTGAGGTGCCATTGAGGTACGGAAAATCCTCATCTCAGTGTCGTCTCACGACTGTATCCACAAAGGGTCACGGTGTGGTGTGGTATATCGTCTAAGCGGATGAGTGGTCCGATATTCATTGACGGTATGGTCACGGGAGTCAAGTATCGAGATTTTCTAGAGCGTCACTTTGGCCCTGAAGCGGGCTGTCTCAAAATGACGCGCCAGTACTGGTTCGTGGAAGATGGGGCTCGTCCCCATAGAACTGCTGATGTCTTTCTGTGGCTTAAAACGGCATTTAGCGTTTGATTGCATTGGATGCAGAAAAATTTACGGGGCACGGGATAGAGGGGTCCCCATACAGTCCGGACCTAAATCCGTGTGACTTCTTCTTATGGGTTTACACCAAGGACTGAATCTATAAGAATCCCTTGATTCACTTGATGGCCTTAAATCGACCATCCAGAATTGAGATTGATGCACTTGATTCCGACACACTCCAGCGCTTTATGACAGAGTTTCAGAACTGGCTTTATAACACTATAGTCAAGGACGGTAGACATTTCGAGCACCTTGTATATTAAATGTCATTCATATCTTTATTCAATAACATAGGTTTCATGTTCTTGCATATTTTATTTTTTCCACAACGATCGCTTACTTTCTATCATGCTTTTCGGACCACCCTGTAATTTACTTTCTACATTTTTTTAAAACTTAGAAAAATGCCTTTAAAAAAAAAAAAAAAAAAAAAAGAAGTCCCCATTTGTCCCCAGAAAATGGGAACGTTTGGTCAGTATAGTTATGTCGTAAGATTTTGAAACGTGTAAAGAATTAAAACGATAAGGAATCCAGTATTTGAATTAGCAAATGTATTGAGATATTTTTGAATGATCAGGATCTTCATTACGAAAGAAAAAAAAAAGAAGAAGGAGAAGAAAACAAACAAACAAAAAGAAGTCATGCGACTGCAACAAAACACACACGCACACACACACATACAAAGTTAAATGATAAAGAACAAGAATTTTCTAATCAAAAATTAAAAATTGCCAAAATAGGCACCAGTTGATATAGGTCGAAATAATAAAGCACGACATATCACCAGGCAAAGAAAATGTAGACACGAGCTTATTTTCCAAACAGCGAATGAATAACAAAATCATGTTGAATAAAGAGTAATAGTAAATAATATATTAAATAAAAGGTTTTTAATCTTAGAAGCAATTATAGTTTACAAGAAGAACAACAATAACACACACACACACACTCATAGAAAAGAAGAATGCCGATATTGACATATATTGACATTTAAGGTGACCATGCACAATCCAAGCCAGAATCTAATATCTAATGTAAAAATGGCGTCTTATGAAAGCGTTAAAAGGCTCAAACGTTAAAATTCATTGGTTGTTTCCGTATAATATGAAGACCCATACAACATCCCATACAACATTTCTTCTCATTGGGACATTTTAAGAATATTTTGGAAATTTCATGTCCTCCCGAGCACATTAATTAGAGAATAATGAGAAGAAATAATGAGAAAAATGTGCATTATGTGGGATATTGCCAATATATATATACAGTCGACACCGGTTATAACATACTGTCAGGGGACCAGAAAATATGGTACGTTATAACCGAAGTACGTTATAAGCAATATTTCTAATATAATTTAGTGCCTAACGAAAGAAAAAGGTGCATAATAGCACTCGCAATAATAGAGATTTTAAATAGAAAGTTTATGATTTTCTCTAAGAAAAAAGAAAAAAAAACATTTTACTACTTACATGTTTATTTGGAAAAATAATCTGTTATTTTTCATTGTTTTCTTTGATTGGATGACACAGTAAAAATTACATTTTCAATATTTATAATGGAACTTTGCAGAGTCTCTGAATAGTCAGTATGGAATTCAACGAACCGCGATAAAGTTTTAAAGGTATAAAGGAGGTATAAGGCGATAAAGGAGACATCGAAAGACGGTATCCAAGAAAATATACCGATTTTCAAACCAGAAATACAAGGTTGACATCCAATTTTGGCTTTTCATTCCAGTCTAAAAAGTACGTTATAACCAGATTAAGGCTTTTGCATAGTCCGTTATAGCAGAAGATGTAAACCATTACATTATATAGGGTTTCATTCGGGACCAAGCATCTGAGTACGTTATAAGCGAAAGTACGCTATATCCCAGGTACGTTATAAACGGTGTCGACTGTATATATTATATTATATTTTAAAGATTATTAAATAATATATTTTATTAAGGGGTTATATGGGTTTCGAAGGTTAATTATATGTATATATATATAAAGTGAAGAATTAAGAACGTTATGCAATTTAGTAATTAATAGATACATGATAATACCAACAACATTCAAATAAAAGTTATTTTAATTCAATTTAAATGTTAGCACTCATTTTTTCGATGATTCATTTACAGTATACCAATTAATAGATAAATAAATTTTAAATTACTTACGCTAATTTTAGCAGCTATGACCTTAACACTAAGTCCAACAAGGTGTGATATTTATCACACACACACACACACATATATATATATATATATATATATATATACATATTATCTATTAAATAAAAATTTTTATTCAAAAAATTCAGCATAAAAACAAGAAGCATTTAAACAATATTTTATAAAATTTTAATTGAAAAATTTGGAAAATTCAGTCGGTGGGTCATGGTTCCTGAAGACCCCCCTTAGGAATGCAGTGAGCACGATTTCTCAAAATGTATTTTCAGATCTTTTTGCATTTTTCTTTGCACTTTATTTTGCACTTTTCTTCAAAATAGAATTGACTAGTACTTGAACAAAGGATTTTGCTTTTTTATGATTATAACTAAATTTACAAGGCGTGGGGTAAAACACACCAAAATCCATACTGCTTTTGCATATAACACTACCAGAAATTAAAATTAAAATTTTTTTGAAAAGCCTTTGTTCATACATTAGTAGTGTAATTTTGACAGTTGAGCAACAGCTGCACCGCTGGACGGGCGAGCCGTGCTGCTGTCGCGCCGTTATCTTATCAACATCCGGTGACGCATGACCTTGTTAAAGATAAGGAGGGTTAGAATTAAGATCTTATCTTGAATGATAATGAATATTATTTTAAGAGAACTTTAATTATTGATTTTTCTCAAACTTATTTTTCTGTAGTGCTGACATCTATTGAGGAAGTATTGAACTCCTTTATTTTCAAAAATGATGCTTTGCCGTCACTTAGGATCGAACTTGCTATCTGCGGATTGGGAGTCCGCCGCGCTATCCACTCGACCATCATGTGTTGATAGCGTAAATTTTAATTACTTAGTGTATCGTTTTGCGATGAAATTTATTTTAAATGTAAGTTATTTTCCAATTTAAGAAATGAATGTATTAATATTAGTGAGGATTTTTAGTGCATAATTAATATTTTAATTGTTTTCGTAGATTTTATGTGCATAATTATTATTTTAATGATAATTTGGGATAAAATATTAAGAAATTTTTTCTTGTGTTTGAGTGATTAAAAATTTTCGTTCAAGTGTGTTTGATCAGTGGAAATATATGATTTTCTACTGTTATATGTTCAAACATTTTTTTTTTTTTCTATGTGAACATATATTAAATTTCTTTTTTATTTAATCTTTAGAACTCTGCTAAAGAGTTACTTTTTTTTCTGTGAAATTCTCAAAAGAGAATTTCTTATGTATGTTCAAACAGATTTTTTAATCTGCGTGAACATATTTAGACAGTATTTTTAATTATGTAAAATATACGATTTTTCGCGAATGGTTTTCACTAATATTTTTTAAGGAAAAATTGTGGTATAATTTAAATGCGTACAAAATTTAATAAAATGATTGCAAATTAAGGAAATTTTCTCTCGTGTGAAATATTAGCATATGTGCTGCCATCTAGCGATTATTTATTGAAACAGAGAAAAACAATTAATATTATTGAAGTAGAGAGTTAGAAAAAATATATTCAGGCAGAAATAGAGATATTTATTTCATTTAGTAATAAAGGATTAGAAAAATTAACTAAGATTTTGTGCAACCAATAACATTTTACCACGCAACAGAGTTATAGTAGATTTTATTTAACTTATCATAAGCTAAAATCAATTCATACACTTATTAATCTTATATTTATATATTTGCATATTTATGCATCCTTTAGTATTTTAGTTATGTAATATTTTAAAATGTGATTGGAAAAAAAAAATATTTCGCATTATAAATGTAATTTAAGTTTATGCACGCACACACATAGAAAAATTTAATTATTTATTTTTTAATCTTAATAGATTAAAACGGAAATTTAAAAGTTAAGCATATGTACATTGCGAAACTGATTAAGATTTAATATTACAAACTTAATTATATTGAATGAAATTAGGATGTAGCTTATTAGAGGAACAATAGTTATAAATATTGCAAAAATATCGAAGTACATTAAGGTTTAATAGTTATATTTTATGATGAACAATACTTATAAATGATGCAAAAATGTCGAAGTACATTAAGGTTTAATAGTTCCATAGTTTTATTTTATGTGTACATATAGTACTTTTTGTGATGTTATGTAGCTTATTAGAGGAACAATACTTATAAATGATGCAAAAATGTTGAAGTACATTAAGGATTAATAGTTATATTTTATGCGCGTATATAGCACTTTTGTGATGCGAAACAAAATATTCTCAGGGGATAGTAGTTTTCAAAAATTTAACCACAGGAATACACTCTATTTAAGATAGAAATAGGTGCACTAGTATTGAACATGGTGGCTTTTTGGGGTCACATGATTTTTTTTTTCGTCCAATCAGAAGCACGGAATTTTAATGATCGATGGTGTTAGTCGATCTGAGAGAATTTATTTTTATTTTTATTTTATTTTTTTATTTTTTTTTAATAAAGAATTTAACGCGAGGCGATGTATTTCGAGGACTTAGCATTTTTCATGATGGTCGGAAAATTTAATTGAATGAATTTAGGTGTTATCATTCGGAGATTTATATTAGTAAATTTTTATAGAGTTTATAAAATTAAGCACTTTGTGAAATTAAGTGTTTTTTTTTTTTTATACAGATATTTTTGAGGTACCATGATTCAATCGAAAGCATGTATTTTTAATAAATAGTATTATAAAATTAAGTGATATTACTACACAAGTTTTGGAAAAAACCGCGGAAAACTTTAAATCTGGTATAAAGAATGGTTCTATTTAGATAATAATTAAAATTGTACTGTTTAAGCGATAAAGATTTTTAAAATTTCTTATTAACTAAGTCGTTTAGTAATTTCAAAAACTTGTAAAAATATTATATTTAGATTGCAGTAAGTGTTTTAATTATTTTATGTGTATAGTACTTTTTAGATAAACAATACTTATAAATGATGCAAAAAATTTGAAGTACATTAAGGTTTAATAGTACTTTTTGTGATGTTATGTAGCTTATTAGATCCTCAATAGTTATAAATATTGCAAAAATGTTGAAGTACATTAAGGTTTAATAGTTATTAGATAAACAATACTTATAAATGATGTAAAAATGATGAAATACATTACGGTTTAATACTTACTTAATTATATTTTATGTGTATAGTACTTTTTAGATAAACAATACTTATAAATGATGCAAAAATTTTGAAGTACATTAAGGTTTAATAGTACTTTTGTGATGTTATGTAGCTTATTAGATCCTCAATAGTTATAAATATTGGAAAAATGTTGAAGTACATTAAGGTTTAATAGTTATTAGATAAACAATACTTATAAATGATGTAAAAATGTTGAAGTACATTAAGGTTTAATAGTTGCATAGTTATATTTTATGTGTATATATAGTACTTTTTAGATAAACAATGCTTATAAATGATGCAAAAATGTTGAAGTACATTAAGGTTTAATAGTTATTAGATAAACAATACTTATAAATGATGTAAAAATGTTGAAGAAATAGATAGACTAGTATTCAACATAGTGGTTACGTGATTTTTTTTTTTTTTTTTTTTTTCAACCAATCAGAAGCATGAATTATAAAATTAGGGGATTTTAGTACACAAGTTTAGGAAAAAACCATGGAAAACTTCAAACGAATAGTCTACAAGCTTTAAAATCTATGATGTATAAATTATTTGTTTTATCATGTTGATAAACTAGATTGCATAAAAATGTTATATATTTGGCGAGATTAATAAGGGATATAAAGAATTTGGCTGCTTTCCTTAGTGTACGAATTTAGCATATATTTGGCGTGATTTCGCCAATAATTACAAATTTGGTGGTAAACCTACAGTATAAATGCTGTCAGAAAGAAATTTTAATCAGTTGCTGCTATATTTTTGAGGAGTGCACACGTTTAATTTTATAACTTCGATTTTGTATAACACTCTACTTTTTAGTGAGAGAGATGGATTTATCTGAAAAGATGCCTATTTCAAATGAGTTATCATCAAACTTGGATACTAAGAAACTACCGAAAACTTTTAGCTGTGTTTCTTGCAGTGTGGTATTTAAACGAAAATGGGATTTGCTTCGTCAAATGAAAATTCATCTCAACGAAAAATCTTTTATTTGCAATGAATGCTCGAAAGCATTTACCAGATCAGATGAGTTAAAGAGACATTTAAAAATTCATGAAAAGCCTTCTATTGAACATAGATGTGGGCAATGTGATGAATCCTTTAATCGCAAGTATCAGTTGCTGATGCATATTAGAAAAAATCATCGAAAACCTTTACCAGCGCATTCCTGTGATCAATGTGCAGAAACATTTAGACAGAAATATAAACTTTTAGAGCATGTTAGAGAAAATCATCGAAAACCCTTATCGCAAGCAACATTAAAGGGAATATCAAATTCTGACCGAGATTTTCTTAAGGAGAAAATTATGCATTTTAAAAGAAAAAATGCTCTTAATACATTTACAATAACCACATTTGATAATAAAAACAAAGATTTGGATTTAACGTCATTTTTTAATAATTTAAGAACTGACATTTTAAACGAATTAAACTTTCAATTAAATGATCAAGGATCATTGAAATGGTATATTAATGTAGAAGTTATTTTTAGTTGTATTTATGAAAATGGAGAGAAGGATTTTATTACACAAAATTTTAGGTCAAAAAGTATAACAACTCTTTTAATAAATGATTTGAATAATGATCTTGAAAACGCTTTTAACAAGATGAAAAAGTGTTTTGATGAATTTAGTGAACAAGGATTAGGTTGGGCATTAACAGAAATTTTCAAATTAGAACTTTGTATGACAAAATATGGTGCTTTTCAAATGTAATATCTGATTTTACTATATATATTAAATATTGTTAGTTGAATCTTATAAAATTATTGTAAACTTTGTATAAAAATGATGCATGTAAAAATCTTATAATTTGAAAAATAAAAGTATGTGTACAAAAATTGTATTTTTAATTATTTATCTCATATAAAAATTTTATGTAAAAGTTTAAACTATTAATCGGATTTTTAAAATAAATGTACTTATGTTATTGTAGAGATTTTTTTTTTTTTTTTTTTTTTTTTTTTTTAAACGTTTATTTCATAAATAAATTGATATTTTATAGTAAATATATAATCATATTCTTACCAATTTTAGAGATTGTATCAAAAAATCATGAATTTTCCAATTTTAGCATTAACCATTTAACATATAGTCTAGAGTAATACTAATCTGCTTAAAAGTTTAACTTTTCTGCGTGCTTGAAATTAGACATGAATAAATTATCTGTTTTAACACGTTGATAAACTAAAATAGTTTACGTGATTTTTTAATGGGATTGGGGATGTTTTACAAGATTTGGCTATTAAAATAACATATCTGCTATGATTTGGCGAGATTTTTTAATGTATTTGGCAATAAATACTGATTTGGCATTAAACATAGAGTATAAATTCAGTCTCAGAGGAAAATTTAATCAGTTGCTGACTTGTTTTCGTGCTTCATATAGCATTTTTAAAGTTTTACTTTGATTATATTTATAATGGATCTATCTGAGGAAGTGCAAGTTTCTGTTCATCAACAACCCTCTTCATCATGTTTTGAAGATGAGACTTTACACTTAAAGGATGCAAAGCCATATGTTTGTGATATATGTAAGAAAGCATTTAGTAGATCGTACGGTTATAAAAGACACTTAAAAACTCATGAAAAACCTCGCATAGGATATGGGTGTGAATACTGCATGGAAAATTTTACTCGTAAACGTGATTTTTTAAAACATAATGCAAAAATTCATAAAAAGACTTTACATAATCACAGTTGTGATGAATGTAGTGAAGTGTTTAGGACTAAACAAGATTTATTGAATCATAAAAAAATGGTACATCGAAAGGTTTTACCTGAATATCTATGTGTAGAATGCAATGAAAGTTTTCGATATAAGTATGAATTATTACGTCATAACAGAAAAAATCATCGTAAAGATTCTTCTGCTTACGTATGTACAAAATGCAATGAACGAAATACTCTCAACTTACACAGTGAAAATATGAACTTAACGAATTTTTTGAATACTGCTTTTTTAACCAACACCTATTTTTTAGCCAAAAGCTTTCATGATGAAAATAACAATACATATTTTTTAATATTTTTAAATAATGAAAATATGAATACCGAACGCATAACACAAAATATTGACTCATCAACCAACAACTTTGAGAGTGTAAATGCGAACTTAACAAATTTTTCAGATAATCAAAATATTGTTTTCGGTTCATCAACCAGTGAAAATGTGATCTTATCAAATGTTTTGGATAATAATGAAAATGCATACAACGTTTTACCCACTGCTAATGGAAATATAAATACTGAATGTTTGACACAAAGTAATATTTATGACTCACCAACGAACAACTTTCAGAATATAAATGTAGACTTTACGAATTTTAATGTAGAGTGTATGAGTAATCAAAATAATTTTTCACCGGTGAGTGTTGATAACGACTTGTTGACATTTTTGGATAATTTTAATGTAGAATGTATAACTCAATGTAACCTTAACGATTCAACAACAATTTAGATTTTTATGAACCTGTTTTTATATTGACAATAATAATGTAAAATAAATTATTTTAATCAAAAATTGTGTTTTTATTATGAAATTACTTTCTACACACCATTTTATATTACAATAGATACGTTAAGTCACGAAAAAATCTAAACATGTATAAATATATTTTTGCTTTCTTATTAACTAAATCGTTTAATACATTTATATACAATAAGACTTGGTGATTTTAATTCGTTTTAAAGAAATTCTCTCTCAACAAATTGGAATGAGACGAAGTGACTTATAAAAACCGTAAAATTAAGAACTCTAATATTGCTGATTTATTAAATATTTTCTACGAATAAGAAAGTGCCTATCAATGCACAGGGAGAATTGTTGCAAGCTCTTAATGATATGCCTAAAACCTTTATTAAAAACAAATTTTTGTTATCTTCTGTACCCAAATGTAGCCCCCTATTGGTTAAATTATTAATATAAAACAATGGTCTCTTTATTTATGTTTAAATAAATGATATAAAAATTGGACTTACCTCAACACAGTTGTTAATTTACGTCCTTCTCTTCTACTCGCACAGTGTGAAATGAGCGATAATGCTATTTCTTATCAAGATCACGTGGTAAGCTTTCTTATCTACTACGTCACATGACATTGTCTAGTATGACGTATCTACTACGTCACATTGACGTAGTAAGCTCTGTGACTGATAACACAAACCCTACACTAATGTAGTATATGTTGAGGTAAGTCCAATTTTTATATCATTTATTTAAACATAAATAAAGAGACCATTGTTTTATATTAATAATTTAACCAATAGGGGGCTACATTTGGGTACAGAAGATAACAAAAATTTGTTTTTAATAAAGGTTTTAGGCATATCATTAAGAGCTTGCAACAATTCTCCCTGTGCATTGATAGGCACTTTCTTATTCGTAGAAAATATTTAATAAATCAGCAATATTAGAGTTCTTAATTTTACGGTTTTTATAAGTCACTTCGTCTCATTCCAATTTGTTGAGAGAGAATTTCTTTAAAACGAATTAAAATCACCAAGTCTTATTGTATATAAATGTATTAAACGATTTAGTTAATAAGAAAGCAAAAATATATTTATACATGTTTAGATTTTTTCGTGACTTAACGTATCTATTGTAATATAAAATGGTGTGTAGAAAGTAATTTCATAATAAAAACACAATTTTTGATTAAAATAATTTATTTTACATTATTATTGTCAATATAAAAACAGGTTCATAAAAATCTAAATTGTTGTTGAATCGTTAAGGTTACATTGAGTTATACATTCTACATTAAAATTATCCAAAAATGTCAACAAGTCGTTATCAACACTCACCGGTGAAAAATTATTTTGATTACTCATACACTCTACATTAAAATTCGTAAAGTCTACATTTATATTCTGAAAGTTGTTCGTTGGTGAGTCATAAATATTACTTTGTGTCAAACATTCAGTATTTATATTTCCATTAGCAGTGGGTAAAACGTTGTATGCATTTTCATTATTATCCAAAACATTTGATAAGATCACATTTTCACTGGTTGATGAACCGAAAACAATATTTTGATTATCTGAAAAATTTGTTAAGTTCGCATTTACACTCTCAAAGTTGTTGGTTGATGAGTCAATATTTTGTGTTATGCGTTCGGTATTCATATTTTCATTATTTAAAAATATTAAAAAATATGAATTGTTATTTTCATCATGAAAGCTTTTGGCTAAAAAATAGGTGTTGGTTAAAAAAGCAGTATTCAAAAAATTCGTTAAGTTCATATTTTCACTGTGTAAGTTGAGAGTATTTCGTTCATTGCATTTTGTACATACGTAAGCAGAAGAATCTTTACGATGATTTTTTCTGTTATGACGTAATAATTCATACTTATATCGAAAACTTTCATTGCATTCTACACATAGATATTCAGGTAAAACCTTTCGATGTACCATTTTTTTATGATTCAATAAATCTTGTTTAGTCCTAAACACTTCACTACATTCATCACAACTGTGATTATGTAAAGTCTTTTTATGAATTTTTGCATTATGTTTTAAAAAATCACGTTTACGAGTAAAATTTTCCATGCAGTATTCACACCCATATCCTATGCGAGGTTTTTCATGAGTTTTTAAGTGTCTTTTATAACCGTACGATCTACTAAATGCTTTCTTACATATATCACAAACATATGGCTTTGCATCCTTTAAGTGTAAAGTCTCATCTTCAAAACATGATGAAGAGGGTTGTTGATGAACAGAAACTTGCACTTCCTCAGATAGATCCATTATAAATATAATCAAAGTAAAACTTTAAAAATGCTATATGAAGCACGAAAACAAGTCAGCAACTGATTAAATTTTCCTCTGAGACTGAATTTATACTCTATGTTTAATGCCAAATCAGTATTTATTGCCAAATACATTAAAAAATCTCGCCAAATCATAGCAGATATGTTATTTTAATAGCCAAATCTTGTAAAACATCCCCAATCCCATTAAAAAATCACGTAAACTATTTTAGTTTATCAACGTGTTAAAACAGATAATTTATTCATGTCTAATTTCAAGCACGCAGAAAAGTTAAACTTTTAAGCAGATTAGTATTACTCTAGACTATATGTTAAATGGTTAATGCTAAAATTGGAAAATTCATGATTTTTTGATACAATCTCTAAAATTGGTAAGAATATGATTATATATTTACTATAAAATATCAATTTATTTATGAAATAAACGTTTAAAAAAAAAAAAAAAAAAAAAAAAAAAATCTCTACAATAACATAAGTACATTTATTTTAAAAATCCGATTAATAGTTTAAACTTTTACATAAAATTTTTATATGAGATAAATAATTAAAAATACAATTTTTGTACACATACTTTTATTTTTCAAATTATAAGATTTTTACATGCATCATTTTTATACAAAGTTTACAATAATTTTATAAGATTCAACTAACAATATTTAATATATATAGTAAAATCAGATATTACATTTGAAAAGCACCATATTTTGTCATACAAAGTTCTAATTTGAAAATTTCTGTTAATGCCCAACCTAATCCTTGTTCACTAAATTCATCAAAACACTTTTTCATCTTGTTAAAAGCGTTTTCAAGATCATTATTCAAATCATTTATTAAAAGAGTTGTTATACTTTTTGACCTAAAATTTTGTGTAATAAAATCCTTCTCTCCATTTTCATAAATACAACTAAAAATAACTTCTACATTAATATACCATTTCAATGATCCTTGATCATTTAATTGAAAGTTTAATTCGTTTAAAATGTCAGTTCTTAAATTATTAAAAAATGACGTTAAATCCAAATCTTTGTTTTTATTATCAAATGTGGTTATTGTAAATGTATTAAGAGCATTTTTTCTTTTAAAATGCATAATTTTCTCCTTAAGAAAATCTCGGTCAGAATTTGATATTCCCTTTAATGTTGCTTGCGATAAGGGTTTTCGATGATTTTCTCTAACATGCTCTAAAAGTTTATATTTCTGTCTAAATGTTTCTGCACATTGATCACAGGAATGCGCTGGTAAAGGTTTTCGATGATTTTTTCTAATATGCATCAGCAACTGATACTTGCGATTAAAGGATTCATCACATTGCCCACATCTATGTTCAATAGAAGGCTTTTCATGAATTTTTAAATGTCTCTTTAACTCATCTGATCTGGTAAATGCTTTCGAGCATTCATTGCAAATAAAAGATTTTTCGTTGAGATGAATTTTCATTTGACGAAGCAAATCCCATTTTCGTTTAAATACCACACTGCAAGAAACACAGCTAAAAGTTTTCGGTAGTTTCTTAGTATCCAAGTTTGATGATAACTCATTTGAAATAGGCATCTTTTCAGATAAATCCATCTCTCTCACTAAAAAGTAGAGTGTTATACAAAATCGAAGTTATAAAATTAAACGTGTGCACTCCTCAAAAATATAGCAGCAACTGATTAAAATTTCTTTCTGACAGCATTTATACTGTAGGTTTACCACCAAATTTGTAATTATTGGCGAAATCACGCCAAATATATGCTAAATTCGTACACTAAGGAAAGCAGCCAAATTCTTTATATCCCTTATTAATCTCGCCAAATATATAACATTTTTATGCAATCTAGTTTATCAACATGATAAAACAAATAATTTATACATCATAGATTTTAAAGCTTGTAGACTATTCGTTTGAAGTTTTCCATGGTTTTTTCCTAAACTTGTGTACTAAAATCCCCTAATTTTATAATTCATGCTTCTGATTGGTTGAAAAAAAAAAAAAAAAAAATCACGTAACCACTATGTTGAATACTAGTCTATCTATTTCTTCAACATTTTTACATCATTTATAAGTATTGTTTATCTAATAACTATTAAACCTTAATGTACTTCAACATTTTTGCATCATTTATAAGCATTGTTTATCTAAAAAGTACTATATATACACATAAAATATAACTATGCAACTATTAAACCTTAATGTACTTCAACATTTTTACATCATTTATAAGTATTGTTTATCTAATAACTATTAAACCTTAATGTACTTCAACATTTTTCCAATATTTATAACTATTGAGGATCTAATAAGCTACATAACATCACAAAAGTACTATTAAACCTTAATGTACTTCAAAATTTTTGCATCATTTATAAGTATTGTTTATCTAAAAAGTACTATACACATAAAATATAATTAAGTAAGTATTAAACCGTAATGTATTTCATCATTTTTACATCATTTATAAGTATTGTTTATCTAATAACTATTAAACCTTAATGTACTTCAACATTTTTGCAATATTTATAACTATTGAGGATCTAATAAGCTACATAACATCACAAAAAGTACTATTAAACCTTAATGTACTTCAAATTTTTTGCATCATTTATAAGTATTGTTTATCTAAAAAGTACTATACACATAAAATAATTAAAACACTTACTGCAATCTAAATATCATATTTTTACAAGTTTTTGAAATTACTAAACGACTTAGTTAATAAGAAATTTTAAAAATCTTTATCGCTTAAACAGTACAATTTTAATTATTATCTAAATAGAACCATTCTTTATACCAGATTTAAAGTTTTCCGCGGTTTTTTCCAAAACTTGTGTAGTAATATCACTTAATTTTATAATACTATTTATTAAAAATACATGCTTTCGATTGAATCATGGTACCTCAAAAATATCTGTATAAAAAAAAAAAAAACACTTAATTTCACAAAGTGCTTAATTTTATAAACTCTATAAAAATTTACTAATATAAATCTCCGAATGATAACACCTAAATTCATTCAATTAAATTTTCCGACCATCATGAAAAATGCTAAGTCCTCGAAATACATCGCCTCGCGTTAAATTCTTTATTAAAAAAAAATAAAAAAATAAAATAAAAATAAAAATAAATTCTCTCAGATCGACTAACACCATCGATCATTAAAATTCCGTGCTTCTGATTGGACGAAAAAAAAAATCATGTGACCCCAAAAAGCCACCATGTTCAATACTAGTGCACCTATTTCTATCTTAAATAGAGTGTATTCCTGTGGTTAAATTTTTGAAAACTACTATCCCCTGAGAATATTTTGTTTCGCATCACAAAAGTGCTATATACGCGCATAAAATATAACTATTAATCCTTAATGTACTTCAACATTTTTGCATCATTTATAAGTATTGTTCCTCTAATAAGCTACATAACATCACAAAAAGTACTATATGTACACATAAAATAAAACTATGGAACTATTAAACCTTAATGTACTTCGACATTTTTGCATCATTTATAAGTATTGTTCATCATAAAATATAACTATTAAACCTTAATGTACTTCGACATTTTTGCAATATTTATAACTATTGTTCCTCTAATAAGCTACATCCTAATTTCATTCAATATAATTAAGTTTGTAATATTAAATCTTAATCAGTTTCGCAATGTACATATGCTTAACTTTTAAATTTCCGTTTTAATCTATTAAGATTAAAAAATAAATAATTAAATTTTTCTATGTGTGTGCGTGCATAAACTTAAATTACATTTATAATGCGAAATATTTTTTTTTTCCAATCACATTTTAAAATATTACATAACTAAAATACTAAAGGATGCATAAATATGCAAATATATAAATATAAGATTAATAAGTGTATGAATTGATTTTAGCTTATGATAAGTTAAATAAAATCTACTATAACTCTGTTGCGTGGTAAAATGTTATTGGTTGCACAAAATCTTAGTTAATTTTTCTAATCCTTTATTACTAAATGAAATAAATATCTCTATTTCTGCCTGAATATATTTTTTCTAACTCTCTACTTCAATAATATTAATTGTTTTTCTCTGTTTCAATAAATAATCGCTAGATGGCAGCACATATGCTAATATTTCACACGAGAGAAAATTTCCTTAATTTGCAATCATTTTATTAAATTTTGTACGCATTTAAATTATACCACAATTTTTCCTTAAAAAATATTAGTGAAAACCATTCGCGAAAAATCGTATATTTTACATAATTAAAAATACTGTCTAAATATGTTCACGCAGATTAAAAAATCTGTTTGAACATACATAAGAAATTCTCTTTTGAGAATTTCACAGAAAAAAAAGTAACTCTTTAGCAGAGTTCTAAAGATTAAATAAAAAAGAAATTTAATATATGTTCACATAGAAAAAAAAAAAAAATGTTTGAACATATAACAGTAGAAAATCATATATTTCCACTGATCAAACACACTTGAACGAAAATTTTTAATCACTCAAACACAAGAAAAAATTTCTTAATATTTTATCCCAAATTATCATTAAAATAATAATTATGCACATAAAATCTACGAAAACAATTAAAATATTAATTATGCACTAAAAATCCTCACTAATATTAATACATTCATTTCTTAAATTGGAAAATAACTTACATTTAAAATAAATTTCATCGCAAAACGATACACTAAGTAATTAAAATTTACGCTATCAACACATGATGGTCGAGTGGATAGCGCGGCGGACTCCCAATCCGCAGATAGCAGGTTCGATCCTAAGTGACGGCAAAGCATCATTTTTGAAAATAAAGGAGTTCAATACTTCCTCAATAGATGTCAGCACTACAGAAAAATAAGTTTGAGAAAAATCAATAATTAAAGTTCTCTTAAAATAATATTCATTATCATTCAAGATAAGATCTTAATTCTAACCCTCCTTATCTTTAACAAGGTCATGCGTCACCGTATGTTGATAAGATAACGGCGCGACAGCAGCACGGCTCGCCCGTCCAGCGGTGCAGCTGTTGCTCAACTGTCAAAATTACACTACTTACATTTATCAGTTCTATTTTGACGAAGCTTGTAAAATTGCAATAAAATCGGTGAATTAGTTTTTGAGAAATCGTGTCCACTGCTTTCCTGAAGGGTCTCCGGAAAAGTGAACCCATCGGTATAGTTACCAACTTAGCACATTTTGGCTACAGTTTTTTTTTTTTTTTTTTTTTTTTTTTACTTTATCAGTGAAAACCGTTACAGTTCACGGATTAAATGAAATAAATATTTTTATTACAATTTTCCGGTGGCCTATGCCTATCGGCTGTTGTTTTCAAAAATAAATAAATAAATAAATAAATAAATAAATAAATAAATAAATAATAATGAAAATTTTATAAAATATTGCTTAAGGGCCCTCTTCACTCACCGCCGCCGGAAGCCGAAACTAATGCTATTCTATGGGAAATTTTTCTTTACAAATAACTTATTAACTAATACATATTTTTAAATTCTGTTTTCACATTCTGAAAGTTCCCGGCTGTAAAATTGACGCACCTTTTCTAAAAAATTATTTTTTTATTTTTTTATATTTTATTTTGAAGCTGCAAAATACGAATTTTCAATATGTGAAATTTTTTCATTTTGCAATTTCGAAATAAAATATTAAAAATAAAAAAAATCCGTCAATTTAACAGTTGGGAATTTTCTGAATGTGAAAACAGAATTTAAAAATATGTATTAGTTAATAAGTTATTTGTAAAGAAAAATTTCCCATAGAATAGCATTAGTTTCGGCTTCCGGCGGCGGTGAGTGAAGAGGGCCCTTAAATGATTCTCTTTTATATGCTGAAAATTTTGCATACAAAATTTTATTTATTATATAAAAAATAGAGAAAATATGCTTTTTTTTAGCCTTCAAAACACATGTAACGCTTTAAAATCAGTTATATATATATATATATATATATATATATATATATATATATATATATATATATATATATATATATATATATTACGTCGTCGGGGATGAAATTTGTAGAAAAAAGGCAAAGTTGACAGATAACTTTTATATATATGGAATTAAATTATTATTCATCAAATTATGCACCTATGTTGTCTATACACTTTTGTCATTTAAATGGTAAGCTGTTCAGACTAGTGGTATAAAACCCTCTCAGATGACAGTCAATGAATTCCTGAAAGGCCAGTTTTACAGCTTTGTCGGAATTCCATTGTTTTTCTATTTAAACTTTGTCAAAATTGCTGAAGAAGTGGTAGTCAGTGGGAGCTAGATTTTGAGAGTATGGGAGTGCTATGGAGAAGTTCCAACTCCAATTCCTGTAGTTTTTTCACAGTCATTTGTGCAGTGTATGGTCTAACGTCATTATGCAATAAGATAAGAGTCGATCTGTTGACCAAACTAGGCTGTTTTTCTTTAAGTTTTTGCACCATTTCGTCTAGATGGTTGCAGTATATTTCTGCTAGGATCGATGAGCCAGGCGTTATGAAATCCTAATGGATCATAACTGTGCGCCAAACACTCACCATCAGCTTTTTAAATGAATATTACGCTTTGGAGTGTGTTTTGGTGATTTATCTTTGTCCAATACGCAGCTGGATTCATTTTACCTCACAAGTGACAATCTGATTAAAAAAAATGGATCAGATTTTGGGCAAGAAGGTAATATCAAGCAAGCTTCCAAACGCTTTTGTTTCTGTTTCTCATCTAGTTCTTACGGAGCCCATTTATCCAACTTTATCATCTTACCAATTTGAGCTAAATGAGTTAATATTACTTGTTTCTAATTCCACTCTTCGACGATAATTCGTAGGTTCTCTGAGATGGGTTAGACTCAACGGTGACCTTTTTAGTTTGTCATTATTGACTTTTGATTCTGGGCGACTGCGTGGTTCAATTGTGAACTCAAAGTAACCTGTACGAAATGTGGCGAACCAAATTTATACTGTTTGCTGTGTGGTAACACTAGAGCCAAATACACTATTATTGTTTTACAGTTTACACGGTCTGTAGTACCGTAGTTTATACTAAGAACTCATATGTCATAAACGTGCGAATTTCCCACAATTTCATTTTCAACAAAATTAATTTAAATAAATTGTTTTTAATATTTTTTAGAGTTTATAAGGATTTCTTTACATAGGTGAGATACGTTACTTCAAAAAAAAAAAAAAAAAAAAAAAAAAAAAGAAGCAGAATGTTAATATATTAGGTCAATGTTAAATAATAAGCTGTTAATGGTAGCAATGTTATTAGCTATAAGTTTCATTCTTGATGACCTGATATATATATATATATATATATATATATATTAGAAGAAATAGAATAAGGAGTGATGCTGCATATAATTTTTATCAATTTACAGATTTAAAAGAGAAAGAATAATATGTATTTTCTTGAAGAAGGAAAATATTGTTGAATAATCCTAATCTCTTTTCAGGGCATATAATACAAAATTTTTAATTTGTCAATTTTTAAGTTTTCTATATCAAATCAAAAGAAATTAATATCAAATGAAAATCCTGGATCCACAAATACTAATAGTGAACAACTATTTATTAAACTAGTGGTAATAGCAAAACTCCTATACTATATAATTGTCATCTGTACATTTTGCAAGTTTCTTGCACTTCCTTTCTCTATGCAAAAAATCATAGTTAAAAGCGACGTGACTATAGAGATTCTCATTTTTAATTTTTGTTCGCACTGCCTCGCCGTTGAACATATATAATTTTCTGAAGAATTTCATGATAATTTAGAAAAATTGCATCTACATATTTGCAATTTTCCGCATTCCTTAAATACACATTTCTCTATAAATAAATGCATCAGATAGAAAAAAAAAAAAAAAAAAAAACCTATTACTTCATCTCAACTGACAATTCGCTTTATGAAGAATTTGATACAAACAAGTAAGTATACAAATAAAAATAACTCGGTAACCAACGCATTCTTAAATAAAATTTATTGCTTTTAGGAAAAAAGGCATAACAGTTTTGCTTTATAAACACACATTTAATTAAGTAGAGATGCGTGGAAACTTTACTGGTTACTTTCGTGTTCTTCATAATTAAATATTTAGCAATTTATCATTTTTAAGAATTGATTATGAAAATCATATCTGAATAAAAAAATACCAAGATTTTATTTCGTTTATGAAATTGCTCCCTTATGATTGGTATTCTTTGCTGAGTGCATAAATTAATCAGAGAAATTCTTAAATATTTATTATATTTTTGCAAACAATAAAGTAAAAAAGGTTATTCCTTTAATATCGCATCGACAGCTTTTGCAATTTTTGTAGTCTCAAGAGAAAATTCCTTAATTGGATAAAGGAGTGGTGTAATTGTTCTTGAAAAAAATTTTCTTTGTGAGATTGAATTTGAAGCATTAGATGTTAACAAACTCTCTCCAGAATTCTTAAAGAAAAATCGGTAAATAAATTTCATAGGCGTGATTCTGAAATGTGAAAAGAAGATACGAAAATTATAATAATTGATTATTTAATGAATGTTACAGTCATGTTTCATAACATAGTTGAGAAAAGATGAAAAATTTATAGTATATTATTTTAGCATCGATCAAATATTAAAGGATACAAAAGGAAAGGATTAAAATATAAAATGTATCATATGTTATTTTCACATGTATGTACTTACTTAGATGTTATTTTGTGCAAATACAAAATTAAAAATCTTTTCTTATTTGACTGATAATTAATGTATAGTTAAATAGACGATCATTTTCGAATAGAAGGATTTTCGTTCTTTTTAAAATAGCTACTCGGTATATTTAAATATTAAACATCATATTTAACTTTAGACCTTATCACTATAAGCATCCACCAGTTGCTGAATGTTTGAAATATTTCTGAAAAAGGGTCTTTTTTTTTCTGTATAGAATAGCGAGAAAGACCGAATTTCATTAAAATGAGTTTTTGTAATGAATTATATAATTGGCTCAACGAAGAGAATTCACAAATAAATCAGGCTAGTACATAATAGCTGTCGATAACTATCAGTGCCTTGGATAATCGTATGCAAATTATGTTACTAATTTCTAAATAACGTCATGGATAGCTTGTCTCGAATCACTTACGCCCTCGAAGCTGGTAGACGGGAGTAGAGGTCAACACGGGCTGAAACTTTAAGGTCAGGCTTGTACGAAAGCTTTGTTTACCCGGGCCGGGCTTATCCACAAATAAATAAATAAAAATAAAAAATAACAAAACAATTGCATGCATTTCTAAGGAAACATTTTTTAGTGTCTACTTTTCAGATGTTTTATATAGCCAAGCAATAGAATATTCTTTAACAAAACTGCTGTTCTTTCAGAAGACAGTTACATATAAACAGAAATTAATTTTTACTGACAGAAAGCACACAGATATAAAATCAAACAGAGGTTATTAGTATTCACCAAACGACGTAGGAATGTACTAAAAATGGTTAATAAATATAAAAATATAGTTTTATCCATCTTCACTTATATTCCGTCATGTATTCCAATCCTTTTATTTGATCCTGTAAAAACCTTAAGGCTAATTCAACCAATTTTAGTGGAAAAGATGCTTTTCCATATCTGAGAAATGACGTTAATATTATTACATTGACGATGATACTGTCGACAGCAAAAGTATCCGAGCAGTAGCCAATAATTCCGATATCAAAAAAGTACACTTAATACTATTTTGTTAAATAAATCCTTGTCGAATCATGTTCTTAGACTGACTACAAACATGACTCGACAAGGATTTCAGCGCCATCTGTTGAGCAATTGATTCCCAAATGCAACCAGCACTTGCTTCTGTCAAGATCCAACTAAATACCAAGTTTGTTTAAATTTCATTCATTGATTCGTGAGATACAGCGTCCACAAAATTTGTGATATATACACTCAGTGAGAGAGAGACGCTGACAAACAGACATATATTTTCCAAAAGTAGTCAAATTGTATTCAGGATATCTCAAAACGTGTAAATCCGTCAAAAACTGGAGTTTGAAAATTTTCACGGATCCAGTATTTATTCTGTACATATAAAAGGGTAAACTGACTCACTCATTCACTCGTTCATTCACTCACTGACTCAACACAGACGTTGCTATTCTATGGGAATTAGAGACAAAATTTTTGGTGTGTAGTTGGTTTTAGTGCCTTGACCGCCATTAAGACGAAATTTTGCAAAATTCTCTCCCGTTCTCCTCAATGAGGGGCAGTAGGCAAAAACAAGTTTGTAAGTATAACTCGGCTCCAAATTACTTCACGGTGAAGAAATCGCACATGGGGAGACTAGATTTGAGTAAAAAAAAAACTATTATCTGCGATTTTTGATTTTTTGATTTTTAAAGGAGGAGGGGAGAAAACGATTTTTTGGGGGAAATTTCTCAAAATCTGGATTTTCAAGTAAACTCTATCAATAGCAATTCAAAGATATTGAAAACGGCCGTGCATCATCTTGAGGGTTTTTCCAAAAATTCATATTGTTTTTTTGCGAATTTCGATTTCTTTTTCTGGAGAGGAGGGTTACGAGAAGGTAAATTCGAGACCCTCCCCTTCTAACGCTGAATTCGTCCGGGGAAATCTATAGGAGCTTAGGTCATAAATTTTGGTGTGTGGGTTGTTTATGTGCGCCGAACATTTATTATATTGGGACTTTGCGAAATCCCTACTTCCCCTTCTTGGGGATGCGGAGCAATAAACACGTTTCGAAATCTAAGTTTGTTTCAAATTATCTCAGTAAGATAATTTTTTGTATGAGTGTTGATTATGCGTACCAGCACGTATTATAAAGAGACTTTGCGAAACTTCCCCCTCCCCCCTCTTTAAGGGCAGGGGGGGGGAGGGTGCAAAAGTACGTTTTGTAAATTAACTCTGTTCCAAATTATTGGTTATGCGCACCCAACACACATTACAAAGGGATTTTTCAAAATTCCTTTCTACCCCCCCCCCCTCCTTGGAAATGGGGGCAATTTTTTTTTTCCATGCATAACTGTTTTCCATATTATTTTAGAAAGGCGATTTTTGACGTGTGGTTTGGTTGTACGTATCCAACACGTGGTATAAAGTGATTTTGCGAAATTCCACCTCCCTTCCCCCTCTTTAAGCTCGGTGGGGGCAAAAAACACGTTTTCAAACGTAACTCTGCTCCAAATTATCTTAGGAAAGCGATTTTTTATGTGTTGGTTGGTTATGCGTTCCCAACACGCATTCTAAAGCGATTTTGCGAAACTACACATTTTTCCCCTTTGGGGCAGGAGGGGCAAAAAACACGTTTTAGAGCTAAACTCTGTTCCAAATTATCTCAGAATGACGAGTTTTGCTGTGTGGGTGTTGGTTGAGTGTACGCAATATGCACTTTTATCAGATTTCGCGAAACTTCTAATTTTATCCTCGGAAAGAAAGGAGTAAAAAGTGAGAGTCAGTAAGGATCCGGATTTGTCATGTTGCGGGCGGGAAAACTAGGCAGCGGGAACTTTAATTGAGGTTTCGACTGATTTCAATGTTTTTTTTTTTTTTTTTTTTTTTTTTTATTATTATTAATAATGATATAGAATTTTTAGAATTTATTTAAATATAGTGGCCAGCGAAGCAGGAGAATCCTGCTAGTCTTATATATATAGAGGGCAGCAAAAATAAGTAGGGACAAGAAACAAAAAAACATTTCCTTATTAAAAACTACAAGAAAAAAGAAAGAAAAACGACAAAATGACAGAAAGTTTTCAACTTTTTTCATTCAAACTAATCTTATTTTAAAATTGATTGCTTAAAATATTTGTAGTTTAAGATATTAATAGTACAGAAGTGTAACACCAACCTTGAATGTTGTTCGAATCTATGCGAGAATTAAAAAGCCAATTTTCAGTGTTTAAATATGTCCACCAGATTTACAGCTGGTGCACTTAACACAAATTGAAATCACTCCTTTACGAACGTTAAATTATGCAGGAAGCTGTAGGAGTCAACTGTTACTTGAACCAGATATTTATGTAAAGCAGTTGGTAGCAAAATATTATTTAATAATGTATAATAAAAAATATAACTTAAAAAAACGAAATGATATCAATTAAAAAAAAGGTACATCTTATGTTTTATTATTCTTTTTTTTTCTTCTGGATTGGTTACCAAGTTGCAGCATAATAAAACTGAAAAATCAAAAAGTATTTATTTTTGCAAAATATTTTATTTATTTATTTATTTTTATATTAAGTTCTTAAGTTCTTTCTGTTGCGTAGATAAAACTTAATTTTAGTTCATATCTTTTTCCTGTCTCTTTTTAACCCCCTGCCTTACTATCACGAGTTAACTTGGGTCGGGCATTTTTAATTCAAGTTATCATCCCGAGTTATCACGGGCTAGATTTTTCTCTTGTTCTGGCATCATCACAAGTAAATTTATTGTAGTCGTTTCTAGAGCCAATAGATGACATTACTTGCCCCCTTTTTTTTTACCGCTTGGAATGCTTGTTGAGGGAAGGAAGTTATATTGAATAAGGTTTCATTGCTTATTGAAAGTGAGTTACAATTGCGTTAATCTGAGTAAATATTGATTCGGAGAGCGTAGATGACTTCGATGTTTATTGTTTAAATTTGAAAATCATTGTTATTCATAGTAAGTTCTTTCCATGTACATCTAAAATCAGTATTATTATTATTATTATTATTATCATCATTATTATTTTTTTATTTTTTATAAAGGTTATTTTTAAACTCTTATCGAAAATAAATAGGTATGGTAGGGGTTAAAATACTCCCTAACATTTTCTGCATTTTCTTGCTTTTTCAATTTCTAAGAGGATGTCGTTTCACTTTCATTATTATTGTTATTATTATTATTATTATTATTATTATTATTATTTTAAGGCTAGTTATATGGAGATTCTATAGTTAGTTGAAAATTATTAATAGTTTTATTTTATTAAGCAAAAAAAAAAAAAATGTTACTTTAATATAATTCCTCTGAAATAAAATTAAAAAGTTGCTTTGATCATAACTGATTTTGAACAACACAACCGTTTTTTGAACAAATCAAATCCAGTTTAACTATGCTTTTCTTTGCCCAACAAAGAATAATCTTTGTAAAGTAAAAACAGAAAAGAAAAAAAAAATATTGTGGCACTGGGAATTCATAACGAGATTGAAAAAAAAAAAAAAAATGTAATTACGAACGGTTACTAAGATGAGACAACATGTGCATTTGCTTCATTAAGCGGTTGATCAATATGGCCGTTTAAGTGGGTAACCCACGCAACTGAATGTTTAACTCAAGTACAAAATTCAGTTAAACAAAAGAATGCTATTATGAAGAAAGATCAATGAATACTATATGCTGCATCGTACAATGTCATTCCCCTTTTTTGACCAAGTTGCGTGTTTTTATTTTATTTTGTTTTTATTATTATTTTTCATGGTAATGGAGTGTTTCGGACGTGTTTACTTTTTCTGTTTGTTACATGATTTTGGTAAATAACTTTTCCATTTCTTACCCATTTCCGAACAGAAAATGGCAGTAAACTGTTTTACAAATCAGACAGGGTATTTAAAATTACTTAAAAAAGAAAGAACGCGCTTCCTCTGTTATACATTGATTATATAGATATTTCAGTAGGCAATTTAAAAGTGCTTTTAAATGTCTTGCATGATAAGTGTAAGATTGAAAAAGAGAACATGATTAGTTTATATAAGCTTAACTTACATCTTTGTTGATCATTTTGGCGAATGTTTATTCCGTACGCTAGATTGTTTGTTTAATCGGTGGTTAATTATGTCTAATTAAAATAATAATTTATTTGTATACATGTATTTTGAAGAGTATAAATAAGTGAAAATCCTCCCCTTGTAAGAGCTAAAGAATTGTAAAAAATGAGTTTTAAACATTTTTTCGGTGGATGCGGTATTGGTGTGGGTAATATTAATTCTTTTGTTTAAAGAACATTTTTTCATAAAGGATCACTATTTTTTATTTATTTATTTAAAAATTTTCATAAAAGTAGTACTATTACCTGTAAAACAATTTGTCACAATACATAACAGAGGCGGGGGGGGGGGCTGACATGGGATTATTTACAAATTTAGACAAGTGAAATTAAACTGACGTGTGAAAAATATTTTGGTTATATATTCCCGATGCACTTTATTTTTCTCCTATATATATATATATATGTAATTTGAATAATTTATTACCATTGTAACACGCAGCAGACAAAAGATAGATGAAGATACCAACATAAAATTAAATTTAGATTTATTTCGAATAGAAATTGTCACAGTAATAATTTAACTTGAAACCATTGATTAGTAAAAACATGTGAAAGTACTTACGCAGAAGAGAAATGACACGATCATAACACATAAGCCTAACGATGAGATAATTTGCAAAAACTATGAAATATTAACAGTCAACATTTTAGAGAAAAAAGAAAGATTAAAAAATTAGCAAAGAGTTCCGTTAAAAGGGGAAAAATAAATAAATAAATTAGTAAAATAAAAAAGGAAATTCATGAACTGAAAATTGGAATTTTAAATGCTGAAAAATAGAAATGTTCACACATCAGGAAACTTGCATTTCTATCAGTATATGCAAGATTTCGGAAAAAAATATTTCTAGTTTAAAAATTCCGTTAGGTGGTACTTTGCACGAAAAACGGAAAATAAAACAAAAGAAATTAATTTTGCGGAATGCCTAAACAATGTAAGAATAGAAATGTTCGAATAGAAATTGTCACAGTAATAATTTATTTTGAAACCAATGATTAGTAAAAACATGTGAAAGTACTTACGCAGAAGAGAAATGACACTATCATAACTCATAAGCCTAACGATGAGATAATTTGCAAAACTATGAAATATTAACAGTCACCATTTTAGAGAAAAGAGAAAGATTAAAAAATTAGCAAAGAGTTCCGTTAAAAGGGGAAAAATAAATAAATAAATTAGTAAAATAAAAAAGGAAATTCATGAACTGAAAATTGGAATTTTAAATGCTGAAAAATAGAAATGTTCACACATCAGGAAACTTGCATTTCTATCAGTATATGCAAGATTTCGGAAAAAAATATTTCTAGTTTAAAAATTCCGTTAAAAATTCCTAAACAATGTAAGTTTTTTTTTTTTTTTTTTTTTTAGTTTTTGATCGTGCGTAGATCATTCTATTTGTAAAATTTACCATTTTTCCATTCAAAGCACTAATTATAGACATTTTTAAACTTTTTTCTTTTCTTTTCTTTTCTTTTTCAACACTTTCCAACAAAGTTAAAAAGTGTTTATGACTTCGGTTTGTCTATCTGTCCGTCTGTCTGTCTAAGCTCTAACTCCCGTAAATATCCATGGAAATTCTTGAAACTACTATATGATATTCAAGCTTACTATGGGACTCTATTGAAAATTGCCCCTATTGAAAATGGAGTAAATACCAATACCACTACTGGTTTGTATACCGGGACATTCGAAATAATTCTAAAGCCCTGCGTCCAATGAGATATATTTCTACAAACCATATTTTAATAACTTTATTCTGTGCAAATTATAATGAAATTGATATTTATTATTCATATGTGGGAAAAAAAATAATAATAATGCCTTTTGTAGGGTATAGTATGATCAGCGTTAAGATTTACAGGGCCATACAAAAATATTCACACATTAAGGGCTATAATTGAAAATTGCTGCACAATAGCATTTTTGTTTTTATTAAGCAGTTTGATTAAGAGGACAACCAAAAACATAGCGGTATTGCGTTCTATGCGAGGCATTTTTAAATACCGTATTTAACTAACTTTCTACTGCACAATTCATAGGGAAATTGACATTTATTCTTCATAAGGTTAGAAAAGATGTCTTTTATAGAACACACAATACGTCAAATAAGTTTTAAGATTCGTCCCAGAACGCAGGTTGTAAAGGCGCTGTGAGTGTAAATGCACATGCGTTATAACGTCCATCATCTCACTGCCAATAAGCTGTGTTCATTTCGTTAAGTAGCTGAGAGAAGGCGAGCGTTTATTGCAGAAATGAATTTTTTTTTATGTTGATTTTATAAGATGGAACAAAGAGCTGTAATTAAATTTAAAGTAAAACTTGGTAAAAGTGCTTCGGAAACATACCAACTTATGAAGCAAGTTTACGGTGACTGTTGTTTAAGTAGATCAAATGTTTTTGTGTGGCACAAACGTTTTTTGTACGGAAGAGATACGTTAGAAGATGATCAACGTAGTGGAAGATCAATTTCATCTAGGACATCTGAAATTATTGAGGAAGTACGAAATTTCGTAACAAACGATCGACACTGAGAATGATGGAAAACTCTTTAAACATTAAAAAAAAAAAAAAAAAAAAATTCAAACCATCCTACATGAAGATTTGGGCAAAACAAAAGTGTGTGCTAAATTTGTTCCACACACTTTAAGCCCTGAACAAAAAGCAATGAGAAGTGCACATTGCAGAAACATCATTTCAGCCGCTAAAAACGATCCAAACTTCTTGAAGTCCAGTGTTACAGGTGATGAAACGTGGTGTTTCCAATATAATCCTGAAACAAAGCGACAAAGTGTTGAATGGACGTCACAAAATTCACCGCAAGAGTAAAGAACAAGGGAAGTTCCATCCAAAATAAAAACAATGCTCATTACATTCTTCGATAGTAAAGGTAGTATCCACAAAGAATTTGTTCCAACTGGACAAACAATTGCAGGTGAATACTACTTAGCTGTTTTAAAGCGTTTGATGGCCAGAATTCGTCGCATTCGTCCAGACTATCGGACTGAAAGCTGTTGGTGTCTGTTACACAACGATGCACCCAGTCAAACTTCCCTTATTGTTCGTCAATTTTTGGCAAAAAATAATGTGTGTGTTGAACCGTCTACCGTATTCACCCGATTTAGCACTGTGTGACTACTCCTTCTTTCCAGAACTTAAAATGAAGTTAAAAGGGGTTCTTATTTTGAGGATATTTCGACCATACGAGCAGCTTCGACGCGTTCTTTTCAGGCCATTCTACAAAGTGATTTACAACAGGCGTTCGATTCATTAATGAATCGCTGTAAAAAGTGCATTGAAGCAGAAGAAAAAAAAAAAAACAATAAAAAACCAAATAAAAAAATGTTGAATAAAAAACCAAAACAGGTATTAATTTCTTGTTTCCATTTCTTTTTACAGACCCAGTCTTAAAACTTCTTTGATGCACTGTGTATGTTTAGCGTTAAGATTTACTGGGGTACATTAAAATATTCAGATTCATTAAGGGCTACAAATAGAGATGGCACTTTTTGTTTGTGAAAAGCATTTTTAATATTTTCCAATAATGATTAAGAGTCATTTTTGATTTTAATTAAACTATTTGTCTATCTTTATATCATCCTGTCTGTCTATTGTGTAATCACTCAGGCAAAGTACATCGAAAGTTAACAACGAAGTAAGTACGTACAGTTGGAAAGTATTAATAATCTATGCGAAGTACTTGATTTTTTGTTCTTGTTTTTCACGTTCTTGAACGCATTTCGTGAATCATCTACATATCGAATTTCTTAGCAACCTGCTCGTACTTTTAGCTGCAAGATGCTATTTATACCAAACATTAAAATATAACTATACTGTATATATAACACCCTCAAATTTTAACTCTTGATAATTGAGGATGATCTACAAACTATAAAGTCTATCTATAGTTATTTTGTTAGTTTATTCACAACAGTACAAATGAAAATTCAGATGTAAGTCTATTGCTACTTGAAAAATACACATAATAAAAAAATTATTAAATTTTAATATATACTAAACTGCGAAGCCCATTAATATATTTAAAATTAATTTATTTAAAATTAATTGAAGATTAAATATTATGAATTATGAATTAATGTATTAATGCATTAAAATTAATGCAAATTTGAAAAAAAAAAAATCCATGTCAGGGGACAATATCATTGTAATTAAAGAAAAAAGAGAAAAAAAGAAAAGAAAAAGAAAAGAAAAGAAAAGTCTCCAATGAAGGTTAATGTGCATAATAAAAAAAAGGGGGGGAGGCTTGTGCGTAACAGAGGCAACAGTGAGCATTGTTGATAATTCTTTTATATTCAAAATTTATTTAACCGAATTACAATTACATATGACGTTATTTTTTTAATTTTTGAAGCACATTTTGAAAGGACAACTTCCCCCAAAATATCTATATGTATACGGGGTATCTGTAAAAGGTCCTGCTTATCTACTTCAATTTGAAAGAAAATATAGCCATATTGAATTAAACGTGGTTTCTAGTCTATAATAAAATAGCAATGCGCTAGAAATTGAGATCGTTTACATTGCCATTTGGCATTAAACAACTGAATTAGCTTTCCTAGATCAGAAACGGTAAGAGATAGAGAGAGAGAGAAAAAAAAAAGCCAGTTTTAAAGTGAAATAACTTCCTCGATTTAAAAGGTGTCTTACGCACAATATTCCAAAGTACAGAACAAGTAAAATGCGTGTTTGTTTTGTCGAGATTTCCTTAATCGCGGCCTCAAAAATTACGGATGAACAGAAAAAAAGTATATTATCTTTCTGACGAAAAAGCAGCTGGAGTCGTAATTTAGTAGTATGGCACACAATTCACGTTCGAAAGACCTCGTTCACAAATTTTTAATTTTTTTCTGCTTTTGTATGGATTTTTTGACGCCACAGATTGGGGGAATCTCGACGAAACAAAGCGCATTTTACTCGTTCTGTTCTTTGGATTATTGTGCGTAACATGTCTTTTCACACCAAATGGGGGATGCTCTGTAAATTTGTATATATATATTTTTTCTCATATCTCTTACCGTTACCGATTTAGGAAAGCTAATTCCGTCGTTTGTCGCCAGATGGTACTCTAACCGATTTCAACTTGTTGCACATAATCAACTTATAATGCCTAGACATCACGTTTCAAACAACGTTTATATTTGTAGGTGGACAGAATTTTAAAGGACACTCTGTAATACAGGAAATTCTAATTAAAATTTTGCTGTAAACAGAATTTTACTGCTAGAATGGATAAGCGGATGCCGAATTTGGTATGTGAAGGATTCATTAGGTGCTCTAGGAAATTAAAAATGTAGTTTAAAAATTTACACTAAGCGACATTTTGTATTGAAAATGGTGTTTTAGTGTTGATGTTAAGATTAAAGTCATTTAATTCGAAAAATAGTTAGAAGATGGGGAGAGGACAAGTATTCTCTGACTTTGAAAAAGGCCAAATTTCAGCTTATAATAGCAATGGGTGACCCCCTGCATAGAACTGCTGATAAAATAAAACGTTTGAAGGCTGTCTTGTGTTATTTCCTACAAAAACTGACAACGTATACTGCAAAATCAATAGAAAGGTCAAAAATTAGTTCAAAATTATACAAGCGTTTGATTGTTCGCACGGTCGTAAAACAAATTATGACAGCAAAAGAATTTTGAACATGCCAGTATCAGTATACACTATAAGAAGAGCATTTAAACGATCAAAAATCCTTTGACATGTAAAGTCACGTCGATGTACGTCTTTAATACAAGCCCATAAAAAAGTTCACATTCAATTTGTAGAGAAACACCTGAGAGAATTAACAATGTGGTCTAAAATTATTTTCACTGACAAAATCAAGTTTAATTTGGATGATTCCTATGGCGTGCATTCAAACTGGCATGTACTTTCAAAGAAAAAGGACGTAATTTTCTAAGTATCAATAATGAAGGAGCTCTCTTCTGATTTGCGTCGCTTTTAATTCTGGAGTTTAACTCAATATTAATTTGTAGCGAAACCACAAAATATATATATATTTATTAATTTGTTAAAAAAACAAATGTTGAATAAGTGGAGCGGGGATTTTTGGGTGGCGGGGAAGTGGGCGGGGGTTCTACTTATAATTTTCAAAAAGATAATGCATCAATGCACTCCGCAAAAGACACAAAAAAGTAGTTCGAAAATTATAAGATTCCAGTACTCGATGGAAAAGTTAATTGTCCGGACCTAAATTTGACGGAAAACTTTGGGCGACTGACAAAATTGTCAAATTTTTTAATACAGCATTGAAGTTTAACATTCGCAAAGCAAGTAGTGCTTTATTGCATGATAACTCTATTCCACAACCTTCTCGTCAATGTCAACGGGTGTGCTTCATTGAAATTATTAAGCACATAGGAGGCATAATATATTTAATAATCGAACTAAAATTTAGAAATATCTGTATCGTTTTTATTATTTTACTTCTATAGAAGTAAAATATATCTATAAATAGAAATATATCTATCTCTTCTATAGAAGTACATTTTATATTCATTTACATGTTATAACATGTATAGTGAATATAAAATTCATTTAATTGCAAAAAAAAAGAAAAAAAAAAAAGCTTTTTAGTCACTATTACGATATTTATATTGCCTATTTTGTTTTATATAATATTTTGATTTTGTTTAAATATGAATTGATAAACCTATATGAATTTTGAAGTAAAATAAAGGCGCTCCTACAATTTCGCTCCCCTTAAAATACAAATTATACATAGGCAAAGTGTGCCTTTTATTGCACACGGGATTTATTTCGCACATCCGACATTTTTCACTCAAGCAAGTACAGCTGTTACGTAAGAACAATATGAGCGTGTTCCTTTTTCATTGAATCACTCCTCTGTTGTTTTACAAGAACTCTGCGCATCGTTTCATCGGAAAAAGTAATTTTCAAAGTTTTTAGCTGCGTGAAATATTTTAACGACAGCAGTTGACTGGATATTTCGAAACAAACTGTCGATGATACGTTTATCAATATCCAGCGAATAAATAGATTACATAATCTATTTTTATGAAAAATCTTTGTTTTTTATTTCTTTGTCAGCAATTTTAATTTAAGTTTTCAAATATTGAAAGAATTATGGTTAATACTCAAAAAGAAACCAATATGATTTTTAATTTTCATGTTTCACTATTGTTTCCATAGACGTAGAAAATATAAAGACAAAGTGGATTGATTATTATATTATTATTATTAATATTATTATTTAGTTATTTTTCATCGTTCTTCACGTATTTAATACAGGGTAGGGCCTGAGTCGCGCAACCTAAATAGGTAACAATAAATAATAATAATAATTTCAGAATCGCATAAGTGGCAACACTGATACCTTTTTTTTCTAAATGAAAGTGGGCGGAACTCGCCAGTACACGTGGTTTGTTCTCTGTAACGGTTTCGGTTTATGTTTATGTGTTGAATGTTCGAAGTTCAAAAATGTTCTAATTTTGCTGAATTTTCGTAGTCTGTGGTTATTTTGACACTAATTCTTATAACAAATCCTCCATGTTCCTATCCCTTATAATAACTCAGGGGGTCACCGAAGCGGGGGAGTCTTCACCTTCCGTGGAGAATCAAAATTGTGACGTCATGTTCTAGGGGTGAGTTACAGACTGTCGGCAATTGCCATGGCGTAGCACTAGTGCGACGCAAAAAATTCCAATCAAACTTACCGCAAAGTTTAAAATGAATTTAAAACCAAAATTCTGGGAGAACCGGCGACAAACAAGTCAACGATAAAGCCTCTGATAGATAAATTTAATGAAGTTGCGAATGTGGCCTATAAACCGCGGCAGAATTATGGTTAATCCATGGTTGCCAACTTTTACTCTTCTTGGCAACCGAAAAATGTAAATAAAAATTTTTTGCATATTTTTGTGACGAATTTGGCTGTATAAATAGAATAAAAATTTCTATTAATTTTTTCCAGTAGCCAAAACGTATAAAAGTGGGCAACAATGTGTTAGTTGTGCAACTTTTTGATGTTTTAGTATGTGTTTCAAGTCAAACTTTTTTTTTCGATTGTTTTTGAATTTTTGGAGAACCAGGTTGCGCAACTTATGTCCCACCCTATAGTTTACCAAAGGTTTTTTTTTTTTTTTTTTTTATTAATGTAAAATTGTATTTCTGATTTTGGCATAAAAAGTTAATTTTGTTTAAATAAAAAGATATTTTCCCTCTATAACATTTCTTCTTATTATTATGTAATGCACCTTGCAATACTTATGAATAATAGGGATTTATTTATAAGTGCTGTTTGAGACATTTTGGGGCTATACGGCTTTAGGTGAACGTTTTCTCAAAAGAAATAATGACAAAGATGTCATTTTTTCATGTACCAAAAAATAATTTGGATTTAACCGATCAATGTTTTGTGTAATAATAATGGATGATAAATTAACATAAACCCTGGGTGATTTTCTGTCAAATAGTTAAAGAAACTACATAGGCGCACAAAAAGTAAAGGTGGTGATAATAGACATTCTTTCCCTATATACATGAAGTGTAGAACAAAAAATTTTCTTTACGTTTATTTCGTTATGTTATTTTATTTTATTTTATTTTATTTATTTATTTATTTATTTATTTTCAGTTTTCTCGCATAAATTATTAATAATATCATAGTATTTAAAAATTTAAAAGTTTGGAAACTAACAAATAATTTATTAATATTTCTTTTAAACTTACTTTTAAAATAAGGTTAAGCTCCTAATTTACGAGATTCTATGAATAGCCACATGCATTTGTTAACGATACTATACATTCTGAGTTTATAAGAGTATTAATTATGTTTTTATTATGCAAAAATGGGTTATTAAAATTGGAAGTATTGGATGGGCAAAGTTTTACCCCACGGAAATACTGAGAATTCGAGCTCTGCCATAAAAAACCATTTTTTTTTTTTCTTTTTTTTTCGATCTGACACTACCCAGAGCCACCTGTAATTCGATTCGATCTATCAGTCGGAATGCCACCAGAATTAATAGAGATTCCGTAACAAAAAGATTCCGTAACAAAAATTAATTCCGACAGTTCTCGATAGCGTGAAAATGTAGCGATTTAGTACCTAGTATTCGCATCTGACAATTGAATAAAAATAAATAAAACCTCAAAATGCAAAGTGATGGCTGCGTTAAGAAGTTACAATAAGTGAACAAATGAATAACAAAGAAGAAGTTTTAGAGTTTTTCATAACTGCATTCTGTATACAGCATTCACAACGGCCATACAGTCGGCAGCAAAGGTATCCGAACACTAGCAAAAATTCTATACAAAAAAGTACACTTAATACTGTTTTGTTAAATACATCCTTGTCAAATCCTGTTCTTAGTCAGTCTAAGAACAGGATTCGACAAGGCTGTATTTAACAAAACTGTATTAAGTGTACTTTTTTTATATAGGAATTTTTGCTAGTGCTCGGATACTTTTGCTGCCGACTGTACGTAATGTGCCGCCTAGAATGATATGAGGGGCATTATGAATTCAGCTCATACGTCCTTTGGATTTTTTCTCTTATCAAAGTTTATCTTTAAAGCCTGAACGGTTAACGCTGAAATCCACAACCTAATTGTGTATTTGAAATTTCAAGTTTTACATGCCTTTCACAAATTTCCAGAGCTAAATTTGAACTTATGGAATCGTTTTTTCCATGTTGCAATTAGTCCTCATACCAATTCTGGTGACATCTCTGTGGAAGGATCCAGCTACAGGTGGTTCTTAGTAGTGTCAGTAAAAATAAAAAATAAATAAACGATAAATAAATAAATAAATAATAATAATAATAATAAATTAAATTAAAAATCATTGTTGTATTTAAATGCACTGAATATCTCCCCCTTATTCAATAATCTATAACACCAGTTAATTTTAAAAATTAAAATTAAATTTTCGTTTTCTGCACACCACGTGCTTATCATCAGACGAGCTAACGAAGAAATCTGTTGAAATCTTTAGATGCCAATATAAGGCGCTTTGACGGTTCAGGGGGTGATTATTTTTCTCCTTATTTGAGGTTAATTTATTTTCATTTTATTGTGGTATAATATGTAATTGAATATGGCAATTTTGGAATCTGAAGAAAAGTAAATTTTAATTATTTTAAATTGATTATAAAGCAGAAGATGAAAATATCTGTATACACATATAGTTTTTTTTTTTTTTTTTTTTTTTTTTTTTTTTTTAAGATTAAAGTGAAAGCAAAATCTTTTAAAAACATATATTAATAGTTGTTTGATTATTCAATCCGCCTTAAGAAGTGAAAAAGTCAAGTCCTGTTAAATAGATTTCTCCTTTACCTAGTTAAGTTCATAATAAATCCTCTCCAAAATTATCGATAACTTAATGTATTCAGGAATTTGAATACTATCGTCTATTTCCCAAGCTGATACTTAATTGGCTGATCTCTGAAGCTCTGACATTTGTCTTGTAAATTATTAGAAATACGTAATTAGGCTAGTAAGCAATAAATCAATTTCTTATTTGAATTCATAATAAAATCTTTGGAAACTTTGCGGCAACGATAGCTGTGCATGGATCTTGTAATAGTTAAATTTCAGGTCATCTTGTATTAAGTATGGGGAATTATGTAAAACCATTTTGCTATTTCATTAAAACCTGAAATTTATAATGCTTTATTGATTTTTATTTTTATTGATTTTTATTTATTTATTTATTATTTTTTTCGTTTACCCAGACAGTAAGCAGAGAAAAAGATAAAATAATTTCACTTGGCTTAAAAAATCGCGATTGTGATTTCCATGCGTTTATTTGAAATCATCGAGTTGAATTATAAACATTCATGTCAAGCGATCGAGGTGAATCGCTGATAGAAACTTCAAAAGATTAATATTATATAATCTTCAAAAAATACCTTCAATAAAAAAAATATATTATTCTTTTTAAGTTTTTAATCTTAATTCAAACTAAATATTAATATTTAAATACAAAATCATTAAAATAAGTAATTTTGACTTCTTTTTTCTTTATTTTCTTTTATTATTATTATTATTTTAATACGAATGTAACATAAACATTTTAAAGTAAGACTTTTAACTCAAATTTGTTATTTGAAAATTTACTTTTATTTGAGTCTACAATGATTCGGCAATCGCATATTTGAATAAAAGAGAATTGGTTGGGTTTTATCGTCGCACTAGTACTGCAGTATGGGTAATTGGCGACGGTCTGGGACACACCCCTAAGGATAGTCTGGAGACATACCATCACAATTGTGATCCTCAACGGAGGGGAAGCCTTCCCCGTTTCGGTGACCCCTAGAGGTATAATTTGAATAGAAGAAAGAAAAATTTTTTAAATTAATAATTTCTTCTATATTCAGTAGAACACAGTGTTACTTTCGTAAAAATTTTCAACTTTTGGTTTTCTAGTGGATTTGCACGTTTTGAGATATTCAGAACGTGATTCGAGCATTTTTAGAAAATGTCTGTTTGTGTGAGATAAAAATTTAGAGCAATTAGCTGATGCTCAGAATTTCATAAAAATTTCTATGTAATTACACCTTGACATAAATTAATGCCTACCAACTTTCGGTGAAAATCGTTCAACAGGTGACGTTGCCATCCCGTTTTTCTAAATTTTTTCCTGGGATGTAAATTTTCAATACGAGTAAGAGGAAAAAAAGAATTCATCACTACCTTTAAAACAAATGGTTCTACCGTACATCTGTGATAATTTAAAACAAAGTTATCGATTTTTTTTACAAAAAAAAAAAAAAAAAAAAAAAGACTTTTTCTGTAGATCATAATATTTACTTTTTTCAGTTATTGAGTGTTCCCCAAGCACCACCGGAAATTTTTTTTCGAACATTTAACGACGGTTGCAACAGTTCAAACAGGACGTTTTGTGTCAAAAGAAAGTTCCATTAGACGAGATGATCAAAAATAGTATTATTTAGAAATTTCTGAGAAAGTGTGCTTTGTACCAGTCACAAAACGTAGAATTCCAATTCATGATAAATGTTTAAATGTAATACCGTCATAACGAGTTCTGCCTCAGTGCGATTATTACGAATATTACAAAATGCCCCATTTTCAGTTTTGATTTTCTTGATTCATCTATAAATATATATTCATTGGATGTTACTGAACTGCTATTAGATTGGTTGGGTTTTTACGTCGCACTAGTGCTGCGCATGGGCAACTGGCTTCGGTCTGGGACTCACCCTTGGAGATTGGTCCAGAGACATGCCACCACAATTTTGATCTTCCATTGAAGGGATGGCTCTTACGTTTCGGTGACTCTTAAAAGTATAATTTTGATGGGAACATGGAGGACATTGCGGCCACGAAAGATTTTACGTGCACCAGCCACCATTAGTGTACACGACGGTCTTCGGCCGGTTCGAGTACCGAACCCGCAATCTTCCAATTGAGCTGCTATTAGGATTGCGGTCAATTGACTAAACGAAGGTTCTAGACCTTGGCGGTGTCCCCTCCGTGAGGATCTTCTTAAGGGTACAGTCAGTAACAAAAGTGTCCGAACACTAGCAAAAATTCCTATATGAAAAAAGTACACTTAATACTGTTTGGTTAAATAAATCCTTGTCGAATCATGTTCTTAGTCAGTCGAAGAACAGGATTCGACAAGGATTTATTTAGCAAAACTATGTTAAGCGTATTTTTTTTACATAGGAATTTTTGCTAGTGTTCGGACACTTTTGTTACCGACTGTATCTAACACAAATGTGTTTCGAATTTACTGTTAAAAATTTAATGATATAAAGAGGGAAAAAAAAAGTTAAAAATTAAATGTATCATGCACGAATTGTTCGGCTTTGGCAAAGAGAAATTGGATATGCCAGCTCTCATAGTACTCATACTGCAAACGTTAGGGCTGGACTCGATTCTTAGTAACGTCTTAAATGTTATTGAGTATATTTTCTATTCTTCTTGAAATTAATGTATATATATATATATATATATATATATATATATATATATATAGTGTACTAATAGTTCGATTATTGGTGACAGCTAATAAATAGAGCTAAACGATCGTCCGTTCTAATTGTCGTGTATATATTTGTTGATTACAGCAGCAACAAGTAAATTTAATAATTTCATTGTTTAACCAAAGTGAAAATGTTTCAGCAATAAAGGTTTTTCAGCAATGATATTTTTAGTATATTTCGTCTTAAACTCAAAAATATTTCGCTATTGCTACGGACAAGTGCCAAATATTGAATTTAATAAGCGCCATAGGTGTATTAGACGGCAATTACTTCCGAAAAGAATAACTGTTAATTTAAATATTCACACTGATTTTTTTTATTGTCATGTAAGATAAACAAAATTGTAAAAATAAATAAATAAATAAATAAATAATGCATCTAGAACTGCAATGCAATATTGGCTCGTCAAGTATAAACTAAGTTGAATAATATCATCATGAACCGATGTGAATCATCGATAAAGAAAATGCGGAAAAGAAAAAAAAAATATTTCTTGGATTTAATACAGATAAAAAAAAAAAAAAAAAAAAAAAAAAAAAAAATGAAAATTGAAAAAACTAGCTTTTATTATAAATTGTGACAATAAATACTAAATAAACTGGATATTAGGATAACTGGATTACTGGATAATGGGATTAACTGGATATAAATAATGTATGTTAACTACAGTCGGTAACAAAAGTGTCCGAACACTAGCGAAAATTCCTATGTAAAAAAAGTACGCTTAATACAGTTTTGCTAAATAAATCCTTGCCGAATCATGTTCTTACACTGACTAAGATCAGGATTCGACAAGGATTTCTTTAAAAAACCGTATGAGGTGTACCTTTTTTACATAGGAATTTTCACTAGTGTTCGGACACTTTTGTTACCGACTGTACTACAAATGAAAATAGAAACTAAAATAATATCTATTGCCAATAACAACTTTTAGGGTTCCTCCTGGTCTTTATGACTTGTCACAATAATAGCGCAATGGTATTAAAAATTTTAAAATGTGATCAGGGTTACTTTGTAGTACCAGATTTAGATAACATTTAGCAGTCTCAGTGATCCACATTTTTTATTCAACACTTTTTAACAAATTTAGTGGCATAAGTTTTGAGCTGTATTTAAATATATCTATTACCAGGCTACTGCAAGGTAATCATCTTTTTACCAGTAGAATCGGAAAATGGACATAACGATAAAGATAATAAACAAAATATGCATTGTAACTAATATATTTTGTATGCATGTAACACTTGTCACTTTCGTTGTATGACAGCTCTGAATCTTTCTAAAAAATGACTTTTGTAACATTAATGAAACACATAACATTTATCAAAAATATTATTAGCGTTTCTGATAAATTCTAGTAATATTTCAGGATCATCACCCTCCTCTTCATAATAAATTCACTGTTAGATTTTGTGATTTGGAACATTTAAATAACATTATGACAAAACATTTGCCGCGTGATTGTTTTCTTATTGAACGCACAAATTTTAAAAACAGGTAATTCTGTGATGTTCAGGGAGAAGTCAGCATATAAATTCTATATTGTTTATGAATTATTTAGCAAATAAAATATTGTCTTGTTTATATGTTAAGTCAGCAAATTTTCAAACATGAAGTGGCATTTGTCAGCTATGAGAACAGATTTTATTGTGAAACCAAATATTGACTTTGGCGCAGTGTCTCTCAATTTGATAAAGTTAGAAATACAGAAATTGAAATTTCATTGCATGAGGTCATTGGAAATAATTTTAAAGCGTTGCTTAAGAATAATTATTGTCTACTTCGATAGGTACAGTCGGTAACAAAAGTGTCCGAACACTAGCAAAAATTCCTATGTAAAAAAAGTACACTTCATACGGTTTTGTTAAATAAATCCTTGTCGAATCCTCTTCTTAGTCAGTCTAAGAACATGATATTCGATAAGGATTTATTTAACAGAACCGTATGAAGTCCACTTTTTTTACATAGGAGTTTTTGCTAGTGTTCGGACACTTTTGTTACCGACTGTAACTCCCTGATAGGGAGGAAAAAGTTAGCTTGAAAATTCCATGTTATTCGTGCCTTATTTTGCAGGCAAAAAAAAAAAATGTTATTTGTATAGTATGTGACAGACATTGTCATTATTTTATAATTAAGTCAAATATTGCCTTTAAATGTATTCATATTCATTTCATCCATTAGTTGTTAATTTCGATAAAGTTCAGAATGCTTTAATGGAAATTTCAGCATAGGAATTTCGTTGTCAATAGTTTTAAAATGTGCTAAAGATATCTTGATGCATCGATCGAAGTAATTCGACTCAGTGACACAAACACGTGTTTTTCACCGATGTTCACAAGTACGTTAATTTCCATTAGTGTTCTTTATAGCAGTTTTATCATTTGAAACTTGTAAACTGGGTGTAGATTCATGGATATTTATTTTTAATTCGACATCAAGCATTCAACGACGTTCTTCCGTTAAACTTTTAATCTTACCTTTTCCAACTTTTATTACAGTCTTATTTTTTATTTATTTATTGCTTGATGATCAATTTTCGATAGGATAAATGATTTGATCTTCATTAATACGAAAAAAAGTCATCATAAAATCCAAGTTGCTTTTCAATGCATTGCATTATTTTGTGTTGAGTATAACAGTTTTGCTATGCGTTGACAGTAGTAGCTTTGCTACATTAATTTCTACTAAAGCATAAGTTAATGTAGTTATGATAAACGCTTTTGTCTGAAAAAAAGAAAAGGGGAACTAACTGTTATATATTTAAACTTGTATGGAATCATTTGTTAAATAAGAAGCATTGTCTTAGACAAAATTTTCAATCGACGTCGTCAAGCATAAAAAAACTTACACACGAACATAGGAAATTCAGACAAGTTTTGCGCATTTGTTGTGATAAAGAACTCTGAAAATGATCATATAGTGAAAATAATGGAACATAGAGAAAATTGTGAAAGAAAAAAAATAGTCGTTTGTATGCTTCAATCCTGATAATCATAAATTGAAATGTTGTGAATTCTTAATTTGCCTCTTTGTTTGATCTCAAGACTGCCACAGAGGCTCCAAAGTGGGGAAGCTAGACGTTGACCGATATCAGATCAGTCAAGACGTCAAGAGGCACAGTCGTTCGCTAAGGCAGATATTTGTCAATAACTAAAGTTCAGCTTAACTGTTGTGCCAGAGAATTGGGTGCAGCAATCACAGCTGCCACCAGAATACTGAATATCCAGAAAAATTTTACACGAGAATCCGCCACATTTGTTTGTATGTTACGCGACCAGAAGCTTCAATTTCTCTCACGTCTGTTCATAAATGCACTCGTTTAAACAGAAAATTCGGATAATCAAAATTGGAGTTAGATAGTGGGCCAATGTTATGTGTAATGATGAATTCCACTTTAGTCTGAACTCTGATTCTAGTCAGAAAACGATATGAATAAAATGTAAAATTCGTGTTAATCTGAAGACAGAGGGTGATGGGAGACATTGTTTCCGTCAATCATAATATAGAATCATAATATAAGCAGGTTTAAGTGTTTGTACTACTAAGCTATACAAGGACGAAGTTCTGGAACTTAAAGTTTGCTTGTTTGAAGCAGTTATCGGTCTTGAATTTGTATTCACTCGTAATAATGTTTTTTTCCACCGTGCAACTCTCATCGGCGACTACTTTCAAATGGAAGATATCCAGCGCATGCCGTGGCCTGCTATTTATATAATTAGCTGATTTATATATGTTGCTGATCAGAATAGTGTGTTGAATATGCTTCGGAGATACCTATGTCCTTTCGAAATCCACAATTCTTTGTTCTAGAACTTATAAAGCTATACGTTGAGTTTTGAACTGTGTCATAGCAAGTATGAAAAAGTGCAGCATCTTGTCTGTAAGAGTCGAGTGCACATCTAATTACACTACAGCATGACATTTTTATTTCATTTATTTTTCTTTTATTTGTGAACTTCTATTACGAATAGTTTTCTATAGTAATTTTTGGATAATAAAAATAACTATCATCGTTGTTTTGGATTCTTATCTTTTTCTCTTTTAACCGTTTTACACTCGTATCGTATGTCAAGTTTTCAGGCATACCGGCGTATAATTTCACCGTTTTTCATATAATTGTGAATTATGCTTAAATTTGGACACAAAAGTACAGAAATACAAAGTTTTTCTATGAAACATACTACAGCTAGAAAAAATTCTGTTATTTAAATACATTATTATAATAATATTTTTAATATTTCATTTGAGTACAGTTAATATATATATATATATATAAGGTATGTTTTAGATGCTGATATTGATTTAAAATATCATATATTTTTAGACCGCAACCTTTTGTTCAATTTGTGACAAAATATAAATCTGGTCTGGGAATGTAATGCGACCTTACAGCTGTACCTTAAATACTATCCGTTCATGCATCATATGTCGCATCAGAAATTGAAATATTCATAAAGATGAAACACTTTGAATTTTCTGTCTCTTTCATAATGTAATTATATGCCACAAATCAAAAATACTAGCTGTCTTTAGAAAATTTGTGCCTGCTGCAGGATAAATGTAGTTCTTCACTTAATACAATCTTTGCTGACAATAAACTATAAATTTGTCATTCACAAGCCTATATATTTTGTAAAATTGGCTTCTGGATTCTCTAAGTCACGTCCTTGCGCTATTTAATTAGCCATTTCGTCAACTGACTGTGAAGTTAATAACAGTTTCAAAAGAAGTATCTCAAGCAATTATTCAAACAATTGTTCGAGCAATGGCAATGTCATTTTGGAAACTGCGTGACTCTATTTTGAGAATGGTTTGAATTTAAAACACATTTCTCACGGTCATGGATAAGTGTCATTTTACAGTTATAAATTGAAAATTTTATATTGATTACAGTGAAACTACATAAACCTATCGTTATGTATTGTTTCACTTCCCGTTATATTTTTTAATCAAACTTGCATTAACTTTTTCCTATGTTACAACAAAGTATTGATCGCAGGTATTTATATTAAAATTGCTTAATGGATTAAGACCTCAACGAATTTAAATTATGTAAGAAAAAATAACTTATCTGATTTTTAATATTTGCTAAATGAAATCCCATTAGCAAAAAGTAAAAATAATGTATTTTATATTTTTATAACTTCAATGAATCAGAATTTTGTTTATATTGATTTATCTATGTTAATTTAGTTAACCTTTCTCTTTATTTTTACAATAAATTATACTTTACAGCTGATTCAAACTGTCTAGCAGAGTAACTTATTCTTCCATTAGCAACAAAGCGTAAAACTTTGTATTGTATATGTTCGGTTAAAAATTTACCCTTCAGTACGATTCAGAATGAACTAGATTATAAAGAATAAATGTGAAATTCTCCTTAAATGAAATGTATTTATAAAGAAAATGCTACTGAAATGAACTGCAAAAATGAGTTTAGATTTGAACTCAACTCTCCCATGCGGACGTTTCCCGCAGCTATCAAAGAAACTGGTCCTCCGTAAAATGAATAAGTTCACGTTCCCCCTTTATAGGAGGGACTGCAGAAATGTGCTTAGTAGATACCCGCATTTTGATATCATATGCTCTGTCAGATTTATTGAATGCTTCTGCAATAAAGCAGTCTGTGCAACTACTCCATGATCGATCGAAGTAGCCTAGGATATCGTCTATTGTCCGCGACATATTCACCTCCATTTTGGCCGAGTTACCTATTTAAGATACATTTATAAAATGTAAATATAAAATAAAAAAAAATTATATCATATAAAAGCTTTTTTTTTTTTTTTTTTGTGCAAACTAACAACATTGAAAAAATATTTTATGTATTTTATGTACATCAAGATAAAACTCCTAAATTATATTATTCGCAATGTACGTTACAAAATATTTTTTTATTACCTGTTTCACTTCTAAATGTCAAAACGGTTGAGAATTTAAAATTTAATGTTATACTTGTTCTAAAAAAAAACTATTTTCATTTTCCATGAATATCAATAAATATTTAACTGATCCGTAGAATTGGAAATACTCACACCAGTGATGATGAGATGAATAGATGTTGATCCCGAGTACTTACATAGTAAAAAATATTAAATACTATCAAAAAAGTTGCCCTAAAAATTAAGAGTAAACTCTAAATTTCAATTACGTTAGCATTCGCTTCAGAATATTTTTTTTTCCATTATCCACACTATCTTATTTATTTTTATTTTTATTTTTCTCGAGTAACTACCAGGATAAAATCATTTGAGACTCGTCTTTGGTGAAATCAAAGATATGTAAGTGAAATAACTATTAACTTATCTGGAAATATTAAATTTTATAAAAATAAATATGTAAATAAATTTCATCTAAAATATTTCTAAAAGCTGGTGAACAACGCTGTTTTTTTTTTTTTTTTTTTTTTTTTTTAGCCATCTTAATCACTTAAATGTCTATTTAATGTACATAAATAGACAAGCCATGTAAAAACAAACTTCTTTTATTTTAAACTTTAAGCGGAGGGGAATGTGAGGGCTTTTACTCAATGGCTCAACTCAATTGAACTTAAAAATAAATCTTTAATTTAAAGAATCAATAATTTAATCCTCACCAAGGCTTGATCCTTAGGGGTGAATCCCAGACCGTTGCCATTTGCCCATAACGCAGAACTAGTTCGACGTTAAATCCAACCAAAATTTACAAGGCTTACTATATAAGCTGGTAACTTTACATGAGAAGTGTTGATTCAATAGATTTATTTTTACCAACGATTAAACATCTGAAGCTTTATATATATCATAGTTGAACTCACGACAGAAAAGCGAAATCTAATAACACAGTCTAAAGACTCCATCCAAAAGGAACGCTTCCATAATTCCGCCGCGGTAGCCTGGTCGGTAGAGCGTCGAGCTGGTGATTGGAAGATTGTGAGTTCGATGCTCGAGCTGGCCAAAGACCGTCGTGTACAATAATGGGGTCTGGTGCACGTAAAATCCGTCGTGGCCGCAATGTCCTCCATGTTCCCATCCAAATTATACCTCTGGGGGGGAGTCACCGAAGCGGGGGAGCCATCCTCTCAATCGAGGAGGAAAATTGTGATGGCCGGACTATCCTTGGAAGTGTAGCCCAGATCGTCGCCAATTACCCATTACTCAGTACTAGTACGATTTTAAACCTAATCAACCAACCAATCATAATTCGGTTTGCTGTACAAATCTTTGTACGAACAATGTTAGATTCCTCCTTTAAAGAAACATATATTTCTGAATAATAATACACATTAGAATAAAATGGTTAAAAGAATATCGCAAATGAAGGCATACCAGAGCCTTGGTTGTACAAAATGTTTTTATACATCTCAAAATTTCATCCTTTTCTGCTATTAGTGAAAAATTAGTGGAAGAATTCCAAACTAATCAGTTGTAGCACTCGCCAATTGCACATTGTCTAGCTCTAGCAGGACGTTAAACCCTTTAAACTCTACTTTCGCCAAAAAATGTTCTTTATTTATTTGCTCTTTTTTTTTTTTTTTTTTTTTTTCTTTTTTCTCGCGTGTACATAATTCCTGCGAGATTGCATCTATATTGTTACGAAAAGTCGTCTTCCTTAAGTGTAAAAGTAGTTTACGCAAGTTCTGTTCGATAATGCACTTTATTTAAAGTATATTCTCAAAAGAATTCAACAAAATTATCAATTCAACGAATATTCTCGAAATAGTCCAATAAAACTGTAAGTTCAACGAATATTAACAAAATAATCCAATAAAACTCTCAGTTAAACGAATAGTTACAAAATACGCCAATAAAACAGTTATTTGCACCACAAAAATAAAGTAAACAACGTTAATTGCACCACAGAATAGAAATTCCGTTGATTTAGGACAATAATCAATCGCTTCAAGCACAATCTCTAAGAGACGACCGCATAGATAAACTGTCTCAATACAACTGACTGACCGGAAATTAATCTGCTTATTTTTAATACCCCTGGCCGGAACTTAGCGAAAATTTTGGCTAATAATAGAATCCAGTGGAAAATTCCAGAACTTGGCTCTTATTGAAGATAAAGCTTTGAAACTTTGACATCCCTAAAATACCATTTCTCGTCAAGCTCTTTCGCCGTTAAATTTGTCGATAAGTCACTAATTTTGTCGCCAAGGCCGATTTTAAATGAAATGAATGGTCTGTCATTGCTTCTACTTTTACTGCAACAGCACATTTGATGCAGGTGGGAGATTTAATTCTTTTAAACAGTATGTATTTATAGCGAAGATATAATTCATGTAACTCTACTCAGACTTATATAGGTTCTGTTGGCTTTAACTTGAAGCAAGCTGAGCGAATGTTGTAAGCGTCAAACATGAAACTTAAAGGAGACGACGGAATTAGAAATTTTCCAAATCAGCCATATGTCTTTCAGACGTACGTAGAATGCAATTTTCAACCTTGTTCAGATCAGACTGAGTTAATATAAGCAGATATGTTAGCTTACTGATGTATGAAACTTTTATGTTTGTGTGTGCGACTAACTCTCTCTCTCTCTTAATTTTGATCATCTTTAAGGAGACAAGGGAGGAGAAATGTTGTTAAAAACGATGCAATTAAACATATCTAGATAGTTATTATAGAATGTATGATCTATGCAGTATTCTTAAAGTAATGTCATTTTACAACTCCTCAAACATTATTTGAAATTTTTTACATAATTTTAAAGTTTGAATTTATTTTTGTTTTGGGTTCTAAATTAATTACTTATCATGCTCCTTGCTAATTTGTTTTCATCCAATCCCTGTAAAAATTTGTTTGAATATTAATCAGTGTATTAATTAGTGTATTTTTCACGAAAATGGATATTCATTTTGATATCAAAAAATTATTACTTTTATTACGAACTCTTAAATTCAATCGCATGTTAAAAATACATGAAGATTTCAAGTTTACAACTTCTTCCTCTTCTTTTTTTTTTTTTTTTTTTTTTGTAACTGATGCTGTAAATGAGAGATAAAAAATTCAATGCACAGATGTATTCAGTTACATACTAAAGACGCACAGTAAAAAATTGGAGCTTTAAAATGACTTAGAATGGAGCATTTTGAAACTGAGTATTATTCTGTATTATTTTTCTCATAAAAAGACCTTTTCATCTCTACGCTGTTAAAAAAAATGCAAATTTGTTGCCAGAAGTTCTCTGTAATTACAGAAAAATACGTTTTATCAACGTAATTTTTCGTAATTTACGACTTTTTTTTCTCAAATTACAGAGAATTTCTGGCAGCAAAGTTACATTTTTTTTAACAGTGTAAAATTACTTTTTATCATTTAAAGCACACTATATGCATAAAATAATGTATTTTATGGCAGTACATCACTTAAGAAGCAATAAAATGTAAAACAAAAATAATTTCAACGCCCTTTCTTCCCTTAAATGTTTATTAAAATGAAACAATCTAAACGAGCTCTTTTATTGAACTGCACTAACGGACCCATGGTAATTTTCTTAAACTAATATTGCAATGTCACTATCTGCTGAGTGATTGTAACTAGTCAGACGTCTAACTGAATTCACTTGGTGATTTAGAATGAGTTATATCTAATATTTCTCAGCCAGTATTTGGAACATCAACTAAAAGTTGATGACAATTTTGCTTTTTCAAAAGATTTATGAACCAATATATTATCTATTATCAAACTAGAAATACATTTTTCTTTCTTCCTTTCTTTTTTTTTTTCATGGGGTGGGGTGGGGTGAGGGGAGTTAAGACTATATTGAACATTATGTAAACACTTAACACATTTTATTCTATTTTTATTCTTCCCAGAGTTTGATTTTTATTTGTAGAATTGTACGAGTATACATTTATACGAGTGCAGAAAAATTTCAACAGAAAACTACTGGTAATCATTTATCTTAAGTCTTATGTAAAATTACATAGAAAAATAAACAGAGATGTTAAAAAAATCTGTGTTATAAATTCATTTTAATGACCAATATTAATTTAAATAATTATTGGCGATAATATATTTGTGACTTAGAATGATTTTTCTAAAGCAGAAACATTCATTTTAAAATTTTGTTGAGAAATTAAATAATAAAAATAGGTAAAAATACAGAAAAAAGATTGAGAATCTCGATTACTTACTTTTAAATAAGAATTATTCTAAATTTACAGAGACTGTATAAACATTTCAGTAAATTTACAGAATTTTTTTACAGTGATACATTATAGAATATATATTAAACTGTTTTTTCTTCTACTTTTTGTATTGTGTCAAATTTTTCAGAAAATCTGTAAAATTTTAAAAGTTAGAGAGAAATTTGTAAAGTAATTTCCTTCTGGCCTTAATAAGGAGGAATAACAATTGAAAAAAAAAAAAAAAATGAAAAAGAAAAGCTACCGATTCTGGTCTGTATAACCGATGCGCATCATATTAATGTTTCTAGACAATGTTCACTCGCAACATAATATTATTCTTATGTTATGCATAATAGCTTAAAATAGCACATTATAATTTTTAAACTATATCTACAGTCAATGCTTTCTACTTCAAAATTGAATGCTTACGTTTAATATTTGAATATCACTCATTTTTGAGTTACCATTGCAATATATTTTTCGAAAAATCTTTGTTTTTAGAAGGATTTTTTTATACCTCATATAAAAATCTTTTTAGTCCTCGATGTAAATTATTTTATTGAAAAAAGTGTACGGCAATTCATGTTTAAGGGTTCATATACAAATTTACATTTTTCATTTATTTATTCTTATTTTTTTATTGAATCTTCTGAAATTTACTGTTAATTTTTTAAATACTGTAATTTTTCCCTTTTTTTTTTTTTTTTTTTTTTTTTTTTTTTTGTTTTGTTTTAGTGATCTTTGTAATTTTTTATTTATTCATGTTTAAAGAATAAAAGCTATGATCAAGGTTTAGCAAATACCTGTATATCTGCAATCTCTACATTTAAGGGTTTTTACAAATTTTTATATGGAATTTGCTGATCCAGTTAAAATTTGTATTAAAAAAAAATTCTGCTTCTGTGATGTTCTATTGAACCGAATACTTCCCCAGTGTCTTATAATTTAAGTAAATCTTACTCAGAGCTATATATGGAGCGCCTTTTTTTTTTTTTTTTTTTTTTTAACACTTTAAGAAAATAATAAGCAATATTTCAAGTTTCCACTGCAAAGTAAAAAAAATAAATAAAATAAAATAAATAAATAAATAAATAACGCACAAGAGAGAAAAATTGTAAGCATGAAATGTTAGTTAATTACATCATTGGTGCCGTGTACATCTGATTTTCCTCAACAGAATTTTCAAAGCCCACTAAAGCAAGCGGAATGTTTTGAGAAAATGTAGTAACACGACATATTATGATGGAATGCAACTGGATGAATGTGAGTATGTTTCTTCAAACTGAGAATCTTCCAGTAATCTACAAAACCAGTAATCACAGAGATACATGTTCTAAAACGAAGGAGCATCTTTCTTTTGGAGAATTTCATAGTAATGAGCAAGTATAATGAAAAATTTGGGCTTTGAAGAATTTTTTTTTTAAGAAAAACTTTAAAATTAAAGAAAGGAGCAAATCCAGACTTCTTCATGCAAAAAATTGAGACTATAGAAATCTAGATAGTCTCTGGACTATCTACAGTCCGCAGCAAAATTATTGAAGCACATCCACACTTTACATATATATTCTTTTAGTTTGATCGCTAATTTTTATCCTCAATTAACTTTTTTATGAACAATATAGGAGTAAGTTCCTGACTCGACAAATATTTACTTAATAAAACAGTATTAAGTGCGCTTCTTTTAAGTAGGAATTATTGCTAGTGATTCAATAATTTTGCTGACTGTAGAGTAAAAAATATACACATCTGATAGTAAAATTTGTGTTCTCAATGCATTGTAGGTGACTATTCTCGCTCATGCTGCTAACTAAATTTATGCGTTGCTTATTGTTTCAGCAAGTGTGTGAACTTTTGTGGGTTATATACTGATGTGACATAATAGTGAATCTCAGAACCTTTCATACACTGTTAAAAATAAAATTCCGCATTCCATAATAAAAAATAAAAAAAAGCCAGCTTAGCAATATTTTTAGAAAAGTAAGCAATATTTTTAGAAATCATCATCATCATTTACAGTAGTGTATATTATTAAAGTGGTGAAACTTAGCACCAAAGCTTGATACATTAACTTGGTTATTTCAGAAATTTTTGAGTTCACAAAGATGATTGTTTTGTGAACATAATATTTTCTCAAAGTTTCACCTTGAAAAATTTTGTGTGATGCATTATTTTCCGGTATTCACACTGAATGCTAATTCGATCAATTTTATTTTACTTTCATAAATATGCCTTCACAAAGAGTACAGAAACTTTATTATCGTTTAAATTTATTAGACAGATGATTTGGAATCTCTTCGGTCGATTACATAATTTGTAAGGTTGAGACTGTGGTAAGTCACCACAGTTTTTCAAATTGAGCGGGATCCAGCGACGCAATGGGTGGGAGAATTGAATGCTTCGACGCCAGCACTCGGCGAAATTTTAGGTTGGAATGGTTTTGCGTCAGCATAGTGCTGCAATGAAGTAAGTAAGTTGCGGAGTGTTGGCAAATGCGAAGCGGCTTTAAAGTGAAGAGGTATGAGTCAGTGGAATGAAGGATAAATAGGAAGGCATTTTTCGTAAAGAGTGTGGTTTAGACGGGTTAGTTCTTATACTAGACTAAATTATAGTTTGTGATGTATTGCTGAAGTTGAATGATTGTACGAAGGATAAAGTTATGTGCTATTAGACTTCGCTAGTCTGAAGTATGTAGTGAAATTGTAAGGTATAGTAAAGTTGCGTGTAAAATTTGTCGTGCCGTGGAAAGCCAGCCGGCAAGTTTGTGTTTACATCGCTTAGTGGTCCAACAGGGCAGTCTTCAACCTACTTCAGTTATCTTTTCTGGGTGAGAGTTACTTTATATTCATCTAATTTATTTCTTGTAATTATTTTCCTAAGTTACTTAATTTTTTACTGTTTGAGTTGAAAGGCCAGATTTACCCCACTTTAATTCAGTTAATAAAAGCTTATTTGATTTTACTTGATTGTCTTGTGCTCTAAGTTATCTATTTAGTTAACTAATAGATTATCTAAGATGGAGTTTGCGTTAACGCAAACCTCACAAATTAATATGACTATTTTAATGTTATCTTTATTTCTTTTGGAACGTGAAAATCTCTTTAATCTAGGTTGAATCTATTTGTTAATTTTTGTTTCTTCTCATTTCTCTTGTACTTTAAATACCCACTGAGCATATCGGAAAAAATAAAAACCGTAATTTTGTTTTTACTGCATGGTCTTTACGATGTAGCAAAACATTGGTTACAGCAGCCTGGAAAAAAATATATACAACCGTGTATTTAAAAATAAACCTCATTACTATCATATATCACCTTCACACTTAAAAGATAGCTAAGAATTTATAATTATACACTTTTGATTAATAAGTATATTATGAAAGAACCAACTGCTTAGTGAATGGAAAAAAACCGTATCAACCGCTGGGAGGGTACATAAAATTATTCATTTACTCGTAATTGTGAGTAATTTGTAATTTATATACAGTCGGTAACAAAAGTATCCGAACAATAGCAAAAATTCCTATGTAAAAAAAGTAGAGTTAATACTCTTTTGTTAAATAAATCCTTGTCGAATCATGTTCTTAGACTGACTAAGAACATGACTCAACAAGGATGTATTTAACAAAACCGTATGAAGTGTACTTTTTTTACATAGGAATATTTGCTAGTGTTCGGACACTTTTGTTACCGACTGTACGTATGAAGTGGGGCTAATATATATATTGCACTGGATGGAGGTGCTTATCCATACTGTGAAGCAGAGCATCCATTTTCTGGCTCTCCCAAATATATTTATAAAGATCGAACGTGCATAGTATAATTTAATCTTATCCCAAGTAGCACAGGAACGTTCTGTGAACGTCTAATAACGGTTTCAATAGTTCAAACACCGTGTTTCGTGTCAAAAGAACGTTCTAAAACACGTTCAGAAATAGTATTATTTAGAACGTTCTGAAAATGTTTGATTTGTACCAACTATAAAACGTACAATTTTAGTTCTATATAGAACGTTCAAGTGTGACACCGTCATAACACGTTCTGTAACAGTGTAATTATAACGAATATGACAAAATGACTTTTTAGTACTATTGGTTGGGAAACTAGGTTAACCTTTAAAATTTTTGACTTCAGCTTTTGTTTTTTTTACACGTTTTGTGGCGTGAGGAATCCGGAAGTCAAAAGGTTGGTATGGTATCTGTTAATGTGTTTCGGCACCTATTAGTGTGATAGCCCGTTAGTTCATGTACACGATATCTCAAGAACAAATGATTGCAAAGAGATCGGACCAGTTTTAAAATATCACTTATGATGTTGATAAGAATCTTATTGAGAGATTTGCAACATTCTAATTTAAAAACTTCGTAAGTTATTCGAAATTTATAATTTTTAGCATGATAGAGAATAGAGCATATTTTACATTTTCAGTTTAACGTTTTGTTAGCACGTCAGTAAAGAATGCTTCCCAATAATCAGTAGCGGTGAGGTGAAAAAAAATTACAAAATTTTAAACTCATGGAAAAATTTTGTGGATTTTGTATTTCAGGAATCAATGTATGGAATTCGACCAAACTTGTTACAATATTAGATCTTGCCCTAAATTGGAGTTTATTTGAATTTCATTTGGGATATATCGCCCGATAGATTACGGTGCTATGCAATGAAACCCTCCATTTATGGGACGGCTATATCTCAGCTTCTATAGTGTGCAAATGTATTAAACATGATATATTGGCATATATCATCATAACCTCTGCTAATACAATTTGGATGTATACATTGTCCAACAGGTGGCGTTGCTAATCTGCAATTTAATCATTTTAACGGAAAGGCAATATTTTAACTCTTGTGATTTAACAATAAATTTTGTGATACACTGAAGTTATAAGTGAAATCGATTTTATGTAAAGTTTTACTGGTCCATTTTGGATGCACATCGGCCAACAGGTGGCGTGGCTATGTAGCAATTTAATCTCATAACAGAAACGAAAAATCTCAACTTCTGTGATTTATAAATATTGTAAATTTGGTAAGTGAAATTAATATTACGTAAAACTCTACAGATTGCCTTTGGGTGCATATCGGACGACAGGTGGCACTGCCACGTTCCAATATTTTCCATTCACAGAAAGGCTATGTATCAGCTTCTGTAATATATATACTCACCAAACCTTCTGCGTGACATACATTTGATATATAATATTGATTCAATTTGGCTGTATAACGAGTAATAGTCAAACAGTTTTTTTATTATTATTATCATTCATAGGAATAAGTATGCATGATCCCTGGGGGATGGGGGAAGTGTGGATAAAAATTTTCACTATAATTATCTTTCAAAAGAATTCGATATCACCTTTAAAACGAATAATTGAAACATCGTTTTCTGACGATTTAAAACAAATTTACCGTTTTTTTTTTTTTTTTTTTTTTTTCATTTGTAATAATAATAATAATAATAAACCCCTAGAAAAATACATTTTCTAAGATCTTCTATACAGCATAAAAATGATTGTCTTCTGTCATGAAAATCTATGCATTCCCCAGACCCAAAGTTTAGATACAAAAAGCTAATCACGGATGTTATTGAATAAGTAATATAGTGCTTTACGCGAGTTTCAAAGAAAATCACGGGAAAACTCCGAAAACCTAAGTCGACGAGCGTGACCAGGAATCGAAGCCAACACTTCCCGTCTGTAAGGTTCGAGAGTAGAACCTCGCGGTCTCTAATACTCATCGGGAAGTTACAGAATGAGTTTTTTTCTTCTTTTCTTTAAGCATAATTTAAACTTTTATTATATTTTATTTATGATTCTATTTAAGTTTAAATGTTACTGATAAATTATCAATATTGATAATGTTGTTAAATCGTTACTCTGTTTGATTTTTCTTATTTTATTTTATTTATTTTCACTGAATATTTTATTCAATACTAAAATATACACTAAAACAAAATATGCTTTTCCGTTTAATTCGAGATTTTAAAATGGAAAAATAAAGTGATCTCATAAGTTTTTCAAATACTTTATAAAAATTTAAATAATTGTTTAACTCAGCTCCATTTTTCCTTAAAATATTGACCTCTACAGCTATAAATGCTTAATAAATTTATGTTTCAAACGTTGAACTTTGAAACATGATTATTCCGGATGTAACAAGGGAAGAGCAGATGAAACTGACATCTGTGGATTGCATTTAGTTAATTCTCGCTGACTGTGCAAATTCAAAGGTCTTGGGAATGTCGTGCTGTTATGTGAAGCGGTAATTTTAAAACGTGTAATGTAATCTGTTTTGTTCAGTTTTCGCGTTATAATGACTTGGATAAGCTTTAGAAAAGGTAAAAATGTAATATTTTTAACCTGTAATAGTCTCTATTTTCTATTTATTAAAGTCTTATTTTAATATCAATTAAACAATCATTTTCATATCTGCGTAAGTTCTTAAGCCTAACATTTGATATACTTGTAAGTAGCATTGTATCGCAGAAAAAACTGCTCCTGTTACAGAAAACCGCTTAGAAATTATGGATTCATTTTATTAATTCAGTCTTCTGAGATGGAAATTGTTAAAATGACTATTTTTGGTTATTATGCTTCTGAATGAAGTAACATAAAGAATTTAAAAGATGAGAGCTAATTTTAAGTGAATGCCCTTCCAGACTGGTCATTATGTATTTTAAAATGCTAGTTGGAAGGGTGTTTTCTTGGAGAAATTCTTATGAAGAAAATGAGGAAGGTATGTAATTCTTTTTTTTTTTCTTTTCTTTTTAAATTCTGAAGTATTTATTTAATGTTTATATGATAATATATATACAATCTAGGTTATGCAAATTGCATATTTTTAAAATAATATCCTAAGTTTCACCGACTTACAATTTTAAATATCTCTTTACTGTTATTTATTAAATAAAATATATGAAATTGTTTAACTGCATAATAAAACAAAGATTCAATTCAATTTTATTCCACATCTTTATAAAAAAAGATATTCTGCTTAAAAAAAAGAACGATTTACTATATTATTTATTAATACTAATAATATTTACATTTATCAATTATTTAATATGCCATGATAGCATAATTACATCAAATGAGGTAAAAATTGCGTTGACTCAATTTAAAGAAATTTAAACATTTAAAAAATACCAATTACATTGCCATGTGGAATAAATTTAAATACCTGCAAACATCATTTTTGTAAATTGCTGCTGTAAACTGAAAATATGTATGCACACATGCACTGAAATTTAAAAATATGAAGTATGTTAAATATTTTAGAAAAATATTATGATTAAATATATATATATATGTATTTAAGTATTTGGACATTTTAAAAATTTCCTCCTTCTAACTAATTTTTAATTTTTTGTTTCAATTTCTTCTTATTATAAATTAACAATATATTCTAAACTCAATTATATATTATTTTAGCGGTGTATTGGTACATTCATTTTTGAAATTATTTTTTATGTTGAAATATTAAAACTTTCTATAAACTTCAGCATTCAAAAATATTTATAAACTATCCATGGACTTACAAAGTAGTACCCAGAAATGTTTAGAATATACAGGGTGCAAAGTCGAGAGCAGGCCTTTATTTGCGCAACAATTGGTCTCAAACGTCCTCCAATAAGAAAATGTATTTTTAAAAAAATGTAAGAATTCATTATATGACATGTTTAAATTTAAAAAATCAATTTACTAAAAATCACAAAAACTGATAATTTTTATACAATTTTCATGACACTAATAGTGTAAGTTGAGTTCTAACCTAAAAAATATAACACAAAAAGTTTCACTTTTGTGCACCCAAAATTGTCTGAGATAGTTAGTTTCAAAATTTAGGATTATTTCGCATTTTCTCGGGCTTTATTAAAAAGCCAATGAAAATTGTTTAATAAACCCAGGGAAAATGCAAACAAAGTCCAATTAGGATTTTTAAACCGATCCCTTATTGAAGGCCGAAATATGTTAGAAAATCCAAACTTTAAATATCATGTTCCATTTTGGGAGAATAGAAATGAAACTGTTTGTTAGGATGAGTGTCAGTTTTCTAAATATGATTATAGGGATCTGGGACTATGTAAAAATTTAGTTTTTGCAATTTTGAAAAAATAGATATTTTAAATTTAAACATGTTATACCACAAATGCTCATATTCTTTAAAACATTTTGTAACTGAAACTATATATTTGCGACCAATAGTTGCGGAGATAAAGCTATTCTCGTCACAATGCTTTGCACCCTGTATTTGAAAAAAAAAAAAAAAACATATATATATATATATATATATATATATATGTATATATATATATATATATATGTATGTATAAATGAATTTTTAATCTTAGTTAAAGCCAAGCAACAGATATAAGATCCCTGAAACCACATAGGTCAATGAGAAGAAAATTACAACAAATTTAAATAACCTGGGGAGACTGATTGTGATTTATTGAAACATTTATATTTTATTTATTGATTTTTATTTTATTTAACTTCAGTCTAATCTTAAATTTATTCCTATATTGTTAGTTGCAATTTTAATAATTTTGCCGGTGCGTAAAAACCACATGAAACTCAAATCAAAAGATACAAACAAGCAACGAGGAAATAAAAAATTAAGACAGCATTTTAAACATTTTTTGTAGGAAAAGCTTAGAATGGTAGAAAAAAAAAAAAAAAAAAACTCGTCAAGGGTGACCCTTTTCGTCGTTGAGCACCAATGTACGATTTCGTTCGTTAGCAGCTATAATAGCATATTGCTAGCGGGCACCCTATCGTACAAGAAATTAATTGAAGTTAGAAATGAAGAATAAATTGGAATAAATTATTTACTTCAAGAAATCAGAGAATCAAACAGAAAACAACCATGAAAAACAAACATTAATCATAGGATGACGCATTCGGAATCACAAGGATTAAAACAAGCAAAATAAATCAAGAGTTTAGTTGTATATAGCAGATGAAGAATAATGATACAACACAGCAACAGGGATATAAATTACTTTTTTTTAAATTCAAATATTGTTTGAGAAATTTTAACATACTTACTATTCCTTTAATTTCAACGTATATGCATGAAAAATTCCATATTTTATGACTGTAATTCCCAAAAAGTGTCATAACGTGCCTATATCCCTTTAAAAAATTCCTTAAATTTTTGCATTTTTAAAAAATTTCTTTTTTCCCCTAATCTGAAGATAATGGCGTTATAGTATTAATTAACAAACTTTGAATAAACACCATAAAATGCAAGAACTCGCAACTGCTACAAACAAAGCACGGCTGCTACAAACAAAGCGGCAACGCATTCCACACACTCAACGTGCTTGTTTGCAGCTCTCGTGCCTACAATGTTCGCCTGATGAAGGGTTGTGTCTTCTTTTGACCCGAAACAGTTGGTGCGAGTTCTCGCATTTTATTGTGTTTATTCAAAGTTTTGTAATTAATACTATAACTTCATTATCTACAGATTAGGGAAAAAAAAGAAATTTTTAAAAAATGCAAAAATTTAAGAAATTTTTTAAGGTATAAAGAGACGTTATGACACTTTTTGGGGAAAGCTGTCATAGAATATAGAATTTTTGATGCATATACGTTGAAATTAAAAGAATAGTAAGTATGTTAAAATTTCTCAAACATTATTTGAATTGAAAAAAAAAGTAATTCATATCCCTGTTCATGTGTTGTATCATTATTCGTCATCAGCTATGTAATTTTTACTTCTAAACGCTCGTACTGAGGGGATTTTTTTATAATGACGTCACATTTTTTTTTTTTTTTTTTTTTTTTTTTTTAACTACACTATTTTAGAACGTTTACAGTACGTTTTCTGGAACGTTCTGAAAATGTGTATAACGTTTTGAAAACGTTCTAAAAACGTTTAGAACGTTCTGAGACCGTATACATAGAACGTTCTCAGAACGCTTCTATAACACCGATGGTGATAGTTACACGTTCATTGAACGTTCTCTGAACCGTACTATTGTACGTCTTCAAGATGGACAGATAGACGTCTATAACACGTTCAAAGTGAACGTTCTTAGAACGTGTTTGCAGAACAATTTTTGAACGTTCAGAGAACGTTTCGGTGCTGCTTGGGATTTTACGACATTAGAAAGTACATGAAGCTGATTTTGTATTATGGGTGAGTGCAAAAGTTCTACCTGTTTTTATTACGCATAAAGAAGAGCAAATAAACGCAAAATGAACAGTACCTATTATTGTGCACAATCCCTATTGCTATATATGACTTCTTGCCACCTTTCTGGTAGGAGATGAATCCCACGGCTGTAAAATCCCGGCGGTTTCGAGTAAAAAAAAATCTTGGATGGCAGTTTTCACAACACAAAGATCATTAAAGATTTTCTGACTGAAGGAATTGTTCAACGCACGAAATAGGTGATAGTCAGTTGGTGCCAAATCAGGAAAATATTAACTCTACTTTTTTTACATAGGACTTTTTACTAGTGTTTGGATACTTTTGTTACCGACTGTATATGTTCGCATTTTTATTGTTATCATAATGCACACACACACACACGCATATATATATATATATACATACATACAAACGGTAACAAAAGTGTCCGAACACTAGCAAAAATTCCTATGTAAAAAAAGGACACATCATACGGTTTTGTTAAATAAATCCTTATCGAATTATGTTCTTACACTGACTAAGAACAGGATTCGACAAGGATTTATTTAACAAAACCGTACGAAGTGTACATTTTTTACATATGAATTTTTGCTAGTGTTCGGACACTTTTGCTACCTACTGTACATACATACACACACACACATATATACACTGTTAAAAAAATGCAGAAAAAATACAGAAATTCTCTGTAATTTCAGAAAAAAAGGCGTAAATTACGAAAAAATTACGTAGACAAAACGTATTTTACGACTTTTTTTCTGAAATTACAGAGAATTTCTGTATTTTATCTGCATTTTTTTAACAGTGTATATACACATCTGCTCTTTTAGAAAATGAAAGTTTTAATAAAAATCTTATTAAAGTCTTCCTCTGTTTTAAATAAATATTATACGCTGAAGTGCCAAAAGTCATGGGATACATGTTAATGTTAGATGGGCCTTCTTTTTGTGTAAGTAAAGACAGCAATTCTCTGAGGCATCGGCTCTACAAATCGATGAAAGTCCTCTGAAGGAATATTTAGTTTTCTTGTCACCAGAACCATCTATAATTGCGGAAGTCTTGCCGGTACAAAATCTTGTGCAATAAATGCTTTTTAGATCGTATTTTATATATATAAGAAATGGTATTACCGTCTGGAAGTCTAGTTGTACAGCATTCGCTGGAATTGTTCAGAATATCTATTAAACCAATTGTGAACTTTTTTCAACCGGTGGTATGACCTAGTGCATTGTCACTCTGAAAAACTCAATCCTTCTGTATGTACATGGAGCCAATGAATGTCTGCAAATAGTCTGCAAATAGACTCCAACAGCTTAACATAACAATATATGATTGCCAATGGTTGTTTTGAGTTTAATAGGAGTACCCGATTGATGTCATCAAAAAAGAGCCATGACCACAATGAATGCACTCTCAGCTTGCCCATTGTCTTGTTTACAGCTTAGGTTCCCGGTGTCTTGATGCTGAGCCACAATTGAAACTTACCACCAATTCTTATTAACTAAATCATATTATCATCTTATCTCATTAAGCAAATTCATTTTCAGTCATCTAGAGTAAAGCCGATTTGTTTACCAATCTAGTGGAAGAGCTGCAGCCAATGGAGAATTCTTAGTAAAAGCTTTTGAATTGATCTTCTGCTGACATATCCCATCTACAGTCGGCAGCAAAAGTATCCGAGCACTGTCAATAATCTATGCCTAAAAAAAGTACACTTAATACGGCTTTGTTAAATAAATCCTTGTCGAGTCATGCTTTTAAACAGACTAAGAACATGATTCGACAATGATTTATTTAACAAAACAGTTTTAAGTGTACTTTTTTGATATCGGAATTATTGGCTAGTGCTGGGATACTTTTGCTGCCGACTGTCTACCAAATTTCGTTCTAAAGACTTCTTCACGCACAAGTCTGTAATACGCACAGACTGAGGAATCAACTAGACCCGGCAATACGACTGTCTGGTACGGTGAGAAACTGATGTAACTGTAAGGCGCTTACAGTGAACAGCAAAAGTATCCGAGTACTAGCAATAATCCCTGTCTAGAAAAAGTACACTTAATACTGCTTTGTTAAATAAATCCTTGTCGAGTAATGTTCTTACTCAGTCTAAGAAGATCTCGTAATATGGCTGCTCAGTTGCAGTTGAGGTTGGTTGGTTATTGGTTTTTACGTCGCACCAGTGCTGCGCAATGGGCATTTGGCGACGTCAACAATACAGAAAAAAAAATATATTTCTTTGAAACAAGAAAATTTTTGTTTCAACAAAATTTTTGTTTCTACAACAAAGTGCTTTGTTGAAACAACAGAAATTTTGTTAAATCAAACAACATTTTTTTGTAGATATAGCTTCAACAAATTTTTGTCGTTTCAACGAAACACGCTCTAAGAAGATTCTGTTAAAAATATAAAATTCTGTAACTTTCTTACAGAAAACTTCTGCCTTTTAAACCTAAAAAATTTTACTATAATATTCCATCTCAATCTGTAAAGAGACATTTTTTGCGATAGTCGATAAAATTTGCAACCATTATTACAAATTGTATCTGGTGAGTATGTATTTTTTTCTGTTTAGTATACAGAAAACTTGGTATGAAAGCAGGATTGAGAAGTGCCACGTAACAACGTGAAATGTGATTTCGTGGCTTTGAGGTAAGTCTTTGTTCACAGTGTTATGCGGAGGGCTCTGGCCGATAGGAAAATTTCCTTTAATATGAGTTATTTTTTTATAATGTGCACTACGGAAAAAAAAAAAAAAAAATCTGTTCGTAGGAATATTTTTTGTATTGTTAAGTTATGGAAAATTTCTTTCTACATTTATTTCTCGTAACATACGAATGTTTCCTAGAAACTTGCTGCCAGGAATTTTTTGTAATATAACAGATTTTTTTTTTTTTTTTTTCAGTGCATTTTTTTCTGTGAAGTAGGGCCAAACTGAATCTTGGCATCTAAATTTGATATCATTTTAGAAGTCTGTAATAATCACATTCCAATGCAGCATTTCATGGGGGAAATCTGTACGACATCAGTCTGAATTGGGCTATTTATTTTATGATATAAATGTATGTAGCATGGAGTGTACAATTTATAATTTTTATGATAGAGGATGGGCCAAACTTCTCTGAAACATTGTAACACTAATATAAAATCGAATGATTGACATAAAATAGTGCGGTTTATTGCTAGAATGATTCTCATGATGAAAAATTTTGTTAAATTCAATAAAAAACTTAGTTCCTTATCTTGCTCATAGACGGCGTTACACCTTAGAAACAGCAAGAAATCGCGTGGAAAACGCAAGGCAAAAAATTGCTGTAATGGATTTCTTTGCATTTTTTTTTTTTTTTAAAGCTAGTTTGTAAGATACAGATAGCGTCATCTATGAGCGAAATCTTGAACTAAATTTTTTATTTACTTAAACCTTACTTAAACAAAATTTTTCATTGTGAGAAGCATTCTTGTACAAATCTCATGCTCGTATATCAATTATTAGATTTTATGTTATAATTTAAAATTTGTTAGGAATTTTCAGTCTGTATATACAGGGGGATTCGCTACCGGTGCGACAAACTTATAGAAGATGTAAAGGGCAAAAAGATGATTTGGAATCACATAGCGATGCAGTGTCAGAAATGCAATCCTGACGAGAGAGGAGGGATGTTAGGGAGTATAATTATCAGTAAACTCAATTTTTTGTGATCCCCACGAAAAATTCCATTAATAGATTCCATAATCAGATACTACCTTCTTTCTTTTAAACTTAAATATAGGTAAGATTTTAAGCTGTTATTGTAATAATTTAGGTACCCAGTTTGTTTTATTTTATTTTATTTTATTATTTATTTATTTACAAAAAAATATTGTACATTAACTAATAATAAGTATTTGGACAATGGTCCATTTTACGTTTTCTGGGCAAAACTTTCCCTGAAACATATGAGATATAACATGTTTTGTACATAATCCTTAAGTTTCAAGTTGATACGTTTAGTATTTTTTGAAATGATTTACAAAATATCTGAAATCGAATGTGTCCTGTCATTTATGGAAAGGTAGTGTATATTTACAATAAAGACACAACACACATATAGATATGAATAATAATAATTTTTATTTTGTTAAGTATTGAAGGCTGATGAATCAAATCGTAATTCGGGGGAGAAAAAGTTCAAAATATTTAGAACATACATGTCATTTAATCTTCTATTTATGTATTATTCATTTCAAATTAAAAAATGTAACTTTTGGTTTATTTTAGGTAATCTTTTTTCTTTTTGCAAAAAAAGGTCAGAGAAATATTTTCCCCTTTCTTTCTTTTTTTTACGTTGCTTTCTTTTTATTTATTTATTTATTTTTTACGAAGACTTGTAGCACCATTTTTCGATATTCTTATACACTATCTACCAATAAGTATTTGGACACTTTCGAATTTAAACGTTTTGCTAAATATCTAGAAAAATTCTTGATGAATTATCTTGAAACTTTGGGAGTATAAAAACATGTTATACCTCAAGTATTTCAGCAAAAATTTTACACTAAAAAGGACACTATATATAATTATATATAACTATATATAACTATTATATATAACTATATATAATTATATATATATTACACTATATATAATTTTCTAATTATTTATACCTTATACATTCATTGAGATCTAACGATTTTTTTAAAAATTGAAAAAAAAAAAACACTTTTTAAATTGTAAGACGTAGGGTATTAGACCCAGTGCAAAGCGATGTTTAGGAAATCTGCGTACTGCATCAGACACAGTGTACTACATTATTCAGAATGCAAAAATGTTAATTATCTTACAAAATATGAGTATTTTTTCTAAATAATTTTTAACTGCGCCTGCGCAAACTTATGAGAATTCCACTTGAATAATTTAATATCCAAAAGTATTGAGCTACTTGTATGAAAATCTCAAGCAAATATCGTGTAAATTCAAAAAGTTATAAGAAATAGAATGGACAGAATTTCAGTTCCTCTCAAAAAAAAAGAGGAAGATGATGTTTTTTTTTTTTTTTTTTTATCAATATTTTTTTACAATCAGGGAACATTATTTTACCATTGAGCATTGATTGAATCAAAATTAAAATGTGAGTAAAAAATCTTATATTTTAGCTTTTATTTTGAGAAGAATTGAAATTGTGTTCATTCTAACTTTCATAACTCTTTGAGTTTGCACGATATTTGTTTGGAGCTTTCATATAAGTAGCTCAATATTTTTGGCTATTAAATTAAACAAATGATTTTTTTTAAAAGATAGCACATGCATAGCTAAAAATTATTTAGTAAAAATGCTCATACTTTCTAAGATATATACTATTTTTTCATTCTAATTGCAGTATGATGCAGTTTCTCATGTATTATGCCAAGTTTCTTAAAGTGGTTTTGCACAGGGTTTAATATCCTACGTGTTTATTAAAAAAGTGGCTTTTTTTTTTTTTTTCAAATTTTTAAAGAAACCGTTATACCTCCATTGGTATATGTGGTAGCTTCATAAAACTTTATACAAATAATTAAAAGAATCCTCATAATTACATACCACAGTCAAAACACATTTCAAGCATTACTTTTTACAGGGTGATCCAAAACATCTTGGCTTTTGTTTAATTTTTTGCTAGTCTTCATTTCCTCTTCAGGATAAAACTTGTACAGTCAGTAACAAAAGTGTCCGAACACTAGCAAAAATTCCCATGTAAAAAAAGTACACTTCATACGGTTTTGTTTAATAAATCCTTACCGAATCATGTTCTTACACTGACTAAGAACAGGATTCGACAAGGATTTATTTAACAAAACCGTATGAAGTGTACTTTTTTTACATAGGAATTTTTGCTAGAGTTCGGACACTTTTGTTACTGACTGTACTGAAATATATGAGGAATAACATGTTATTTATTCTCCCAAATTATGAATATATATATATATATATACATAATTCCTGCAGAATTTTTCTATATATTTCACAAAACGTCTAAATTCGAAAGTGTTCAAAAACTTATTGGTATAGATAGTGCATATGAATATCGAAAATGGTGGTACAATTCTGCTTAAAATAATGAATAAATAAATAAAAAGAAAGCAATTTAAAAAAAGAAAGGAAAGGGAAAAAAAAATTCTCCGACAAGTTTTTGAAAAAAAAGAAAAAAAACTGAAAAAAAAAATTTTTCCTTTTTTATTATGGAATGAATAAATAAAAAATTAAATGACATGTACGTTGTAAATATTTTGAATTCTTATTATATATATATATATATTAACCGAATTGCCATGTGGTTCATCAGACTTTGGGTTACTATACTTAATATATAATATATATATATATATATATATTATTATTATTATTATTATTATTATTATTATTATTAATCGTAGTAAAAGCCAAGGAACAGATAAGATCACTGAAACCACATAGGCCAATAAGAATAAAATTACAACAAATTTGAATAGCCTGTGGAGACTGATTGTGATTAATGGAAACATTTATTTTTTATTTATTTATTTTTATTTAATTTAACTTCAACCTAAGCATAAATTTTGTCCTAGATTGTTAGTGTCAATTTTAATAATTTCGCCGGTGGGCAAAAACGGCATGGAACTCAAATCAAAAGATACAAACAAGCAATGAGAAAATTAACAATTAAGACAGTATTTTAAACAAAATATTTTTTCAATTAGGAAAAGCTCTATATTATTAATATCTCTATGTGTGTTGTGTCTTTGTTGTACATATGCACTCCGTTTCTATAAATAACTGGATACATTCGATTTCAGATGTTTTGTAAAACATCTCAAAATATACTAGACGAATCAAGTTGAAACTTGCGGATTGTACAGAACATGCTATAGCTCGTATATATCAGTGAAAATTTTACCCAGAAAACAGAAAAAGGATCAGTAAATTTTTTTTTTTAAATGTGAAAAATTTGGGTTCACCCTGTAAAAAGTAATGCTTGAAATGCGCTCTGTATGTCATTATGAAGCTTTTTGTTATTATCTGTATGAATTATATTTACCACATGGAGATAAAATGGTTTCTTTAAAAAATTGTAAAATAAATAAATAAGTATATAAAATAAGATAAAATAATACCACCTTTTAAATTGAAACATTAAATGCAAAGCCATTTTTATGACACTTGACATACTGCATTATACACAGAATACTGCAGAATGCAATTAAATATTAAATGAAACAGGAGCATTTTTACCGTATTATTTTTAGCTAAGCTAGTGTTGCCAACATTTTAATTTATTCGGGAGCATTTTTACCCCCGCCTTTATTTCATACCAGAGTAATATTTTCATATATTTCGTAGTTACATATTGGACAAAAATATTCTATAAATAAAGTGGTGCAAAATAAAGGCGGAGCTAAATATGCTCCGAAAGAATTAAAAATTTTGGCAAGCATGCGCAGGCTTAACGAAACTTCATTTGCATAATTTAATGGCCAAACTATTAATACTTATATAAATACGCCCAAACAAATATTGTGTAAGTTCGAAATGTTGTACGCGGTATAGTGAATTAATATTCAGTTCTCAAAAAGAAGCTAAACTATAAAGGGTTTTATTAGCATTTTTATTTTCATTTACTGAATGGTAATGTAGCTTTCGTTGATTGTAAATAAATGCCGATAATGAGTAACTGTGTAACTTTACTGGTCTCCCTTTCACTTTCGAGGTAAAACTTGACTGAAATTTATGAGGTATAACATGTTCTTTACACCCCTGAAGTTTCAACATGATTCATCGAGTACTTTTTTAAATAGTTGACAAAACGTCTGAAATCGGATGTGTTCCGTCATATATAAGGAAAGATAGTGCAATTCAGTTTATTTCAGAATATTAGAATACCTTTCTTTTAATCAGTTTCTGAAATTTATGTATTCTGTTGAAACATTCCTGTACTAATTAAACTCCATGTCTTAGAATGAAATAGCTCCAAGCAAGAAAATTCTAATTGAATTTGTTATTACAGAAGACTATTGTTCATTATCATTTAAAAAATTGTGTCAAAATACACATTTTTATCTACCACAATCTTAACATATATAGTATATATACACTCTATAATAATAATAAAAAAAAAAAAAAAAAAAAAAAAAAAAAACGACGCACCAAGAAGTGGGGACAAAAATTGGTAGATGGGGTGGAATGGTTGGTCCGAATGGGACAAAAATTGGTAGATGTGATGTACATGTGGAGAAAAGCAATTGGTTACTGTTTCAGAAAATTTGAATGATTTAATCAAGAGAAAGGGCTTCACAAAGTAAACAAGTCAGTAACACGTTGGTCCACTTCTGGCTCTTATGTACGCAGTTATTCGGCTTGGTATTAGTTGACAGAATTTCCAGATATGCTCCTGTGAAGTACCGTGCCAAATTCTGTCTAATTGGTGCGTTAGATTGGAAAAATCCCGAGCTGATTGTAGGACCCTTTTTATGATGCTCCAAACGTCCTCAGTGGAAGAGAGATCCGGAGACTGAGCTCAACCCCATTTCACTGATCCGCCTATTAAGGGTCTTTGAAGTCACTAAATTACCAATTGCAGGTAGGATCGACGATAATGATGAATTGGAGCTCGATTTCATGAAAACCTGTATGTATGTCAATTTGCGTCCAGTTTGCATTGTGCGTCGTTTTTTTTTTTTTTTTTTTTTTTTTTTGTTATAGAGTCTATATATATATTATTTTACGTTGTTTCGAAATTTGGACTGTAAATTATTGTTCTCTTTACTTTGTGTGAATAAACAGGAAATATTTTCTGTACTAGAAAATTTAATGTTGCATGTTGGCTATTGTTTTTTACATTTTTCTAGTTACAAATTAATTGCAATACAGTGAATATCAGGTACTGAAATATTTTAGGGCCATTTTCGAGTTTTCTTTACATATTGACCAAGAAAAAAAAAAAAAAAAAAAGCAAAATGTCAAGAAGAAATTAACATTAAAAGTTTAATTTGCGCTGTGCATTAAATAAAGTGTATTTAATGTATGTTTATTTAATATTTTTAGCACTAAAAATAAAAATAATAATAATAATAATAATGCACCTTCAGACATGAATCTTTTAAAATATAATTCTGTGAAAAAATGTCTGTCCCTTTCCCTTTGTGTACAACAAAACATCATTTCTTTGTTATCAAGTTTAAACTTTTTAATAAAATGTTAATAAGTTAAAGTTGATGAAAAGCTAAAATTGGTGATAAAAAATTAAACTGATTTACATTAAATACACTGGTGTTCAAAATTAAAACAACAACCTGTTTTATCGTTTTCTTCTTTTGCGCATAACTTTTAAAGAAATAAACATATGTGTATAAAATTTGGATGACATGTTTGTTATCATATCATTAGTCAAGTTTTATATAACTTTAGCATAAGTAATAATTTTTAAACTAATAATTATTCAATTTTTCTCAAAAGTAAGCTTTGGAAAAAATGAAAAATTTCAACAGTTTTAGAAAAGAAAACTTGATAAAAAATGGTTTTAAGGATGCATTACAGACAGGAGAAAACGGACATGCCTTCAAATGTTAAACTGAATCCCGATTTTTCTTTCTATATTCGTTTTTCTTTTACTTTTATAACGGATTTTATGAAAAATATAATTACTAATTTGTAAACTATGTTCGATACAAGAATAATAATAATGTCGATAAATAGTTTTATAATGAACGTCTTATCCAATTTTCACATTTGTATGTATATTTTTTAAAAAGTTATTCACATGCGAAAAAAAGAAGATAAAAGAAGAAACAGAAAAATGATCACGGGAAGAAAAATCCGGTTTTAATCTAACACATTATATGCATGTACATCTTCACCTATCTGTAATGCTTTCTTATGAACATTTTTTCTTTTTAAGTTTTCTTTTTAAAAATTGTTAAAATTTTTCATTTTTTCTCCAAAGCTTACTTTCGAGAAAAATTGAATAGTTATTAGTTTGAACACTATTACTTTTGCTAAAGTTATATAAGATTCGATTCATGATATGATAACAAACATGCCTTCGAAATTTTATGTTCATATGCTCAATTGTTTAAAAGTTATGCGCAAAAGAAGAAAACGAAAAAAATAGGTTGTTGCTTTAATGTTGAACACCAGTGTATGAATAACTTGGGGTCTGTTTTACGTCGCACTAGAGCTATGCAAATGCGACGGTCTGGGATTTTCTCCTAGGGGTAGTCCAGAGTTCTGCTATCACAATTTCGATCCTCTGCCTGAAAAACTTGTGTGTTGTATTCATAATAAAAATTTATTAAAAAAAATTGTTTAAAAAAAAAAAAAAATGTTTAACACTTTGTATTATTTTTGACTACAGATCTGACTACCAAACCAAACCATTAATAATAATAATAATCAAGGGGAGTTTGAATAATTTGAAGTTAGTGAAAAATACAAATATATTCTAAATATATGTGGCAAATGGTATTTAAATTTAAAATTGCAAAAAGTATAATTTCGATACAAAAAACGATATCGTAAAGGACTTGACACAAAGTGAGATGAGATGTACGCAATGAATAAGATTCACTTGTTAACTATTTATTTTTACCTGTTGTTCAATACGTGTCAAGTAAAACTATTACTTGTCTATTAGATTTCTATTATAAATATGTGTCTATTAACTTTCTTAAAATAAGAAAAAGCAATTTTTACGAAGAGCATATAAATAATATAAATTTTCTTATATTTTTTATTGGATTCAGTTTGAGTTTAAGGTGTAGTAAAACTGAGTACGAGTTTAAGGTATAGTATCGTATAGTTGACTTTCAGTTAAGGTATAGTTTTAACGTCGCACCAGAGCTACTCAAAAGGCTGTTGGCAACGGTCGGGTATTTATTTATCTTTAAGGGATGGTGTGTTTTTTAATCAAAAAAAAAAAAAAAAAAATGTAGGAAGAAAATGAATACTCGGGCAAGTCGTTTTCGGTTAGAACAATTTGTAAGTTTTTTATACGTGAAAGTTAAATTTCTGGTTAATTTCAAAGCTATTTCTTTTAATATAGTATACCATTTTGTTATATGTAAGAAAAACAAAAGATAATTAGAAGATACAAAATTTTCTTTATTTTTTAAACATTATTAACATATACAGCAGATCTAGATAAAACATCTCAAATTTTATTTGTTAATAAAAGGTGTTTATAAATTAAAATAATAAACAAGAAAATTTATTTTTGTCTAATAATTCGTTTCAATTTGAAACGATAGCTCAAACTTCAGTGCAAATGTTTCCATCTCTCTTTTCGGTGGTCATGCTTCCATTAAAGTAACACCTGAAAAAAAAAATTATGTATAATTAATTTGTGATTAATGTATAAGAATTTTGCAACATAGTACAAAAACTGAAACTGAAAATGTCATTAAAAATAATACTACATTATATACTTTAAACGCCATTATTGGGGCAGAGGCAATACACAGGACTTCAAAAATTTTGTTAGCGAAAAAAATGATTTATTTGTAAAATTTATGTGCTCTGAAGACTACAGAAACACTTTTAATTAATTTTATTCTAATCTGATCTGAAAAAGAAATTACAAGATTTTAGTGATGAAAAAATTAGTTACGTTATTTTTACAGGGTGACAAGAAATAACTTGGACACACATGATACATTATAACTTTAATGCTAATGAAAATATTACGACCAAACTTCAATAAATATGAATACATTATTTTGTCTATTATATTTACAAATTTTCAAAGTGGCTATCCTTAGCCTTAATACAGAGCTTTAAACGTGTCACAAAATTTTCGGCTATGGGCCGCAACTCACTTACTGATATTTTATCCCATTCCTTGCATAAGAATTCCTTTAGGGATGCCAAAGTTTTATGAGGTTTAGCACACACCCTTGTCTCCAAGATGGACCAAACAGAATAATCCATTAGGTTCAAATATGGGGAATACGGTGGCCATTCTTGAGCTCCAATGAAGTCAGGAAAATTTGTCTTGCACCAATTTTGAGTGCCTTTAGCTCTGTGTGCAGGGGCGGAATCCTGTTGGAAGGTCCATCTTTTGTTTCCAAAAAACTTTTGCGACCAAGGTAAGACAACATCTTCCAAAATGAGTTTGCGATAGTGGTAGTTACAGATATTTGGTTTGAAACTTCGTCCAAGTTATTTCTTGTCACCCTGTATTTATTTATTTATTTATTACCTTTATAAATAAATGAATTTTAGCTGTCTAAGCATGTAGTAAAGATTCTGGAATATTTTAATGAAAATTTTCTTGTGTGTGAGTCATATTACAGTCAGCAGCAAAATTACTGAAGCACTAGCAATAATTTCTATTTAAAAGATGGGCACCTAATACTGTTTTGTTGAGTAAATGTTTGTCGAGTCATGATCTTAGCCTTTTCCTGTTTATGAAAAAGTAAGTTGATGATAAAAATTAGTGATCAAACTATATATATATATAAGAAAAGTGTGGATGTGTGCTTCAATAATTTTGCTGCCGACTGTATCTGTAAATTTATGAGTCAATATTTCACCATTTAAAGCTGATAACTAATCATTTTATAAAACACTTTAACGAAGAATGGCGGAATAAATTAAAGGCGTTTCTTAATGACTAAAAATATTCCTTGGTGACTCAGTTTTGGTACAAATTTACATCTGGGTATAAATACATTGAGAATAGTGAGCCATATACTTTTCTAGAATGTAGGAAACTCATTAGTATTATCATAGAGAGACATTATATAATGTGAATGAGATTTTTTAACTAGAATCAAATTTTAAAAAAGCTCATTTTATTAATGTCCATATACAATTTATTGTATATTTTTCTCGTGGGGTGTTTTATTCTGATATTCTTAATGAAGACATAATATGAATTTTGTAGTCCGTGCAAATAATGTCAGAAGAAAAAACAAAGAGATTAGCGTGTAAATGAGTGTAAATGTTAGTGTAAATTAGCGTAAGTGACACATTAAATTTCAGATAATAAAAAGTAATTCTCGTGATAAACTATCCGATGTATTAGGTAGAAATTAACAGCACTCGTCTGAAACGGAATGAAAAAAAAATGTTGTTATACTTTTATATTTTAGATAGGCGTCTTAATATTAAATCTGACACCCTGATATGAAAGTTGAACGGGAAATGTTATTTCAGCAAAAGAATTCTCTTAAACTTCCTCATAGCACAGCCATCCCAGAATGGGGGAAACATTAAAAAAGAAGGAGAAAAACTTTGCTCCCGAAGGAATCCCTTCTAATATTTTTTGTTTCCGATAAAACATAAAACGTTTCTTTTTATTTTGTTTTTCAAATATAAAAAAATGGAAACGAAATAGTTTACGTTACATTTATTTTTTCCCGGAAATTGGTTTCTTTTTTTATAGGGGCATAGAATCCAGAGATTCCTTCTAATACACTCACTGCCCTCCTTTAGCGAATTTTTTTTTTTCAAAGGGGGTCCAGAAAGGGGGGGCTGAATGCGATTGGATTGGAAGGGGGGACTGGAAGCAATTGCTATGCCTAGGGCATCGTGTGTTCGGCTCGATGACCAGAAACATTCGATGGCAGTTAGAAATCGATATTTCCCGGAACACAACGATTGGACAAACACAACGCTTCGGCCTTAACATTCTCTTTCCCTCCCCTTGTTTCGATTTGTTGCTGCCCTCCCTCTTTTTGTACTCCCCCTTCCAATATCGCCCTCTGTCATCTCTTTGGTATCTTTTGCTGAGAAAGCGTAAAATCTAGCTTTAAAGGAAAAACACGTGAATCCAATGTCACGGAATAAGTAACTTTCTAGCAGGAAGCCATGGCTCTAAACCGATCAAAAATTTTGGTTTGATGAAGATTTATCAAAAGCGTGATTTTCGCAACTATCTTCCTTTTTTTTTCTTTAATTCTTGAGAAAACTCAAATTGTCAAATAAAAGACTAGAATTAAGCTAAAAGTGAGATAATAAAGATTTGGTGTAAAGTACTTAAAATTGCTGTGTTAGTGCAAAGCTAATTTTAAATTTTATTATATATATATATATATATATATATATATATATTTGAAAAAATTTCCTACCTTGTAGGCATAAGGGGGAGGGGCCGCTTCATAGAGCTTCGGAGATTTTGAAGCTAATGTTAAACCAGTGTAAAACTCTCTCTCATTGATTTCTCATTTCCATTTAAAGATTTTTCAGTTCTGTTTTTTTCATAAGATAGTTCGTACCTTTATTAGTAATATGTATTTAGTACTTTTTAGATTTTTTTTTTTTTTTTTTTTTTTTTTTTTTGTCATTTAGTGAAAAACTGAAATGAAATTTTGAAACAACAAAAAAATGAAGGTACTTATTTATAAGAAGCTTCATAGAAAGGAAACGACAAACTACACTGGAATTCTAAAAAAGCCCAATTATTAGTGAAAGTTCACACTGAATCAATGCAAAATTTCATTTTTTTAAAAATAGTTTGAATAACTGTTATTTATAAAAATGTAAGAGGAAAAATCATGAAAAAAACTACAATTTTACTGAAATCTCCGCCTCCCAGGTTGGGGACACACAGAAAAATTGTGGGGAGAGAGAAGAATAAGTTGATAGATTGTTTATCTGGTGACACTTTTGTGTCTTTTTGGTGTGTCTCTGTGTGTGTGTTTCTGACTGTTATCAGTATATCTCAAGAACAAATAGTAGCAGAATGTCTAAACTTGGTATTCTAAATGTGTACCATATAGAAATGCTACAGTAAACTTTTCGTTGAAATCAAGCAAAATATTCGTGTACAGGACCATCCAAAATAATTTAAATACATTACGTATATGGGGAAATTTCTGGTAAGTACAGTGTAACATCTATAGGCTGACTTAAACAAAACGGAATGGAAAAAAAAAAAATATATATATATATATATATGTATATATGCGTACAAAAATTTTGTAGATTGTGGTATGGAAATCACTCACCATTCGTTTACAGGGCTACCCAAAGTATTCCGATATAATGGGACTACACATGAAAATTGCTGGAATTGTAATTGATTTTGTATTAGACGTTTTTCAAATTACAAGGATAAGTCATTAAGTAAGTCACAAATGCATATGGCATGATTTAAAGTAAGTAATAGATATCTCCAAAGAATGGTGATAGATGGTAGCACTATACAGCTTTATGATATTCAATTCATATTGAGTAGGTAGCATTCATACGCATGCGTAATGCAGTTTCAAAAACGGCGATGGTGCTGAATGATTGTACGGTAGAAGAGCAGCTTGCTGTGGTCTGATTTTTATGAACGAAAGGACTTAAATCAAAAAATATTTATAAAGAAATGTTACCTGTTTATGGATGCTACAGCATCCACCTTACAGCCCAGACTTAGCCCCAAGCGATTTTTATCTGTTTGGTCCACAGAAACAAAATATTGGAGGCAAACAATTTGTAGATGACGACGACGTTCAACTGAAGTCCTACTATGGATGAGACAGCAACCTAAAGAATTTTATGCAGCTGGAATTGGGGCTCTGATAAAATGATAGGATAAGTGCATCAACGTTGCTGGAGATTATGTGGAAAAATAAAAATTGTTTCCAGGTGATTATCATGGTAAATTATTTTTTTATTATCTTTTGTGACTTATTTAATGACTTTCCCTCGTACACTAAATTTAAACGCACAATATTGTCTATAGTGCATGTTGTTTATAGACAATATACAGGGGTACCCAAAATTGAGCTAAACGTTCTTTTCCATTAAATGTAATTGATAGAATGAAGAAGATATTTTACTATATTAACGAACACTGCTCAGAAATTTTCCATAACCATACTGTGAAAAAAGCATTTTTTGAAGATCTATTTTCAACTCTGTTTTTCGTATAATATCAGGTTTTGAGTTGCCCCTGTTACGAAAGTAGAGTTTTTAGCAGTTGATCTGTATGTATATCAGTTATCATCATAATTTACAAACAATAAAGTGTAGGAATTTCAAATTTGGTATTTTGAAGTTCGTATTAGGTTGTCACTTAAAAATTTGATCGAGATTGGCAATTTTAAAAGCAAATTAATAACAACCTTATTTTTTTTTATTTATTATTATTTTTTAGTACTTGTAGGTACTATTATTGAACATGGGGCTCAGGGGGTGCAGTAGTCCCCTCATGCAGAATTATATATCAAATAAAAGTGTTCCTAATTTTTTTAGATTATTTTTTAAGTAAATTAAATTTTATTATCTTAACTTATTGATCTTAAGATTTAATATGCAATCTGTCTTTAGATTATTTAATTGCAAGGTAAGTGAAAGTTATATGTGTGTGATATATCAGGTTAATTTAAGTTGATTTTATGTCTTTCCCAAAAAGGTATGTCGTTTTATTTAAACATAAAAATATTTATTTATTTTTAACTACAGTTTGCCTGTTATTTTAAAGTTCGTTTCAATATTATGTTTTATTTTTATTTTTATTTATTTATTTATTTATTTATTTTTAAGGTTGGAGGGAGGGGGGGATATTAAAAATTTGTGTTTTACCAGTTATCTGAAATAATTATTTATATATTATGAAAATATTATCAGAAATTTCTATGCATTCATTGAATGTGAGAATTTTGAGATATTTGTAGGAATTTCAGACTTTTCCTAAAATTTTTCATGCAATTCCAGATTTTTTTCATAATAATAAAATTATTTTAACATTTATGTAATCTGATACACTCTAAAAAATAGTTTCTTAAAAATAACTATATATTGTCTCAAAATAGCCCCGAGCAATATATACTTAAATTTGAAAACCCGTGTACTCATTTTGACATGCTCAAAAATGGGGTTGACCAATAAGAATCCCAATATCCCCATGCTTGACATGTCAATATACTCAAAAATGAGTACATGGGTTTTCAAATTTAAGTATAAATTGTCTCAGGGCTATTTTGAGACAATATATGCTTATTTTTAAGAAACTATTTTTAACAGTGTAGAAATGTTATGCATTCAATATATATATATATATATATATATATATATATATATATATATATATATATATATGTATGTATGTGTGTGTGTGTGTATTCCTATCATTGTTGTTTCATTTTCTTATTTTTTAATGTACCTGAACACTCTTTTCTTATACATTTTCCAGTTTATGGAAAGTATAGTATTTTATTTATGCTTTGTTTCCCCTTATATTTTTAAAATCCCTGAGTTCACTGAGAATATTGTCAAAATAAAAATATTTTTGCAAATATTATCAGATTTATTTTTTCTATATCCTACTCTCACGTATGTTTCATATTATTGTTATTATTATTATTAAATATTTATATTAGATATTTTCTGTTTATCTTTTCCAATCTTTAAATATGATACCAATTGTAAAGAATATAATTTAGAGCAAAATCTATGATTTCTGTATTAGTCCGTCTTCACTAGCCTAGTGGTCTATTTCCAAATGAACCTATCTTTAAATTTGCCCTATTCGAAAATCAAAAATAGTGGCCAAATGTCGTGATAAATAACCAGTAATGAAAAAACAATTACTGTGTTTACTCGCGTAATAGTCGCATGTCCGCTTTGAAGCAGAAAAAGTCGTTCAAATACTTTCCCTGCGTAAAAGAAAAACTATAAAAAATATCTCTTAAAAAATATCTCTTTAGCAACTGATGAAAAAACTATTTCATGAACAGTAGATAAAATGCAAACATTTGGTAAGTTACTAATGTTACTGTGATTTGATATGCCAGTAATGTTTTAGCATTATACTGCATAATATTGTGAAATAGATTTCCTCTCATAATGGATTTTCACAATAAAAAATTGGCGAAAGAAAAAAAAAGTGCGACAATTACCAGAGTAAATACGGTATTTACAATTTATCTGTTTTTTTTTTTTTTTTTTTTTTTTTTCGAAATAATAGAGTTTTAGTAATGAACCGTAATTTGAATTTACATATTTATGAAAATTAAGTATAGATTGGGCATCTGTTACCCGTGGCAATTTTTTGATTTGTCAATAAAAGTTTATTATTATTATTCATTTGAGCATGGTTTTTTTTTTTTTTTTTTTTTTTTTTTTTTTTTTAATATTCAGTTTTTATTCGATATTGTGTTTTACAAGAAATAAGTAATTTGATTTACAAAGAGTTTGATACTGTACACTGTAAAAAAATATGTCCTATTTGCTGCAAGAAATTTTCTGTAATATTACAAAAAATACGTTCTGGCAACGTAAATTTTTCGTAAATTACGCGTATTTTTTCAAATTGCACACAGAATTTCTGGCAGCAAATAGGACATATTTTTTACAGTGCAGTGTTTCAGTCATTACTTTTTTTGTTAAGCGATTTTATTTTTAATTATCTGCATTTTTCCGATTTTAAAATACTTTATCATACTTCCACCCCCACGTCTTTGATGTCCTTCTATGTTTCCCCTCTATGTTTTTTTTTTTTTTGTTTTTTTATTGATAGTTGTTACTTTTTTTTTTTTTTTTTTTTTTTTTTTTAGTAAGGAGGACTAAAAATCTGTATAAAAATGTCGTCGCCAGTTTTTGTAGACCAATTTTGTATAACACACACACACACACAAAAAAAAAAAAAAAAAAAAAAAAAACGGAAAGATAAATTAGAAATATCAGTCCTGTTGTTACAAATTCGGTACCAAATGAAAGGGGCGTTTTTTCTAAATCCGGGGGCGCAAACAGTTTTTCGACACGACAATTAAATTTTTTAAAGTTAACTAAAGTATGAAATATATGTGGCAACACTTCATTTTAATTAATTTCAGTTATTTTAAAAAATATGTGGCCCAGTTTTACGATCAAAAAGTGAGAAAATAAATAAAAACTAAAACTGAAAATTTTACTAATTGAAATTAATAGTTTTCCGTACTAAACTAAATTCTGTCGTTGAAAGATATATTTTTTTTTTTCATGCCAAGGGCGGTAGGTACCAAATCAGCTTTGAAAATTAAATTAACACAAATTCATCAAAATCGCCGCTAAATAATTTGACGAAAAAATATTGCGTAAATAACTGAAATTTATTATTATTTTATTTTATTTTACTTTACTTTACCCGATTCTGATTCCGATAATCGAAAAGTACCACATTTTTTTTCTATTTGAATTTTTCATTATTTATGTAATTTTTAGTATTATTAGTATTATAATTGTTAATTTTTTATTACTTATTATTAGCATATTTCGCTCGCTTCACTGGTCGCTATATTAAAATGAATTAAAGAGAGAGAGAGAGAGAGAGAGAGAGAATCACTATAAATAAAAAGTCAACAAATTACATTGAAATTGCTGTAAACCACGCTTCGGGTACCCACTGACAGCGCTTTTTCTACCCGCGTTGCATTGAATCCAGGTTCTCGTTGCTTGCAGAAAAGTCTTTTCAGCGCACTTTTGGGTATTTATCCGCGACAGGTGGAGCTGCTATTATTTGATTACTACGATTTTAAAGATGACTGTATTTCAGCATCTATTAATATTTTTAATTTTTTAACTATGTATTTTATAGTCTATACTACCATATGATTCCGATCAATTATTTTTATGTGTCCAAATGGTTTTCCTAGTTGACTATTACTATATTAAATAATTCTTTTTAATTTCACAACAACTCGTTAAACTAATTCTCATCGTGTACATTTATATGAAATTTTATCCCATAGAACCATGTATAAATTTTAAAATGGCAACGCCACCTGTTGGACGATTTTCACGAAAAATCAATAGCCACTAATTTAGGACAATGTGAAACTACATATCAATGCTCCTAATCAGTAAACATTAGCGTAAGTATTTAATTTAAAATTAATTTCTCAAAATGTATATGGTCATTTAATTAAAAGAATGTAAATGAAAATCATAAGGAAAATATGAATGCTAATATTTAAATTGATTTAAAATAACTTTTATTTCAATGTTGTTAATTTTAATAATGTATCTATTACACTGCTCACATGAAAATTGCCCCCAATACCATTTTTGCAAGTTCTTATGTAAAATGACCTCATGAATCGAATATGACGGTCATTTTGCCCTATCACCCACCGTTTTTTGGGGACACGCTCCTATTTTTACCACTTTTCGATAATTGTATGTCTATAAATTTGATTAATAGTGAAGAAATATTTTAACTGTTAAATATCTTCTGAGAGCCTAAAGAGGTGAAAAATTTTATAACAAGAACATCTGCAGCAAGGGGAAGATTTGGGAGGGGGGGGGGGGGAGGGATTTGCCACTGAAATTTTAAGTTACATTTATTATATTTTATTAACCAATTATTAGTATCACTTATTATACATTATATATTTTTTGCTTTTAAGAGTTAAAATAATTATTTTCCATTCTCCAAATAAAATTCATGGCCATAAAATTACCGAAGAGTGATAAAAATTGGGGGAAAAGGTGACGTCCCGAGAAAACGGTGGGTGATGGGGCAAAATGGTGGTCATATTCAGATTCAGGAGGTCATTTTACATGAATCAGCAAGAATGATATCAGGACTCGATTTTTTTTTCTTTTTTTCCAGCTTAGTGTTATTAGCTAAATTTTATAGCGTTCTAAATTTCTTAATTATATATGTAACACATATATATATAAATTGATTCACAGCGTCAAATGTCACTTTCCGACGGAATCTACATGAAGTCTATTCTAGAACTCCTGGTCCAGGGTACATTCCTCCTGAAAATTTCTATCTCTCATCGGGTTTTTTTTTTTTTTTTTTTTTTTTGGATATCCTGCCTCCAGTTCTTTCTTGATCGTCCCCATTTCCATGTTTGATTTATTTTACTGTTAAAAGTGATTACAATGATAAATATTAGGCAAAACGTGTTAAGGAAAATGGGCATATCTGAAGTTTTATGAAAAATATATCATATTAGTAAAAATAAAGTATGTGTCAAAATAGAAATTTCTCAGTTTTAGTCCTGTTTGGAGGTAGGATGGTTAGCGCTCTGGTTTTTCAGCACCAGATAACAATTTCATGCCCCAGTTCAAGTATTAATGTTCATAGTGTTTCGGAATACATTTTAAACAGCACGTCCCAATTTAATTAATCCATAAGTACAGAAAGGGACCATAGAGCGACAAAACCAAATCTTCTCGTTTTCGGAGAACTCGGTCTTCAAGATCTAGAAAAGTCAATTGTAAATATTCGTTTAATATCAGTTTTCATTTCTTTGTTTTTAAGTGATAAATTGATAAATATATAACATATAAATCTAGTGACAATCTTTTCAAATGTTTTTCTTATTTTTATTTATTTATTTATTTATTAATTTAACATTTTTTTTCTTTTTATCAATAAAAAATCAATTTTTTTAATAAAATAATATAATACGAACGTCCCACTCTTATGACAGTGTAAGTATATCCTTTCAAAATACAGAGGAAGGAAAACAGATCTTTTATGAATTTTTCTGAGTATAGTCAACCAAAATTGTTTAACTTTAAGGACATTATTTTAGAATATCAAAGTGAGATATTATTAATAAAACCTTAATATCCTATTATTTTTTTTCTAATTTTCCATAACAGCATATCTTCTCATCATGATGCAATCTGGATGACCTATGACTGTCCTATACTCTTCATGACATCCTGAGAGAAGGTGGACTAGAAGAGCTCTGGAGATAAATCTACTTATATATAGCAGACAACAATTCTGCGAACAATTATATGGTGGTAACATTGCTATTAATGTTGTTTTAAATTACATCTCTCTCTATCATCTCTCTAAATAATAATAATAATAATAATAATAATAAAAACCCTACAGGGCACAGAATTAAAGCTTTGATCTTTAGGCTAATGATGGGTATTAGAACTAGTAAATCCACTTAGAAAAATAACTACAATGAAAAAATAAAATGAAATAAAAACTTATGATTTTTGAAAAGGCATATATTCCAATACGTTAAACAGGGTTCGTCAGAAATTTGATGAAAAATTCTTAATAGAAGAAGTAATGCTCGCAAAAATTTTAGGTTTGTCGGAATACGATGAGAGAGGCATTTTTTTTTCCCTTCATGCGTGGAAAAAAAATATTCCAAAAGTAACCGAAAGAGGATTCTAACGCGTCATACTGAGACGTTTTATGTAAATCAGACTCAGACAATGAAATAGATCACAGTAACATGATATTGTTCATTTATTTTAAAGTAAAAAATGCTTAACACTTTCGCGACCGCTGACGTAGATTCACGTCTTTTGAAAATCTTTAACTCCGGCAGTGGGCGTTTCTTTCGCAATTTGTGTGTTATTTATTTCTTAAGAATGTACCCTATATACAAATTTCAAAATCAATTATACTATGAATATGAATATTTTCATAAGAAAGACTATAATTATAAAGTACATCCATTTGCAATATAAATGTGAATACAGAAAATGTTGTTTAGAAATATTGTAACTTGCGAGAATAACGCCCACAGGCAGACCTTACCGTCAAAAAGACAAAAACATGCGGTCGCGAAAGTGTTAACATGACCACCTACACTCTCTAATAAAAAATAGTTATTACGCAAGCGAGGCACATCACTACGACTGTTATAGCTAAAGGTATGTCGACATCGATACCGCCAACAGTCCATTTTCCCAAGCAGTACGAAAACGTTTTATGGACGTTCAAAAATAGTTCTATATTTACGTTCTATAAAAACATTCCAATTCCACGTACTACAAACGTCTGCGCTTCCCTCGTGAATACGTTCTATTTATACAGCTCAAAGAAAGTTCAATACGCGTGTATCTTTCACCGTCTGTCCTACAGAAAAGTTCTGAGAATATTCTATATGCACGTTCTCAAAATGTTCTTAAAAATATGTTTTGTACCTTCTAAAATTTTTTATTACGTCATTCCCTTCGTAAAGAGAACATCAATATGCTACCAGCATATCAAAAACAGTAAGTGTAAATAATTTTAAAATAAAAAATCAGAGGACTGTTGACTTAGGATTACTGAAACCACTTAATAATGATCAAGTATATATCCTAAATTCAAAAGTTTATTCAAAAACACCACAGAACCCCAATCTAAAACTAAAATCAAAAATATAAATATGCATCCATGCAACAAACTCTAGCGTTAGAACTAAACTAAACTAAATTAAAATTTTGTTGCCATTCCCCCCTCCCCCCCCCCCCAAAAAAAAAAAAAAAAAAAAAAAAAAACTAAATTGAAATAAAATTAAATTAAAAACTCTGACTTAAACAAAAATGCAATTTTAAAGGTATTGTAAACGTTATGAATCTTTTTATAAATTACTGTGTTATAACTATAAAATTTTGAATACATATGCATTAAAATACGATAATATTTCATAGTATATTAAAAATATCGAAAACTGTTAACATTTAAAAAGTGAAATTCAAAATTTTAAATTTTTTGAAAAAGTTTAAAATGCTTTCTGATAACTAATTTTTAAATTTTTCTTCCCTTTTAACGTAATTAAAGTTTAATTATATATTTTAAACATGTGGGTATTACTTAATAGATTAAGTAAAATATCGAAACATATTTTTATGCTTAAATAAAAAAGAATACCATTAAATTCCAGCTTTCAACACAAAAACCTTTTCTTTCTTCCTTTCTTTTTTTTTATATTTTTTTTTATTTTTTAGATTAACTTATCAAGGAATCAAAAAAGTAATTTCCAAATATTTTGGTTGGTTGGGTTTTACGTCGCACTAGTGCTGCGCAATTGGGCAATTGGCGACGGTCTGGAACACACCCCTAGAGGTAGTCCGGAGACATGCTATCACAATTTTGATCCTCCACGGAAGGGATGGCTATGCCGCTTCGGTGACCCCCAGAGGTATAATTTTTGATGGGAACATGGAGGACATTGCGGCCACGACAGATTTTACGTGCACCAGCCACCATTAGTGTACACGACGGTCTTTGGCCGGCTCGAGTACCGAACCCGCAATCTTCCAATTACGAGGCCTGCGCTCTACCGACTGGGCTAACGCGGCCCCCAAATATTTTGGAATATATTGTTAAATTATATTACTGCAAAATTGATAGAAATAATTAAAAGTAATTTTGAGGAAACCTTTTACATTTCTTCAGAAAATTCAAAATTCAAAATTTTACTTTTTTTAAATTAAAAAAAAATTTGAAAAATTTCAATATATTTAATATTGTTTTATTTCCATTCCTAAGTATGCAAAAACTCTGCTACAGTAATTTACAAAAATAATTTAAGAGAATGAGTGGACATTAAAAATAATTTTTTTAATGATTATCTATAACTTAATGTTATTTTCTGATATTATTTGAGCTTTTTTATTTTTCTGTTTGTTTAATAATTTTTTATTAAATAATTTTTTTTAATACTTTTTAAAACTCTTTTATTTTTCTGATTATTTAATTACTAGGTTGAAATATTAACTTCTTATACAATAGTATTTGTTTACAAAAACTTTACAACAATGTTGTTTAAGTGCAACTATTATTATTTACAGTTTAATTGTAGTTATTATTAATAATAATCTCTATTACCCACGTGCGCAACCACGAAACCCTGTAGGGATAGATTGCGCAAAATAGCTTTCTTGGTTTCATTACAGCTGTTGTGTTAAATTAAAGCGTAATAACAAAAGAGCGATGGAAATTCATGAAAAAAGAATAAATTCAAATTTTATCAGCAATAGTGTAGCAAAAAAATGCTTTTTTTTTTTTTTTTTCGTGTTATTCTGTTAAATTGTGCGCAAGCTCTACCCTTACTCATACAAAAAAAAAAAAAAAAAAAAAAAAAATCTCCATTTTATATGTTATAAATCAGTTTAAAACTCATGCCATACATGGAATCAAGACTTTAAAAAATTACACATACTATCAAAGTATTTTTATCGAGTTTCCACGAAAAAAAATATTAAATGAAATTTGAAATATCAAATTGTATAATTTTACTTTCTTCTACATACATAAAATGCAAGTATTGGACTCGTGAAAATTTCCAACTTCACGTTTTCGAAGAATTTACACGTTTTGAGATTTCCTGAAGTTGATTTGACCATTTTTAGAACATGTCTGTTCTATGTGTTTGCGTAAGGAAAAATTTGGTGGACACTGTATCTCAAAACCCACGAAATGTAACCTAAGCTTGATATTTTATTGAATCTTGATTTAAGTACTGATTTGCTTTTGAGATATATCATCCAACAGATGGCGTTTCTACGCTGCAATTCCCTCATTTAAGGGAAAACTATATCTCAGCTTCTATAACATATAAGTACACCAGATCAGGCATGTGAGATAGATATTATGTAAAAATATGATGATTCAATTTGACTGCATATCGATCGATAACTAACAGTGCTATGCTGCAACTTAATCTGGTTTAAGGGAAGGTGATATTTTAATTTAGATGTTATATATGTTATGTTATATACATGCACCAAACTTGGTATGTGTGATATAGACTAGGAAGGATAGCGCTGGTTTAATTTGCGTGTATATAGGCCGAAAGGTAGCGCTACTATTACAATCTGCGATTTTCCAGAAGGCTATATCTCAGCATCTATTGCTAAAAATAGCATTAAATTAAGTATATAAAATATTATTTTTGAGATGCAGTGTTTATTATATTTTTGTGTGTGTTAACTTATAAGTGGCACAATTATGTAGAATGTAGTCGAAGAAAGTATTCGGATGGCCACATCATACTAGCTTCAAATAATTTAAATTTTAAAAAGGGCTACAAAAAATTTTCATGCGGCAGCACGAAATATTAATTTATTTTTATGCCGCCCCCCCCCCTTGCTCAAATAAAAGTTTTATGTGGCCATTTTTTTTAAATTTAAGTTTTAAAAAATATATTAAATTAATTTAACGTTCTTTTATAAACATTTAATCAAACAAAACTTAAAAAAAAAAAAAAAAAAAAAAAAAAAAAAAAGCTTTACTATGTTCAACAATATAAAAATTAACTAAAATAATGAAGTGAAGATAACTAAAGTTTAAAATTATATAAAAATAGAGAAAAACCCCTCATCATTATTACCGCACATGAGTGCTAATTATAGAAGTATTAACAAAATTAAAACTAAAAATGAGGCATTTTGTTATATTCGTAATAATCGCACTGATAGAGAATGTGTTATGATGGTGTTATATATACACTTAAACGTTTTCTATAGAACTAGAATTGTACATTTTATGGATGGCACAAAACACACCTTTACCGAACGTCTTAGATAATAATATTTTTGAGCGTCCAATAAAACTTTTTTTTTAACACTAAACACGACGTTCAAAAAATGTTTTAGTGCTACTTTTAGTTATTTCAGGTAGAAAATGAAAAAAAAAAAGTCCTATTCCTTTTTTGAGCCGAGAGAAAAAAAAAAAAAAAAAAAAAAAAACTATATTCATATAGAAATGTCTGATTATATTGAAAAAAAAAATGCTTCCTTAGTACATGTAACCCATTTCTAAATCGAAAACTAGATCCAATATTTAACAAATGTTACAACTCGATTTAAATAAATAAAACAAATTTGGCTCAATAGAGCGCAGCATAAGTGAAGATGACAAAATTAAGATACTTTTATAATAGAAATCAAGAAAGAATAGTAAAAAACTAGCAACTGCTTATTAAGAAAAAAATTGAAATAATGGTAAAGAAATAAATTATATTGAAATGCTCAGTATATGCATGAAAATACCTGTAATAATACCTATAATAAGGAGCCGATTCTGGAAATTGGGAGCTTTAGGCACAAATCTATAAATGAAATATCTAAATTTGTCTTACGTAATGACTTGTTGACTAATATGATGCCTTTGAATAATTTTCTAGAAAATTATTTTGCATAAACACCGATTATTGAACGAGAAAAAAAAAAAAAAAAAAAATAATAATCCTTGTTAATAATAATAATAATAATATAAACAAACTCAAGTTAAGAATTAAATTGTAAACACGTGTCATTATTGTAATAAAATTAAAAACACTTTTAAAACACGTTTAAAATACATTTATTAAAAAGATAAAAGACTTCCAAAATTTTTCGCCTTAGATAAAACAAGGCATCATCAGGGATTTAGTTTTACACACTACAGAGCAGTTATATATACTTTTGTACCATATGGTCAACAGTTAAGTCCTTACAAAAAATAAATTCAAGTGGAAGTTATACATAGAGGCCTCATTACCCTGTAATAAATAGTTCCAGCGTCTATGTATAACTTCCAGTTGGATTTATTTTTTGTAAGGACTTAACTGTTGACCATATGGTACAAAAGTATATATAACTGCTCTGTAGTGTGTAAAACTAAATCCCTGATGATGCCTTGTTTTATCTAAGGCGAAAAGCTTTGGAAGTCTTTTATCTTTTTAGAAAATGTATTTTAAACGTGTTTTTAAAGTGTTTTTAATTTTATTACAATAATAATATTAATAAAAAACCATAAGTAATAACAAAATTATATTAAATTTTGTTAGTCTATTAAAATGTTAAACTGATTTCAAATTGTATTACGCATGAGAAAAAAAAAAAAAAAAAAAAATCCGATTTTATTCAATATTTAGAGAGTTTTAAAAAAATTAAAGGCTAACTGTAACTAAAACAGAAATTGCTCTCTGGATGTAGGGTTATTAAGTTAGATAAATTTGCGTTTCTAATCGAAGGAAAAGTAAAAACCGAAAACACGTTTAAAACAATAGAACATACTTAGTTGACATAAATAAATAAATGTATCATATCCAATTATCCACCTTAGATGTGTCGTTTCCTAATGAAAGACACCTCTCTATTTATCTTTAAGTTCTGAAGTAGTGTCTATCAAGCCGTTGATAGTATAAATATTTGACTCAGGGCCACGACCCTAATCGTCTGCGCACCCCCGCCTTTCATCGGAAGTGACTTACAACACTTAAAGCGGCCCTCTTTGATCTTCGCCGCTGAACGAGTCATTTTCTGAATTCATATGCGGTCTGTTGACAGAGAGATGCTCGGATCAAATTTACTAACGCAAATTATCCACGAACAAATATGTAAATCTCGAGAAGATCAAATACGGAACTTGGTGATGTTTAAATCGACGACTCTGTGTGTAATCTCGACGAAATCCAATAAGTTCACAACTGAGACTAATAGTGGTTAAATTTTTGTGAAAGGAGATGGTAAACATTTTCAAATATGTCCTCAAACAAAGCATTTTGTGTTGTGTAATTTTCATTCACGGTATTTTTCCGACAGAAAGATATTCAACTTGACCAAAATGTAAATAATTAAATATTTGCGTTCTAAATAAATACAACTCCGGTAAATATTAGTCGAATAAAGAAGCGGTGGGGGAGAAAACAGAAAAAAAAAAAAAAAAATCAGCTCGTTTTTAAATATTTTATTATTGTTTGTTTGGTTTTTATTTTTACTTACGTATTTTTATTTATTTTATTTTTTATTTATTTATTTATTTTTTATTTATTTTTTTATTTTTATTTTTTTTTCGAAATTTTCATTACGCTTTAGAAGTGCAAATGATGATATGAAATATTGAAAAAGCGCTGTGGCAGTTATTTTTATATAAATGGAGCAGTTATTTTTATATATTTATTTTTTATTTTTTTATTTTTTTTATAATATATTGAACTTATTCGTAATAAAGATGAAAATATTGAACAATATTTTCTATAGTTATAAATGTAACATTTGTTATTTGTAGAACTTTAAGGTATGTATACCTTTCATTTTCTTTTCTTTTTTTTTTTTTTTTTTTTCCGTCACTCAGGCAGCAGAAATGAAAATAATGAAATGCTATTTCCAACATTATATATTTTGATTTAAAGTAATAATAATAATAATAACAATAATAAAGAAAGATGTAATTTTCTTACGGAGAAAATGAAATGATCGATTTGCTGAAAAAGTAACAAAAGTACATCATATGCTTTTTATTTTCCACACAATCGCTTAATAAAATTATTTTTAAAAAATATATATTAAAATAAATTAATGTCTTTCCAAAACTGATACCTAGGTTTTATTGTTTTCCTCTAGTTTTAAGTTAAAATTTATATTTCTGTTATCTGATTTCTGAAACTAATTTCTAAGGGTTCTGGTTGGTTGGTTGATTGGGTTTTACGTCGCACTAATGCTGCTCAATAGGCAATTGGCGTCGGTCTGGGTCTCACCCCTAGAGACTTAAGGATTCTGTTCCATCTGTTCCTATTTTAGACATTATTTTATATTTCTATTTATTTAACAATTTTTTGTTACTTATTTCATGCATTGTTCTGTTATAAGTTTTCTTACTTTTAATTTACTGAAAATACACTTTTATTGGGGGTATTCCTAAGAATGATTTTCGCATAGAATTATTTTAGTGCTGTTTTAGGTAGAACTACCCTCTATAAATCCCGGCCACTTTGCACTAATGAATATTGCAGGACATTGCAATGTAAGTGACATTACAGTATCCGTTCATTAAGCATATCTATTCAGTATGTGTGCATGTCATAAATCGACAAAAGCTTACCAGTAGGCTTCCATTTGGGTGCTTATCAGATGACAGTTTCAAAACAGAACATATCGAAAAAATTTAAATAGCTCCTTTATATTTGAATCCCAGTTACATATGAACAACACTATACGTGATGTACATAATATTTGTTATTTCCTATATTTATTTGATTTAATCGATCAACCATAAAAAGACAGCGATTTCACTTGAAATATAATATTACAATATGCTATGGTCGGCCACGTCTATCGTATGAGACAATTAAGTTTTTGTGCTTATATATATACTTCATGGTTAGTTAATAGTAGTTGGTATATAGAAAATTAAATAAATAAATAAATATGAAAACCTTATCATGGTACACACTTATTATAGCTCCCCTTGGTGACATTTTGAATTTTTGTCGCCATTTTAGACAAAAATACATAATTTATGGGATTATTGCTTCTGTTTCTTTGGGTTTTTTTTTTTTTTTTTTTTTTTTTCTTTTTTTTTTTTTTTTTTTTCAATATTTTATAATTTATTTATATTTTTGATGGCTAATTATTTATATTTTTGATGGCTTAAAGTGGCTGTCGCAAAAGTACAGTCCTTAGCGAAAAATGTCTGATTTACTTCAGCCTGAAAATTTTAAAAATTGCCCAGGATTTTCGATTAGTAAAGCTCTTTACTATAATACTGAATTAGCTTTCATGCCAAGCATGATTCATCCGTCCCAAAAACATACTATTAAAAAAAAAAGTCTTTGAGGTACATTTAAAAAGGTTATAAAACAAAATTCGGAAGAAACAGGCTAAATTTTTATTACTATTATAATATTTTAAAGTTATAAAGACGCCATCCTTTCATATGCATAAACAAATTTAATATCTGATATTTCTTTTTATTTTTCGTCTGGAAGCACATTTCATTTTTTGTCAACAATTAAAAATTTAAGTGATTAATTTTAAAGCTATTACCAGGTCATATTTTTCATATTTTAATTAATTTTAAAACATCTAATGAAAAATTCGAAAATCGGGTTTCGAGGTGCTCAGAACAGGTCATAACGAACCATCATGCAAATTTGTGAGCTCTGCGATCCGCCGTTTTCTTAAAAAGCTCCGAATATATACACACTGACACACACACATCTTATTTTATTATATATATATATAGATATATGATTTCATCTATCAATGTCTCAGAAATAACTCATATTAAATTTTTTAGTATCTCTTCCATATATTGTTCATTAATTAATTCAAGTCTTCATTTCTGGTGTTTGATCATTGAAATAATAAATTATTATTAAAAATGATTCTGCTATTTTCTTAATTATTTTGGATTAATATTCATTTATTATGTTATTTCTGTTTTACTTGTTTGGATTTTGCCTTTATTTCACTTGGGAAACAAATACAATATCCAAACAAATAAAACAGAAACGACATAACAAATGGTAAGACATATATATACGAAACATGGAAATGATATTTTTGAAATTTTATTTTTCCGACTGAGTGAAAGTAATGCCTGGACCGGGGGTCGAACCCCAGATCTTTGACTTACAAGGTCAAGGCTCTACCAATTGAGCTATCCAGGCCGACAACCGGTCAACATTACTCACTCAGACAACCATTAGGCAGAAACATCTCTGGTCTATCATGTAGATAGCTCAACAGAAATAAGCCGCAGAAAATGGAAAACACCATTAAAAAAATAATGGGAGAAAGAAAGACCCTTGAAGAGCCTTGACCTTGTAAGTCAAAGATCCGGGGTTCGACCCCCGGTCCAGGCATTACTTTCACTCAGTCGGAAAAATAAAATTTCAAAAATATGATTTTCTTCCACAGTTGATTGTGTGGTTTTAATAAAAATTGTTTTTCTTTCTCCCATTATTTTTTTTAATGGTGTTTTTCATTTCCTGCGGCTTATTTCTGTTGAGCTATCTACATGATAGACCAGAGATGTTTCTGCCAAATGGTTGTCTAAGTGAGTAATGCTGACCGGTTGTCGGCCTGGATAGCTCAATTGGTAGTTGACCTTGTAAGTCAAAGATCCGAGGTTCGACCCCCGGTCCAGGCATTACTTTCACTCAGTCAGAAAAATAAAATTTCAAAAATATGATTTTCTTCCACAGTTGATTGTGTGATTTTAATTAAAAAAAAATGGAAATGATAATTCAAATGCCAGGTAAAAATCCACAAGATCCAGATTAAGACAAATGTTAACAGCAAAAATATTAACTATAACAAATATCAGAATACGCACGTGATAGTTAGACTTTTTATAATATTTGAAAATAATAATAATAATAATAATAATTTTTTAAAGAAAAAATCTTCAAATGTTTCTATGCACAAATTCCATAGGGAATTATTGAACACTTTTCTGAAGAATATGATATAAGTTATTTTGTAAATTGAAACCCTACTGATGTCCATAAGGCGATTGAATATAATTGACATATAGTGTTTGGAAAGTTCACGTTATGCGTTTATAATTTTTTATTTTATTTTGTTTTATTTTATTTTAAACTCCCGTTATTGTCGCTCTAATGTACCGTTAATATAGATCATCTGCGTAAATAAACGTTCTCTCAGAATTTTAATTTTGTTTTCAAAATAGATTAAGGAAACAGAGTAACACTGAAAGTTTTTTTTTTTTAATGTATAATTATACATCAACGTATAAACAGTACAAAATTTCTGTTTTTAATGAGGCTTTATATTCAATCTGATGTGGAAAAATGAATAAATTACTCGTATAATTTAAAGTATGAGATTTATTTTCAAAATTATTAGTTTTATTGAAGGAAGAAAAAGCGGTTCTGATAAAAGTTATGCGAAACTGAATAACTTTTCGTTTTCCTGTGCACACTTTTTATTTTTAGAAAATGAATTAATAATGCAATAAAGTAATAATAATAATAATAATAAATAGAAGTTTTTTCTACGAAACGAATTATACAATTTTCAATTAATTCCAAAGTATATTAACTTAACAAGAAATATATATATATATATATATATTAATTACATGACAAACTTCCTTACGTACCTAAAATTTTTAATCACATATATGAAATGTCATTTAATACAGCACAAAAGTTTTCATAAAAAAGGTACCGTGTAATGATAACTCCTGTTTAACAAAATAAAACAACGTAAACAACATCATTTTTTATTTTAATATTCAGGCGAACGGAAAAATGCTCTTATATCTACGGTGTTTTACATATCACTTACAAATGTAATAAGGAGAAAATAAAAATGCCTTACATAAAGCAACACTTTTTAGTTTTATATTTAGTTAATTTTTGGAAACTGTATTTAAAGGATTTTGTAGATTTCAACAAATTTAAGCAAGCGAATTTAATAATTTGATTTAATAATCTTGTGGCAATCCCCTATTTAAATTGATATTTAAGATAGGCTATCCAAGCAAACTGGAGAATATGATATAGGCATAATCTTTTGGAAAAGTAATAGAAAAGAGAGAAAATGGAAATAGCTTTTAGTAAAACAACATTTTCGATTTGGTTTTCAGTTAATTTCCGAACAATGAATTGAAAGGACTCAGTGGATCAAAATCAGGCTTAACACAGCGAATTTCAGATAATTCTTTACGGTGAAGAATTTGATTGAGGAATGGGGTACACTGTTTAAATAAGCGACCCATATTCTTTATCCTTTCCTCAGCATGCTCCATGCAGTATAGGAAAAATCGAAAACAACTTCAGTGTAAGCCCTCCATTCTCTCAATGCTAAAGAATGTTGATTTTTATAAAATCCGAGCGCATCGAAAAATAATAATGTATACATGGATGTTTCATTCTCCAGGTTCTTTTACTTTTTCGCCGGGCTTGACAGAATCAAGGAGAGTGTAAAACCTTGGAGTCGGCGGAATAAGGAAGTTTCCCCTCAACATCTATGGGGAGATTTGCGGCGGTCGGAGTTGGATGTCGTCTGCTGCACGAGTCACTACTCCCCCATTCTCGGATGGGGGGTTTTCTCTCCTCCTCAGACTCCCACTCCTTCCGCATTCACCAAGAAAAAAAAAATTACATATCTTCTTTTTTTGAATGTGATACAAGTTTCGAAGCTCGCAAGAAAAAAGTGACAGAAGCGGATAAATGGAAAAGATTCCCTCAGAATATTGAATGAATTATTCATCGAATCTCCTCCACGTCTAGAGAGGCGAAACATCGGACAAAAATTCCATTTCTTTCGCTCTCCGCTATGGGGAAGGGAATATTCCCTAACGCAAGAACTCGAAATCGGAATAAAAAAGGAAAAAACTTTTTGATTTCTTCAGCCAGGGTTACTACATATCCGAAACTCCAGAAAACATCAATTTCTAAAGAAAGCCATGCTACAGAAAACGCATTCCATCGTATCCTGCAAAAATCGTTCTGTAATTCAGACCTCTCATCAAGTAAATCCAAGTGGAAACAGCGTTCTTTTTATTTTTCATAAGAACAGTTATTTAGTTTGTGCATTTCCAGAAAGTAACGAATTGTCTTAAAAAACAACTTTTTACTAAGCAATGTGGTTAATGTTTCTTTATACAAAATAATTTTTTTAGCAAATACTACGGAAGGGGAAAAAAATGTTTTTTCTTTACTTTTGTTAAAAATAGATGTAATAATAATAATATTAATAAAATATTTTGTTTATTTTTTTAAGCAAAAAGAAATACAAAATTTGCATTTAATTCTGATATTTCCTTTTGACGATTTGATGTAGATGATTAAGCTATTGTGCTAATAAATACAAAATTTTCTGCTATATTTTAAAGTTCTAGAATAATATTAAACATTTTTTTTTTTTTTTTTTTTTAATAATCAATGTGGCATAATTTATATATATACATATTTTTTCTACTATGATATAATATATATATATATATATTTTTTTTTAATTAATTTTTTTTTCCTATAAATAAATTTTATCTAACAATTTTATTTAAAAAAAAATCTGCTCCTTACATAACTCGTATTTTAGAGTGCTTACCTGATAATGCAATACCACTTTGTATTCGTGATATATATTATGAAAAAAATAAATAATAATAATGAAAATAAATAAGCATTTATACCTCCCATTTCCGAATGTCATAGTTCATAAAGAGAGAAAAATATTTGAAAAAAAAACATGACCTAGTTATAAGTGAATGTAATTTAAATAAGATAAAAGTTTTGTCGTCCTTTGACAGGAGAAGCAAAACATCTGTACGTTTGTTTTCCTCCGTCTAATGGAAAAGAGCATATATTAACTAATCATATAAATTGTCTCACATTTTCTCTCTTTCCTCTGAAGACTCTCCTACTCAATCGCGTATTTCACGATACAGAATTAAAATATGATGCTTTATAGAAATTAATAATAATAAAAAAAATTCCACTGTTCAGAACATATATCACAAAAAATTAGAGTTAAAACTTTTTTTAATTTCAGGAAGACACAGTTTTCGATAACATGAACTTTTTGCTTAGTTCAGTTATGAAGTTGAACGTGTCCGTGCATGCATGCTTTGTTTTCTCTATCTAACTAGAGGAGCAAAATATTAATTATTCTTTGAAATTAAGTCTGTTTTCTGATTTTTCTCGAGAAATTTTCATTTGTATGTTTCAGTTTCTGTGTTTGTAAATTTAGGGTGAAGGTTGACCATTAATTGATCATTTGGTAGAAATTTCTTAAAAATTTTCCTAACTTTATATTATAATCATCGAAAATATTATCGGAAATTTTTGTAAGTACTAATCAATGTATGAGGAGTAATAACTGAGAAAATCATTTCTTTTATACAATTTATATTATTCACAATAACATTTTCGAAAGAAGATCCAGCAAATGACCATAGTATATTAGTAATTGACCATTTCAATTTTTCAGTTTAAAAATTGTTTAAGTTGAAAACTATTGGTTAAAAAATATATTTTAATAATATTTTATATCAACAGCATCCCTGCAACAAACTAACTCTTACTTCGTCGATTTTGTCTAAAATAGATTCTACCTCTTGCCTACTTAAACTATCATATCTAAACACGCTATTAAATTTAGAACTCCAAACACTTTCGCAAGCTCAAAAATCCACTGAGAAAACTTAAAGCAACACATCGGTCAGTTTCACCCTTTATTCTTCCCAATATAATTCTGTAGAATTTTCGTTGTTTCGTATCATAAAAATATCTTCTTTATAAATGAAGTTCTTCAATTCTACTTTATGAATTCTACTCTTTGAATATATCACCTTTCATTTTAGTTAACAATTTAAAATAATAATAATAATAAATTTAAACTCATTTTTTAAACTCAGGGCGCTAATTTTCAATATCGAAAAGAAATATTTAAATTTATTATTAGTACATGGTTGACCGAGTTCACTCGGTCTCATTGTAAAAATCATTCGTAGTGTAGATGCGATTATTTTTCAGATAATTGTATTTCTTATTTGTTTGCCCAGAGCAGAGCGCGGGTTACCAATGAAAGTTAATTTTCCCAGAGATAAGGAAAATTGAAATCGGGGTATCATATCAAATCTCTAACTATAATTTTTTATGAAAAACCATTGAAGCAGTTTAATAGAAGACCAGATTTCTACTATATATTGTTCCAGGCAAAGAGCAGTAAAACCGATTTTTCATCTTTTCATTAAAAAAAAAAAAAAAAAAAAAAAAACATATTTTTTAAAAAATTATTCCAGCGATTTCCAAGAAAAGACAGTTTATGCTGTATTTCTCTCTAGTGCTATGCGAGTTACCAGTGAACGCTAATTACACTGCAGGTGAGGGTATTTTAGATCCAAATGTCATCTCAAAAACATACTAACTCTAAATATTTAAATATTTATCAAAATCATACGAGTACTTAAAAAAAAAAAAAAAGTTTCTACATTTTTTTCCCCCTGGGGAAACCGCAGTGAGAATGTCAAATTTTTGTGTTTACAATTTAATTGTAAACTCATAAATTCCCTAAATTTAAATTTTTCTCAAACTAATTCAAATAGTTTTAGTAAGACCATGTGTCTGCCGTATTTTCCCACGTGCAAAATGAGGGTTAACAGTGAACGCTGAGTTTCATGAAGAGGAGTATAAATCATATGGGTTTCTCATCTCAAAAATCTCTTAATGCTAAGTTTTTATCAAAATCCTATGAACCATTTTCTAGAAAACAAAGTTTCTGCCGTAGTTTTGCTACAGGTGGAGCGAGGATTAACTTTCAACAACAACTTTCTTGAATATGAAGAAAATTCAATTTCAATTGTCATCTAAAAAAAAAAAAAAAAAAAACCTTAAATACTATTTATTAAAATCATTCGAGCGGTTTACAAGTAAATATAATTCTTGTCATATTATGCCACGGTGGAGTGAGGGTTGACGCAGTCGTTAACGCTAACTTTCCTGGAGATGAGGATAGGACAAATAGGTTTCTCATAAAAAAAAAAAAAAAAAAGACTTAATTCTATGTTTTTCTTAAAATCTTTCGATGTATTTCCGAGAAAATCAAGTTTCTGTTACATTTTGGAATGGGCGAAAAAGAGTTAATAATGAACGCTAACTTTCGTAAGAAGAGAATAATTCTCAAATGGGTTTGTTTTCTCAGAAAATCTTTAACACTAAATTATTGTTAAAATCGTCATATTCATTTCCTCCGATCGATTTTTCATTCCCCCCTCCCCCGCCCAAAAAAAACCCTAAAATTTTTATTAAAATTGTTATATGCATTTCCGAGTAAACCCAATTTCTGCCGTTTTTTACAACCACAGGAGAAAGGATTAACAGAGAACACAAGAAAAAAAAAATGGCTGAAAATGATCATAATTAATTTTCATCCCAAACAACTCTTAATCCCAAACGTTCATCAAAATCGTTACATTCATTTCAAAGTAAGCTGAATTTCTGCTGTATTTTGTAACCATCAGATAAAGGGTTAACAGCGAACCCCAATTTTTATGAAGACGAGGATAAGTCTAATCGATATTTTACTCCAAATAACACTTTACACAAATGTTCATCGAAATAGTTTTATCCATTTTTGAGAAACTCAATTTTTGTCATATTTTGCAAATTGCAGTTGAAAGGTTAACAGTAAATGCGGATATTCCTGAAAATAAGGTTAAGTCTGATTGCTTTTTCTACCAAAAAACATTTTACCACAAACTTATATCAAAATTCTTATATCCATTTCTGAGTAAACCCAATTACTGCCATGTGTTGCAGCCGCCGAATGAAGGGTTAACACCGAACGTGAGTTTTCTTGAAGATGACAATAAGTCCGATCGATATAACAACCCAAAAACACTTAATCGCAAACTTTCATTGAAATCGTCATATACATTTCCAAGTAAACCCAGTTTCTGCCATATAATGCAATCAGCGAATAAAGGGTTGATATCGACTACGAATTTTCCTGGAGATGAAAGTAAGTCTAATCAATTTTGCATCTCAAAAAACACTTAATTCGAAACTTTCATCAAAATCGTTATATCCACTTCCGAGCAAACCCAATTTCTGCCATACGTTGCAAGTGGCCGATAAAGGTTTAACAGCGAATGCAAATTTTCCTGAAGATGAGGCTAAACTCAATCCACCCTTCCCCCTTTTTTTTTTTTTTTTTTTTTTTTTTTTTTGTACTTCAAGAAACCTCTAACTCAAACCGTCATCAAAATTGTTATATCCATTTCCGAGTAAATCCTATTTCTGACATATTTTGCATGTGCCCAATAAAGGATTAACAGCCAAAACGAATTATACTGAACATGAGAATTCACAAAATTAATTTTTTACCTCCCCCCCCCCCAAAAAAAAAAAAAAAAAAAAAAAAAAAAAGAAAGAAAAAGAAAAAACTTAATCCGAAACTTTCACCAAAATCGTTAGAGCCGTTTCCGAGATCATCAAGAAAAATATATATGTATATAACGTGATTTACACGTTTAATATAAGAGAAAGATTTTTTGCCATTGCTCACTGAGATAAAAGGAGACATGTTTAAAGACTGGAATTAAAAAAAAAAAAAAGTATTCGAAAAATTTCATTTTTTAATGAAATATTCTTATAATACGAAGCGTCATACATCTCATTGATAACATGAGAAGGAAGAAAGAATGATTCTGTGTGGTGTGCTGTTTTAAGTGAGATGATCACACATTTAGATATTAGCTACATTGGTCAGCATACTGACAAAAAATAATGAAATTTTGTTGTTGACCAATTTGGTCATTTACTAGCACTGATAATATTTTAAATACCCTAATAATCGACCACCTCTTAACAGCATAAAAATGATAAATATATATGCGTATAATAAGTATTAATGACGGACATATCTCAATAAATAAACTTTTACCATCAAATTCAGCTTGAGGCTTCAAGATTAAATTAAACATCTCATAGCACCTGGCTAATGCTAACAGCTATTTACTTTAAGCTTTGCGAATAACTTTATAATTGTTCATGTTAACATAGAATCGAAGCATCAGTTGCCATTGGAAATTGTAACAGGACATTTTATTAGATGTTAGTTATGTATTCCACTAATTAGACTAAGAACTTTTTCTCAAAATTTCCTTTTTTTTTTTTTTCAGCTTTTTAAGCTGAAGTGATCAGTTACTGGTCTGCGGCCCAATTACTAACAAACCACCCTACCGTTTTATTAAACTTTTTATTTCAAAAATTTTCATTTTTATTTTCTTCAGTATGCATAAGAAGAAAGTATTAGATTCATGAAAATTTTCTAAGTCCAGTTTTTGGTGAATTTATACGTTTTGGGATTTCCTGAGCACGAATTGACCCTTTTTAACACGCTTATATTAGCTTCACCTGTATGTATGTATCCCAAGCAGCACCGAAACGTTCTCTGAACGTTCAAAAATTGTTCTGCAAACACGTTCTAAGAACGTTCACTCTGAACGTGTTATAGACGTCTATCTGTCCATCTTGAAGACGTACAATAGTACGGTTCAGAGAACGTTCAATGAACGTGTAACTATCACCATCGGTGTTATAGAAGCGTTCTGAGAACGTTCTATGTACACGGTCTCAGAACGTTCTAAACGTTTTTAGAACGTTTTCAAAACGTTATACACATTTTCAGAACGTTCTAGAAAACGTACTGTAAACGTTCTAAAATAGTGTAGAAACGTTCTGAAAACGTTCTATACACACGTTCTCACAACGTTATGTAAACAATTTTTGAACGTTCTTTGTACGTGCTAAAAATGTCTTGTATCATAAAATGGAAGAACTCGCAACAATTGTTCCGGGTCGAAAGAAGACACGACCCTTCGTCAGACGAACATAGTAGGCACGAGTGCTGAAAATACAAGAGCTACGTTGCAGTTTTTTTTGCAGCATTCGTGCCTACTTTGTTCGGTTGATGAAGGGTTATGTCTTTTCTCGACCCGGAACAATTGTTGCGAGTTCTTCCATTTTCTTCGAATTCTTGAATTTTATAGTGTCTATTCAAAGTTCTGCACTTGTTATTTTATTTACTTATTTTATTTTTCTTTTTTTCCTTCCTTTCCTTATTTATCTTTTCTTTCCTTTTTTCCTTTTTGTGTAGTGCATTGTAATATGGTATAAGAAACGATCAAGTATTTTGAATATTCTGGATAAATATTTGAATTCAAAAACGAATAAATAAATTCAAGATTTGGAATATTTTGAAAAAATTTAAGATATATGCCCCCTGCTAACTAATTATTATTCCCCCCTTGATTTTGCATCATTATAATTTAACAATAGAATATAACCATATTTTGATATTGATTTTAATAAGTTAAGCAAAAAAACTTAAATATATTTTTATGTCTAAATTTTGAAACTTACTGCAAATTTTAGCATTCAAACACAAAAATTTTTTATTAAATTTTAAATTATCAATGGAATCTCAGATTAATGCCCAGATATGTTACATATTCTATTTTTAAACTATAATAATGCAGAGTCAATGGAAAACAAAAAATTAAAATTAGTTAAAAGAAGTACCCAAGTGTACAAAATTAAAACAATGAACTGTTTCCTCGTTTTCTTTTTTTCCACATAATTCTTAAACAAATAAACACAGAAGTATAAAATTTGGATAGCATGTTTTTTAAAATACCATGAATCGAATTTTATATAACTTTAGCATAAGTAATAATTCTTAAACTAAAAATCAGTAAATTTTTCTCGAAAATAAACTTTGGAAAAATGAAAAATTTCAGCAATTTTAGAAAAGAAAACTTAATGAAAAATGGTCATGAAGGTGCATTACAGATAGGTTAAAGATGTACGTGCATCTATATTTTATTTGTAGATTAAAACCGAAAATTTTTTCTTGTAGTAATTTTTTTTTTTTCTTTTTTCTTTCTTTATTTTTTCGCGTGTGAATATTTTTTTTTAATTTTACATAGAAACATGAAAATCGGATAAAACGTTCATTATTAAATTATTTATCGACGTTTTTATTATTCTAGTGATGGTCACAGTTTATACAAATTAGTAATTATTATTATTATTATTATTATTTTTTTTTTTTTTCAAAAATTCCATTATTAAAGTAAAAGAGAAATGAACACAGAAAGAAAAAATCAGGATTTTGTTTTTAACATTTGAGGGCATGTGCGTGTTCACTTGTCTATAATGCATCATTAACACAATTTTTCATTAAGTTTTCTTTACTAAAATTGTTGAAATTTTTCATTCTTTCCAAAGCTTACTTTTGAGAAAAATTAATAATTATTACTTTAAAATTATTGCTTATGCTAAAGTTATGTAAAATTCGAATAATGGTATGATAAAGAACATGCCAGCCAAATTTTATGTCCATGTGTTTATTTGTTTAAAAGTTATGTACAAAAGAAGAAAATAGGAAAGCAGGTTTGTTCCTTTAATTTTGAACAGCGGTGTATTTTAAATACGTTAAATAAATAAATAAATAAATATATATATATTTAAATAGATTCCGTGAAATTTCCTTAATATTTTCATATTTCAAATCATGCGTATGCAAAATTTATTTAAATTATTGATTTTGAGTTTATAAATTTTACATACACCATGCAGTGAAATATAACAGTATAAAATGTGGTAAAACTTTTTGAACAATAAATAAATAATTAATTAAAAGTTGTTTCTGCAAACAAAACAAATAATAAAATAATAATAATAAATAAAATAAAATAATTTAAAACATTTAGAAATATTAAGAATCACCTTCATATTGTTTGTCTATGTTTGTTTGTTTTTTTTCTTTATTTCTTTTCTTTCTTTCATTTTTCTTCCCTTTGGATTTTGTGATTCATTTGTATGTATGTGTGCCTTTGTGTTATAAAATTTTACGTACATGTCTTCAAATATAATAACATACAGTATTTTCATTTTTTTTTTTTTTAAACTATAATTAAAGAAAACTGAAAAGTTTTAAGATGCTCCTTACTGACTAATTATTATTTTTCCCTTTGATTTTGCATTAATATATTTTAACAATAGAACCTAACCATATTTGGGTAATTAATTTGCGAAATTCTTGTTAAGTTAAATATATATATATATAGAGAGATATATACAGTCGGTAACAAAAGTGTCCGAACACTAACGAAAATTCCTATGTAAATTAAGTACACTTCGTAAGGTTGTATTAAATAAATCCTTGTCGAATCCTATTCTTAGTCAGTGTAAGAACATGATTCGATAAAGATTTATTTAACAAAACCGTATGAAGTGTACTTTTTTTACATAGGAATTTTTGCTAGTGTTCGGACACTTTTGTTACCGACTGTATATGTTTAAATACTGAAACTTATTGCAAACTTTTGGCATTCAAACATAGAACTATTTTTAAAACTTTAACTTATCAATGAATTCACAAATTAATACCTAGATATGTTATATATTCTATTGATAAAGAGTAATAATGTACAAATGATGGGAGAAAATAAAAATATTTAAGAGAAGTATTAAAAAAAAAATTAAAATTAGTTAATTAATCTATTTATTATCGATTTTGTGAAGATTTAATTTTAAAGTATTGATTTAGAGTTTATGAATTTTACTTACACATGCATTGAAATATAACAATATAAAATACGATAAAAATTCTTGAAAATCTTTTAAATATAAAATAAATAAATTTTAAAATTTAAAATATTTTTAAAATTTTTAGAGAGCCGGCTGCTAACTATTTTTCCCTTGATTTTACAATACTACAGTCTAACAATAAAATCTAAACAAATATACTTAAATATATCTAACATTAAACTGTAATAATACAAAATCGAATGGGGAAAAAAATAATAATAATAAATAATTAAAAGGTAGTTAGCATGAAAAATTTAAAAAATTAATGTTTTCAAATTATTATTATTACTCTTTATTTATTTATTTATTTATTTATTTGTTTATTTTTTATGGTTTTTGAAAACTTTAATTTATTTAATTTTGTTAAATTTGAATGCAGATTTGGGCAAAACTATGGAAATCCTAGACTAGACATATGAAAATTGTGTAGAATAAACTTATCTGTAGATAGTGTATCCAAATGTCAGGAAGAAATCTCAATTCTCAAACCACACGCAATGAAAATAATGACAGAAAAAGTTACCGTTATCTATCTTGGACCTTGGAGTCCAAGTGCTTCCGTTGTCATAACTGGCAAACCCAATAAAAATTTCACAGTTTGGCGAATTTTTTCGTTTTTTTTTTTTTTTTTTTTTTTTTTTTTTAAGATTCAAGATTCAGCAAAATGTATATCACTTTTATATTATTAATTGAAAAGGAATTTAATTTAATTATATTTATTATTTTTGTGAGAAATACAAAACTCAAGATTTTTATTCAGATTTTTTTTTTTTTTTTTTTAATATTACGTGTTATTGCGTATCTATTTAACAATATTTTGCAAAATAATTGACGTTTATTATGAAGTAAAATATAAAAATTTGATCGCAACTAAAATAATCGCATGCCTGCTTATATGAATCAATTACAATAAATTACAGGAAATGTTAAACTAGTGTCTTGTGACTATCACACAATTTTTTTCTTTATTTTCTAATACAATTCACATAGTTTAGATCAAATCACACATTTTACACAGTAAAATTGAAAAACAAAATAAAATATATATATATATATATATAATAATAATATTAACTTTTTTTTTTTTTTAAATATCGATAACTTTGTTTTACATTATCACAGATAATTGATTCAACCGTTCGTTTTAAAAGATATCAACGAGTAATTTTGAAAAAATATTATAAAAATTTACACACCCGAGGAGGGGGGAAGGATTGCTATTCTTCTTGTTAAAAGTCTTGTTCACCGTTAATATTTTTTAAAAAATCAGTTTGACAATGTTCAACTAAAGAAATCCCTATTGTGTGTATTTATAAGAAATTTTTTCCTTTATTGTAATATTAAAAATTTTGAAAAAAATAAATGACAGTGCGACCTGTTGAGCGTTATATGTGTAAAAAAAAAGGGGGGGGGTAATAATCACTAACTGATATCAAGGGGGAGCAAAATATAAGTTTTCAGGAAATTCTGTTCATTAGTTTTTGACCTAGAGATGACACAAAATTCTTATCACACATGTCCAAACACACAGACAAACTGGCATTTTCTAAGAAATATCAATTTTTTATTAGAACATCTTAAAAAGGGAAAAATCTATCGAAACGCGGGAGCCAAAAATATTTACGAATCAAACCTTTCTTCTTTTTATTATAGAAGAAAGTAATAAATAAATAAGGAAAACAAAATTTTTAGCTACTTTATTTATTATTTTTTTCTTATTGTTTCAGCTTCTAAATTTACAATATCATAGATTATTTACAACGTATGATCACTTCACTGTTTATTATTATTATGTTTGTTACTTACATAAGAAAAAAGCACTAGATTTGTGAAAATGTTTAACTTCCGGTTTTCGATAAATATACACGTTTTGTGACTTCTGAGTATGATTTGGCTTTTTTTTTCACTTGAAAATGACTGTGAGTTCGTTAAAAAATAAAGAAATAAATAGAAATAAATAAATGTGGACGCGGTTTCTCTAGAAGCAATTGACGCAAAGTAACATAACATTTGAATGGACCAGGAAGTAAATTAGTGCTTATTAGCTTTTAAGATATTATTGTCCATTTTGTGGCGCTGATATAATGTGATCCCATATAAGGAAAGGTTGTATCAGAACTTGTATGATACATAAATGCACTAAAGTTATATATGAGATCAGCATTATGTAAATCTCTGCTGATTCAATTTGGGTGCATATCGGTCGACAGGTGCTTCTGCTATGCTGCAATTTAATCTTGTTAACGGGAAGGCAGTATATCAGTTTCTATGATATTTAAAAGCATCACATTTCGTTTGTGAGATGGCTATTGTAAAGTTAAATAAATTAATTTTCCATATCGGCTATGTTAGGTGGCGCTACTACGTTGAAGTTTTACCCGTTTAGTTAAAATTTTATTTCAACTTTTGTCATTTAAATACCACAAACTTGGTATGTGAAAAATATATTATTAAAATTTATTCTGATTGAATTCGGATACAAATTGGCAAACAAGTTGTGCTGCTATTACTTTTTACGATTTCTAGATGTCTACAGTCTACATTTCAGCATCTATTGCTGAAAATTACACGAAATTACATATATAAAAAGTTTTTTATATGATGGTAAGTTGATTAAAATTCTGTAAATGCTAATCGTAGCTAACTTTGTTCATATAGAATGATATAAAAGAAAGTTTTGTGATGGTCCCAGCGTAACTAATTTTGTATTATAGTTGTGTCACTCAAAGAAAAAATAGTTATATTTTTATTGATACGAGTATAATACAGAAATTATTTATTTTTTAGTAATAAATTTCGTAATTAACAAAAGAGAAAAAGAATTCGAATCTCATTGTTTATAAAAAAGTTTCCATCTCTTCTTCACTATATTGTTTAATTTAGTGATAAACCCTACAGTTAATGCCTTAAAATATGCTTGATTTCAAATGAAGAAGAAGAAATCTCCTGAAATCTATCTTTAGAGCTTTATATGGAAAATAAAAGTTTAAAATAGGTTATTTTTTATATAGCTCTTATATCGTATAAAAATTTCGTGCACATTATTGTTTTCTTGAGTAAATATTTATCGAGTCATGGTCTTCATTCATTTCACAATCCTTAGTTTAAAAAAATCTGTGCATTTTTATACAAAATGTTATACCAGAGGTCTGCACGAGCCGAAAGTTTAAGGCCTGAGCCCAGTCCGGACGAAAACCGATAAAGTCAGGCTCGATGAAGAAAGGGGGAAAATGAATAAAAACAACAAGAAAAAATTGCATGCATTTCTACGCTTTTTTATTTTTATTTTATTTTATTTTTATTTTATTTTTATTGTATTTATTTATTTATTTATTATTATTGCTATTATTATAATAAGTATTAGTATTATTATTTTGTATCTAATTTTCAGAGGCTTTATTAGATTAGAATTTTTTTATTCAGAGGCTAAGCAATTTATTAATGGAAAATGATGCCATTCTCATGTAATATCCTGACAAAAATAGCGTTATAAACATACACACAATGACACACACATGCACTCACATATAGAAAGAGAAAGTTTTCTGAAATCATTTTTGGCTCTCATGATGTGTGGAACTTCAAGATATCGCAAAATTTTTTAATTACGAAAAATGTACAGACAAAAGTCAGATTTATTAATATAGATTTATCATAAAACATATTTTTTTTTTTCATTTATCAGACCCTTTCCAAACCCAAATAAATAAATAAATAGATAATGAAATAAAAATTACTTTTAGTTCCCCATCATACTATAGGTATGGGGAACTTAGGTATCGTGAAAATTTTCGACCTCGGTTTTTTGACTTTTTTACACGTTTTCAGGTGTGAGGAATCCGAAAATGACAAAATTTGTATGGTGTCTGTCTGTAGGGTGTCTGTTAGTGGGTTAGTGTGTTAGTGTGTTAGTCTGTGTACACAATATCTCAAGAACAAATTGTCGCAGAGAGGTCAAATCAGTTTTAAAGTATTACTTTCGACACTGGCAAGAACCCTATTCATTTACAACATTCGAATTTAAAAACTTTGTAAGTTATTAGAAATTTACGATTTTCTTAACATGGGAGAATAGGACAAAAATTCACTTAAACGTGCATTAAATGGAAACTTTTTACTGTAAAAATGTCAGACCAGTTTTAAAATAGTTTTGATGCCGGAATGAACATCAGTAACTATAAATAAGCTACTTTGAAAATTTCGCAAGTCATTGGATATTTACGAATTTCTTAACATGGCAGAATAGGACAAAATTTGACATAAATGTCAATTTTGAGAGATATTTTCATCGTAAAGATGTCAGACTACTTTTGAAATATTATTTAGGATACTGGCATGAATATTATTGACTATGAATTTTCCAATATAAAAATTTCGTAAGTTATTGGAAATTTACAAATTTCTTAACATGGCAGGATAGAGCAAAATTTCGCATAAACGTCAATCTTGAGGGATGTTTTCATCGTAAAGATGTCAAACCACTTACGAAATATTATTTAGGATACTGGCATGAATATCATAGACTATGATTTTTCCAATTTAAAAAATTTGTAAGTTATTTGGAATTTACGATTTACTTAAAATGACAGAATGGGGTAAAATTGAGCATAAACTTCCATTTTGAGGATCATAAATACATTAGACAACTTCAAAATTACATTTATAATATTTTTTTTGAACATGATTGAATACAAATATTCTAATAGGAAAATTTCGTAAATTATTCGTAATTTACGATTTTACCAGCATAGCGAAATTGTAAATTTTTCATACAAATATGAATTTTGAGGATTATTGCATTGGAAATAGTAGCATGAAAACTAAACAACGGAATTGACCCTGATAAAATAAATTAATAGATTAGAATAAGATAAATATATCGAAGTGAACGAAGGATAGCCTATTAGGCGGGGATTTCATTCTGTCACTCTATCAAGCTTTGGCGAAATTCATTTCTTTTAACATGATTATAATATGTCTCGCACTAGAAATATATGAGAACATAAATAAGATGGGGAACTGAGCAGAGTCCACCTATGCCAACTAACTAGTTAATTATATATTATCAATATTAAAAAAAAAAAAAGACTGTTTTTTATTTAAATTTTAATAATAATCTGGTGGCACTCATCCGACTTTTTCTTACTCTTACCTAGCATTTGAATGCTATAAACACAAATTGCGGATTATGGTGTAAGGTAACAAGTACTATATATAAATCTACGTTTCAAATATTTCAAACTACTTTTAGGAACAAATAAATTTTGATGAATAACTCTCTTAGTGAGGGGGTTAAATATAGTACTTACTATAAATAATTCTTGGTTGATATTAAATTTAAAAGTTCATTTGAAATTATTCAATCAACTTCGATCTCACCACTTTTGAAGCTTATTAATCTTAGTCAAATATTTTAAGTAGCAACCTCATAATCAACTTCAAAATACAAAATTTAAATTGTCTGCAAATATATGTTCTAAAGTTAGCTGATAACAGACATACACAAAGATTAACATTTTAAAATTACATTTTAGTATTTAGGGACCCTCAAAACGTGTAATTATGCGCGAAACAAGCCTTAAAAATTTCACTTTAAAATTTTTTTATTTTGTTCTCTGCATAGGTATAAAGAAATTTTTATTCCTGGGTAGACCTGTAAAGGAAAGGAGAACGATTCTCATACCATATTTTCCACAAAACATGCTTTTATGCATATAAAAAATATATGTTCATTTCATTTTGTTTAGTACAGGCTATAGATGTTAAACTGTAAATAGCAAAAAATTTTACCCACATACTTAATGTATTTGAATTATTATGGATATCCCTGTACACGAACCATTTCCATGATCTCAACGAAAAGCTAAGTGCAGCATCCTTATATGACACTGATTTAGAATGTTAAGTTTTCATATTCTGGAATTATTTGTTTTTTAGCTATGCTGATAACAGGCACACACGCATAGACATACACAAAGACACACATACACACTCAGAGATCAAACGTAAAAACTTGATATTTGGAGTCAGGGGACCTCAAAACGCGTAAGTATTAAAAAAACGCAGTTTTCAAAATTTAACCCAAAAAGCAATACTTTCTCTATCTTATCTAAGGATAAGAAAATGCATAAAAGAAAAGAAATAATTAAGGATAGGAGAAAATATAGCCAAATTAGCGATAAAGTTGCCAAACCGTTTGGTTTGACTTCCCGCAACAGCTGCAAATTAAAGCGCGAAAATCTTTGTGACTGCAATTCTGCTGACCATGCACTATATTACTCATTCAATAACATCCGGGATTTTCTTTTTTGTTCACGATTTCCATTAGACTCAAATCTTAAACATTTTTAAAACTTGTACATTGAGGCCATCACAAAACATTCGTCCATATTTTCCCATTCAAACTCTTGCAGTACAGAACATGTTATTTATTAAATTTATTATTTATCTAAATACTTTCCTCTGGCGAATGCATACGATTTTCATAAATCAGAATACAATCAGTTTTATGCTAGATCTAGAAAATATAATCTTAGAAAACATAATTTTCTAAAGATTTTCATTTTTGTTATTATTATGAAAAATGATAAAAAAGTAGATAAATTTGTTTTTAAATCATCAGAAATCGATGGTTCAACCATTCATTTTAAAGGTAAACATATTGAAAAATCTTCCATACACCCCTTCTCCTCCCTCGGGAAGGATGGATACTTATTCCTTGGAGAGAAATTGATGTCCGATGAATACCCCCCCCCCCCCCCCAAAAAAAATAAATAAATAAATAAATAAATAAAAATAAAATAAAATAAAATAAAGAAAAAAAAAGCATTGAGTATTACTGGTTATACAACCAAGTTGTATCAACAATATATCAAATGTATGTCACACACAAGGTTTGATGAGTATATATATTATAGAAGCTGAGATATAGTCTTTCCGTAAATAGAAAATATAGGCTTGCTATAAATTGGAACGTGGCAGCGCCACCTGTCGTCCGATAAGCACCCAAAGTTAATCAGTAGAGTTTTATATACTAGCAATTTTACGTACAACTTTTACAACATTTATAAATCACAGAAGTTGAGATATTTCGTTCCCGTTATGGGATTAAATTGCAACATAGCTACGCCACATGTTGGCCGATGTGCATCAGTGACGTTTTACATAAAATCGATTTCACATATAACTTCAGTATATTACAAAATTTAGAAGTTTAAGTTTTGTTTTAAATCACATGAGCTGAAATATTGCCTTTCAGATAACGTAATTAAATTGCAGATTAGTAACGCCACCTGTTGGCCAATGTATACATTCAAAATGTATATACACCTCCTTATACATACACCCCGTGTATCAAGTTTTATGAATTTGTACACTATAGAAGTTGAGATATAACCATCACATAACTGGTGGGATTCACTACGTAGCAGCGCCACCTATCAGGCGAAATATCCCATATGCAATTAAAAAAAACACCAATTGAGGGCAAGTTCCAATTATATAACAAATTTCGTTAAATTCTGTCCATTGATTTTTGAAATAAAATATCCACAATTTTATTTTCACCAATTTAAAATTTTGTAATTTTTTTCACTTCACCGCTACTACTTCTAGTTGAGCATTCTTCATTGACGTGCTAACAAAACGTTAAACTGAAAATATAAAAAAGGCCCTATCCGCTATCATGTTAAAAAATTATAAATTTCGAATAACTGACGAAGATTTTAAATTAGAATGTTGCAAATCTCTGAATAGGATTGATATCATACGTGATATTTTAAAACTGGTCCGATTTCTCTGCAATCATTTGTTGTTAAGATTTCGTTTACCTGGACTAACAGACTAACACACTAATAGGCACCGATACCCATTAACAGGCACCATACCAACCTTTGATTTTCGGATTCTTCACACCACAAAACGTGTAAAAAATTCAAAAACCGAAGTCTAAAATTTTCATGATTAAACTAGTTTGCCTACCAATAGTATACTTAAAAATCCTTTTGTCATGTTCGTTATAATTACACTGTTACAGAACGTGTTATGACGGTCATATAGTTGAACGTTCTATATAGAACTAGAATTGTACGTGTTATAGATGGTACAAAGCACACATTTTCAGAACGTTTTAAATAATACTATTTTTGAACGTACAATAGAACGTTCTATTGACACGAAACACGGTGTTTGAACTACTGTAACCGTTATTAAACGTTCAAAGAACGTTCTTGTGCTACTTGGGATGTTTGTAACTTCTCCTGGAGCAAAACGTGATTGCACAAAATCCTTCATATCTCAAACAAAAAAACAGATATCCGTAAAATTTTTGCTTTAAAATATAGCTAATACAAATGTCTAAAAATCGGTTTCTGGAATTTTTGAAATTCGGTCCCCAAGGGGGGCGGTGGGAGGGGGGCAAAACGGGATTTCACATGCGTAAAACGTGATTACGCATAATCCTATATATCCCAAACAAAAAAAAATAGATATACGTGAAATTTTTACTCTAAAATATAGCTAAGGCAACTATCTAAAAACCAATTTCTGGAATTTTAGAAATTCAGCCCCCAGGTGGGGCAGCAAGGGGGGGGGGCTATGGAGCAAAAAAAAAATAGAAATACAGTTAGACCGTTGAAAATTGGTACAGATAGGTTTTAAAGGTCTGCAAGTCGAATGGGGATATTTTCGATTGGGTAAAGTTATTAGGAGGGGCAAGAGGGGGGGAAGGGAGGGGAGGGGCAAAAAATAAAAATAGTGTCAGATCGTTCAAAATTGGTACATAGAGGTTTTCGATACTTACAAATCAATTGCGGATATTTTTGAATTTGTAAAATTATTAGGAGGGGCGGGTAGGGGGTGAGGGGGTAAGGGGGGGCTATGGGGCAAAAACAAATAGAAATACAGTTAGGCCGTTCAAAGTTGGTACAGATAGATTTAAGAGGCCTGCAAGTCGAATGGGGATATTTTCGATTGTGTAAAGTTATTAGGAGGGGCAAAAGGGGGGAGAGGGGGGGGGGCAAAAAAATAAAAATAATGTCAGATCGTTCAAAATTGGTACATAGAGGTTTTCGATACTTACAAATCGATTGCGGATATTTTTGAATTTGTAAAATTATTAGAAGGGGCGGGTAGGGGGTGGGGCGGTAAGGGGGGGCTATGGAGCAAAAACAAATAGAAATACAGTTAGGTCGTTGAAAATTGGTACAGATAGGTTTTAAAGGTCTGCAAGTCGAATGGGGATATTTTCGATTGTGTAAAGTTATTAGGAGGGGCAAGAAGGGGGGGAAGGGAGGGGGGGGGGCAAAAAAATAAAAATAGTGTCAGATCGTTCGAAATCGGTACATAGAAGTTTTCGATACTTACAAATCGATTGCGGATATTTTTGAATTTGTAAAATTATTAGGAGGGGCGGGTAGGGGGCGAGGGGGTAAGGGGGGGCTATGGGGCAAAAACAAATAGAAATGCAGTTAGGCCGTTCAAAATTGGTACAGATAGATTTAAGAGGCCTGCAAGACAATGGGGATATTTTCGATTGTGTAAAGTTATTAAGAGGGGAAAGAAGTGGGGGAGGGGAGGGGGGGCAAAAAAATAAAAAATAGTGTCAGATCTTTCAAAATTGGTACATAGAGGTTTTCGATACTTACAAATCGATTGCGGATATTTTTGAATTTGTAAAATTATTAGGAGGGGCGGGTAGGGGGCGAGGGGGTAAGGGGGGGCTATGGGGCAAAAACAAATAGAAATGCAGTTAGGCCGTTCAAAATTGGTACAGATAGATTTAAGAGGCCTGCAAGACAATGGGGATATTTTCGATTGTGTAAAGTTATTAAGAGGGGAAAGAAGTGGGGGAGGGGAGGGGGGGCAAAAAAATAAAAAATAGTGTCAGATCTTTCAAAATTGGTACATAGAGGTTTTCGATACTTACAAATCGATTGCGGATATTTTTGAATTTGTAAAATTATTAGGAGGGGCGGGTAGGGGGGTGGGGCTGTAAGGGGGGGGCTATGGAGCAAAAACAAATAGAAGTACAGTTAGGCCGTTCAAAATTGGTACAGATAGATTTAAGAGGCCTGCAAGTCGAATGGGGATATTTTCGATTGTGTGTAAATTTTAACCAAAAACTTACATACTGTAGCTATTTATGTGATAAATAATAAAATAATAAATATAGTTTAAAAAGCATGCTTTCGTAGCACATCGAACTAAAAAGTGAAAAATAAATATAGTTTAAAAAAACTAAAAAACACGCTTTTAAAGCACATCAAACTAAAAAGTGAAAAATAATTCTTAATATAAGCTGAAAACAATAATGAACGAAAAATACTAGTATAATTGTGAAAAAAGCGTGGGTTGCTCGATGTACGAAAAATATGGCACAAAGCACCCCACGCTTTTTTCGCTATTATACTAGTATTTTTCGTTCATTATTGTTTTCAGCTTATATTAAGAATTATTTTTCACTTTTTAGTTTGATGTGCTTTAAAAGCGTGTTTTTTAGTTTTTTTAAACTATATTTATTAGAAAACGTTTGCCTGTCTGTGTAACTGTGGTCTAAGAGTCTCTCTGTGTTAGTTATTTAAATTTTGTAGGAGCCTTTCTCACGAAAAAAGTGGGCAGGAACTTATAAAAGTTTATATTTGGCTGAACCTTAGTATAAATTGTTGCTGATTACATTTTGACCTATATCGCCTTGTAGATTGCGCTGCTGAGCTGCAATTTCTCCCTTTTACGGAAAAGCTGCATCTGAGCTCCTATCGTTTGTAAGTTCACATAATTTCATATGCAATTATGGCAAACTAAGCTGATTCAATTCAGGTGCATATAATCTGTCAGGTGGCATGTTTATGCTAGAGTTTTCTTTGTGCATAGGAAGGTTTTATCTAACCTTCTAAGTCGTATAAGTGCACAAAACTTCATATGTGATATGGCCATTATGATATATATACATATATATATATATATATATATATATAATTTTGGTGTACATCGGGCGACGTAGGGGGCACTGTTACCACTCCATTCTCTGTGAATTCACGGCAGCTATTGGTTTAAATTTTCTTTACACAGTATTTGTAAAATATTCATTGTGACAATCTATACTGATTAAATTTTTATCCGTGTGAACCCGATAAGTGGCGCTGTTTTATAGAATGATATAGATGGAAATTTTGTGACACTCATAGCATTCTAGTTTTTCTTATGGAAAGCATACCTCGTTCAGTAGTTTTTAAAATCTTAAAATCAACCAATGAGAAAAATAAAGACTCAGCCGACATTAGAGGTTCGTATTCATGGTATTTTAAAGGTAAATCAAGCCAAAATGAAAAACTAAGTGAGCTTAAAACTCATTATCTTCCTCCTTCTTTATTTACTTCTATATTCAATAAAAAAAATGTATGAGTTTCATAAAAATCTTCGACTTCGGTAAATCTTCAGCTTAGGTTTTCGATGGATTTACACGTTTTGAGAGGTCTAGAATACGATTTGAAATTTTTTATGAAAATGTCTATCTCTCTCTGTGTGTAAGTGAAAAAGTTTTGTGGCAACTGTATCTCAGAAACTACTACAGAGAATTTCATATAAATTGATATGTAGTTGCACCTTGACATAAAGTATTTCCTATCAATTTTTCGCGAAAGTTGTCTTAGACGTTGCTTTGCCGTCCCACTTTTTCTAAATTCTTAACATGCCGATATAGGACAAAATTTCAAATATGCCCAGTGAGAATTATTTTTAACATATCATTATGAAACTAAAAAGAATTATTTATAATAGTAATAGTCAACTATGGAAAAATTACAAACCACAAAATACTAGTTTTACAATAGGTAGACCACAGCAATTGACACATGATGTAATTTAAAATCGATATTCTTTTTTTTTTTTTTTTTTTAAGTTGTTTTTAGATGGTAGACCAGAATTCCAGAATCCTTTAATTTTTTATTTATTTAATTTACACTGACGGAAAAAAAAAAATCCCAACACCAAAAAAAAAAATTATTGTAGAGTAATGAAATTCGGACAATGCATTTGTCTATTTAAGAAGTTTAATGAATTAAATTTTCAAGATCACAGGTTAATTTAAGCCCAGAAAATGCATTTCAAATGTGAAATGCTGTTACATTAATAGCCGGTGTAACCTCCAGAATTTTGAAAGCAAGCCTGCAAACGTTCATGCATTGCGTCATACAGGTTCCGAATGTCACTTTGTGGTATGGAGTTCCATGCTTGTTGTACTTTTTAATACAGGGATGGTCAGTGCTGGCTGTGGATGATGCTGATCTTGTCGTCCAATGATATCTCATACGTGCTCAATTGGAGACAGATCTGGTGATCTCGCAGACCAAGGTAACATGTCAACACTCTGTAGAGCACGTTGCGTTACAACAGCGGTATGAGGGCAAGCGTTATCCTGTTGGAAAACTCCCCCTTGAATGCTACTCATGAATGGCAGCACTACAGGTTGAATTACCAGACGAACGTACAAATTTGCAGTCAGTTTGTTTGGGATAACCACGAGAGTGCTCCTACTGTCGTAGAAAATTGCTCCCCAGACAATGACACCAGATGTAGGTCCAGTGTGTCTGGTCCGCTGACAGTTTGATTGCAGGCGCTCCCCTGGCCTCCTTCTGACCAATACACGGCCATCACTAGCACCAAGGCAGAACCTGCTGTCATCAGAAACACAATATTTCTCCATTCCGTCCTCCAATGAGCTCTGACTTGACAACACTGGCATCACAAACGGCAATGGCTTGGAGTCAGTGGAATGCACGGTACAGGGCGCCTGGCTCGGAGCTGTCTTTGAAGTAACCAATTTCTAACAGTTCGTTGTGTCACTGTAGTACCAACTGCAGCTCGAATTTCTGCCGCAGACGCAGTACGATGCGCCCCAGTCGTACGCCGAACACGGCGGTCTTCCCTTTCAGTAGTGACACGTGGCCGCCCGGAACCCGGTCTTCTTGAGGCAGTGCAATCCCTTGACCACTGCACCCAACAATCATGCACAGTGGCTACATTCCGGCCAAGTTTTTCTACAATATCGCTGAAAGAAAATCTACCTTCTCGTAGGCCTATTACAAGACCTCGTTCAAACTCGGTTAGCTGTTGATAATGGCTTCTTCGTCTTCTTAAAGACATTCTTGGATAACATCAACTCAATTCGTCAAATTTCAAAGATCAATAACGCTCACGAACTTTATAGCACGCATTTAAAGCAAACCATATTTGCAAGTTCTGAGTGGCGATACTAGCGCCACACTTATACGCGAAGCGCGAAATTGAAATCGATATCATCTTTCAGATGTATAAACACGCCTACCAAATTTCGTTTATCTAATACAAGCCTTTCTTGGTGTTAGGATTTTTTTTTTCCTTTTCCGTCAGTGTATATTTAATTTTTTTTAAATCAAGAAAAATACTTTTAAGAATGCTATATTTTTTTATTATTTTTTTCCATTCCTCTCTACAATATGCATATGTATACAGGGTGTTCCAAAAGTCCCACATCCCCCTCCAAACTCGAAAATGAGTCGAAATTTTGAAAAATGGCGAAAGACGTATTAAATTCGAGAGGGACCTCTTTTGTTGAAAAAAGTGTGGGCTGTGGGGGCCGCTAGGGAGGACAACTTTAAAATTTCAAATAGGAAGGTATGTCTAGGAAGGCATGTATCACAAGACATACCTTCCCATTAGAAATTTTAAAGTTGCACTCCCTAGCGGCACTCCTACCACCCCCTTGCCCGGGCTCAAACATTTTTGAGCTAAGCCTATCTTGTGATACATCCCTGAAAACGTCTCTTCAAGACAATGAATTTAAGATAAATAGTTTTGTCCTGCAGTGATTATTAAAGGAAATACATAAGTATAAAATCCAGATTTCAAAAGTCTAAAAACTCATGTGTCTCCTTTAATTATCATCGTAGGGCAGAACTATTTATATCAAATTCATTGTCTTAAAGAGACGTTTCCAGGAATGTATCACCAGACATGCCTTACTATTTGAAATTTTAAAGTTGCCCTCCCTACCGACCCCCTAGCCCCTCCCCTCCCTCGGGTCCAAACTTTTTTCATCAAAAGAGGTCCCTCTGGAATTTATTAAATACGTGTTTCGCCATTCTTCAAAATTTCGATTCACTTTCGAATTAGGAGGGGAAGGGGGACTTTCAGAACACCTTGTATATATATATATATATATATATATATATATATATATATATATATATATATATATATATTGTGAAAATAATCTATGTATACTTTAAAATAACCTTTGAAGACTCAATAATTTTAATTATGCGTATTATCTATTTGCACTACATATTTTTTCTTCAGGCATCTTCAGGCAATTAATAAACCATATAATTTTTCTATTAAAATCTTATCAGCACAAAACTTTATAATTCTAATTTTTATGGTATGTTCTCTCTGTCTCTCGCTCTTCCCGTCAAGAGGTTGAATGGTTAGTGCTCTGCCTTTCAGTGAACAAATGAAATGTTTCAGTCCCGTTTAAGGCTGGATATTTAAACAGCAGAGAACAAACTTAAATTTCATCTTCTGCTTGCATCATATTATTGATACCCACGGTCCCTATATCTAATTTATTGTAAAGTGACTTGATTCATATTACGAAAAACTTTTGACCCATTGTTCAAAGGACATTTCATTAAGTCTGCAGTGCCCTCTGTTAGCGAAGACTGTAGGGAATTTTGCAAAACGGTATATTTAAAAAACGTCACTTGCCTATCCAACATATCACTTGTTTCAACTTTATTTCTATGTTTGAAAATTATGTCATTTCAAAGCTGAGGATTCTTTTCTGAAACACCCTGTGACCTTTGTAAGTGACCCTTGACCCTTTTAAAATGTACAGCCCTAGAACAAAAATGCTTCTGTTTTCACATAAGTTATTTTTGTATCGTATTAGACTTCCAATTCCACATTGCATGATTTTGGTGCTCATGTGGTTCCAGATGTACACGATTTGGCTTATAGCATTTTGTCTTAAGTGCTTAGACTATGTCCATATCAGTGAATGTCAGAGATCACATAAATTCACATCGTCTATTTTTTAAACGAAAGTTTTGTGCTGTTTAGCTGCAACCATAAAATATACCTTTATTTGGTGTGAAACATTTTACTTTTACTTGATGTCATGACTCACATAAAGCGCCTAATTACTGAAAACTATTTCACCACTGCATGGTTAAAACTAGTGCAGAAACGAAATTTAGTACAATGTAGCACATAAACTTTAATAGTATATTTTCACTAAATTTTAAAGTCCCCCCCCCCTTCCATAGATGACAAATAATCCATTTTTACTTGCTTCTGTATTCAATAGTCAAGTTTCGGATTCGTAAAAATTTTCAACTTCCGGTTTTTGATGTATTTACACGTTTTGTGAGAACTAGAATACGATTTGACCATTTTTAGAAATTGTCTATCTCTGTGTGTGTGACAAACAATTTGTGGCGACTGTATCTCATGAACTACTGCACAGAATTGCATATAAATTTATATGCATATGCACCTTGACATAAATCAGTGTCTATAAACTTTTGGTGCCAATCACTTAGCATGTGGCGCTATTATACAGGGATTTTTTCAATTTTAGGTTATATCTCAGGAACTAACCACAGAATTACATATAAATTTATACTTTGTCATAAATTAGTTTATATCAAATTTTGGTGCCAATCGCTCAACAGGTGACGCTGCTATACAGTGATTTACGCAATTCGAAGGAAGTCTAGTTATCAGATTCTATTGCATATAATCGAGCAAAACTTAATATATGAAAAGGCCATTATGAGACATTATTCTGATTAAATTGGGTGTATATCATCGATAAGTGGCGCTGTTATACTGTATTTTTCCCTGAGAACGAGAAAGATGTCAATTGCAAGGAAAACATTCACTTAAGTTGGACATTTTAACTTGACTTGTCATAAGAGGAGGGTAGTCATCAGCAGCTCACTGAGAGCTGAGCACATCAACCTGAGGTCTATTGTACCAAAACCCAAAAGCATACTTAAGCAAAAGGTCTCGTCGCTGAAGCAAAATTCAGCAGACACCCGACAGAAAAATTCTGCAGTTCTCGAGGTTCAATGAGATGACGACAAAGATGCTCAAACCTATGAGCAGAAAAGGCCTCACAGTCACATAAAATGAGCCGAGTAGTCTCCTCTTCCAGGCAACAACCACGGCAGATGGGATTTAAACTGATGCCCATAATGTGAAGATGCCTCTTAAGAGTGCAATGACCAGTAAGAAGGCAGATTATCTTCCTTAAACCATTTCTGTTAAGCTTTAAAAACTCCTTACGACACAGACCAAGACGGTCACAACTAAGCTCTTTTGCTTGCCTTTGTCCACCAGAACTACGCCCTTGCCTATAATGCTCTTTACCAAAGAGCCTGAAAATAGAAGCCCTGAAAGTAGTGAGAGAAATATTCAAAACAGGCTCAGGACCACAAAAAAGTGTGCTGGAGCCAGCCCTAGCCAGTTCATCAGCCAACTAATTACCAGGAATGCCAGAATGACCGGGCACCCAATAAAGACCAACTTTATTAGAAGAAGAAAGGTCACAAAGTACCTTGAAGCACTCCCATACAGAAGAAGAGGTAAACTTACACCTCACCAATGAAAGGAGAGCACTTTGCTCTCCTAATAATTGAGTGTCCTAATAGATACGAATAGTTAAATAGTACTATAATCCCTATCTAAGCATATCTTACAAAATAAGATAATAACAAAAGAAGCTGGAAGACTGTGGCAAACTTTCCAAGAGGGAAAGAAAGCCGAGTTTCATCCTTGAAGCGGTAAATACCTGCCCTAGAATAAGAAACAAGCCTAATGACATCAATATACCAAATCAAACAGTTGCATTTAAGCCAACTAGGAGACATAAGCCAATCTTTCCTGGAAAGGAAAAAGATCTTAAAAGGCTTATGAAAAGCATATCTCATAGCCATGTAATCACTAGGCGTAATGAAAGAAGGAAAATCCACTACATGTGAAATGAAGGAATTCCATGACAGATACCTAGAATAATCCTTCCACAAGCCCAGACACATGAAACACTTTATGCAAGTCAAAGCCTCAGCTTCAATACGCAAATGCAGTGGAAGCAGCGCAAGCAAGCACTCAAGGGCAGCAGTTGGAGTAGTCTTAATGCAGCCTCAAAGAGCAACACAGACCATCCATTTCAACCTATTAAAGCTAGCTCTCACAGTAGTCAGCCTTGTCCGAGACCACAAGACAATAGAGCTGGTGATGATAGGACAGATAATCATGGAGTAGATCCAATGGACAGTCTTGGGAAATAAACCCCAAGTTCTTTCAATGAAACTTTTACGTGCCGAAAAGACCTTTACGACCTTACGTAAGCAATACCAGTTGGACATTTAGTGCAATACCTCTCTGAAATGAAAATCGTCTACATTCATAATGGATAAAAAGATAACAAGTAAGTTTTACTGCGTGAATTTGTATAGGAAAATATAGAAGAATGTTTTGTGATGGCCACAATATGCTAGTTTTTTTTTAATCTTTTTCCTATATAAATCATAATTATAATAGATTATTACAAATGTCCTGACAGCGTTTTCATGAGTTATATTGAGAAAATTAGTTTGAAACGCCATATTTGCACTATCTTCTGAAAAATGATTTCCTTTTATTTAAGAAATGGGAAATATGAATCAGAAGACAAATTTTATGCATGAAGATGCCTCTTAATTGTGTAAGAATCAACGAAGCTTGGATTTAAGAACCTCTGAAACAATTTTATCATTTTCGAATTTTAAATAAAGTTATTAAATCACGTCATATTGTGGCTTAAATAATGATTACTGTTTAATTAAAGGATTAAATATTGATTCATCAAGTATGAATGTTTCTTTCTGGCAACTCAAATCCAACTTTAAACAGGAAAATTGATCGTTTCAAATTGATTCTTAAAACTTAGATTGTTGCTAAATCAAAATTATCGAGAATATGAATGAATATTTAAAAGATATGACTGAGTAAATGTGGCTTTTCGATACATATTTTAATACGAAGTGAAATTAAATTAATTAAAATGTATTTGTTTAGAGATTATTTGCCTTTTTGCATAATTCATATCTAGATTAATTCGACAAAAATTAGTTTTAGAGTTTAATTATAAAAATTTTACATTTTCTAAATTCTATAAAATAAATTTTATTATTAAAAGAGATAATTTCGATTAAAGAAAAGAAAAACTTACGATGATAATAAGTACAGGGACATGAATAAAAAAGACGTTTGTAAGAATAAATGAATTTGCATAGTATGATCATGAAAACTTGATAGTTTAAGTTTTATAGTCTTAGATTTTTTTTTTTTTTTTTATAATAAAGAAATTTGAAATGAATGAGAAATTTTGTGTTACTAAAGTGTTATAACTTGCTTACGAGTATTAAGGAATCGATCATATGAACACATACTTATTAATAGAGTTATTTATGTATTTTGAAGAACCAGCAATGACTAGTATAATCAGCTAAACAGTGAAGACGAGTTAACTAGTAAAATAACGAAGACATGAAAAACATCATGGATAAAGGGAAACATAGTAAACTCCAAGAGAAGTATGCATAGTTTGTAACCTCATCCGAAAATTTAGATCAAAAGCGAAATTTTTATAATCAGATGTATCTTGGCCTCCGTATTATTTCATTACCATTTGACTTTTTCCTAAGGTATCCCATAAGCTAGCTGTTGGAATGCATTATAAATTTCTTATATTTTTCTTTTGACCAATGCATGCCTTACGACATCACACCCAGAGTTTTCTTGATTAAGTCTTCTAAAAAAAAAATGTATATTTTCTCAAAAGAAACACAAAGAGAACCTTCTTTGAACCTTGTTTAAGTGTGGGAGACAATTTCCAACACTGTTGCATTCTTACAACTTTATTTGTGAGGTAAAACAGAAATGGAGACGCACATTTTTTTAAATCCTGTAATAATTTTATTTATGAAAACAAAATTTAATTAAATTTTTTTACATTATCATTCCTACATTACATTTACATTACCATTTCATAGGGTTTTCCAGAGAAGTCCTGCAAACATCGATGAATTAAAACAGATCATAACTGAAGTAATCTCGTCAATAACATCAACAATGCTGCGAAGTAAGTCAAAAACCTGGTTCGATGTGTTCGTGTTTGCATTCAAAATGGTGGCGAACATTTTCAATATTTTCTGTGAGGAGTTATAATGCAAAAATATTGAATTAAATTATGTTTTTAAAAAATAAAATTATTACAGGATTAAAAAAAAAATGTGCGTTTTCATTTCTGTTTTACCTCACAAATAAAGTTGTAACAGTCCAACAGTATTAGAAATTGTCTCACAAACTTAAACAAGGTTCAAGCAATCATACTTCAATGTTAGGATAGTTGCCACATCCATCAAATTTAAGGGTTATAAGAAAAACCCACGGGTACTCTTTTAAACTGTTCACCCTGTATATATAATTCATATATTATTGTCTAATACATACTTTATTTCTCACATTTGTCCCTGTCACATGTTTTCGTTTTTAATTTTCAATTGCTTTTCTATTACTGTTTAGAATTTATTTGTGAGATCTGGATATTTTCATATACAGTTTTCTTCTTCTATTCCTATTTTTTCTGTTCACAAGCTATTTGTTTGCACACGTTACACTGTTTTTGTCAACTAATTTTCCCTTATAGAATGCCGATTTCTTATTTTCATTTTTCTTTTTTTCGTACAGTTTGTAAGGGCTGTACATCAATCAGATACCCCCCTTTCTTCCTTCCCATGTTATTCTATGGGATTTTTGTTGCTTCGTATTATAAGGATATGGTATTGAAAAATAAAGTTTTCTGAAATTTGTTTTTTGAATATTAATCTTTGAATACGTCGCTTTTTATTGTAGTAATCATTTTTTCAAAGAAAATTAATTCAAATATTTTATTTCATTAAGTAATCCTAGTACTTCATCCTACTTTTAAATCCCGAAAAGAAGTATTTATTTATTTGTTTATTATTTTAATTGCTCGCTAAACTAAAAGGCGACATGTTCAAAGAGTGATAACTAAAAAACAGAATTCATAAAGCTTCATTTTTTAATGAGATATCCTTATAAAACGATGCAACAATAATCCCATAGATAACATGGGAAAGAAGAAAGGGAGAATCTGGCTGATATACAGTGCAGCCTTCCCTTTTCAATATTAAGGAATTATCGGAATCGAACTAAAGTCGATAGAAATGATTTATATCCTGAAAAGAAAAACATCAATATTTCAAAGGAACTGGATGCCTTTATAAAGAATTAATTGCTACATAATGTTGACAAATGAATAAGATTTTGGTTCACCCCACCCTCTTATGAATGTTTTTTATCCGACATGACACTAGATTGTAAAGTTGATTGATTTTCTTTTTCTTTTTTTTTTCTTTTTTTCCCCTCTTTCCTTCTCAAATTTTTACGTTAAGCCCTACGCAAGACGATCTGTGGCGGCGATTATTCATTTGATTTCAAGTATGCCTCTAGGCCTAGGATACTCGTGTAGCCGCGGCTGAGTGGTTCTGAGCTCAAAACTGGTAGATGTGAGGCACCGGGTTCGACCCCAGGTCACGCTCGTCGGCCTAGCCTTTCGGAGTTTTCCGTGGTTTTCGCCTAGACTTGCGTAAATACGGGTTAGGACCCCTTAGAAAGAACCCCCACAGCCCCCCCCTAAGACCCTAGTGCAGTCAATCGGCATTAATCCCCAACAACCCTCGTGTAGTCAATCGGCCTGAACCCTCACACCAATACCATCAAGATTTTGCATACCAAGGGAATGTCTAACAAACACAATAAATAAATAAATAAATAAATAATAAAGAGAGATGATTACTATGAAAAGTTGAAGCTTGTTTCTTTAAATGAAGGTTACCACAAAAGAAGGGTAAGGTAAAGGGTCTTGGAACATCGCTGATGTTGCATGGTGCAGTAAATGTGTTATCAATGACAAGAAAATCTGCTAATACACCATAAAAAACCATGTTATTTAAATTCTGAATTGGTCGAATTTTTAGAAAGACAACTGCTGAATTCGCAAATATTAAAAAAAAAAAATTTTTTTTTTCCTTATTTCCATGAACATTATTATTATTAATGTTTCTAAAGGTGTTTTAGAATGTCACAATCATAATATAGGAGTACTAATTCTTGCAATAAATATATATACATTTGAAGTATGAAAAGTGAATTCAAGTAAATATTTTGAGCCACAGGGGAGAAATCACTTCGATAAATATACTAAAAGTTTTGAAATTTTAATTTTGATTTCAGGAAATTAATCTCAGTCAAATTAGTTTATAATATTAAGTAAGTTTTAACCAAATTTCCGCTTTAAACAGCATGTTGCAGCTAAAGTGTGAGAGCTAGTTGCCATCAAATTTGGTAGATGGAAGATTCATGAAATGCGCCAAAAATTCAAATTCAGTTTAGAAATATCTACTAAATGATCCTTTGCAGGGGATAACGGAAAATATAACAAAGGAAATTATTCATACGAAATTTGAATATTATGAACAATTTGAACATTTTTTGATTAATTTTTAGTTCCCGTGTGACGCATTTCATTTGTAAATTTTTCCTGTTTCCATGCTAAATGCACCTGTGGATAATTTTTTAACAGATTTTTATTTATTTATTTATTTTTTAATTATGAACAACTTAAAATTTATTTTAATAAGTTTTTGATCCCACGTGAATCATTCCATTTGTAATTTTTTCCTATTTCTATGCAAAGTGCCACCTGGTGGGTATTTTTGAATAATGTTTTTTAATTGTCAACATATTGAACATTTTTTAAATTAGTTTTCGATACCGCCTGAATCATTCCATTTGTAAGTTTGCCTATTTGCACTTAAAGAGCTACCTGGTGGACATTTTCTAATTATTTGAGTGCATCTCCTGAATCGTTACCATGCTAAATTTAATGACAATCTGTTTGCCCTGTAAATCAAACAATCCTTTATTTATTTATGAAACCTAAATTAGAATTGTTGCTGTCTGTTAATTTTTTGTAGTTTTCTAGATTCTAAAATATTTAGTAAAATGTCAAACTATTACATAATACATTTCATTAAAGATAAATTTTAAAGGCATACAAAAGCAATCATGGTATCAATCTGAAAATACTTAAGAATGTTTGGTGGGTGAAAAGAAAATATACTGTGAACGTAGTTTTGAAATTGCACTTTCGAGGAATTCAATCATAGAAAGCGGAAAATATTCGTGAAAATGGGCTAACAATACTTATGAATGTTTGGGGGTGAATAGAAAATATATTGTAAATGTAGTTTCTAAAATTGCACCTTCAATTCAATTATGGAAAGTGGAAAACAATCTTGGTGAGAATGCTTATGAATGTTAAGTGTGGAAATAGAAAATATACTGTGAATGTAGTATTAAAAATTGCACCTGTGGTGTTTAATCATGGAAAGCGGAAAACAATCATGGAATTAGAATGAAAATACTTAAGAATGATTTGTGAGTGAAAATTGCACATTCGAGGTACAGGATGTTCTAAATTTAAAATTAAAAAATAAATAAAGATAGATATATTTCACAAAAACATTTTTTGCTTTATATGCATTAAAATTATTCGTCTATACGTTTAGTTATATATCTAAGACGAAAATTTTCAATCCACATAATTTCATCAGAATGCTTTATTATAATTTTTAAATGGAAAAAAAAAGAAAGAAAAGAAAAGAAAAAGAAAAACCTTGAGATATGAAAGCTTTATGTAGAATAATCCACCCCAAAGGTAGGGAAGGCAAACCCTAAGGGAAGGATTAGTGAAAAGAAGGCAGAAGATAAAACAAAGGATGACATTGGGGTATTTTAAATTAAAATCATGAGAACTGATTGATCTAAAGCGATAAAACCTTTTCTCGTTTTGTTTCCCAGCGTCCTTATTTTTAAGAAAATATTGTTTATTTGTTTGTTTAATTTCGACATTTTCCCCTATTTAATCTAATGTGGCAACCACTAATTTCCTTCTAAATTCCCTTTTATTAGTTTTTCTTTTTATAAATACCCCCTAATAATTAATTAATTTGTAACCAGTTTCAATTACAATTTTTAAAGATTCTCATGATTCATGGTAATACGTTGCAATTTACTTTTTAATTTAATTTTAAATGATATTCTCTGTTATCAGTTACGTTTTCACTTTTAATAACTCGCTTGTGAGTTTACATAAACTTTCATTACTGGTGCAAGTTATTCATGATCTGACAGTCCAACATATTTTCACAGTCAGAGTGCTGTCTGATTCCCCTTAACTATTGTAAAGCTACAGTCTTTCTTTCTTTCATTTCTTTATTAAGCTATTGCATAGCTTTTATCGCGGGCTTTGAGCGCGGCGACCGAATCAAGAAATTCCGTAACGAAAATAAACCTAACACTCCCCACTCCGACCGGCACAGCGGTGCGGCGTTGAAAGCCGTGCATCGTCTAACGTCGTTTCAGTTCGCCAGACTTCGGCACGGTGTTTGTGTGCGTGCGACTAGACGTATGCGTGTAGACTAGCTGCTAACTGCTCATAACTGATTCTATCTCTTTTAGACACAATGCTAGGTGAGACAGCGTGCTTTTTGGGCGCGTCCAAGAGTGAGTTCGAGCCCGCGACTAGTTGAACCGTAACGTGTATGTATATGGTACGACTGTACGAAGCTCGCACGGATCGAGACGAGCTGCTCCGAAATCGGACGAATACGTAAGCAGCTGTTTGTGAGAAAGTATATAGGTGTATAGGTATCTATCATCTATGTACAACAGTGAATAGCTGTACGCGTAAAATTTGTGTATAAAGTGTTTTAAATATGAATAAACAAAGTGCATTTATTAATGAAGAAAGTGATGAAAAAATAGTGAAAAGTAAATGAGTGAGTACTCTATATACATACATTTTATTATTATCACAAATGCAGTATTTTTTTTTTTTTTTTTTTTTTTTTTGAATTTATATATAATACTGCTATAAAAATAACCTAAATTTTTTATATTAAAATGAGCGATCTTAAAAGTAGCCCTCTTTTATACACCCAAACACACACACACACACACATATAGTTTAAATTCTCAATTTAGATACTCAATATGTATGAATATATATATATATATATATATATATATATAATAAAGATGATCTATTAAGCATAGTAGAAGCCAAGCAACAGATACAAGATCACTGAAACACCAATGACCAATAAGACAAAAAAAAAAAAATCACCAGTGGATGAAATATACCAATGCAAAGAAACCAGATTCACCAATTAACAGCCTGCGAAACAAACGAATCAATAAAGTAAAACAACAAATCTTAACTTAAAACCATAAACTTATCAAAATTAATGAAAAAACAACTCAAGAAACACAAGATAGGAAGAAGGAGGCAGGCGGCAAGACTTGTGACTTGCCTGTTGGGTTACACTAGTTTTATGCCGGCAACACTCCCTCAGCCTGCCACAACCAGAACAGGAACCATATGGATTTAAAAATGCAAATTTCAAAGCAGATGAACAACAATGAAACCACGAAGCCACAATGAAATTCACCGATTGATCACATTGTGTTTAACAGTATAATTAGAACATTAAATATAGTTGACAACTCAAAAAGGAAAAAACTGAAATTTTAATGGAAAATGAAAGTATGCATAGTAATACAAAGCAAATGCAACAAACCTTCTACTTTTTTTTTTTTTTTAATTTAATTTCACAAACCCACCCAACCATCCAGCCTTACAACACCACCCCACCTCCGTAATCAAACATCTGCCCACCCAACCGCCACCTTTTTTATTGTCTTTTATTATTTTATAATATTTTTGTTGATATACACAAGAGTGTACACAGCTTTTTTTTTTTTTTTTTTTTTTTTGTACTGACAGAGACATGGTTAAGGATATAAAATAGAAAATACAAAGTTTTTTATATATATATTCATTCTTCATCTCTATATATATATATAAAAGAGCAGAGTCTGTCTGTCTGTGTGTCTGTCCGCTATAGAAACTTAGGCCGTTTCACCGAGCGGAACCAAATTGGGCACGGTTAATGTTTACGACCCGAGAAAGACAACGCCGCAAGCGATTTTACAAAATTCGCCCCCCAAGGGGGGGGAGGGGGGGGGGCAAAACGTAATTTCACAAAATCCTTCATTTCTCAAACAAAAAAACAGATATCCGTAAAATTTTTGCTTTAAAATATAGCTAATAGAAATGTCTAAAAATCGGTTTCTGGAATTTTAGAAATTCGGTCCCCAAGGGGGACGGGGGCAAAACGTGATTTCACATGCGTAAAACATGATTTTGCATAATCCTATATATCTCAAACAAAAAAAATAGATAAACGTGAAATTTTTGCTCTAAAATATAGCTAATGCAACTATCTAAAAACCAATTTCTGGAATTTTAGAAATTCAGCCCCCAGGTGGGGCAGCAAGGGGGGGGGCTATGGAGCAAAAACAAATAGAAATATAGTTAGGCCGTTCAAAATTGGTACAGATAGGTTTTAAAGGCCTGCAAGTCGAATGGGGATATTTTCGATTGTGTAAAGTTATTAGGAGGGGCAAGAAGGGGGAGGGGAGGGGGGGGCAAAAAAATAAAAATAGTGTCAGATCGTTCAAAATTGGTACATAGAGGTTTTCGATACTTACAAATCGATTGCGGATATTTTTGAATTTGTGAAATTATTAGGAGGGGCGGGTAGGGGGGTGGGGCGGTAAGGGGGGGCTATGGGGCAAAAACAAATAGAAATACAGCTAGGCCGTTCAAAATTGGTACAGATAGGTTTAAGAGGCCTGCAAGTCGAATGGGGATATTTTCGATTGTGTAAAGTTATTACGAGGGGCGAGAAGGGGAAGAGGGGAGGGGGCGGCAAAAAAATGAAAATAGTGTCAGATCGTTCAAAATTGGTACATAGAGGTTTTCGATACTTACAAATCGATTGCGGATGATTTTGAATTTGTAAAATTATTAGGAGGGGCGGGTAGGGGGGTAGGGCGGTAAGGGAGGCTATGGGGCAAAAACAAATAGAAATACAGTTAGGCCGTTCAAAATTGGTACAGATAGGTTTCAGATGCCTGCAAGTCGAATGGGGATATTTTCGAAAGTGTAAAGTTATTAGGAGGGGCGAGAAGGGGGAAAGGAGAGGGGGGGGCAAAAAAATAAAAATACAGTTAGATCGTTCAAAATTGGTATATAGAGGTTTTCGATACTTACAAATCGATTGCGGATATTTTCGAATTTGTAAAATTATTAGGAGGGGCGGTAAGGGGGGGGGGCTATGGGCAAAAACAAATAGAAATACAGTTAGGCCATTTAAAATTGGTACAGATAGGTTTTAGAGGCCTGCAAATCGAATGGGGATATTTTTGAAAGTGTAAAGTTATTAGAAGGGCAAAAAAAAATAGAGTTAGATCATTCAAATTTGGTACATCGAGGTTTTCGATACCTACAAATCGATTGCGGATATTTTTGAATTTTTAAAATTATTGGGAGGGGGGGAAAGGGGGGAGGGAGCGGAAGGGTAAAAATATAAAAATAGAGATAGATCGTTCAAAACTGTTGCATAGAGGTTTTTGATACTTAAAAATCGATTGCGGATATTTTCGAATTTGTAAAATTATTAGGGCGCTCATATATATGCATTCGCGCGTGCGCATTGCGCACGGGTCTACGCTGCCGAAGGCAGTGGGGACCCGGTGCGACATTTTTCCCGATCAGAGTTTTCTTTTCTTTTTTTTTTCACATGATAAAAATTAATGCAATTTTGAGAATTCATTAATTATAATGATTCATTTAAAAATAGTGACCATCGAAGCGGGCGTAGCCTGCTAGTTATGTATATAATAGAAACCATTAAACCAAATTGCATAAGTTGATAAAAAATGCTATGCAATAGCTTTACCGCGGCAGTCCCCGAGTGCCACACGTATTTTTTTTTTATTTTTCTTTATTTTATTTTTTTTTCCGTTTTATATAATGTATTAAAAATAATTTCATTGCTAAACGCAAAAAAAAAAAAAAAAAAAAAAAAAAAGAAACTCTGATTTAATCCGATTAAATATCCGAAACTGCTATAGAAATGTACAAAAAAATGTACAAACAAAACCTTTGCAAGCAAACACCATCAATTGTGAAAATTCCCAACATTTGTTTTCGATTGAAATAATAGCATGACTCTTCATCATGCGAAAATGTAGGCACGAGTGCAACAAAAAGTAACAACGTACTTTGCATAAATAACTTTTTTCTTTATATGTTATTTAACGGTATACTAGTCTGAAAAATTATTTTTTGTAAATCCTCGAAAATGTGAATAATCTTTATTATTTATTTAAAAAAGAATACATATATATATATATATATATATATATATATATATATATATATAATATTACATGTACCAACATATTAACATTCGAAAATGAAATTAATAAAAAAAAAAAATTCTGAATCTCATGTTTCTTAAATAACTATGAAAGTCTGCTTTTTTCGAATGAAAGTGAAAGTTAAAAGAGTAGTGTTCATGGGAAAAAATTATTATTGTGGTGTGTATTGTAATTGGTAAATATAGTTTAAGTGCTGAAATTATTAGATTTTTCATAATTACATTCGAACCTTTGTTTCACGAAGTCGTTAAATTCAGCATAAAAGTTCTTAATATAAAAAAATTGTTAAATAGAGATTAAGTTTTTATAATGCTTCAAACTGTATAAAAACAAATCTTAAATTCATAAACACTAAAAATTATGTTAAAAAAAAAAAAAAAAAAAATGGTTTAAATTATTTTATTTCTCTTTTATATTTTATTCTTCTGTTTATTAAAGTTACAGAAAATACAGTTTATTTTATTTTATTAATTTTTAAGCTATTCTTTAAAGATATTTTATTTTATTAATTTTTTTAGATATATTTAAATATATAATGTATTGTGGTTCAGTTTACTTGCATATCATAGTAAAAGTAATAAATGTGAGTTAATTTCTTTCAAGGAGACGGCAAGCGTGTGGGGTCCTCAAATCGAACGGAGGTTCCGCGTGTAATTAGCACTCAGTGAGTGTATTCATATACTCAAACCCTAGAGCGCACTACTTAGCCATCGCCGAGAAAATAATTCCTGAAGTTTGAAAAAAAAAAAAAATAATAATAATAATAATAATTTGTATTAAAATTTAATGAATCGTTATAAACAATTTCTTTTCAACTTTCATACATTGTTAAATCGCGAATTTAATGATTTCTAACTTTTTAACGATTAGAACTTAGAACTGTAGATAGAATAAATACAAAAGCCACAGTTCTTTTAAACATTACCATTTATTTTTTATAAAATAATATATTATTAAATACAATGAATATTTATGATTATATACGTTTATAGCATTAGCAATTCTTTCAATCATTCATCTTTACGAATACAGAAACCTGGATGATATTTATCATAAAAACAAGAAAAACACAAATTTTGTCGACAACTTGCACAACAAATAAATGCAGCTTTTTTACAGGAGCACGTAAATTCTTCATATTATTTTTGATATATTAAATTTATTTAATTCCAACCACATGCGAATAATAAATTTCCATATGTTTAATGTTGAAAAGTTAGAAATCATTAAATTCGCGATTTAACAATGTATAAAAGTTGAAAAGAAATTGTTTATAACGATTTATTAAATTTTAATACAAATTTAAAAAAAAAAAATTCAAACTTCAGGAATTTTTTTCTCGGCGATGGCTAAGTAGTGCGCTCTAGGGTTTGAGTATATGAATATACTCACTGAGTGCTAACTACACGCGGAACCTCCGTTCGATTTAAGGACCCCACACCCTTGCCGTCTCCTTGTTAGATTTCTTTACTGATACACAAAACTCCGTAACTTGCTGAATACAGCTCACATTTTACAGTACAGTGAATGAAAAAACACATGTGTCTATATATTTATAATTACAGATATTCATGGCCGATTCAGTAATATGAAAAATAAATTAATTGAACAAGAAATTAAAATAAATATAATCCGAAAATTTTAAGAAAATAAAATAAAACTAAGAATAAAATAAAATTATACTTTTAAAAAATTAAAGAACACGCTTTTATTGAAATGTGAACTAAAAAGCACAAAATATCTATCATTATAGTATTAAAATGCAGGGTAAGAAAAAATTGTGTGAGTGACACGCCATATTACAGGGTGATTATAAAATAATTTAGAATTAAACAAAAACCATTTTTAAAAAATCTCCCCTGACTGGGCTCGAACGTTAGACCTTTAGGTTTGTTGCCCGGAGCATTACCTCACAGCCACAGTGTTCATGTAGGGAAAGTTTTTTAAAAATATAGATTTTTTGTTTGCTGCCAGAGCGGTTACAAACATGCATACAAACATACATACATGTGAAGCTAATAAAAGCGTGTTAAAAAAAATCACTTACTTACAGAAAGAAATCATTATTTGCCGAAAACAAAATAAGAACATAGAAGTCCGTTAACGAAACTGGTTTATTTATTTATTTTATTTATTTATTTATTTTTATATGAACGTGTAAATGAAATTCGTAGAAAAAACTGACTATTTTATGACGAGTACGACATAAACTTAAAAATAAATAGTTTTATAACTAATCAGTGCAATAATAAGCAAAATATTATAAAATATTAATATTAATACTTAATTTTTTTTATTTTTTTTATTTATTTTATTTTTTTTAACGAATTATTAAGAACATAACATTTCTTGAAAAAGGTACTTCTGCAAAAGTTTATTGATACGTAGACAGAAAAAAAAAAAAAAGTGCAACCCTCTATATTCGCTGTGAAAAAAATAATAATACAAATAAAAAGTAATCCCCTACAAATTAGTATAATAAGTAATCAAATAGAATAGAAATTACAGCTAAGGTTGGAAACTAATACGATCCTTAATGTACATACAATATGTGTGTGTGTGTGCGTTGTCTAGGAATAAACTAATTTGCTAATTGTACTAATGAGTTTTTATTATTTAAAAGTACAGTGTATATGAAATTATATCCTGTTTAATTATATCATTTTTGTTGTGATTTTACGATGTTTATTTTAGCGGAGTAATTATAGGAATGCATACAGTATGCGTCTTTCATTTTAATTAACAAAATGCTTTTAATTTGGTCAGACACCTTAAATTGAAAAACGTTTTCTTTCATATTATTGTCTTCCATATTCGCAATGCTATTACAGCATCTTCTGGGGCGTTTTCACCAGAGTGGAACAGTAATCTACTTAAATTTTTTTCAAAAGATTTTTTAATATATCAGCATGCGAAGATTTTTCTGATTTCAGTATCATTTTATCGTGAATTTTCATCTTCATTGCAATTTTTTGTTGTACTGATTTTAGTTTTCAACCTCTCCGAAATATTCGATTCGGATCATTTTCTGAGGTCTTCATTTCAGGTCTTGATATACAATTTCAGTTCCTTGAGCGACATAAAATGTATAGAAAATAAGCATATTTTGTAAAATAGAGAGTAAAAAAAATAGATTAGAAGAAAAAATTTCCTTAAATAAAAGGGCCTGCGATATCTTCGTTGGTAGAGCATCAAAAACAAGCTCGTAGTAGTAGGATTACAAGTTTGTTACTGGAGCCAGCCGAAGACCACCGTGTACATTACTGGTAGCTGATTCACGTAAAGTACGTTGTAGCAGCAATGTTCTCCATTAATACCTCTGGGGGTTACAGAAAAAGAGGTGTCATTCTATTCGTGGAGGACTAAATATGTGATGACATGTCTCCAGACAACCTCTAGGGCTGAAACAAGACCGTTGCCAATTTCCCAATTATTATTAATTTGCTCTATGACTTCCAATGTTTAAATTTCATTTCTTTTATATTTGTGTAATTTATATGCGACATATTGCAATTTCTTTCCGAATGTATCTGAGCGGGAGATTCCGAATGTATCTGAGCGGGAGAAAGGGAGGGGCCTTTAATTGATCTAAAATTGATTCCAATATCTGTAGCTATTCCTTTGACAGGTATTGAAAATCATTTTCGAATTCATTTACGCTAAAATATTTTTCCTTCTATACTAAAACATTTGCTTTTAATTTACCTGAGTCGAGTTTCGACAATTAATTTTCACAACGGATTTGGAAGACATTTTTACTTTACTCTTTTTTTTTTTTCCCCCTATACTTTTATTATTATCATTATTATCATTATTATTTTGTATTTTTTTAATACTTAATAGCATAAAACAGTTTAAATACTGTAAATAAAACTAATTTTAATTATGATTTATAATACGGTATACATTATATAACTTTAAGAAATTTCTCAGATAATGAAACGAATATTATAAAAGAAATTGCATCAAGTTTTGAAACCTGATAAATCTTATATTATGTACATAGAAAATGTGATATCTTGGTTGGTAGAGCATCAAAGACAAGCTCGTATAGGATTACAAGTTTGTTGCTCGACCCAGTCGAAGACCACCGTGTACATTAGTGGTGGCTGATGCACGTAAAATCCGTTCTAGCAGCATTGTTCTCTATGTTCTTTGAAATAATGCCCCTGGGGGTTACAGAAAAAGAGGTGTCATTCTATCCGCGGAGGATTTAATTTGTTATGACATGTCTCCAGACCACCTCTAGGGCTGAAACCCAGGCTGTTACCAATTACCCAATTATTATTAATGTGTACTATGACTTCTAATGTTTAAATTTCACTTCTTTTATTTTTGTGTAACTTATATGCGACGTATTGCAATTTTTTTCGGAATATATTTGAGCGAGAGATTTTTACCCCCTCCTTTTAATTCATCTAAAATTGATTCCAATATTTATAGCTATTCTTTTGACGTGTATTGAAAATCATTTTCAAATTCATTTATGCTAAAATATTTTTCTTCCTATACTAAAACATTTGCTTATTTGCTTTTAATTAACTGTGTCGAGTTTCGACAATATTTTTTCACAACGGATTTGGAAGATATTTTTGCTTTACATTTTTTTTTTTTTTTCCCTATACATTTATTATTATCATTATTATTTTGTATTTTTTTATACTTAATAACATAAAACAGTTTAAATACTGGTAATAAAATTATTTTTAATTACGATTCATAATAAGGTATACAAATATATAACTTTTAGAAATTTCTCAGATAATGAAAAAAATATTATAAAAGAAATTACATTAAGTTTTGAAACCTGATAAATCTTATATTATGTACATAGAAAATAAAAAACTAAGAACAATTTAAAGAAGAATTAAAAGTGAAATTTGTTTCTATTATCTCATTTATGTTGACAATAAAAAGATCCTCATTCATATTAGATTTATTTTTAATCTATTTTATATATTACTAATGGTTAATGTTATACTATGCATTTGTCATATATATTTAGCTAACACAAATATTTAATCTCGTGAAAGTTTCTAATTCATAAAAGAAATATTTAAACTAAGCATACACCATTATCCCTTAAATATTTAAATTTATTAAATAGGTTTGATTACATTACTGGTGATTATATTATACCTAACCGAAAACACGTGGAAAAATGAAAACTGGATTTCTTGATGAAAACGCAATCCACGGTACCTGTGTATAATCGAATTTCGAACGTAAAACAATCAAGTTATTTGAAAACCAGCTGCAGCTCAAATGTTTGCTTTAGAATTTGTGAGCAATCCGAGGGAAAATGTGTCAAGTCACCTTAAAAGAAAGACTGAAAACAACATTTCTTAGCCAAATCCTATCCTCATATTACCACATCCTCAAGACGCCTTACCCGAAGTATTTTTGGGGAAATACCCCCCTCCCACGCTGAAAAAAGTGTATTTCAGTTGCAGGTATAGATGTATGAACGGGGGAAGGGAATTACGGTGGTGGCAAAATGGAGACATAAAGGGTAGGTGGGATAAGGGAAGATAATACTTGAGTTGCCCCCCTTTCCCACCCCAAACATAGTCGCCAACCTCCACCAATCAATGGCGGGCCCAAGAACACCAGAGCCCGAAAGCTATGCTCGGCCAATCAGGAACAATGCTAGGGCCCCGGAAAATCGATGGGACCTTCTTCTGTCAACATTCTACCATGTAGAGTGGGGGAGGATGGCAAGAGGGGACGGATGCCACAGTTTGGCGACAACTCTTCTGCGTACGTTGGCGAGCACACACATAAGCCCAATACACAATTTTAGTGGGGATTATGAAAGGATGTACGCTCATGAGAATGTAAATATGTACATGCAAATGAAGTGTGACTTAACAAAAATTGACCCGAACGTGGAATGATAAACTTGACGAAGTGAGAGATTCTGATATAATCATAAGTGATTATGTATTGTACAACACAAACGAAATCACTCTCACGGTACACATACAGATTAGCATACATTAAAATTTGCGATAGACCGTGAGATTAAATAATTTCTACGGAAGTTTCTTCTAGAATCTTTTGAAAAATTTATTTTATTTACTTACCTATATTTGATATTTGTCACAAAAGAGTGTACTTTTCTTGAAGCGTAGAACTTTAAAGATACGAAAGATATTATAACTTACACATTGACGTGTCTTCTAAAGTTGTGTTGTTAAATGATAATAAACCTAAGCATAATTTTTGTTGTTGTTCTTTCGTTGTCAGTAAGACATTATTTATATGAAAGCTTCAGGTTATATACATAAATATTGCTTGTACAACTAATCTAATAGCTTAAAAGCAATTCCATTTTTCTAAAAAAAAAGAGAGAGAGAGAGAGAAAAGAAAGGAAAGAAAGGAAAAGAAAAATGTATATGTTGCTTTCCATTTTCCTCAAAGAAAATGTTTGTGTTACCAATTTGTTATAAGAGAATCTATTAGGCTGAATAAAACTCTTCTCTGCCCTATTAAGAACAAATAATTAGAAATATTAATTTTTTTAGTATAATCCCCCGCACCTTTTAATTCAAAACACTGACAGCAAAATCGAAATCAAAATTTAAATATTGTTTTTGTAAATAGTCGTCCATCTGGTGGCCGAATAATCAGCACTTTAGCCTTCAGTTGGTTGGTTTCGGATTCGAATCCCAATTAGACAGGGGTATTCCTAATGGTTCAGCATTACTTTTAAGCCACAGATCACTACCAAATTAGTCTTAAAGTGCAAAAAACTGCTAAAGAGAGATAACCCAAATCAAACTAACCACACTTGTCTATCCGTGCGATATATGTGTTGCTTAAACCTTTTATATTACGACGGGACTTTAAAAGTCCCATTAGATTTAAAAGCATATAAAGTTGAATTTGTGGAAGGAATATTAAAGAAATTTATACAGATCGAAGGCAAGTAGTTTACTTCGGTAATATTTTATGTTACTAGAAGCTACATAAAGCCGATTTTGTACAAAGAAAGAGTTTTATAGCGTGATATCGCAGTTTTTGATTGCTATTTTCATGAGCTTCACCTATGTTGTAATTAATTTAATCATACTTCAGGATCAAATCATAGAAAAATCATAGTTAATCATAAATCATAGAAAAGTAAAAAAAAAAAATAAGTACTTTTTTTGCATATTTTTCAAGTTCTGGATCTCTTTTTGACCTCTATGTATCAATGGTACTCTAAAGTACTACTCCATTAAAACATCATTATTGTCTATGATGAAGTGATGTGCATGATTCCTATCGTTTATATCTTTGATAATTTATCTTAATTAAATAAAAAAATACGTTTGAAATACATTTTTTGTTTCTTTCACAATTTGGGAGATATAAGTTTAATACAGACGTACAGTCGGTAACAAAAGTGTCCGAACACTAGCAAAAATTCCTATGTAAAAAAAGTATACTTAATACTGTTTTGTTAAATAAATCCTTATCGAATCATGTTCTTACACTGACTAAGAACGGGATTCGACAAGGATTTATTTAACAAAACCGTATGAAGTGTACTTTTTTTACATAGGAATATTTGCTAGTGTTCGGACACTTTTGTTACCGACTGTACGTATGAAGTGGGGCTAATATATATGGATGGAGGTGCTTATCCATACTGTGAAGCAGAGCATCCATTTTCTGGCTCTCTCAAAGATATTTATAAAGATCGAACGTGCATAGTATAATTTAATCTTATTTTACGACATTAGAAAGTACATGAAGCTGATTTTGTATTATGGGTGAGTGCAAAAGTTCTACCCGTTTTTATTACGCATAAAGAAGAGCAAATTAACGCAAAATGAACAGTACCTATTATTGTGCATAATCCCTATTGCTATCTATGACTTCTTGCCACCTTTCTGGTAGGAGATGAATCCCAAGGCTTTAAAATCCCGGCGGTTTCGAGTAAAAAAAAATCTTGGATGGCAGTTTTCACAACACAAAGATCATTAAAGATTTTCTGACTGAAGGAATTGTTCAACGCACGAAATAGGTGATAGTCAGTTGGTGCCAAATCAGGAAAATAGGGAGGGTAGGGTAAAACTTCCCAACCAAAGCCCAGTAACTTTTGGCGAGTGATGACAACAGCATGTGGCCTGGGGTTATCGTGATGAAGGATAACACTGCGACGACTGATGAGACCTGGCCGCTTTGCTACCAAATTTGAATGCAGCCTGTCTAACTGTAGACAGTAGAAGGAAGCATTGATGGTTTGGTTGAGTGGCAGGATCTCCCAGTGAATTATTCCCTGCACATACCACCACACACTCAATAACACCTTCTTGGGATGAAGGTCAGCTTTCGAAGTCGATGCAGGCGGATCAGAAGGGAGACACACAGTCCTACGACGTTTTACGTTACGGTACATAACCCACTTCTCATCTCCTTTCACAATTCGTATCATGAATGGGTCATTTTTGTACCGGGAAAGCAAGGAAGCACAGGTGGCGATTCGGTCATCCCGTTGATTAGCTATCAGGTTATGTGGGACCAAACGATCCAACTTTCTCTTAAAACCCAACTTAACCAACCGTCTCTCGACCGTTGTCCGGTGTACTTTGAAGGTCTCCGCTAATACTTGCACGGTTGGGTTCGGGTTGTTACTTATGGCTTGGTCAATATCGTCGTCTCCAATGTGTGATGGCCTTCCACTCCTTGCCTGAACTTGACAGCTTCTGTCTCCTTCCCTAAATTTACGAAACCATCGACGACATCTGCTTTCGTCTATTGCATCCTCTCCATAAACTTGACAAACGTTGCGACATGCTGCGGCTGCCGTACTCTTTTTATTGAACTCGTATAACAAACAATGTGTTATATGCTTCTTCTCGCTTTCCATGTTACACCCTCTGATATTTTTTTGAGATGATTAACTTTGTGAGACACGGTGCATTTATATGTGAAGCATCCACACGTTTGATTAGTCGACGATTTGCGTCATTACAATGTCATTTGTGACGCCAATTCCATTGCAAATGTGCATATCCAAAAATGGATAGAACTTTCGTACTCACCCAATACAAGAAAAGGGTTTTTATAGCATGATGCCCCAGTTTCTGACTGTCATTTTCATTATCTTCACCTATGCTGTAATTAATTTATATATTACCTCAAGAATCTACCACAATTCTTAGAAAAATATAAAAATGATATAAAAAATAAATAAATACTTCTTTTGAGTATTTTTAAGGTTCTGATCTGTTTTCAACCTCTATGTACCAATAATACATAGAGGTACTTTAGAGGTACCCCAACCTTAAATCCTCATTATTGACTATGATGGGGTTGATATGCTTAATGTAAATTGTTTGTATTTTTATTAATTCATGTCAACTAATTTAAAAAATACATTTGAAATACATTTTTTTTTAATTTCTTTCATAATTTGGGACACTATCCTTATATCTTGAATATTTAGTGACTTGAAAGTTTTTCTACATTAATTTATGCCATTCATTTTTAACCTGAAATGTATATTATTTTTTGTAAAGTTTATCTTATGAAGTACTAAAATTTTCCTGGATTAGCAATATCCATTAGCAGATATGGACCAACATAATAGATAGGATGTATCATTGAAAGGAAAACAGCAATTTTCACGTTGCAAAATTTCTTCTCTCCGGATGTCGCAACTTCATGTATGCCTGCAGGAAAATGTAAAGAGATGCTTTCTTATTACATAGTATAAACATCGAAATTCGATTGTTATTGTCAGACATTAAGTATCCCATGACGATGCCCTGCTTTTTCAAAATTTGTTTCATTATATTTTAAGAATGCGCCAGGTTACTCCTTTCTTCTTTCCTATGTTATCCAGTGACACTTTTCTTGCTTCTTTTTATAAGGATATCGCATTCAAAAATGAAATTTTTCGAATTTTGTTTTGTGAAAATTGCTCTTTGAACATATCGCATTTTAGCTCAGTGAATATTTTCTTTCTTTCTTTTTTTTTTTTTTTTTTTTTTTTTTTAAGAAATAAATTTAAATATTTGTTTTAGAGATTGAAAATTAGAGTCCAATGTTTAATCGATGAAGTAAAATATTTAAATTTATTATTATTATTCAAAATGCTCACTAGGCTGAAAGTCAGCATGTTCAAAGAGTAATATTTAAAAAACAGAATTCGAAAAACTTCATATTTGAATGAAACATCTTTGTAATATAAAGCAACAAAAATTCCATAGAACAACACGGTATGGAAGAAAGGGGCAATCTGACTGATGTAGAAAATATTTTCCGCTAAAAAGCCATTGTTGTAAATCATCATTCTAACCAACTCTTTAAATTTTATCATAGACGACGACCATGGGGATTCACCACGGAATTATAAAAATTTGTATGTATGGATAACAAAATGCATATATATATCCATCTCACTTTTGCATGAATAGAAAAAAAAAAAAAAAAAAAAAAAAGGTAAAAAATGCAGAAAACGCACAATCACATGTTCAAATAAAACAAAATGGATATTTGTATGCATGGATAAAAATCTGTATCCAACTGACTTTTCATGAAAAGAAAAAAAAAAAAAAAAAAGGAAAACTGTAAAAAATGCATAAAAAACGCACAATCACATGTTCAAATAGAACATGAATGTCAACTGACATCCGTCGAAAGATGCATAAAGATTCTGAGATCATCGACAGAGTTTAGAGTTCCTGAACTTTTAAGACATTGATTTAGAATTATTGAAATACTATGATATCCAACAAAATATATTTTGTGCCCTTACTTTTAAGTAATCCATGTATGCCGAAGTAGTATAGTCTATTTGTAAGAGTACAGTTTTTAAGTTAGTGTTCAAATGCACATGTATGTAACTATCAAATTTTTATGCATAAATTCAAAAAAAAAAAAAAATAATAAAAAATAAATAAAAAAAACTTACATAGTTGTGTGAGTGGTGTATGAAAGATAATCTCTTAAGTCTTTTCTTACATGAATTTTTATTTTCAACACATGAACTTGTATTTTCAAAGTAATTAAATCAATAGGCTTATAGTTAAACAGAAAAATATTCGGAATTAATAACTGCACTTTAATATTTGAAATATTTTCTTATATGTATCTTTCTTCTAATGTAATCTTATATTGTAATATATTGTTAAATTCCAAATACTGTTTTTAATATTCTTATACGTGAGATTATATCATTATAATCAGTAATATATATATACATTTTGTCATTACTAAATTTCAATTTCAATTTCAATTTCAATTTCATTTCTTTTTTTTTTTTTTTTTTTTTTTAGAATTAAGGAAATATTAAAAAAAAGATTTTATTATCATATAGTATTCTTTTTTAATATTACAGTTTTAGGTCCAGAGTCCTATTTCTTTTAGACAGGAAAAGAGAGTCTACTATCTGCTGTAGACTACGTTGAGTTTTTCACAATAAAAAAAGAAAAGACAAAAGCTCTATTACAGAATTAAAAGTTTACAAATACGAAAATAAGAAAATTTAGAGTCAAAAAAAGGACTCGAGTACAAAATTAAATTTCTTGAAGAAAGATTTTTTTTTTTGTCTTTTGACAATTTTGATATAATATAATAGAATTACTATTATTATTATTATTATTATTATTATTATGAAAAGAGAGAGAGAGAGAGAGAGAGAGAGAGAGAGAGAGAGAAAAGTTTCACTTTAAATTATGAAGTTGTGTGTCTAAGTATGGATTAAATATATATAAACACACACACACACACACACACACACACATATATATATATATATAAACAGAACGTACAGTAGAAATATAATATTATCAATGCAAACAGTTGGAATTTAAAAATGATTTAATATCATTATTCAAACATTTAATATAATCAAAAACAAAGACCACCCAAATCAAACCAAAAAAGAAATAAAGTCAAATCTGAACGAATTAAAGCAAGTTGGAATAAGATAACAGCATTATTTGCATTTTAACGTTATCAAGGACCTGGTCTAATGCAAACATGCAAAATAAATGAATATTTTTCTGTCACATAGATAGGAAAAGCTAAGTATTTCTTTGCGCTCAGGCCCGAAACGCATATTGGAAATAAAATAAGAAAAAACGTATATAAAAATAAACTCTCCACTCCATTTGGTAATAATAGAAAAGAATGAGAACAAAGAATAGTCAGTCGAATAAATCACCACAGAAACATACACAGGCCAAACAAATTAATCAGACTAATTCATCATTACAATGATCAAACACCCGGAAGGAGGATTTGAATTAATTAAAAGCAGTTAGGTTGACGTAAACAATTATATGTGGAGGTGAAGACCCCCACAAGGTAAAAAATACTAGTAGCTTGAGTTGTTTCTGAAATACTGAGAGATGAGATCATATACTATAACAAATATAAACAAAGTATAACAGAAAAATTAATAATATATTTTTTCCTCTTCCTTTTATTTCATTTCATTTTTTGCACACACACACACACACATCAACTCATACAAATAAATGAGTCGAGTGTTCGTTCATTTTTATTTATGAGAAGATTGTCTAATTAAGTGTATAGAATGAATTTTCAAAGTAGAGATCAAGAATTTGTACAAGATTTATGCGGGAATTATTTATTTTGCCTTTTTGTGTGGGATTTTTGTTTTCTTTCACTTCATATATACACTATTGTATTTATTTATTTTAGAAAAATGTTTGATGAAAATTAAAGTAAAATTAGTTTATCTAGTTAGTTTTTTTTTCTATTATTTTGCATATGATATGCCCCCAAAAGAAAAAAAAAATGATCTTCCTCCAACGTATAAGGTTGACATTTGTTCAATAATTGGTACAATACATGTGTGGAATGTTCAATTGAATTCCTGTTTTAAAATACAGTTTGAAAGTGTATTGATTCTGGGAGACTATTTTCTCCTTTAATTTGATGCATGAAATTTGCTTATAGAATATGACGATTTTTTATGTGTTCTAAAGATAAAATTAAAATATAAGGTAGTAATATATATATACGGTTGTAAAATATAAGGTAGTTCTAAAGATACAATTAAAATATAATTAAGCTGACAGTGTTCTGTAGCGCGATGTAGTTGCGAGCATGCAGCCAAATTTTGTACGAAGATTAAATAAGACGGGGAAAGAAGGATTCCGCGAAAAAAGAAAAAAAAAGTTCCAAAAGTCACCGTTAGAGGAATATATGGCGCTGCTTTTCTAAGCAAAGCATTTGTCGCAATTTATATTTTAAATTTGGTGATTGCGCATATATATATATATATTTTTTTTTTCATTCCAGTATTGCTTTTTTTCCCATTTCTTATTTTCAAAGTGAAGACACGGTGCTAATTTGAGCCCCTCCTCTTTTCCATTTAACAGCGCCACATATTACCCTAGTGGTGACTTTTGGAACTTTTTTTTTTTTTTTTTTTTTTTTTTTTACGGAATCCTTCCTCCGTCTTGTTTAATCTTCATAGGAATTTGGCAATATTTTCGCAATCAGATCGCACTACAGAACACTGTGAGCTCTATCAGTTTAATTATAGCAACCTTATATGTTTGTATATTAAAGTTCGTTAGTACTTCACATTTGATGCGTTTCTAAAGAGAAATGAATGCATGATAGCCTCTCTACATAAAGACATATCATACAGACTACATAAAGACATCAATATGCAATTATGATTTTTCAGTCTAAAATTCCGTTACACACAGCTAAAGGTAAAAATTTTGTAAAAAACTAATATAAATTGAATAAATAAATAAATAAATTTGCAACAATCGTTATAACTGCAAAAAGTAAAATGAGTAAAAACTTTGTAAAGAACTAATGTACAATAAATTTAAAAAAACATGCATCAATTGTATCAGGTCGAAATAAATAATCAAGTCCTTTTGGTAGGGTGAAAGCATTACTGCTTTCACGCTACCTTCGTGCGTATTTTTTTCTCGTTTGATGAATAGACGTGCTTTATTAATTTTGACTCAAAATTATTATTAAGTGTTTTAGCATTTAATAGTGATTCTGTACAAAATTTTTAGACCAATCAACACCACTTTTACGTTCCATTTTTACTAGGAATAGTAGTTGACACTTTATACTGTTCAAGATTTGCGTATTACGTTTTTGTTTCCATAAAAACTAAAATATTTCGTAAAACTTTTTATTTTTATTTTTCTTTTTATTTATTTATTTATTTTTTTCAATAAAGTGCTAAAAAATGTGGAGTTAAACCTTGTCAGCAAGAATTTTCTTAAACCTCTTCCGATTTTAAAAGCAAAATATTTCAGTACAGTTCTTTAAGGTATATCTCTGAGGATACAGGCTCTTGCAAGCAAAAGACTAGAAAAAGAAGGGGATGGGGGAATCAAAACATAACCAAAAAGAAGTAGTTGGGGGGTGAATCGAACCGAGAAATGAATCGACTTTTGCCGTTCGACAGAGCACGTCTAAGATCTCGCTACTTTCCTGATTCGATTTGCAAAGATTTTTTTTTTTTTTCTCTTTTCAACCTCTATATTCTACTTTGATTTTGTCTTCATACTCGAAAGGGTGTGAGTTTGGTACAAATTGGAAAGCTCGCTACGAGTTTCCCTTCTTTGACGAAAGAGATATTCTTTTGCAGTAGATAGAAAAAGATGTTTGAGAACTGAAACAACTTACAAAAGGTTGCAACTGTCTATATTTCTGTTGCAAGTACTCAACCATTGACTGTAAAAAGAATGTGCATGGATGTTGTTTTGAATTGAAATATAAAATACCCTAAATATATATATAAAATACACATACTTTACATTTCTAACCCCGTTTCAAGATCTTACAACCTCTATTTATTTCATTTTTTGGCTATAGTTTATTCATGGGTTATGCCATTGAATATTGTAATTTGACTTTATACACATCATAAGGTGTGACTTTTGTACAAATGGAAGGCTTACTTCGAAATGTTCTTCCCTGTTGAGGTATAGGTGTCATTGCAGTATAAACAGAAAAAAGAAATGAAAATCGAAACAACATACAATAACTGAAAGCAGTCAAACAGTTCTAAGAAAACTCGATGGTCACTTTGTTTTACTAAAATTGTATTATTTTATTATTATTATTATTATTATTATTACTACTATTTTAAAATTTATTTTGAAAATCATTGCAGGGTTCGTGGAAATCTTTCGAGTAGTCTTTTTCAAAGACTCTTCCGCCATTATTCTGTAACTATAAAATACTTTTTTAAATTTATAGGCTTATTTTATGACAAAAAATTCTGTATAAGAACCGTATGTACTATAGACATACGTCGCACAATGTTGTACTTTGGTTGTTTCAGGAGTGGAACATATTTACCGAGTGCATCGTCTCATTTTTTATATGTACTGCCTTTCTCTCAGAATAAAAAGTAAAAGCCTATTCATACTTAAATAGGTTTTTTGCCACTGTTTATTTAAAAAGAAGAAATTTATATAGAAATGGATGTGTGTGCCTTATAATCATTTAAAAATCAGTGTTTTGGGGCTTGTGAAAAATCAGTATAGTTTATAGAAATATTGATGTAATGAATATTAAGTGGGACATCTAACGCTATCAACTTCTTATCTTGAACAAATCTAAAAATTGGTAGTATTTTTAAAATGAAATCGTTGATGATTAATTTACAAGAACTTGGAAACTCTATAACTCTCAAGAAAAAGGAAATTTATTACAAAATGATCTTTCTCCTAAGTTGTTCATCAAACACGGAGTCAAAAAAATAAGCTTTCCTTGTATTTAAAACAGTGAAAAAATCAAAAGTTTCATCCCAGTATTAACAAGTATTCATAATGATAGAAAACACGTTTACTAAATCACTTGAAGTTATATTTAACACCCAGAGGAACTATAAAACTCATGACTTCAAATATGTAATACAAGTTTTTATAGGCCTTTTAGATTTTTTTTTTTTTTTGAAAAAAAGATATGTTTTTCAATGATTTTTGTTTGAAAAAGCTTTTAATTTTTTGAAATACATTTTAATGGAAAAAATGTATTTTTGACTGATTGAATGGATTACAACACTTTGATTATTTATTGGTAATACGATATTAATCCATAATGAACTATAATAATTATGAAATTATTATTATTATTATTAATTTATGTAAGAGTTTAATAATAATAAAATTGTTTAATAATAATAAAATTGTATTTTTAAAATGCAGTATTATTTTTATCGAAATAAATAAATAATATCATTTACAGAAAAAGAGGGAAGAGTGATGTTGCCGACTGTCTACTCTAGGAACTGGGCATGGTCCTGCTGCTGTCCATGAGGTTTTTCCTTCTAAGGGGTACTAGTCCATTTCCACGCGAGTTTTAGAAAAAAGCACGGAAAACTCCAAATGGCGAGACTGAAAACAGCCTTGATTCAAACGTGACATCTAACGTCTACCAGACAGAAAAGTAAAATTACCCACTTTTAATAACTCTGGATTACCATTAAGGGCAAAATTTAATTTCTAAATTTTGTAAAAAACTTAACGTTAAAACGCAAATAGGGACGAAAAATAATTTTTGAAGATTTTTGTCATTTTCCATGGCATATGTAAATATATACACGATGGGAAACTAAAGTTGTTTTCACAAATATCTCTCTGAATCTCTCTCTGGACAACTTCCCCACAAACTCATCATTGTAATGTATGTGTCGTCATAGGTATATGAAACTTCAAATGACATTGCACATTATTTATAATTTTCTTTTATAACAGACAATGGGCAATAGTTTTGCTGCCGGATTTTAATTCGATTTTTTCGAGACATACCCTATGATGGAATCTATGAGAAGTGTATTTGAAAAGTCCATCGTTCCAGATAGGTTGAACTGCATTCAAAGTGTTAAGATATGGAGTGAAGGTCGGAAGTACCGAAAACAGATGATAAGCCTTCAAAAATTTATAAATTTTTAGTTCAGAGCGTTGCAAAGTTAAATGAAGCTTTCAATTTTTCAATAGGAAAGACAAATAAAATATTGATACTTCTATAAGTATTTTTTGTTATACGCTACTAATCTTTTGCTAGCGTTATTAACTTGTTATATTATTACTTTGTACATCTTGCAATAAAAATATAATTGGTAATAGAAATGTTCAGTAATGAAAGGAAACGTAAAAATGTTAGTTGGAGTCTAATATTATGCCAAGAACACAAAATCCTTATAGCCATTTCTTAAATTAAAGTAACAAATTTTTGAAATTATTTAATTGTATTATATAATAACCAGAACATTTTTGCATTAAAAGATACAACGCAAACAGTAGATATACTGATATCTATGTGGAATTAATATTTTATTAGCTGACATAGAAATAAATCCATTCTAATAACCACTGTGAAAAACCTGCTACTGCTATCTTTTTCAACCCACACATTGTCTTTGACAAACAAATTGTATTTACGATTATGAGAACTTTATCAGAGAATTTAAGAATCCGATTTTGATTAAACATCGCACGTCTTGTTACCTTCCCTTTCTCTTCTGAATATTTAATTACGAGCACTGCAAAAACAACGGAAACTATCGTTTATTGACAGAGAATACTATTCAGGAGAATGATATTTTCTGCAGTTCTTTTTCATCTTGGTATTGTTTGAACGACCTTCTACATTGCTGAAGTAACAATAAAATAGGGAAGAGAAATATTCAGCGAGGAATGAAAATGTAAAGAAATTCTTCCGATTTTCTATCGTGAATTCGGGCTTGCCGTTTTACTTTCAAGTAACATCGGAATTCAATAAACGCATCAAGTTGTCGACAAAGAAATGCTCCCCCACCCTCTCCCCATCTCAAATGGCAAGAAAGTTAAAAAATAAGGCCTTCGAAAATCCGAGAAAAATTTCAAGCGAGCTTGTTTTGCGACCTGAATTGAATTCGTCTGGAAATAGTTTCTGACGTAAAGTGATTGCATACGTTAGCTGCCGAGTTGAAATGAAATTTGAACTTGCTTGGAGCGTAAAGGAAGACTTTTATATGCATTTCTTTGAAATAAATAAAGGAAAACTATAAAAGCATTTTTGATACTATGTCTTCACGGTGTCAACGCCACGTGTAAAGCAATTTTTTTTTCTTTTTTTATCAGTAACTTAATTATCCCTAGTTTTTTCGTTGGCATGATCCTATAGAAATTCGTTCGAGAGTTAACAAAAGAACTTGTTTTTCTCATATATGTTTCAATGATTAATATTTTTGCCGATGTGTATTCTAAGAATAGCTGAAGCATATATAATGTGAATTTCTTTTATTGTAAGTTATATTCTTTATTCTTTAATTTCCCTGAAAGAATATAAAGTAAAATGACGTTGAATATATAGATAAATTTGCCAAAATAAAACCCTGCTTTCTGGTTTCTTTTTGATTTAACTTTTGTTTAATTTTAATAGGATATAAAAAGAAAATTCTATTAGTTTATTTTATGCAAATATATTTATTTTCTTTTCTATATATTTCTTTTTCTTTATATTTCTATTTCTTTTCTATTTATTTCTTTTCTATATTTATAAACGATAAAACTAGAAACAAAAGTAAAATGTTTTTTTTTTCCAAATATTTGAGATTGATTGGTAAGTTCACACACACACACGCGCACACAAACGCACACACACACACACAAAATCACCGCACTTTCCTTGCAAAATTACAAAACACATTTTTTTTTTTTTTTTTTTGTCTTTTACTTGCAATATAAAAGAAGTGAGCTTAACTTTGATGTATAATACAATACCTAATGACAAGTCGATATATGGATGTTGAAAAAAAACTAATAATAATAATAAAGAAAGAAATAAAGAAAGAAAAAATAAAGAAAGAAATAATTGAATAAGAACAAAAAAATAATAATAAGAAAAAAAATTATAATTAGTAACTAAATATTTTATTAATTAATAATTTTAGTGAAGGATGGTCACTAGTGTTAATTTTTGGAATTTCTGGTAATTTCTCTTCAAATCGAAATTCCAGGAATATCATGGTTTAAATTCCCCGCTGAATGAATTATACGGTTTTCTTCATTTTGAAGGGTGTAAATACGAAGCTAAATTTCTGCATTTGCAGGCTTCTGAGTCTAAACCAACCAAAATACTGTAGTATATACCCCCCCCCCCCCTTTTTTTTTTTTTTTTTTTTTTTACTTAAAAAAACATTATCTAATTGATGTTAGATTTCAGTTTGTAAGTGAAGAGAAAATAATAAATACAAAATTTAGTGTCCCCTTCATAAAAAAAAAAGTAATAAGTGTGACAGGAGCTTTATATACATAACGTATAACCTATATAATATTTCTCTAACGTGGACCAGTTACGATTAAATTTTGTCAAAACAATATAATAATGACGTAATGTGTTATCTGATTAGTCAACTCAGATCGGATTCATGAAATCCTAAATTCGACTGATTCAGATTTCGGTTATAAAACTTTAATCTAATACACTTGAAAAACACATAGTTTTAATGAAACTGAAAGAAAAAAAATAATAATTAACTATTTGTGGCGAAACGTATGCTCAAAATGTTGTATTTAGAAGTATTGAAGAATTTAAAACCAGTTAATCCTCGCATTTCATTCGGCAGGACGATAGCGGTGCCATCTTTTGATCGAAATCAAAATCATCATATTAAGATACAATTTTAGCATAATAATAATTTGAGAATTTAATGAGAATTTTTAACTCAGAAGCGGAAAAAATTATTTTCAAAAATTGAAATTATATTACAAATACCAAAAATTTAAATCTATTTTATATTTAAAAAAAAAGAACAGTGAGTGATTTTATTTATGAAATTTTTCTGAAAAAAAAAAAATACATATTAGGTGTGTAGGTATTATTACACTGATGTTCTGCGTGGGAAAAGGCTATTTCCTATTAATTACATACTAAGTTTTTACATTTAGCGATTAATTATCATGAAAACAGAATCAGTGGGCATAAAATTACAGTACTACTATAAATTGTCACACGCGTCAGCATCATAATATGAATATGACCATGACCAAAGTACATCTAAATAATTAGTCACGTAGTTATTTGAGAAATATTTATAAGCACCTGGTAATTGCAAAATGATACTGAATTCGTGTGCTTTAGAATTTAGAAACCAACAAAAGCACTTTAAAAATACCATATTTTATCAGTTTGTAATAAATTCAAAAGTACTTATAACATCGCTTCATCAGTCTATTTGTTACTAGAATCTGATAATTTTGCTTGTATTTACACTATATTGATATAGGTTTTTGAGATTCCCTACAGCATGTTCTACAATGAAAATAGTATCAGTAACATACCTACATTTTGTATTCCAAGATATACAAAAGAGACGAGATGTATTACGGTGTATGGGTGGTACGTTTTAAAGATACACCTTAATTGTTCTTCAGAGTATTTAATAAAAGATTCTAGGATAAAAGGTTAAAACACATTTTAGCAATAACAAAATAAGGTAAAATTCAAACACAAAAACTCACACGCACACACACACACACACAAATTGAATTATTAATGTTTATTCTTTATTAAATGATTAGAAATTTTTTTTTCGTTATCCATTACCAATCATATAATATAAGAATGAAAAAGTAAATGCTGCCAAACATAATTAAAAGAAATGATAAAGAAATGCCTATTTTTATTTATTTATTTATATTTATTATTATTATTATTTTGAATAGACGTCTGTCCAATATTCTTATTAGTCTTTTTAATTACTTTGATCATATTATTATTTTTTCCCCAGTACGTATTATATTTTATCTGTACATTTGTTTTAGCAAGTATTTCTCATCACTTATGTCATGTGTGTTAAAATATGATTAAGAAAAACGTATTTTACTCCTCATTAAACAAAAACGGAAAACACATTTACAGGCTAAAACATGTATTTAAAGTAGAAATTTTTATTTGAGAAATGCCTAAATTTATAGAAAATAATAATAATAATAATAATAAATAAATAAATATTACAGTAATATCAATTAAAGAAGAAAAGCTGTAATATTTTGTCCTAAATTTTGCTGCAACTGATATTTCTATTTAAATTTTGGGCTTTTTTTTTTTTTTTTTCCTTTGTCGTTGATGCTTTAAACAATCTGATTGAAGGGGGGGGGGAGTTGTGAAACTTAATTCTAGTCATTTTTAACTCAATCATAAATAGGTGCAACGAGTGTTGATGCAGTCCGCAGCCATTCTTACCCTGTAGGGGGGGGGGGGAGATCCGGAATATTCCTGGGAAAATTTGGGTTATTGTTTTTTCAATTTGTTTTAGTAACGTTCTTAGAATAATCAATAAATATAAAATATATCAGTTATAAAATTACCATTAAATTCCTAAAAATAGGAACGTTTTATGGAGAAACCTGCTCAAAACTTGCAAAATCCAGGAACTTTTGTTATATTAAAGAATAATATTACCAAAAATATTTGCAGCGTAATAAACAACCAATATTTCGTTGTCATGTCGAAATTTTATTTTTGACAATATAAGAACATTAACTGCTTTCTCACAATTTTTGTAATTAATGATAAAAATATTTGAACAATGAGGAAATGGGTACTTATTATATTAAAATTAAATTATTTTTGGATGACTATTAAATGAATAATTTAAATAATATAAAAATTATTCATTTAATTATTAAACGAATAATTTATCTATTTAACATTTATTTTAATTGTTTCAGTGCCTTCTGCTATAGAATGTTTTACTAAAAATAACGGTGGCAATGTTAAACTGCAAGCAATATTTTGATGAATTCGGTATTAATTGTTACCATTTTAGGAATTTAATTGCAGGTATTTTCTTGGATTAAAATAACAATGACTGAAATTTAGTTGAAATTATTGTTAATCGAACCGTAAATATGAAACACTGTATGAACTTTCTAAAAATTCTGTAGTAAGAATCAACTTTTTTTTAGGAAAATGACATGTTTTTGACACCCATAAAGATGATAAGACACTATTCTCGCTCTCTAGAATCATACATTTATCACTTTTTGTGAAAGAGTGATCATCATCTGTCGTATTCCAGTGGCACAAACAACCTTTTTGCCTCGTAAGATATTGCTGGTTCAACTGACCCTATTTCTAATGAAATATAATTAGGATTTTTCGCCCGCTTTTATGCATATATTTGTTTATCAGAAGTTATTGAAGATTTTTGATGAAAAGAAAAGCAAAATATTAATGTAAAAGGTATTTTGATTAACATTACAAACTTTTCCTAGGCAACTAACAAAAAAAAAAAAAAAAAAAAAAAAAAAAAAAAAAAAAGCTTTCTAAGCATTAGTATTACTAACGAATATTGGAAATGAAATAAATAAATAAATAAAAAAGCTTTTTTATTCAAAAATTTTTGAAATTTTAAAGAAAAGAAAAATGTAAATTTTTAATGCATAGCAAGTTAAAGCGTATGGGAATTTATATTTTTATTATATTCATTAAAACCTAACATAAAAAAAAAAAAAAAAAAATCACTAAATTTTAGCGGTAAAATTTTACTAATAATTAAAATCAACAGCAAGATTTATACTACTAAAAAGACGAGAAATATATTGCGTTTTGGTATAAAAGTTCATCAATAAACTCTGAAGTTTTGTATGCAAAGTTTTAACTGTTTTTTAAATATGTTTACTTAAGTAATATATCTTTCTTAACTACATTAAAAATAACGTTTGTCATAGGGAATCTGTTTTCAGAACTATTTCCTGATTTAAAAATTATATTTTAATTTTAGGAATTTTATTATTTTAAAATTATAGATAAATGAAGTAAATTTGATAAACAGCAATCATCTCGTTTGGAAATTATTTTCTACTGTTAACTAAATTCAACGAGTATGCGATCAGTGGTTCAGTGGGAAAATTGCTTTTTTGCTACATGGAGATGCTCCAGGATTTGCTCCAGGCTCGATTCTGTAATTCGTTTTGCACTTCGATTTCAATTTTTTCTACACTTGATCTGAATTCACTGCTTAGAAAAAACATTAGCTCACTTTGTCCTTTTTTTTTTCTTTTTAACACGCTTTTATTAGCTTCACCTGTATGCATGTATGTATGTTTGTATGTATGTTTGCATGTTTGTAACCGCTCTGAGAGCAAACAAAAAATCTATATTGTAAAAAAAAAAAGACTTTCCCTACGTGAACACCGTGGCGTTGAGGTATAGCTCCGCGCTACGAACCTAAAGGTCTAGCGTTCGATCCCAGTCAAGGGAGATTAAAAAAAAATTGTTTAATTCTAAATTATTTTAATTAAAGATTTAAATGTATGTAAATATTATGGTGTGTCACTCACACGATTTTCTCTTACCCTGCATTTTAATACTAAGATAGATATTTTGTGTTTTTTAGTTCACATTTCTATAAAAGCGTGTTCTTTAATTTTTTAAAACTATAATATTATTAATATGGGAAAAAACAAACAGAAAAAAAAGTGTTAAATTATTTGGAATAATATCACCCGTAATAGAGAGTGAAAATCAAACTCTCAAAAAGAAACCTTTCACTTTTCAGAGGGGATATGGAATATTCAAAGAGTGATATGTCACTGTTCGAGAGTCAGGTATCACTCTATATTTTAGAGAGTTATGCATGAAGTAGGATTTTTCATAAATTTCATTTTTACCAGTGAATCCGGGAACTCCAATCGGCCTATGTATATCGAAACATATTTTTTCTGTGACTTATCTAATTTACAAACGATTAACTAACGTTTATTAATCAGATCGATTCATCTGTTTATCAAGGTATTGCTGGAACTTTCTGAATTCTTCTAAGTTTCCTGAAAGCAATTAAAAAAAATTTGTACAAGAATAGTTTCAGGCCGAAATAATTAAGCACAGCTCTTCATCAAGCGAAAAAGAAAATTATGTTTACACTTAATACAACAAACGAGTTTTAGATTACGATAATAGGTTATTAGGAAATACGGATATCGGAATAGTCGCTGTTTTGAATACCATTATGCATTAAGCTATCTTCGTGTAATGCAATATGTATTCAACATAGAGATTTCTCTGAATCCGAAAATATATTCATTTTTAAAAGATTTTATATTTGAAAAAATATTAATATTTTATTTTTTAAACAAAAGATGATAATAATAATAATAATAATAATAATAATAATAAAATCTGACAATTTAATTAGGAGTCCCGGTTTTGACTCAGACGTATTTGTAAACTCTTAGATTCTGTAATAGACTATCTCGTATGGTGCAAAATTCAAGGTAGTCGGCGACAAATGTTAGTGATACTATTTTCCTGCCCGAAAGAAATATAATTCTGGTCCTAGTAAATTTTTAGCTAACCAAAGTAACATATTTAGGGGATTTTTTTTTTTTTTTTTTTTTTTTTTTTTTTTTTTTTTTACGAGAGTCACCGCACACAACAGAAAAATTAAAAAAATCTTCAAATATTTTCATATGTGTGTTTTAGTCTGGTGTCAGAGTTACATATTTTAGAAGGAATAGTTTAACCATTTTTACTGTTTTCATAAAATCACCATATGCACGAATAATAAGTTGTATTATACATTTTGCTTACACAATTTATTATTGCATTGGTCAAAATAAAACAGATATAATTTTTAAAATTAAATATCTATACATTTTGATACTAAATTCATAGAAAACTTCATTTTTATATTTCCAAATTTTTACAATTTTTATAAAACAAAAAAGATTTTTAAACTTATTAAACAATTCATAATAAATATTTATTTAATGATTATTCTCGTTATTGCAATTAATAAAGGCATTTAAACGCATTAAGAAAAAAAAAAATCAATTCATATCATGGAAAATAAATATATATTTAAGAATAGTTCATACACTTTAAATAAACGTTGTTTGTTTGTTGAATAAGTTTTTTAAAAATTCGTTATACATTTTGAAAAATATTTATGGAGTTGAATATAACACTCTTCTATTTCCTTTTTCCGTAAATACTTTTCCTATTATTTCAGTTCTCAGACAGAATAAAAAGAATTTCACTCCGTTCTTCCAAAAAAGACCGAAATAAATGCTAAAGATATCAAACATTTAAACTGATGCAAATTCTATATTAAAGAGAAAAATCAAATTTTACGTTCATTTTCAATTTTTAGATAAATTTCTATTCTCTTTTCAATGCTGTTATTAACTTAACATTTTATTCATACAAAACTTTCATTTACTGTTGATACGGAAATTTTGGAAGAGTGAATAAAAAAAGAATCGAAAAGAGTAAGAAATTAAATATCATTATCAATGGTATTATTAAGAATGAGTTATTTTTAATCAATAATTTCACTTATTTGTTACGCTCTTGCTTAACAAACAAATACTGGGATAACGGAAAGAGAAATAATTATTTTTCATTACGTAAACAATATTTTAACTTATTCCACATAAGCGATAACTTATTCTCTCTCTCAGGAAAAAAAAAAAAAAAAGATAAATTTTCATGCTTAAATTTCGTGTATTTGGTGTCATTAGCTTCTCTAGAAGGTCTTTAAATTTATATTTCACCAGAAATAGTACTCAGTAGAATTTATCAAAGTATAAAAATTAATTGGAAAATTTTAGATGATAAATATCAGACATGTGTATTTGCACAAAGAGGTACTGTGGCCGAGTGGTTCTGCGCTCAATGCTGGTAGACGTGAGGTGCCGGGTTCGATCCCAAGTCGCGCTCGTCGGCCTAGCTATTCGGATTTTTCCAGGTTTCCTCCTAAACTTGCGTATATATAGACAAGGACCCCTTAGAAAGATATCCAAGGAGGGCACTCCCCCTCAGGCCTAGGACTCTGGAGTAATCAATCGGTCGTACTCCCAAAACACCAAACACCGAACGCTAAAAGGTATCATCAACTTCTAGTACCTATATATATATATATATATATATATATACATGTTCTAGTTTCGCTTAAAAACCCTAAAATATTATAAAAAAGTTAAGTTGTTAACATTATTAAGACATAGTACTAGTAATATCATTACTATTTTCATCCTTTCAGCAGCAATGATTATTTGCGGTCATAATTATTTTTTAATATCATAATATATTATTATAGAGAATAGATAGTAAAAGTAGTTACACTGAAATTTTTTTTCTTCAAATAACAAATTTAAAATAAACAAAAATAATATTTAATATGTATTTAATTTACAGATATTTAAATTACAATATATATATATATATTCCGTTATTATTTAAAAAGTGAATATGTATTATCACTCAATGATATTAATAATATACTGTCGACTGAAGTATAATACAACTATTTATCTATGTAGTTTTTGAAGTTAAACTTAGTAGATTGAAAAAATGTATTTTAAAATGAAATTGAGCTTTTTGAATGTAAAAACTGAAGAGAAAGACTGAAGAATTATTATTTTTCTTTCTAATTTTGTTTAGTTTAAAATCTGTAACGACATTGGAAAGTTTTCAGCAAATAATTGCAATGTAACTGAATTATTGTGGAAGTATTAATAAAAGAACTAATGATTTTTTATGGCACGTAACGCTCAAAAGTAATAGTTTGTCGTTTCAATCAGATACGCATCATCTGTTAACAATTTTATTTTAATTTAGAGGACGCTGTACCTACCATCACCATCATCTAAACTCTACGTTATTCTATCGAGAAATTTGTTATGGAAATTAAATATTAACTAATGTACTCCTTAATTTCTATTCTAAATTAAGAAAATTCATAGTCATTAAATTAATATTTGTTTTCCTAAAACTGGTTTTAAAATTTTTAATATTTTATTTTGAAGCTATAATGTGTGTCCTTCAGTTTAAATAGGAAACATAAAAAATAAATTAAATTTTTGAGAAACAATAATTAATTCTCTGATTCTAAAAACGAAATTTGAAAATATAAATTAGGTAATGTGTAATTTTTATAATAAATTTCCGCTTATAATAACATAGGATATGACAACCGACACTCTCTAAACAAAAAAATAACCTCTTTCACTTTTTTTTTTTTTTTTTTTTTTTTTTTTTTATGTTCAAAAAAATATGATAAAAATTATGAACTAATGCTCAAGTAAAAGTACATTTTGGAAACCAAATCTTTCAGAGCTACACATTTAATTAATTTTTTTACAAGGAAAAAAAAAAAAAAAAAAGAAAGAAAGAAAGAAAGAAATATTTTTTTTCATTCCCTACTACTATTTTTTTTTTTTTTTTCATATTTACATTTTAGCTCGATTTTTTGGCAATAATTATTATATTAAATAAGGCTGTGCATCAATTTTAAGGTAAATCTTATATTTAATTTAATAATTAATGTATATTATATAAGGGTGTGCATGCATCAATTTTAAAGTAAATATTATATTTTTATTGATTTTGCTCTGAAAAAAAAAAAAAAAAAAAAAAAAATCTATTAGAAAAAAAAAAAAAAAAAAATGTAACTTTGCTATAGAAAAGTTCCGTTTTCTAAAACTAAGAAATTTACTTTAAAATAACATCTCAAATTGTCAAAAACAAATTGTTCTTCAAGCAATAAAATCTGTAGTTATTCATAGAGAATTATTCATCTGGTGAGTACAAATTCTTTCTGTTTTGCATACGAAACACTTTGTATGAAATCAGCAACATGTTACTTGGTATATCATGTTACAGAACATCTCGTTTTTCAATTATTATGATGTTTTTCTTATGTGCATACTTAATTAAGTGCCCTTTATTTTTCAGAAATGGAATTTTTTTTTTTTTTCTTTTTTTGGCAAATCTGATATATCACTGTCACTGTCAGTTTCCATTGCGTTTATACCTTTATTTACTGAAAAGCGGTGAAAATTAATTTTTCTGGGGAATACAGATCCAGTGGAGCCATCCGTTCTGAAAAGGATCAAAAATAGGATGGCATGTCTCCGTTCTTTGCTCTACGGAAAAAAAATCACTTGTGTACGAATATTATGTCCTGTTGCAGAAAATTTCTGCCAACGTGATTTTTCCAGAGAATACGGATATTTTTCGACATTTTTACAAGCAAATATTTATATTGTAATCGAATAACTTTTTTTACAGAGTAGAATCAATATTTTTCATATAATTTTATACCTAAAAACAAAAATAAAAACTTGAAGGATAATTCCATTCGTAGGTTTATCGCATATACAATAAAATACATATAGGCTCAGCAATTTTTAATCTTCATCTTAGGTTAAAAAAAAAAAAAAAAGTTCAGCATTTTTAAATCATGAAAATAATAGTAATAATAAATACTTAAAACATGATTAAAAAATGTTGTTTTTGTCTGTGAATGCGTTACAGTTAAGCAGCAATCTTCATGATGTAATATATATCGAGATATAATTGACACATGAGAAAAGAAAATGGGGTATCAAATTATGTAAATTTTATGAGGCTTTCATTTAATAATAAAAATATAAAAAATGAAAGAATCAAACTTGACTAAATTTGAGGTGAACTGTTCTTTTAAAAGAGTTTCCTATGCACTTTTTAGAAACCTCTTGATGCAGTTATTTATTTATTTATTTATTTATTTTATTTTATTTTATTTTTATCTTTATGAAATTAATTTAATTTTTCTTCCACGCAAAAAAAAAAAAAAAAAGAGTAAAATATAAAATGTATTTCAAAACAAATCGATGATTTAAATCTTTCTCAATATTTGCATATTTCTCTTACACATATACATTAAGAAAAAATTCTGTAACTGACATATAGAATCTAAGTTGTGGCTCTAGAAAAAATAGTTCCATGTCATCCTTATAAATTCTAGTCCCCTTGGAAAGCGAGTTCTAGAAGCCCCTATTTTAATTCTAGAGCGTTTGCCTATATTATCGAGGGCAAAGTTATTTAAAAATCTCTGCAAATAAATGAGACTACAAGAGGCGGGTTTCAGCAACTATAATCTTGGCTTATTACCAAATTCTAGAAAATCAAGCAAGAATTCCTCGCAATACAAATGATTCAGTAGCAACTATAATCTTGGCTTATTACCAAATTCTAGAAAATCAAGCGAGAATTCCTCCCAATACAAATGATTCAGAATATTTAAAGTATTCAGAATATTATTTCACCATCTAGGAATGTGTACACTAGAAATTTTCGATAATTTCGTCTATTCAGTTTATTGGCGTACCTTACGCGCATAGCTCGGAGATCTATATTTCTAGTTAAGGGATTTAGAAAATGGCCACTTAAACATTCTAGAGGAAGGCGGTATATTTTTTTCTCAGTGTAGCATCGAGTTTATGAAATCTTGTGAGATAGTATTAAATAAATATACAAAGTAAATGAAATTTTTTTATAAAAATAACATAGTAAACTTCAGAAAAATACTTTAGTTTAGATATGTTTGAATTATTTAATATAAAAACTGAAATTCGAAAAATATGTAGATACACATTTACTATTTCTTTCCTGTATATCTTTCAAAGAATCATTAATGCTAAGCACAAGGCGTTTAATGAAGGACATTTTGCAAATAAATTAAATATTATAACTTTTATCCATTTTGTTTTAAATTGATTAATATAATTTGAATGATATTTTTTAAAAACAGTCGTCATCAACTTTGATTAACATCATCATCATTTTTTTTTTTTGAACTAAATATTGGAGGGCAATTTTTTACCAGAATTATTTTACAATAACTCAAACTATTATTTTAAAAATTCATAGCAGTTTAATTATGCCTAAGAAAGTTACAAAACAAACAGATAAACAAACGAACTAAACACAAATATTGTTCAATATTTCTTATTAAACAAAAAAATCAGGCGTTCCCATATCACTAAATATTAAACTAATAAGCAATTACTAAACCTAAATTCTACCGCTAACATATTTGCTTTATTATTCCACATCTATGTATCAATGTGAATGTTTCATGAAAGTGAATGAATGAAAAATAAAAATGCTTTCTTTGACAAACTCTGCGTGTGGTCATACAGATATGAAGCAGTGAATTTTAAGCAATAAAAACCACATTTATTTATTAAAAACAATTATAAAAAGACTAATATTTTCTACATTTAAATATTTTCTGAAAAATTAAGTAGCAATATAATTTTTATATATGTTATTCAAAAGATATGAGAAAGAGATTTAAAAAGAAAGAAAAGAAAAGAAAAAAAGAATTAAAAAATGGTGTTAAAGGATGCATTATAACATTAATTTTCACAGAAGCCCATATTTTTCAGGAAAAAAAAAGAATATTTGGGATTTGGGATTTTTATATGCTTTAATTATTATTACTGTTTTTAACTTAGTAGTTACATTGGCATACCACTAAATATTTATTACATTTTTTTTATTATTAAGAGAGAGAGAGAGAGAGAGAGAGAGAGAGAGAGAGAGTAAAAAATGTATTTTAACAGTTTCACGCTGGCTTGTTCTTACAAGAAAAAATCGAACAATTTTTTTATTATTTTATTTATTAAAAATACAGTTTTTATTTTAGCGTATCATAAAATATAGAAAATATTTTTATGAGAAATACATAGAAGTGGTTTAAGGGGTGTATTTCAGCCCCCCCCCCTGCCCTCACTTCATCGATGCAGTTTATATAAAATAATTCTAATCTCTATATAATTATTATTATGGAACATATATATTGTTCATTTATGTTTATTATTTTCACTTTTTTTTTCAATATGTAAAGACTTCTTTTTTATATCACTAAAGTCTGGAAGGATTCTTATGAAAGAGGGAGGGAGAAATTGGTATATATTTAATAGGTTGTTTTCCAATTATCTGTATTATTTTTCTAAAAATGTTTGTGCTTTAATTTTCAATGCTTTTATATTTTTTACAATTATTCATTTCATATTTTATGGGAAATTTGTTAAATTTTTTCATTATAGCAATTTTTTTACGATGAATATGTTAAAATCAAAATTTAAATTAAGTAGTTTTTTTGTATTTGCAAATACGGTATGACAATTATTACGAACAAAATAACACGACATTAAATTGAAATTTTTTACTTATTGTGAAATCAAAAATTTCTCTCGAAATTTTGTGAAAAGCATTTAACTTCTAAATTTATCAGGCATTTCATATAGATTGCCTAGCGAATTCATTTTTCCGAACGCAAATGGTTTCTCTTGGTTGCAGCAACTCTCCTTTACTTGCGTATGAAGCGTAAACCCTTGGGAGATAACGTAAATTTTTCGCATCCCCCTAATTTCCATTATTTTCATTTCAGATCGAATATTTCCATAAAAATTTAATAGGAAAATTATTATATTTGAAATAATTCCATTGGGATCATTTGAAAGATAACTCTTGATTATTATGCATGAAATGTGCATTACATTTATCTAAAAATTGAAAAGCATAAATTTAATGATATGAAACATCTGGGGTAATAAAGCGCTTAATATAAATACTGAATGAAGCGTGTAATAATGCTTCAATATAATGATATGTTTTTACTTTTTTGTTTAGTTTTTGGTCATAAAATTAAAGATTTTTAAAAAGAGTATTTAATAAGAGAATAATATCTCCCAACTATATAAATAAAAGATTTTAAATGTTATGAAAAAATACTAGATATATTTGAAACAATAAACTTACATTGAAAATTCTTTGAACGTAATTCTCTTTTAAATAACAATTAAATGTATGGTCTCAGAAAAATGTTTATAACAGCAATTTTTTATGCGATTAAAATAGAGTACATTATTAATCATTCTACTATATTTCGGCTCTCTAAAATTCTTCTTTTTTTTTTTTTTTTTTTTTTTCTTTAAATTTCCCTGTTCTAAAATGTGAATTTTTCTGTCACAATTACAAAACGAAATCAGTGAAAAATTTAGGTTTTCTTATTTAATGAAGGTTTACTTTGTTGATTTTGTAAAAAATAAAATAAAATAAGTAATAATAATAGTAATAATAATGAGCTTGGATTTGACTGGGGAAGGGACAGTGTTTAGAACAATAAATAACTTCAGTGAGTTGTTTGCACATATATGTGATTGGCGATATTGAAACTTTAAAACACTCTACTTATATTTAAAATAAATAATAATAATAATAATAATAATAATAATAATAATAATAATAAATGATATTTAAAAAAAAAAATTGTTATTGAAAATTTATGATTGTGGTAGGGCACTCTTTATAAATGGTTTCGAAGTAAGTTTCTACATACATGGGATTGCTTATACTGCAACTTTAAAAAAGATTCTGTAAAATTATATAATATGTGGTTTTCATTATTACAGTTATTTTGCTGTTTATAACTGCATTTTGTTTTATTTACTTTTTAATTTATTGATAACTTTTATCACAAATTAGATAAAAGCTGATAGATATTAAAATATATAGAACAATATTTTCATAAAAATATATAAATATATTTAATAAATTATTGCAATTGAATTATACGTTTCATTATTAGTATCTGTTTTACAACTTTATCTACATAATTTTAATCTTTTTAGTTTATTTTTAATGTAGTTTATATTTTGTTGCGGTGCAACTTACGAAATTTTACAAGGATTGCTTCTCGCCCCCCCTCTCTCTCCCCCTTATTATGTAGGTTCCGGAAGTGCATTTTCTTTGTCTGCTTTTTCTTTTAATGCTTTACATTCATGGATATCGCTGGTTGTTTGTGGTTGATAGTTGATACGATCATTTTTAAGTTATAAAAAATATATTTGAAATACGTACGTAAGAAGTATAAGTACGTATATTTACAATTATTTTTTTCCCTGTACATCATACTAAGTGAATATTTTTAAAGTTTTAATGTTACAACATTAAACGGAAAAACTGGTAAATTAAAGAAATATTAAAAAAGAAAAAAAAAAGAAAAAAAATACAAAGTATGAAAATAAATTAATGAAAGATTATCTAATTACATTTCTGTAATTAAGTCAATTGATATTATTAAAAAACTATCGATGTCTGCTTCAAAAATTGATACGAAAGTCGACAATAAATAAATAAATGAACATGCGCGTGTGTGCGTTCGTGCATTACTCATAGAAAACATTAAAAAATGTTTTTGTGTACATCATACAATCTTCATATCAAAAATATAATGTTTTAAACTAATATATATATATATATATATATATAATAGTTAAAATAAATGTTAAAGAAAACAACAAAGAAAGTAAGGAAAATATTAATATATTAATATTAATATTAATAAATTAATAAATAATATTAATAAAAAGCTGTAAAATCGCATCTTCAAAGTTAAGCCAAAAAGATATTTATTAAATCATTGATGCATATATGTATCTATCTATCTATCTATCTATCTATATATATATATATATATAGATAGATAGATAGATAGATAGCATAGTCATTGCTATATATTTTTCTACAGCGTCACAATACACGGTCCATTATTATGTTTTCAAAAGGTAGTGTAGTCTAATAAATTAAAGTATGTAATATTATTAATCTTATAAAATTAAATCAATTTAAGAAAATTTGTTACTTTGTTTGACCTATGTATGTTTCTGTGGGGATTTATTTGACAGACTATTCTTCGTTCTCATTCTTTTCTTTTTAATAAAATAAATTATAAATTATATATATATATATATATATATATATATATATATATATACAAGTCGTAAATACATAACTAAATCAATATGTGCGTATGCGCGTGCGTGAATATTATAAATGAAGAATGTGTTTCAATGTTTATAATTACGTAATATTTTTCCGTTTTACTGATAAAGTTTTAAGTAAGATTTTTTTTTTTTTTTTTTTTTTCTAGTTTGACTTTTTATTTATATTAATTTCATTCTTTTGAAAGAAAAAAAAAAAAAGATTCTATCTAAAAATTGAATTTTTCACTGTTATTAAAATTATAATTAATATGAATTTATATCCTTCAAACTGTTACATAAAATCTATTTATATATAGCTGTAGACAAGAATGTTTATCATATATTTTCTTGTGAAAAAATATTTTAAAAGTTTAATATTTTAAAAATATTAAGATTTCGAATATTTTCTTGATTATGATCTTAGACATTAAGTCTCTAAACTTAACAAATAATTTAAGGATGCTCTAATATTGAAATTATTTAACAACTGAAATTAATGTAAATTTTTTAGAAGAAGGGGATTATGTGATTAAAGATATTCTCGACAAAAACAATTTCTATAATGAACAAGCTACCAATTTTTGAAACAACAGCTGCTCAAATATTATTTTTCTTAACACTTAATTCAGAAAGTAAATTGTTAATTAAAATGCACCAAATTTTCAATAGAATTATTTGTTTTGCTGCAATAAAATATTACTAACAATTTATTTGTTTAACAGTAATAATTATTATAATTAGTAATATTTATTAAAATTATTGTAATATTAATTGTTTCACGTAATAAAATAGTACAAAAAATTATATATAAGCAGAAATAAAATAATTTTGATTATGTATGCATTTTCAATAAACGGAAAATATTCAGGTTTTACTTTTGAAATTTTGACTTTTAAAAATGATAAGTAGTATTTTGAATTAAATAGGCACTAGTATTGGACTGCCTGTTGAATATACATATGAATGGACTTTTTTTTTTTTTTTTTTTTTTTTTTTTTTATAGATTTATCTATATGTGTAATAAAATTTTTTAACATGAATAATATTTAATATATACTGTTGTGACATAAGAAAATATTTAAAATTACATATCATAAATTTTTATTTGATGAATTAGTAAAGAAATTACTTTTTCGCATGTTACGTTTCATTACTCATGCACTTTTTTCATCTAATAATGGGTCTACCAAAAATTCCGTCCTTTTGTAATTTAAAAAAGAAAGGGAAAAAAAACAGAAATATTTTGTTTAATACTTTATTTATTTATATGTTTGTTTTTATGCACGCAGAAATATAAAGAGACATAGTTATAAAATATTTTTCATGATCTCTGCTTTATGCAGTTTGATATATGATCGCATTTTTATTTATTTATTTATTATTCCCTTGATTACTAAATTGCTTTTCAATTTATTGTACATCTTAAGCTATTTTCTGCATTTGATTTATAGAGATATATATTTGTTTAGTGTTATATTTCTAATGTTATATTTCATATATATATATATATATATATATATATATATATATATATATACATGCTTAATTTAATTTTAATAATATTCATTTAATGTAAATATTATTTAAATTTTATTTCTTTTATGATACAGAACACAGCCGTTTGAACAAGCGAAGAAAGATATTGACTACAATAATATTAATTAAAGCATCTATTAAAACATAATAAAAAGAAGAAATAATGTTATCTAAAATTATTTTATTATCTAACTATTGTCTTAATAAAATTGCTTTAAAATATTTAAACTTTTGTGTAAACTGCACATATAAATACTTTGAATAGTTTTATTTATTTTATTTTATTTTCTATTTTATTAATTATTTTGAAAAAGAGTACCATAATAATTTGAAAGTAAGTTTAATTTATTATAAGTATAATATGAAAATAAGTTTAATTTAATAATAATATGAAAGTAATTTTAATAAATTATAAATAAAATACAATTTTAAATAAAAATATAAGCTGATAAATATTTAATATATTAAAAAAAACTGTTTTAAATAATTAAATCTTTAGGACTTAATCAACATAAATACATGGTTATCGATGCATTTTAATATACATTTCTACTTACATGCCTGTAATTACTGACAGATAAATTTAAGAAGATGCTGATGTTATAGTCCTTAAATTACCTATATGCAGTAATTCCTGTAAACAATATATAATTAAAACTCCAATTTATCACAGCATCAGCTTTTGATATAAAATGACTTGACATTCTCTGTTCATACAAAATTATGTACACCCGAGCTAAAGTAAATCTTTTAAAAAATATGTTAATATTTATTATTATCAACAAAAATCATTATTTGTTTTCGAAGAAGAAACAATGTTTTATCACATATTTTAAGAAAAGACTTGATAGAAATGGAACATAGTCTTAAATACAAAGTTGTAAGTTATATATATTTATATATTATGCATTAAACAGAAAAATCGAATCTAAATGCGCATGATTATGAAATTCGCTCGGGATAAAAGGAATCATTACATTATTAGTTAATTAAAACGTGACATCGAAAGAAGATAAACAACAAACCAAAACATTTGACTTGATGCTTCTGTAAATAACATAATGCGAAAAGGTCAGTTTTAGTAAATATATTTTTATTTATAAATAAATCTCAAAATAAATCGTATTTTACCAGTTCTCATTTCGTAATCAAATTCCGATACTAATTGATATTGATACAGCTTTTTTGAAACTTCTTTTCTTTTCTTTTATTCTTAATCGTTTTATATTAAATATTCTTATATTATCATAAATCATAATTTTTTTCTCCCTTAAAAAATATGTTTTAAATTATAGTTGACTTTAAGTTTTGTTTGCTCAAATTGCATGAAAATTATGCGGGATAAAAGATATTTCTAATAATAATAATAATAATAATAATAAGACGAATTTCACAATAAACATTATAGCAAAAAATTTTTTTTTTTGATTGGGACTTTGTGAGCAAAAGTTTTTTTTTTTCCCCTCTCTCTCTCTTTTATTAGTTCCAGAAGTCACTTAATTATTGTAACAGTTTTAAAGCTCTGGATGAAAGATCTGAGGCTCATCTTGCATTCATTTTACATATATCAGGTGCGAGCAGGGATATTTAAGATCTGATTTATGAATGATTTTTTTAATTCGCTTTAACATAACTTAAGGTTATTATTAGGATGTTCTCCTTTGATGAAAATTATTAACATTTATAATTTTTTTAATGTATGGATCAATATAATGGGTAATTTTAAAGAATGAGATGTATTTAGATTCTTGAAAGTCTTTTTACAATACAAACAATATATCTCTTTGAACCTTGCAATTTGAAACTTTTTCTGATCTGAAATTATATACATATTTATATGATTCTCATTTAGAAGCTTCTGCACAAAATTTAAAGCTTGATCATTTTACAGTACAGTGTTTTTGCACTTTGTTTTCTGTTTTCCAGACTGTTTGCACTATATAAAAAAATAAAAACAATGACTGGTACTAAGAATAATTTCAGGTATTATTTCTTAACAAATCTTTAACGGAGATAAACATAATTTATCTGTCTTTCTTGAGTTGATATTTTAGGTTGTAAAGTACCTGTTAAATGATTTCGTCCTCTTTCAGACTATACCCAGAAGAATAATGTTTAACACTTCCCAGAAGATGATCTCTAAACAGAGAATCCCAGAAGGAGGAATATTTAGCACTTCAAAACTTTAATGAAGAGGAAGAAAAGTAGAAGTAATGTTATCATGACTGAGCGCACGTTACCAAGACTTTAGAATGGATAGATTCTTCAGCTGTACTTAACGAAAGGAATTTGTGATAAAAGTGGGGCAATTCTGTTGAGTCTCACAAATAATTCGACAGCTCCCAATGCAAATGTTGCGAGCAACCTAAAGACATATCTTTATCCTTTGCCGATCAGTACAGTTCTGGCAAAATCCTCGACTCTCGCCCCGCGAATCGCTGACGACGCTAACTGAGCCGCTCATCTTGGTACATATTTGGTCTTGAAATATTTACATATTTGTTCAAAGATAATTTGTAAGGTTGGCAGATTGTGGGTAAATATATTTCGTATGCAAACAGTCCGGAATTGTCATTATGTTGCGGCGCCTAGATTCCAGTGCAAACACTGACAATCTTCGAGCAATATTTGGTTTAGAAATAAAAGAGATAATTTTGCCCGGGCTGAAGAAAGAAAACACGCATAACCATGCACACACTCACACACACACGCGCTGTCTGGCCAATCAGATGTTGGGAGTTGGGTAAACTTTGGATACTGTGGGATTAAACAAACTCCACGGTTGGGCTTGGGGGCAACTGTTGAAATAAAAGAGAGAGAGAGAAAGAGAGAGAGGAAGAGAGAGAGATATAAATGCTTACAACGAAGCTCCGGACGAAAAATAAAAACTTTTTACCACTAAGTACACGGTCGAAAAACTTCTTCCTGCGGAGCGAGGGGAAAGTCGACATAGGGTGGGAAGTAAAAAAAAAAAAAAAAAAAAAAATGTGTCTTGTTGCTTTTTTATAAATTCTTATTTCTTAAATATCGTATAAAAGAGTGTCAAAAGAAAAGCAAATAGTAATGTTTGTCTATCGAATTGCGTCACAGCGTTTCCATAAGCCTTAGAGATAAACGAGACTTGAAAAAGAATTTGTCAAATACTACGAAACCTCTTATTCCAAGAAGATTGGTCAAAAGAACGGGGAGGGGAGAAAAACGGGAGGGAATTCAAGGGGAGAAACGAAATGAAGTAAAGCGTTTTCTTTACATTAATCAATGGGAATTAATATTGGCCATATTTGATGTCTCTTCAACAAATGAAAGTATTTAGCGACATGAAGATCTGGGAGAAGGAAATACACTTATAAGAAATTAAATATGCATTTTCCTCCTGAGGATCGTGCTTAGCTTTTAACATTTTATTCACTGATTATTGCCATCAATTTTTTCCACGATTTTTATTTTCCTTTCATTCATTCTTTTTTTTTTTTTTTTCCTTTTTTTTTTTATTTTTTTCTTTAACACTTAATTGCCGCATGCATAAAAACAAGTTCTTTTTCTTGAGTAGTATTTTTCAGAACACATAAAAGGTGAATAAAGCGGTGGAAATACTCTAAAGTGGTTTTTATTAAGAAGGAAAAAAATATGGTAATTGTATTACATTGTAGAACGAAATTTTCTCTTTAGAGTTCCTCAAATCATTTTGTTTTCCTATATTATTACGGGTCTTTTCTCGCGGGATATTATTTTATTTCACGTTTTATACACATTTTTTTATTAATAAAGATGTTTAGCATAAGAAATATTTGATATGGTGTTTCGATGAAAAGTGTTTCTTTTTGGGAAATATTGCAACAAATACGACACACTAATTTAGATAGATGAGTAGCTTCTGTTAATATAGTTTAAATATCGAAAAATATTTCAAAATAGAATAAAAACTAATCACGATGTTTAAAATTTTTATCACCGGAGAATTATTAATTGTATGACACTCCTGTGGTAATTCAAGTATTTTTAGTTACTAAAATAATTTTAAATACATTTAAAATCACTAAGATAATTTTAATTAAAGTATTAATTATTAAAAAAAAATCATATTTATAAATGAGAAAAAGTTAAAAAATAGTTTAATTTAATTAATATTAATTGCTAGATATATATCTATACGTATACAAGTCACTATCGATGAAAAATTCATCAAAAATAATTGATTTTAAAAATTATGCCATTTAATAAATAACGTGCTAGAATTCAAAATTTCCATGAAATGAAAAATTCAAGTTTTAATTTCGCGGTTGCAGGCATTTTAAATGCTTGATTTATCAGTAACTGAATAATTTTAAATACTGTTCCTTCTTTTTTTCTTTCATTTCGATCAAATTTCACCCGATACTGTCTCTCCCTCTTCTTTTTGAGATAGTAATTCAAGTAAAAAATTATTGATACATATTCAGTACCAATGTATGAGGTGCACGTTGTAATATACTAATAATTGATGATAATAATAATAATAATATATATTAATAGTTAAGCATTAGTTAATAATGAATGTTAAATTTTTAATATCTGTCAGATAATTTGATTTCAAGATTCAGAAGCCAAATACTGTAAAAAAACGGGAGATTTACAGCATAATATGTTGGCAATATGGGTACATGGAGGGGGGAAAGATAGGAAGAAGTAATTTACAACAGAAATAACCGTAAAAGAGTCTCTCTTTATAGATGTTCTCGCTGTAAATTGCGTTATTTAACAGCAGAATATGCTGGCAGGCAATATGGGTGCCAGCACAATTTACTGTAAAAGCTACCGTTTTTTTTTTTTTTTTTTTTTTTACAGCGTAAGAGAGAAATATGATTCAGAAAGAATTTTTTTTTTTTTGTTAACAAGATACGGTACGAAGCCGAAATTGTTTTCTCTTTTAAGATAAATTTATAATTTACTAACTTTAACTGTTGAAGTATTGATGAACATATTAATGATAACCACGTGATGAACCCATTATTCTTCTTAAAAATAATTTAATTAAGGTAAAGCTAGGTGAGTTTGCGCACAATTCAACAAAACGTTATAAAAAATCTAAATTTTATTTTTTTGCTAAACTGATGGTACATAGATTTGAAGCAATCCTTCTTCTACGCATTTCTATTACTATTTTGTTGTTATACTATGATTTAAAACAACAGCTGTAATAAAACCAAGAGAGCTACTTTGCGCAATCTCTCCTTATAGGGTAGGGGAGATTGCGCAAATGGGTAGGAGAGATTGCACTTAATTTTAACAACAATTAAATTGTTAACAATGATAATTGCTCTTAAATGACATTGGTATAAGTTTTTTGTAAACAAATGTTTTTGTATTGCATGTAGGTATTTCAATTAAATAATAATAATAATAATAATAATAAGTTAAAAAGGATTAAAAAATTTTATTTAAAGAAAATAAATTAAAGAAGCAGATAAAAAAACCAAGACTAAATAATAAAAAGTAACATTTAGTTACTAGATAATATATTTAACTTAAAATTAATAAAGTTCCTTTTCAGTATGAATGGTTTCTTGTTTGTTGACCTAATCTGTCGTTGTCTATAATCGTTGCACTCGTTGTTACAAATGATGCAATTTTCATGCAATGACTTGCCACAAGTAAAATTTATAAACGAGTCCATGGGAAATCGTTTAATTAAAAAATATTTTGCAATACTACCATTCTATAAAAGTTCCTAGTAAGGGTTTTGAAAATTTAAGCAAACATCTTTGAAAACGAGACAAAATAACAACGTTTAATTTTAGACTGTTGAAACAATGAACATGCACATTTAACTGGGCACACCGCTATCGAAATTGTAGATCTACCTGGAGTTTCAGAGCGCCCATTTTACTCCTTCCTCCGATCCCCTATGCTCGCAATCTCTCCTAGCTTTACCTTATACAATGTTAAACCACATTTGTTATCATTAAGATTTCCGCTAATATGGTGACTTATGATATTTGTCGCTAAGTCATTAACAAATGTCGTCAATTTACTTACAAAAACGAGAAAATTGTTACGTGAAATATTTTTATAGCGTTATTTTTTTTTTTTTTATATTCTATTTATATTTTCTTAAAATAATAATAATAATAATAATATTTAGAAAATGTCAATAAAAATATTATTTTAGTATTCAAAATCTACGGATTTAATATAAGCTTCTAAATCCAATTTTCCCGATTTTTTAGTAAACAGTGTCAATAACTCAAGAGTCAACTTCAAAACTTTATTATCTTCAAGGTGTCTGTCCATTTCTGTGTTGTTGCATTCACACTGCACTTGTGCCTACATTTAATTTTTTTCCCCTGAAGAAAAGTTGTACTTAAATGTTTCGACTTGGGGGAAAAAATTTGCATTTTACTGCACTTAGATAAAAATATGCCTTGCATAATTTATATACTTAAATTATTACTAATATTAAAACTTTCTACCTTTAGAGGATCTGCTATTAATAAACAGAAATGCATATACAGTTTGTGTAAGAATAAAAATTGTTTGTACTGTTATTGCATAAAAAATATTGAAATATGAAGTAAAAATATACATTCTTTAAAAGAGTTCATACACTTACTAACTAAATCGCTCACACAACAGTGGCGATTCTAAAATTTCGCAAAATTCATATTTATGTTTACAAGTGTAACGCTGCTACCAAATATCACAGGATGAGGGTTTTTGATGTGTGTGTCGGCTATGTTTACCCAATATACACTGTAAAGGGATTTTGCGAAAATTATCCTCTTCCTCTCTTTGGAGGTGGGAGGCAAAAAAATACATTTCCAAACTACCCGCAGAAAGGTGGTTTTGGTGTGTGGGTTGGATATGTGTACTTACAAATGGATTTTGCCGAATTTCCCTCTGTCCCACCTTTGGGGACCAGGAGGTGGGAACACATATTTTCAAGCGTAATGCTGCTCCAAGTTATCTCAGTATAAGGATTTTTTGTGAGTGGGTTGGTTATGCGTATCTAACATGCATTCTGACTTTGGGAAACTCAGTTTTCACCCACGAAAGGGGGGAACGTAATTTCAATCATAACTCTGTTTCAAATTACTTCAGGAAAGCGATTTTTGATATGTGGTTTGGTTTTCGGGTCAAGAATTTGATTGCAAATACTTTCATGTCTATAAAATTAAAATGAGTCGGTAGAAGAAGGCATTAAAAACGCTCATGGATATGGTGCTACTGCATGGAATGGGGACCGGAATCCAACATAGTACAGGAGGGAAAGACGCTGCCGAAGGCATTGGAGACCCATCCTAAGTTCGTGTGTTTGTATGTTTGTTTCTGTCTGCGCGCCCTAGTAAAGGGCTGCCGCAGGCAGTGGAGAACCGGATACAGCATGGAGCCGGTGGGATCTAAACCAAAGTTATCCATTTTAATGACTTAAAAAAAAAAAAAAAAAAAAAAAAAAAAATTATCTGAAATTTTACATTAATATGTGATATACAATTTTGAGAATTCATTTAAATATAGTGACTAGTGAAGCGAATTAAGCCTGCTTATATATATATATTATATATATATATATATATGAATTCTGCACACTTATATATACATTTGTCCTCCATTTTATATGTTGGACCACTAAATCATAACGTAGGTCGTCTTTTTGAAACACTAAATTTTATTTACTGTTGTGGTTGGCTAATTGGTTGGGTTTGATGTCGCACTAGTATTGCACAAATATTTACTGCTGTGCACCCTAGTTATCATTATTTCCTTTTCTATATTTCTGTGAAAATTCTTAGTCAGAATTTGTCAAAATAATTTATGTTGTCAAGCGCTTATATTCCGTTATCATTATTTTACATTATTTTTTTCCATTGCCGGCTCGAAGTGACTTTAATGGCTTTTACGAGAACTCATAAATGCCGTCTCCATTTATATCAATTTTATGCTTCTTTAAGATATTATTTAAGCTACATATTTAAATGTTATGCTTATATATATTTATATGTAAGTAAAGCTTTTAAATTATTTTAAAAGTTTATAACTTTAGCTATTAATCTTTTAAAAAGATATCGTCCTCAAATATTCCTACCTTGGCCGTCTAGTTTGTATAATAACAGAACTCATCCCTGTTTTCTTTTTTTTACTTGGACGAAATGTCGATTTGCAGGAGAATATAAAAGCACATATATAATGTGTGCGTATGTGTGTGTGTGTGGGGGGGGGAGTATGATGATGATTAATACGGCTGAAAATGTCCAGTCTTTTGTTTGTTTCGATCTTTCGACCTGCTTGTTTCCGCCAGCTGGAAATAAATTAAATTTGACTCATCAGAGAGAACTACTTCAGCCCAATAATTAACTGATCATTTTTTAATCTTTTTAATCCGCTGAAGTCTTGCTTCCTTAAGTTTTTTCGTTGAGAATGGATTGTTTTTTTTTCTTTTTTTTTTTTTTTTTCCGGATTTTCTGGCACTTAATTAATCGTTATTGCGCTGTATTTAAATAATTTATGTTACTAAACACTTTTTCTGAATCTCTTCTATGTTCTAAATGTAATACAAACTGATTTTCTAAGCACTGGCTTTTTAACTTGCGGTCATCTCGATTATGGATGAGCAACGTCGCCGCTTAGAGATAAATTTCCAGTTTAAACAGACAAAAAATTTCCTATCTTGCTAAAAACCAGCTGACCAATATTTCGTTAACATTTAATCATTTTGACATTCCGCGTACTAAAATATTTTTTTATTTTCACTCTAAAATTAATATTTTTTGTGGTATCGTTAATTGCATTATTCTTGCCATTTTTGAAATACTTTCTAAAATTACAATTTTTCGAACAATTGCATCTTGTTTTAAATACTTGGCTCAATTCTAAATTGTACGGGGAACACAACGTACTAAAATCTATTCGAAAATTTACTTTTAAAACAATAAAATTGGCGATTGCAGAAAGAGAAATGGAAAATATTTAAGAGCGGTTTTTTTTTTTTTTTTTTTTGTCCATTAGTGTATGTTAATACATTTATTCTAAATTATCTTATTGCATGTGAAATAACACTGAAAACTTTTGTCGCATAAATAATTTGCTACATATTTTGTTATCATTGAATAAGAGTACTTATTTTTTTTTATTTTTTTATGATTTACTAAAATCTGAAACAAAAATAAAACATAGTTAAAATTTTTGTGTAATTTTACCAAGAGCTAAAAAACTTCTGACTAATTGAAAAAACAACCTTTTTTCACGTACACTTTTTTCACGTATAACATGGTTAAAGTGAAAATACCCCTGAACGCTTTGTACCTCAGGAATTTACCCACAGGATAAAATACATTTAAAGCATGAACAAAAAATCATTATCGTTTATTGTAAAATGTCATATATTGTATATAATCATTTATTGCTAAGATACTTTTGCTGGATGTCTGCAATATTACGCAAAATGACATAAAAAAATTGAAATAGCCCAGATTTCAGCCTGTAAAATAATTTTAAACAATTGTTAATTTTGATTTAAGAAAGTACTACACTACATTTCTCACAAATTGTAAATATGACCTCTTTACATTTCAGATATTTATACTTCAGAATATTTTTCCTATAAATTAAACTTTGGTATAAAAAAATAATATAATATTGCAATCTGTTGGGAATTTTATAAATAATTTCTGTTAACTGTAATATTGCAGAATAACAACAATCAGTATAATCGTCTCTTATACTTTTTACACATGCTGCCGTGACATAAAAATTATGGGTTAATCCTTGATAATAATAATAATAATAATAAAAGAGCTATTCCCAGTCAAAATTACGTCAAAGAAAAAAGTGTGTCTAGCAGTAAACTCTGAAATGGGTTTTATTTTATTTTATTTTATTATTATTATTATTATTATTATTTTAAGGGCAGGGAAGTTAAGAAATTCAAGTAAGAAGTTCTAAATTCGTCAAATATGACAGCAAAATTAATTTCTTTATTATCCTGGGTATTAGCAAATTTCGTTTTGAGATTGCAGTAGGCAAATAATTTAGCTGAAAACAAAAAGAGTTATATAGAAAAATGACCAATACTTTGACAATTATTAATGCCAAGATGACTATACTACTTTCGTTACGCTGGATACAAAGGAGAATTTTTAGAAACATCCAGTAGTTCTCATGATTCAATTACATATATGAACCGGTTACATCTTACCATACATTCGCACTTATAAATCAGTTATATGTACATAGAAATAAGCCTTTGAATATTTCTTAATATCATCCTCTTTTTAGCGCTTTGAAAAGTAATACGTTTTCCATAAATCTTAGAAATCTGTTGTTTCTTAGCATTTTCATTGGATTGTCTCTACCCAAACATAAGAAAAAGGTCTTTATAAATGTACAAAATTCAGAAAGTTCACAAATTAGTCTTAAATTGAAAAAAAAAGTTTCTAAAAATTATTAATAATATTTATTTATTTATTTATTTATTATATGAGTTTTAGTTATCAAAATAATATAATACGTGCTTTTATGAAATAGCCATTTAATAATAAAATACAATGTTTCTGCACACTCAGAGGTACAAATATGTATTTATTTATTTCTCTCTTTTTACTGTTACACTATGATTGTGTGGTGATAGAGATGTCTTCCAGATATCACAAAGTAAAATTCTTAAATATTCCAAATTGCAATTGAAAGTCTTTTTTTTTTTTTTTTTTTTTTTTTTTTGACATCAGCAATTTGATATGTTTCCATGCACGGTGTTGTGAATTTCATTTCGCAAGTTGTGAATGAAAGGATATTTTTTACTGTGATTTTCTTTTCTCTGACTATGAGGTGTGATTAAAACCGATCAATGAAGATAAACTTGTTTAATAGAAAGTTTCATGCACATGTGATATTGGTTGTTTATCTACCCATTTATCATATTTATTTCTACTGGTATAAATTAGGTCTGCACGCAAAGAAATATTGTCACCACCTTTACAGAATTCCATCGCCAAATATCTACACATTTCCAGGTAAAAAATATGCGTGATTTCCAAAAAATATATGCCGATATATATCGGCACTTAGTTTTACCATTTAGAAATCACATTGATATGTAGTACAGTTGTAGGGGCTTTTTAAATTATTCCTTTATTAAATATTTACATGCATACATTTTAAAATGTACTAAGTACAGATTACATATATTTACAAAAGTATGTACCACTACTTAAAATTTATATGTATATATATATATATATATATATTTACTTTCTATATTTAAGTATTAAATTAATCATTCGTCATGTCACGCTTTGCATGAAGATAGAGGGTGAATAGTATGCTATCTCCTAACTTTCTTCGAATTATTTTAAATATTCGTGACATTAAATGATAATATTTTAATTTGTGAAAGATATTTATAAATAAAACAGAGTTTTAAAAGTATATTTTTAGTTCTTTTGAGCAAGTATTGGTTTCAAGTGTAATAAATAGCAATAAAAATATCACATCCATACCGCATGGCGATTACTATGTTTCATGTACATATGTGAAAAGCATTGTTATTCAAAATAATTTTAAAATGAATATAAACGTCTTTAATGTTTCACCTTCTTATAGTATATGTATAGTGTGTAATACATGCCCATGAAGAAAACTATATCCAGCACAATTAATTAAAATCAAAAGATTCACCCATATTAAGATAGTGTATGGTAAGATTCTGTATAAGCTTCAAGTGTATTTCAGCTAATTTTTCCGTATTTTCTCGGAGAAAAATTTGTATACAAAGAAAAATATTAAAGAGAAAGATAGAGTTTCAACATATCCTTATCATTAAAAGAGATAATTTACTTAAAAAAAAAGGTTTTTGATCTATAATAAAAAATAATATATTTTATTCCATTTCAAAATATCTGTTTTATAACATTATGAAACACTCCAGTACAGCAGCTTTTATTGTATCAACGACAAAATTTCCAATAAAATTATATTTAAGCATACATGAATTGTTTAATTAAATTTTAATAACAAAAAAAAAAAAAAAAAAATCACACGCAACTCATTGTTTAAGAGGATTAAAAATTGATTATTTTAATATACAGTGTAAACATAAAAATTAAGTATTTTTTTAATTGTTACTATTTTATTTATTTAATTACTTCTAAATTTTAAATATATTTAAGAAAAAAAAAAAAAAAGGTTAAGAGAAAAATTAAATTAAATGAATGTTGGTCAATCGCACATTTACTTCCTACATGAATGATGTTGCTACTTAACATTTCCTAAATCAATAATATGAATCCAGCGCTAGTCATATGATGGGATTTCAGGAGCTAAGTAAATAAAGACATATCTTTTCTCCATACAGCATAAATTAAAGAAGCGTTTTTATTTTTCATCTTTTCATTCAAATTCATTAACAAAATATACAGTTAATTTGGATACATTTAATTGAAACACTCCTCTGAAAAACATTTTTCAAACTGAAAACCGTCTCATTTAACATTACTGAAAGCCCAAAAAACGAAATGGAAAATAATGAAAGAAACTTACAAATTTATAATTAAAACCATGTAGAAATTAAAATAATAACTCCATTCTACGAAGAGCTTATTATCTGTTCATCAAATAAAATTCTCCAAATACGAAGATTCTTTAAGAGTTTCTGAATTCTTCTAAACTCTAATTATTTTTTCATCCCTTCACGTAGTTTATACCAACTGAGAAATCTTCCTAACTCCTACCTTTTGAATACAGTTTAAATAAGCTTCTCTTTTATTTCCCAATATTTTCGTATTTTAAGAGATTTATGCGTGCGGACATATTCTGGCTTTCATATCGACAATTTTTATAAAACAGTAATTACATTTCATCGGAAAGATCACAAAATCAGCCCGAAAGCGGGAGTTGTTCAAATATTTGTTTGTACAACCAGCTTTCCAAATGAAAAAGGAGCGCTTCAAATGAGAACTAATGCGAAAGATGCTATTCTTTCCCCTTTAAATCTGTAAGTACAAAAATTATTTTAGAATCGAGATGCTTTAGCACTAATAGATTATGTCATGGTTCGTATTTGCTGGGATGAAATTGAGGCTTTATCTGTTTAAAGTAATTTTATCTGGCTTAGTGAAAATTTCATATGTTTTAAATATGTTGCAAAGACGTTCAAAACAAAAATGCACTTTAGCATAAAGATATTTTCATTGGAGAAAATTGGAAGCTGCAAAAAAGTGAGCGTTATTTTAAATTTACATAATCTCAAAGGATAAAAATGGTTCGCATATTTAATTAAAATAAATGTAAATAAAACGCTTTGGTTCTCTGTTATTAAAAAGTTTTTCTTTGTAAAAAGGAAGTGTGAAGTGTAGAATAGAATTATGAATATGTGAAAGTTATTCCAGAAGAAATCTCAATTTTCATTAGAAGAGCTTTTAGTTGTTTAAATCTATTCTAGACAAAATAACTAGTAATTGACTGTTTAATCTTCATCTTTAAAATATAGTGTCTGTTTAAACATATTATAAATAACGACGTCAATAGAACAAATATTAGTTATTTTTTTTTCTTTCTTTTCCTTCACTTCCTTTTTTTTTTTTTTTTTTTTTTTTTTTAATTTATCGATTTATTTGTTATTATTATTATTATTATTATTATTAATCGTCCTTTTTGCATAAAAATATTAGAAAAAAAAATTGTTTTTAATCAAAATATTTAATGTGGAAATATTTAATAAAACATTTACACATTTTCAAAATCTCCTTTCCCTATGATTTTCCTAACATCGTCTGTACCTTTAAAACTTATAAAACATACATATGTATTAATCAGTTGAATAATTTATTCTATTTTAGTATTTTATTTCGTGAAATTTTATTGATAATAATATTTATGATAACAAAAACAACAACAATAATAAATAGAAGAATTATGCAGCATAAACATTTTGTAAAGACAACGACTTTATATGAATGATTACAATCGCTAAAAAAATATGGCGCAATAAGCTTTGTAAAAATTCCAAAAGCAAAAGAGAACAATGTATATAATATACGGTCAGTTATATTTTATATATAATATATTGCATTGTTTATATCGTATATAATATATAACAATATTGCCTTCTTTAAAATTAATATCAATTAAATCAATCTTAACATTAAAAAAAAGAAAAAAATAGTTTTAGAGTTTTGTGATTTTTTTCCTCTATTCAATTGTAAGAGGTTGAAATGATTTTTTTCCTCAAACATTTAAAAATACAAAAATATTTCTATTAATATTTTATAAATATTTTTTAATTATTATTGAATGAAAAATCACTCACATTTTAGCATTTTGTCTTAAACTTTTATTTAAAGAAATAGAAAAACAGAAAGTTTACAATCAACACACACACACACACACACACACACAAAAAAAAAAAAAAAAAAAAGAAAAAAGAAAAAAGAAAAAGAAAAGACAAGAAAAAAGAAATAATATTTAACTGAAGGATGACGTTAACTACAGTGATACAGCAAACCTAACTTTATAAAAATGCGGAGAATGAAAAGTCATTGTGTTTCTAACGAATAATTTCTCGAATTTTTCTGTCTTTAAATCCAGTTCAGAGTTTCAATGTAATCTTTAGATTATAGATCAAAATTTAACCAAAATCTTGACCCATTCTTAATACAGATACACACATATAGACAAACATGTATAATATTTATATAAGTTAGTCTGAAATGTATTTTTGTCACGAAATATTAAAACGATGGTGATACAGTTTAGATGAATGTATAAGTCAAAATATTTGGTGATTTGTAGCATAAGGTATAGAAAACCAAACAGTATACATACGAAATTAAAAACTTGCGTATTAAATATTAAAATCTACCAAAATAACTTTAAATTATTCAAAAAACAAAGCTTTAATTAATATTTATAAAAATAGTGACCTTATTTGACTGCTCCATTACTTTCATAAGCTGCTTTTCGCCTGAGGGCCCTCTATCAAAATGTAACAAATACTGTAAAATTTAAACCTTCTTCAAAATAAATAAATAAAATTAATAATAATAATAATAATCAATAAAAACTAGCATTTTACCGGCATATGTTTTCTCATTCTTTTTAAGTAAATATGGTTTGTGTAAAATGATGCACGAAATAATAGTAATTTGATTTTCGTTATTTATTTATTTATTTATTTTTTTATATAAAATAAACTATTTGAAATGAAGAATATTTATTAATTTGTGTTTTTTATGGAATTTAATTTAATAGCATAAATAGACATCGATATAATTTGTAATATATTTTAACGTTCATAAAGAAATGTATAATTATACAAAAATAAATAAATAAATAAATGAAATACTAAAGTACATCAATGGAATGATTTTTTGAAGTGAAGTAAGGCTAAGGGGGCATTTTGTATTTCATTATAAGGAAAAATGATTCTATTTCCTACGACTATTGTCAGCTTTTTGCGCGCACACTCACACGCATACACGTATATAATAAGAGTTGACTTTATAGTATTAAAAAAAAAAAAGGTTGATTATTAACTAACAAAAACTTATTGTGAGCTGTTTCAATTGAGTTGAGTTGAGTGTGTTTAACGTCGCATTATAGCTACACAATGCATAGTTGTGACTTACTTAAATGTTTATTGTATGTATTCGTAATTACAAAATTGCGTCTTTTCTTACATTTATAAAAATTACGAATGATATCCTCATTCAAATAGTTCTCCATCTTCTAATATCACGAGTCTTTGATTATAGCAGCATGTTGCTTCATGATTATTTTTGTGATTGCCATACACCAAAAACTGGTTTAACACTTTGACTGCCAAGTCAAAATTTCAAATGTTTACCACGATGCCAGAAAATTCTTTTGTGTAATTTGCATTTTTTTCAATATAAAATTATATATATAAAAAAACATTTTTCAATCTGATTCATTTTGCAGTACATGGGAAGCATATACATACATCCTCCAACAATCAAACTCCAGAACGATTTTCGTGTGACTGATGTGGTTTTTATATCCAAGGACTGAAGTGTTGAAAAACTGGCTATCATATCTGATAGCCAGTGCCCCCAACGGAAACGTCACTGGCTATCACATATGATAGCCATGGCAGTCAAAGGGTTGAAGCTTCATTTTTGGCACCTTCCTAAACATTTTACTTTAGGAAGAAAACGTAAAAAAAAATCTATTTTTATCATATAATATGAACTTAAAAATTAACAAAGTTTTCAATATGCACGGAAGAAGGTGATTTAAAAAGGGAGATGGTTTAAATTTGAGATGTGGATTGAGTATGGTTTCTGTGATGGACTATAGTGTTGTTGCCTGTTGCCATTATATTTCAATTTGTTGCGATGTTTTTAATTTATATAGTGGTCCAATTTTTACCTTCTGCCATCTGTTTCATCTTATTGATTAAAGTGATATTTTGTGCGGATTTTTTTAACACTCTTGGGTTTCATTATCTTGTTTCTGACGGCATAAGCCCGGACGATATTGCGAAACATTTCCTACGTTCTATTTTACTGATAATATATTTGAAGTGTGGGGACAAAGTAAACAATTTCGTAAAGATAACAGGAATCGTAAATCCTTTATCTGTCGAAAAAGACAAGTTTGGAGGTTGATAACCATACTTTATCAGCATAACTTAGTCTCTATGAATGCTGAACGAATACCGTCTAGGAACAAAATCTGAAGACTGTTCTGGACGAGCAATAAACGGTGAAAAGTTTTAAAAAAAACGGACAGAGCATCTCACCATGTTTCTTTTTCTTGAAGTATCAAAGTGCAGTTCATAAACAAACTCGATGTTTGCTTTGAAATTTAATTGCAAAAATGAAAGGGATTTCTGCAATTTTTGATTTGTTTCTTACTTTTCCATACAGAAAATCATTTTACTTTATGAATGACTATGAAGCCGTTAACGTTCATCACCCTGATAGCACAGCCAGTCAATGTGGTCACTGTGACGTCACATGACGTCACAAATGGTCATGGTGACGTCACAAACGGTCACGGTGCTATTAGGGCAGTCAGTGGCGTCGCCGAAAAATATTTTAGGTGGAGGCAAAGGTAAGCAAAGGTAAAAATGTTTGGTTATATTTTAGAAAAGTGTTAGACATCTGTTAGACATCTGAGTTAGACACCTGTGGTCAGTTGGTTGATTAGTTCGCAAAGTTGATTAAGCAAGCCTGTATTAAATAAAAAAAAAATAAAAATAAAAAAAAAGTGCATAAAATTTCAACAAAGAAATTTTGATTGCAGAAATTATACAGCTAGTTCCAAAACAAACTGAATCAGGAAATGTTATGGTCAATTTCCCACAAACTCTACTGGAAGTGAAAACTTGGGGACAACTTGACCCACGAGTTTTGCTGAATTAGACCTAATTGCGTTTGTGATATAAAATTTATGAGGCAACTTAAATAAACATCAAGATTCTAACGCCAAAGTTTCAAATATTTAAATAAAAACATTAACTTTTTTACACTTTAGATTTTTAACGCCTTGCCGTGCCTAAATGTGCGACTTTCATGCCAGAGAGCGTTTTGCATCATTGTACTTTTTTTTTCTAAAGTGTAAATCTCAATTAAATATTCTAAAATTGCAATAAATATTCCAAGGATGCATACCTTTATAATTACATTTCATTTTAAAATGTTTATTGAAATTATACGTTCAGCTTACATAGATTTAAGTCTAGGAGATGCATTATATTAATAATCCATACCGTTATAATGTTTCCAGTACACCATCTAACGTTTATCTATGATGCGCTGGACGCGAACATGTATTTACAAATAATATACAAAAATAACCTCGGAATAAGCATTAAAATCATGTTTATTAAATTTAGTCATCTAAAAAATTAAAACAACTGTGAAAAAATTGTTTTGTATATGTTCATTATTTATGAATCGTTAAAATATGCAACATTAAATTCACGAAATTCGGTGGCTGCATTCATTTACATTTACAAGGATTTAGTTTTATTTAAAATAAAATAAAACGGTCAAGTGTAGGATGTGAAAGAAATCGTTGATGGAAATCTTGACACTTAGTACTGATTTTAATTTATATTTCCTCCCTCTGCATCAAAAGAGAAGATTTTACAAATTGGAATTCTTTTATTTAGACTGACTACTCATCCTCTCAGAAATCAACAGTATATTTTTCTTTTTAGTTTTTCTTCCCCGTCTTTCTTCCATTTATTTAAAAATAATAATAATAATAATAAAATTTTAGTGTTATATCATTTGTAGCTCACAATTCATAACCATATGTATTTTTTTTCATTTTTTCATTTTTTCTATTCCTTTTATATCTTTTTATGTTAAGTTCACTCTAAAATATTGTTGAGCATCAAAACGTTATATCACGTGAAAAGGTACTTATAAAAATTATTATTTTTTACAACTTTCATTGTTACATATTTTTAATTTTTTACTTTCTCTTCCCCATATATATGTTACCATTAAAGCTCGAAATCCGTTAATGCGCAGATTAACGAAAACGACCCGTTAAAGTACGGAATCAAGATTTTCCCGCATTTTAACTAGGTAATCTGCACATTTAGCGGCTTCTGTAACGATAAAGTTCAAATGTTTGTTTCTCTCATTTCCTTTCCTCACTGCTTCCCCCTCTCCATCCATTTTTACTTTCTCTTACCCGTAAGGTAGAGAAAGTATTGTTTTTGGGTCAAATTTTCGAACGTGAGATTTTGTTATATATACACGTTTTGAGGTCCCCTGAATACGAAAATCATGTTTTTAGCAAATGGTCTGTGTGTATGTCTGTGTGTCTGTCTGTGTGTCTGCCTGTGTGTCTGTCTGTTATCAGCATATCTCAAAAACAAATTATGGCAGAAAGTTCAAACTTGGTATTCTAAATGTGTATCATATAGGGATGCTACAGTAAGCTTTTCGTTAAGATCAAGCAAATGGTTCGTGTACAGGGACAATCAAGAGAATTCTAATACATTACGTCTATGGGGGAAATTGCAGGAAAGTAGAGTTTAACGTCTATAGACTGAACTAAACCAAATGAAACGAATATATATTTTTTGTAATAGAGATAGTTAACTGGGAAAATTTTTTTATGTATGTAGGAGCCTTGCCTCCCCCCCCCCTGGGGGGGAAGTCCCCCCTCGAGGGGAGTAAATTTTCATGATGGGTATCTTTCAAAAGAGCTCGCCAATACCTTTAAAACGAATGGTTGAACCATCGATCTGCGATAATTTAAAACAAAGTTATGGATTTTTTTTACTTTTAACGAAAAAAAAAAAAAAAATCTTTTTTTTTTTTTCCTTCTTTTTAATGATGAGAATAAAATTGACTTTTTTTTGGATATTTGGTGTTATACCACTTCTCTAATATGGAAATCGTCTGCATTATCATAAGAGATATTTTTTTTAAATAATAATTTTAATAAATTATTTTTTAAAAACAGAATTATTTTTTAATAACCGAATTAAATTCTATGTAAATGTAGGTGCATTAATGAAACGGGGGGTTGAGGGGGGCGGTAGCCCCCCTCACACAGAACTAATTATCATATAAAACTCTTCAGAAGCCTAATATGAATTGTTTAACACAGGTTTACATAACAGTACTCGTTATCTTACCTTTTAATCTGCAACCTGTATTTATAGTGTTAAATTTCAGGGTAAGAGAAAGTCGTGTGAGTGACACACCAGATTATTTTGTTTGGTTTCGTTCCTCTCATTTCCTTTTCCTTTTCCTTTTGCGAACGACCAATTATAACAATAGGTACACACTTAGTTCCATAATATATAATTAATTAAGATCATTTATTTAAAGTTAACTAATTTCTTTTTCTCACGTAAGTTGGGGACTTTGCTTATTTTGGGTATTCACACGATCAAATTTACCACATATCATATTTTGGCCCGCTGATTATAAACTCGTGATAAAATTTTTCCATATAGGTTGGGGTCAGTGTAAAAATTATTTAATTTACATAGGTTAGGGAAGATTTCCTTTTTTAGGTTTCTTTACATAATAACAATATTTACTTTTCAATACATGTTACTAAAAGTAGTTTTCGTAAGTTTCCACCACTTTTACTAATCACACATAGGTTGAGGCCTACATTTAATTTTTATTTATTTATTTATTTTTTACCAGCATATTTTTAATTCTCAACTAAAAATTCTAGTTAATTTCGGAAAATTCCCCTCCTTCCAGTTTTAGTTTCGTTTCGCTTCTCTCATTTCCTTTAACCTACTCCTTCTCCCCTCTCTCGACTTTTGGTTTCGCCAGTGTCTGGTCGTCGCCGGTTGCTTTTATTTCTCATAATTATAAACTATAATTAATTATTTTTATTTATATATTTATTTATTTTAAAAGGATTGTTATGAGAGTTTCAATTAATAAGAAATAAAATAGAAAAATAATAATTCATTTTAAATAAAGTTATGTTAACTATAGAGTTTCATACTCAAAAGCTTAATACAAAATAAATAAATAAATAAATAAAAATAAAATAAAAATAAAATATTAAAAATAAATATAAAAAATAAAATAATATAATGCTCCATTAATTACAAAATCTAAAGATTTAGTTGTTAAATAATTGAAATATTTGTTAAATACTGGAATTTTCAGTTGAGAATTACAAATATGCTGGTAAAAATTTTTTAAATGTAGGCATCAACCTATGTGTGATTAGTAAAAGTGGTGGAAACTTATTAAAACTACTTTAAGTAACATGTATTGAAAAGTTAATATTGTTGTTATGACCTTAAAAAAAAAAAAAAAAACTGTCCTAACCTGTGTAAATTAAATAATTTTTACATTAACCCCAACCTATGTGGGAAAAATTTATTACGGGTTTAGAATCAGCAGGTCAAAATATGATATGTGGTAAATTTGCACGTTTGAATATCTAAAAATAAGCAAAGTCCCCAACTTACGTGAGAAAAAGAAATTAGTTAACTTTAAATGAAAGATCTTAATTAATTATATATTATGGAACTAAGTATGCACCTATTGTTATGATTGGACTCAACCTATGTGGGAAAATACAAAAACCTCGTGACTGCAAACGTTGCTGTTGTTCCACCAACGATCTTATTTTCACTTTAACTTGTGCCTAGTAGGTAATGTGCAGATTAACGAGTGTCTAGTCGGTAATGTGCAGATTATCTAGGTAATTCGCATATTACCTAGATAATTTAAGAAATGGAACAAATTTCCGCACTTTAACGGATCACCCTCATTAATGTGCAGATGACCTGGCTAATCTGCAGATTAACTGTTTTCTGCACTTTAGCAGTGACACATATAAAAAGTATTCTTTTGGGGTCAAATTTTCGAAATTGAGTTTTTGCTATTATTTTTTTCCCATTTGCGGAAAATCATCACTTTACTAGAAAAAAGGAATTTATTAAATTATTTTTTTTTATTTACAAAGAAGTTGTGTAAGAATGAAATTTTCACTTTAAATTTCATAAAAAAAAAAAAACCACTTTATCTCTTCGAAGTATGCCTATAATGCTAAATTTTATGGAAATATATTTTAGTGTTTTTTTTTTTTTTTTTTTTTTTTTTTTTACCGGGTATTTTGTCAATTTTAGTACATATAAAAAGGCTGTATCGATATCGTTTGCCAGAGTTCGAATATTCCTCAGTTGTGATCACTAAACGTTTGATCTTATTAGAAAGGGTTTATTATTGAGTGGTTTGAGGTGGGGTCTCACATGCTAAAAAAAAATATAATCAAACTCATTTATAAAAAGCTTTAATTTCAAGACAATAAGATTTATAGAAGAAAAAATATTTGGTAATAAAAATTGATGTAGTAAAACTGGAATATAAAGAAATTAAATTTTTGGATTAAATTTTATGGAATAATATATATATATATTAAAACAAAAATAGTTCTTTCTTCTTACTGTTTCCCAATTTGTTTTTTTTTTTTTTTTTCAGACTGTACATATTTTTACTAATATTTTACAAATCATCACGGAAGAAATTAAGCAATGGTAAACTTGAGTATTTTACCAGAATTTCAGTGAATTATCTCCAGAACAATACACTAAACAAATTAAAAATTGGGTTTCAAAGGATTAATCAATATTCATAATACGTAATCCCTTATTCATAATTTATATCGGTAAAAAAGCCATGAAATTGACAATCCTTATACTTCGCATGCTTATTTTAAAACCCATGCAATTTTTCCATTCTAACTGATCAATGAATGCATCAAGTGGCAACATACAACTAGCGCGAAAATCCTCGCCCATCTTCCACCTGTGAACGGGAAATTAAAATACCACAATTTTCAACATTAATAGATCTTTTTTCCCCTTACCGCGACAATGTAAATGTGTTGAAGCACTTGTCGCGGCTGAAATCGATTATAATTTCATTTCGTTGTACTGACGAACGAAAGAAAAACGTGGAGGGGTCTTTCCCAGCTTAGCGCTCGTGTGCTGCAGCAGATGGTGAGTAGAATTGTCGTCGAATTCTGATCCTGAAGTGAGTTGAAAAAGAGAGAGAATCTTCCATCGGCAAGCTGTCCGTCCCCAGGGATGAGAGAGCGCACCCCTAGAACACAAGTCCCCTTTTCCCACTTGTAGAAATGTCCGTGGGATGTTTTCAGGGAGGTACTATAGGTGCGTTTACTCTTAGCAGTGAGATCTCTGTAAATATTGGGACAGTTTGTGAATCAGTGCCATTGATGACTGGGCTTCCATTTCCTAACAATGAGGTCAGTAAAGAGAGTGGAATTGAAAAAAAAAAAAAAAGTGATCCAGAAGATGAAAAATCAAGCACTAATTCATTCATTCCTCTAAGAGTATATATATAAATTGAAGTTGATCTATGAAATATGGTCGTGAAATGTGATTTATGCGATAAAAATGAAGCACCAATTCATTTAATCTTCCAAAAACTAATTAAAAGTTAAACGTAAAAAGTACATGTATACTTAGTAATTAAAAGTTAATAGAATTTACATTCTTTCATTATAAGAATTGTAAATAAGTACAATTAGATTAGAAAAAAATGATTTATAAAATAGAAACTTAATCAACTATCCATTTATTTTTCCAAAAACTCATTTAGTTATAAATTAAATTAAAATCCTGAATAAAAATGTGATTTTTAAATGAAAAAATTCAATCATTAATGCATATATATTTTTAGTTTATTTAAGAATATATATTTCTGTCAGCATGAATGAATACTAAATATGAGCACTCATTCACATTGAAATATATATTGCAGTAATTTTTATTCATTTTCAAAATATTACCTGATTGCAAAAAGGAACTGAAATTTCACCTTGTATAATTATATTGAATCAAGTTTTTCTTTCAAAACGCAAATTTAAGAGAAAATATTAAAGGTATATGAATAAAATGAATACTATGAAAAATACACATTTTTTCATTATATGTACAAAATAATATAAAGTATTTTAAAAAAGAAAAAAAAAAAAAAAAAAAAAAAAAAAAAAAAAACCTCATGTTGAATGTTAACAAATGGCATAAAAATGTAAAGACAACTAACATTTATTTTGTTTTAAAATATGTTAAGCCCTTTATCAAGCAAAAAAAAAAAAAAAGACACGAGTTTAATGTGATAATAGCTAATAGCCACTAGAATTTAGAGTTTTAAAATAGCTATAAACTTTTGAGTACCGTAGGGAATTAATTAATATAGTATTTATTTATAGTATTAATCGTTAGATTTCAGTAAACCAAGATTGCGATGTGTCACCAATTTGTTTGAAAAAAGGGAAGTAATTCATCTCACATTATGATTTTGTATTTGTTTTTAGAAAATTGATTAACACTTTTAAGAAAGCAGAATCGCATGTATATATGTCCAGCTATCACCTAGAACCGCCAGTGATCGAGCGGTTCCGCACTCAAAGCTGGAAGACGGGAAATGCAGGGTTCGATGACAGTTCGCACTCATCGACCTAGCCGTTCGAAGTACTCCGTGGTTTCCTCCGAAACTCTCGTAAATACGGGCTAGGACCCCTCAGAACCTACCTCTCGTACGCTTTTCTTAGTCCCTGGTGTAGTCAATCGACTTTAACCCCCCACAATCAACCAATCGGCTACCTCCTCACAAATTGGTGAACACAGAAAGACGCGAAGGTACCAAAAGAAACTAAATATCCCAAGGATTCAGATTTGATCTTTTACAATAAATTATTACATTAGTAAAAGATATCAATTTAAAACCCAAAGCGAGTACGTAATAAGCGGCACAACATACTTATAAAAAAATATCAACCTACAGTAGCGCCAACAGTGTAAAGCGATTGGCCGGCAAAATACAATTAGTGGAAGCGTGATTAGAGAAATTACAGGCTTCTCAAGAGTCTCAAGTTTTAAATACCACTTTTTTTAATAGTATTAGTCTTTATTAATCGTTTGTAGTACATATCTTCCAAAAAATAATACAAAGACTTGTTATATAAAAATGATATTCAAAACAGTTACAGCTGAAAAACCTGAAATTATATGAAATCGCCCGAAACGAGATTTTGGGCGATTTCAATGAAATATTTCTAGTTTTTATTCATAATATGATATAAAAAATACTGATTCCTTTTTTATTTTTATTTTTATTTTTATTTTTATTATTTTTACTTTAATTCTATTAAATATAGTGACAGCGAAGCGTTTAAAACCTATTATCATTATGTAATTTTTATACACTGTTCATGTAAATGTATTCAGTGAATTATTTTCTCAAAGTTTCGAAATATATATTTAAAAAATAGATAAATAAATAGATAAATAAATCATGTAAAAAACAGTTAATAATGCGTAGTTTGTTTTCTACATTGTTTTATCAAATTAAGTTGTATATAAGTTGACATAACAAAGATTGGCAGTATAACCATTTATGTGTGTTGATCATAAACACATTATCAAATTATTTTCATCACATACAATTCTTTTTAAATTTGAGTAACAACATTTATTATTTTGGGGTAACTGTGCACACAGAGAAAACTTTTACTGAATTAAAAAAAAAAAAAAAAAAAAAAAAATGTTTGGCACAACAAAAATTTCTGTTTAAATGTGTTCCAAAAGAAATTGCATTTAAACTAACATTTTTTTTTTTTAAGTAAAATTCAAAAAAGTTAATATAAGCAAATGCAAAGAAATTTTGTTCAAATTTTATAAATTTGTTAGCAATATGTTTTGTGTTATCATAGCAAAACTGATTTTTTTTTTTTTTCTAAAAAAAATTTGTTTTATAACAACAAAACACATTTGGAAGTTTTAATCAAATCCTTTTTCTGGATGTTCCTTCTAGAAACATAATTTAGTTTCTAATGGCCAACTTTATAGAATAAAAAAGTAATTGTAATTAGTAGTCTAAAAATACATATCGATGTAATCAATTTATCTCAATTTTTGCTTTAAACTACCTAACAGTATTTTTCTTTTCATTTTATTTTTTTAATCTTTATATGACAATTCGCACCTCTATTTTTGCATGGTAATATTCATGTTATTTAAATGTCGAAGTACATTTGAAAGAAATATTTTGTTTTAAATACTAGTGTTTATAAGTGCAAACTGTGCCAGAAATAGTGGCCGAGCACTTTTCAGACAAAATTGTTAGCTCATTGAAAGGGTGGTGCGATATGCGTCATATACCACCTAATTTTAATTCACAACTGCGAAAATTCGTCCCGGAATATTCGAGAAAAGGCCCTTCGTTACTTGAGGTCAATTTTCCTGCTGTCGTCTTTTAATTTTATTTGAAAATTCTGGTGAGTTTCCAAATTAAAGGTACATAATTGCCTGGTCTTTCATTGGGTAAAATGATTAATGTTATTTTTTAAATAGAATGATTTGGATTGTAGTTCTACGGTCTTTTAATTATTCCTACTAGGACTAATTAAACATGGTTGTATAGCTCAAAGCAGGTTTCGAGCTACTACAAACATCCATACCTAAATCAGAATTCGAAACCGGAACCTGGTAACTGAAGGTCTGAACTATTAAAAAATCTGTTTAAAAAAAAAAAAAAAAAAAAAAAAAAGAAAATGTCTACAATTTTCTAACAGAAAATTCATGTTTTCAAAAACTGCTGAAAAGATACTATTTCTTTCTTCCCCCCCCCCCCTTTTCCTTGTAAATGGATAAAATCTGTAATCTTTGATACAGATTTTATTTGGTATATATATATATATTCTGTTTTACAAACAAAAAAATAACGTGCGAATGTGTCACTTGGTACATTAACAGAACATCTCATACACTGTTAAAAATTTCTGTAAATTTAATGTAAATATTTATCCAGGGTCTCTGTAAATTTACAGTAATTCTTAGTTAAAAGTGAATAATCAAGATTCTCAATCTTTAGTCTGTATTTTTACGTAACTTTATCATTTAATAATTTAAATAAAATTAAAAATGACTGTTTATACTTCAGAAAAAGCATTCAAAGTCCGAAATGTATTCTCACCAATAATTAATTAATTTAATATTAGTTATTAAAATGAGCGTATAAAGTAAGTTTTTTAACATCTCCGTTTATTTTTCTCTGTAATTTTACGTAAGACTTAAGATAATAGATTACACAGAGTTTTCTGTTGATATTTTTAACAGTGATGCAACAATGATGAGGAATGAGGTGCTTTAATTCTGTGCATACTTCATCGAATGTTTTTTACTTTTAAAAACTGTATTTCTTTTTAAGTATATCTGATGCATCTTTGTCACTGAAAATGCTAGCAGCAGTATTTTATTAATAATTAAAATTAGGAGCTATAAATATGCCCTTAGACCAATCAGCAATACTACTTTTACTTCTGAAAATTATTTTTTAAACTGCACAGTTTTGCAATCACGGTTTCAACCCTTTTTAAACATATTAAATTGTGTAGAAATTACTTGAAATGTATTTAAAATATCATAATCGATTTTTTTTTTTTTTTAAATATATTTTTTGATTTCAAAATAACATTAATGTTTTTCGGTTTCTTAGAGTCTTACACATTTGTTTTATCGCTGAAATATATACTGAATATTAATATGGGGGATTAACCTGGTTTAAAAACGACTGGGAAGTACTAAGTAAAAGCAAAAGCTGTGGTTTTGGCTGAGCGGTAGCATATTTGCCTACTATACGGCCGGTACTGGTTCGATCATAGCAGGTCGAACTGAAGAATTTTAATTAATACGAGATTATTCTTTTACGGTATTCCATACTTGCCAACATACTAATTAATATTCCGTAGTATTGTTAGCCCCGCCTTCTTTTTCACACCAGTATCTTTTTAGAGTATTTTTCTTCTTATTTAATCGTCATTGCATTTGAAGAATATTACTCTAAAAATTTACTGGTGTGAAAAAAAGGGCGGGACTAATAATACTACGGAATATTAATTAGGATATTGGCAAGTATGCGGTATTCCTTATGGTAAAAATATGTTGTGTGCGAATACTTTTTGTATTGTCAAAAATTCTGTTAATAATATATATATATATATATATATATATATATATATATAAATCTTTGGTTGTAAAAATTCTTATTCAGTTCCAGGAAGGTTTAGTATTAATATCTGAAATTGTAGGCCCGTTAAAGAAAAAAATTATTTTGTAAGGATTAATTTATGTAGTTTAGACAGGATGAAGTGGAAACATTAAATTGCCATCAAACTTTTGATTAATTTCACCTTCTTCCTTTAGAAGTGTTGTCGGAGAAATTAATTTGCAATACCTATTTTTGTGGTATGGTCTAAAAAGTATATTTTTAAATGGCATTGCTCGATTACTGGGAATTTAAATTTTAATATCTAAAAAAATTGTAATAAATAAATAAATAATAATAAAATTAAGGATATGTGCGCAAAATGATTTCATAAATTACACTAGAAATAAAATTCTACGTTTCAATTAAAAAGAAAATGGCTCCGATTAGCTGCAACTAATATTTTAGTACAATGTTTAACCATTTTAGTCGTGCCATTTCAGTAGCAACATCTCTGAAATGGTAAGACTTAGCAGCAAAATATTAAAATGCCTATATTTAGCACCATTACTTTGATGAAATGTTGAACAGTTATTCTTAACAATGTACTAATTTTAATATTTTTAAAAGCAGTAGAAACATTTGAAAAATACCCTGAATTCACAAATGTATAACAGATATATCACTGTTAAAAAAATGAAACTTTGCCGACAGAAATTCCTTGTAATTTGAGCAAAAAGTCGTAAATTACGGAAAAATTACGTTGACAAAACGTATTTTTCTGTAATCACAGAGAATTTCTGGCAGCAAAGTTGCAATGTTTTAACAGTGTAGCTAGGTTGTTAAACAAATGTTCTCTTATCTTAGATTAAGGTGAAATAATAGTAATGAGTATCTAAATTTTGGACTGTTTTCTATTCATTAATTACGCATGTGCACATAAAAAATTTTAATTTGATAATTTTGGCTGATTTTTATGATTTTTGGTGTGCTCAAACCGAAACTCAATCCAGTTTTTCTCTATCACGTATAGAGTTTTGTGAATGCATGGTGTCTACTGACACAATTCCTTCCGCGACTGTTCCACCAATGTAATTATATGTTAAGTTTTAACTTTTATAGTATGTTTCCATGATTTACCAAAACTACCGAAAAGGAAGAAATTTTGTCGGTAGACACCCTGTATTGGCAAAAATCTATACGTGATAGCGCAATACTGGCTTCATTTTCGGTTTAAGCACACCAATATATATATATATATATATATATATATATATATAAATAATAGATATCGTAATAAAATTTAATATATATATATCAGTTAAGATTTTCAAGTCAAATTTTGCCAACATTGATTTGTACCTTTGCTATTCATTCTATTATAACTTGCTTTTAATTACTTCTATGTGTAATAATTCTTACATACACTCAGGGCCTGACTATCGCAATTTCCGAGGGTCACAACATTTTACTAATAGTTAATATATCTGGTCTAAATCTCTCTCTCTCTCTCTCTCTCTTTTTTTTTTTTTTTTTTTTGTCTGCTAACTGTGTTTCACTTATATGGATAAAGTGTTATTTTGGGATAGTTTTGTCTCTAGAGACAAAAACAGAAAAGATAATTTCTTTTGGCCAAATATTTTTTTCAGTCTGCTTTTTCACGTGTTAAAAATTGTAGTTTGTCAATAACCAATTTTATTAATATTAATTATTATTGTTATTATTATTATTATTTTTTTCTTGGGGGGGGGGGGGAGTCTGGCTCTTATAAGAGGGCACGAAAAATTAAAAGTGCCCTGGGCCCAAATATTTGTTAGTCGGGCCCTGCATATACTGCCCTATAAGACTGTTATATTTCGATAATAATTTTTTGTTAAATTCATATATATATATACATATTATCAAATGTGTAAATTTCTGTTCATTCTGAAAACAGTATTTTTTTTCTAAGGAAATATTTCACATTGTGGTTGCTTTTTCACTTATAAATATTGACAAAGATGTCTTATTTTGGTTTTATCTTGTTCTCTGTATGTTTTATGTTAAAATTCTTTGTCTTTAAACGCTTAAAAGCTTTGTCTTCAGATGATGTACGATAAAATCTGTTTAACGCTTTATTGGTTAAAGGAATACACAGTCTAATCTGATAACATTTTCTATACCATTATCGCTTTAATTTTCTTACATGTTTAAAAACACCAATCAAGGAAGGAGTTTTTTCCGTAATATACGAATCATTAATTCAAGATAAAGTTTTTCACATTATTTTGACAAATTTTCTTCAGAAGTGTAATATATTTCTTAAAAGTTGGATTTTAAAAAATGTGAATCTCAACGTGAAATTTAGTGTCGCAATTTTTCAGAAAATATTGCAGTACTAAAAATTTTCTTCTGACGTCATAACGAGTTAAAATAAGTTTTAAAAAAGTCAAGTTGTAAAAAAAAAAAAAAAAAAAAAAAACTCAGCTGAATCAAAATTCTGTGTGTAAGAAATGAAATTGCCAAAAAACATAGGTACTAAATTACTTTTAAAATTTTACTGGTTAAGTTAACTAAAACAAAAATTTTCTCAATAAATTAGGAACATTAGGTTTTCATCTTTCATGTCAAATTTATTTATTTGCCTGATCATATTACAGAAACTTATAATTTACTAATATATATATATATATATATATATTCTTTTTTTTCTATCAGTAGAAACTTAAAGAGGCGACTGGTTGCGGTAATGTCTTGCGGCCCAATGTCAAATCCTAGTTCACGGGTCAGGGAGAAATAAAATAAGCATAAAATAGGCTTCTTTCTTTCTTTCTCTCTCTCTCTCTCTCTCTTTTTTTTTTTATTGGTATCGATAGTATGAAAGTTTTTGTTTCAGAGTTTATTTGAATGTGACGGTCACGACCAAGTTCTACGAATTGAGAAGACGGCCTAATGGAAGGAACACCTCTCGAGTTACTATGGAAACAGTTTCATTCCTTCGCTCTGTCGGCATGGCAACCAGCAAGCAAATATTTGCTATGCCTATCTCGGGCTGAACGGGATTATAGACGATGGAGGCTCCCTCTTAGCCTTTGTCTGGAAGCTGACGACAAGGGAGCCGAGCAAAGGGGTTTCGCTCTTCAACAGTGCTTCATCACTTAGTGGCTGAACCCTCGCTGCTGTCAACTCTTCGAATTTCAATCACCACTTTATTCAGCTCTTCTCCGGGTCTCTTCTTCTTCACCCCCCTTTTTTTATCTGCTCCGTCTCAATTTTTTTGTTACTATTTTTTTCCTGCAGGCAACTGATTTGCAAACTAGGGAGGAATTCGTTTTCACAAAGAATCAAGGCTTTGTTTAGGAAAAGAAGCACCCCCCACTCCCACCTCCCTTTTTCTTCCTCCCTATCTTATTTCTGACTTCGTTCACTTCTTACTTACATGTGTTCGTTTCTCAGAGAGGGAATTAAATGTCATCGAAGAAATTTAATAACAGTTTTGACTCAGTTGATTACACACAGATTAAAAATAAATAAAACCTGACAACTAAAGTGCTCGAGAAATTGGGAGAAGTATTTATGCTCTGTTTTGAGACTCGTTTATAATGTGCTTGATTGTGTAAATTTTGTATTTGTCTTTTTGATTTTAGTTTAAAATGTAAATATAGAGAGGGGGGAAAAAAACTTAAATTTACATAAACAGGAAAACAAGCAAGCATTTTCACATGCTTAATGAAAATGCCTAATACATTTCGGTCGAATAATAGCAGCTTTCTGATTAATTCTCTTGTAATAAATATTATGACAACAATCGAAATGTTTAAAAATAAATAATGAAAACTGTTAAAAAGAAAACAACGAAAGGATTATGTAGATTTGAAATCAACATGTAAAGAAGTATTGAAAAACAATATTTAACTTTTTTTAATGCAAAATTTACGTAAAACATAAGAAAACATTGTTTTTTAACTTGCACTTTTGTACAAAATTGAAAAAGCTGATAAGTTAATTTATTTATTATGTAGAGACTGATACAAACATCACATTGTAAATTATGTATGTACAAAACTAGTTTTTTGAAAAACAAAAACTGTACTAAAGTATTACGAAAATTTATTTTCGAAAGAAGAGTAAATAATTGAAATGAAAGTGATAAATTTTTAATTTAATCAATACAGATACAGAGAGAGAGAGAGAGAGAGAGAGAGAGAGAGAGAGAGAGAGATTAAAAAAAAAAAAAAAAAATTTCTTTTGTTTAACATGATTCTTTTTTTTTTTTTTTTTTTTTTTTAGCTCTCTGTATCGAAAATTTAACTATAATCATTTAAAAACGTATATCACTACAAAAACAATAACTGTCTAAACACTTAAATGATTTTCAAAATATTTTTTATGCCAAATCATAGTTTTCAATTTTATATTTTATTAATATGAAAAATGCTTTGCTGAAATCGAACACTAGTAATGAATTTTTGTCTCTTTTCAATTTTCAGTTTTAATTTCTCTCTATCTGCATATATATATATATATATATACATGTATGTATGTATGTATGTATTATGATAACAATAAGAATTTTAACGGAAAACAAACATATGATTAGTTTGCCACAACCGACAGAAGCCTATTCGGTTACTACTTAACTAAAATAAAATATTTAAATAATTTGACGAGTAATTTTTAATTTAGGTAGGAAAACAAGAATAATACTCACTTTAAAATAATTTTCATGAGAATACAAAACATATAGAAACATTACAAAAAGTAGCTTTTTAATGATTGGAATCATACGTTTTCTATTCTAACTAACAATAACAAAATGGACCAAGAGAAAGATGAGAAAAGCTTAATTTTATGGAATAGGGCATAAATAAATGAATAAAAATTAAAATAAATTGCTCAGAATATAGAGGAAATCCGTCAGGGAGTCACCACCTCTACAATGAGTTAAAAAATGCATGGTTTCATTTTGTAGCAAACGATATTACGCAAGACACACACGCAATATATATATATATATATGTGTGTGTGTGTGTGTGTGTGTGTGTGTGTGTGTGTGTGTGTGTGTGTGTGTGTGTGTGTGTGTGTGTGTTGAAATTAATAATAATTAATAAAAAATGAATTGCGACATTTTAATACTCTTAATTATTATTGATCCTGTATATCACTGTTTGCCCCCGAGTACAAAGGATTAAATTTGCCATTCACAATCTGGTGGGCATTTTTTGAATATTATATATATATTATTACTATTATTATTATTATTATTTGATACCTGAAGCGCATCATCTGAAACATGTAGATATCAATATTGGTGGCCCGTTGTTTTTGCTGCCATAGGCTGATTATAGCGGAAGTTCAATTATAAGCGTGCTGTGTGTAGGAAGGATTTTCAGTAAAATAAAATTTTTTGAAAGTAATAAATTAGTTGTTGTTTTTGTTAGGAACGAATAAGATTATGTAAACATAAGATTAAAAACAGAAAAATAGGGAAATTAATTTATTATTAACTGCGTAAAATGTAAGCTGATCACAGAAAATATTTTACTTTTAAAAGCAGCGCGAAAGCAGCAGCACGTTGTGTTCGAGACTACTTTTTTCGCATAATAAAGGATTTTATTTTAACCCGTTAGCGCCCAGTGTCCTCATTTGAGGACAGCTAATAAAATGAGACGTATATTTTTTTGGTTTCTTGGAATGATTTATGCTTTTTAGTGACAGTTTATAGCGCCATTCTAAATTATCCCTGAAAGTTTTATTTGTCTACTATTAATTATTATTTCATAATTTGGATAGTCATTTTATGATTTTTCCTTCGTCGCACATGTATTTGCTTTTTACGCAAGTATACTAACTTAAATCAAGTTGAATAATAATATATATTATAATACTTTACTTTCGAGATCTTTGTCAACATATAATAGGAAATTAATCTTTTATCTCAAAGTTTTTCTATCTCGAAGTTTTCTCGCTAGAACACGTCAATAAATAAGGATAGGCTTTAAATTTAAAACTATCAGAAGAATTGTTTAAGTTCATATATTTTACTGTCAGTTGTCTATATTAATTTAGAAGTGAAATAATCAGCTAATTAATTTTTCAAAATTAATTCGGACGTTAACGGGTTAATTATGTCGATTTTATGGCATACGCTTGCAATTTTTATGTTATTATTAAGTTAGGGAATAATTTTCTAGTAAATAATAGTTTTGTCAGAAAATGAGTGATATTTATGATTTAAAATATTTTTTTAGGGAAGAAAAAAAATGTTTTGCATTTTATTTTTCTGATCTAAAATTTTATTTATTTTTTTTTTTTTTTTTGTGCATGCAACTAAAAGATGGATGATGGATTGACTATAATCATTTATTCTTAGATGGATGAAAATTTTAAATAAACATTTTTCTGCTCTATAGCATCCCATGGTGCGTTTATTATTTTGTAACTGGGATATTTTTTTTTTATTTTATTCAATACACTTCTCTGTTTAAAACTATCGCATTTAAATGTTCTTCTGAAAGATGCTTTAATTTTGCCAAAATTCAAATATCTATGCATAATTTCTAGATAATGAATACTTGAATACCTAAAATACAATGTGGGATCGGAAAGAAAGCGGTGGGCCGCCAGATGGCGCTTTATTTAGAATAAATGAAACACCGCCTCCAGCTAGTATTCGTTGCACGGGCTCTTCTTCCGTGATTCGTTGGAAGAGATTAAGATATGTATAAGTTGCTTCCCATGACCTGTATGAGAGGTTGTTTACAACATTTTGATCGCACCCTCAAGTGGTTGCATTGAAAAAAAAAAAAAAAAAAAAAAAAAAAAAAAAGAAGAAGAAGAAGAAGAATTTATTAAGTTTGGATTATTTCATGGGCGGAGCTACGTTCATATTTTGGCAGCTTACTTAATACGCGTAACACGCATGTTTTTGTATCTTTCATGTTTTTTTCCTGGATATTTTAAACTCCTCGCAATATTTCGTTGAATATCATCATCTATGCATATATAACCAAATTAAAAAAAAAAAAAAAAAAAAAAAAGTCACCAAAAATTTATAAAAATATCCGACTTTTGCTGTGGAGACTGTGAAATATGAAAATCAAAATTAAAATACAGTGAATAAAGGGACATTCTGACAATTGGAAGCGATCGAACGGACGAGTTCGTTAAAGCTGTAATAACTTCCGATCTTGGCTTAGTTTTAAGAAAATTCCCAAAACATTTATAAAGAAATATTACACGAAATCGAAATTAAAAGTTGGCCCTTTGGTAAGAGCAGTGGTCCTTTACTACTAAAGGTAAGGTCATAAACAAGTTTTCTCTTCAACCGAGAAAAGACTTAATCGAAAAAAAAAACGCACTTGGATATTCTCCTCTACACCTTCTACAACCGCCATTTTTATTGTTTAAAAAGCACATTTTCGAACAGCTTTTATTATGTTGTCCTCCACATGCACTTTAGCATTGAGTCCAGTGTTAAAAATAAAATGCAATTGTGAGAAAATTGTAATTTTAGAAATTATTTCGAAAATGGTAAGGATAAGGCAGTTAACGATGCCACAAAAAGTATTAATTGTTGAATGAAAATAAAAAAAAATATTTTAATACGTGAGAGGGCAAAATAATTAAATGTTAACGAAATATTGGTAAAATGGTTTTTAGCAAGATATAAAATTTTTTTGGTAGTTTAAACTGGAAATTTGGCTTTAGGCGGCCCTGTTGCTTATGCAAGCGAGATGACAGTAAGTTAAAAATCCATTGCTTATAACATCGGTTTGCATTGCATTTAGAACATAAATGAGATTCAGAGAAAGTGTTTAGCAGCATAATTTCTTTAACTACAGGGCAGCAACTATTAAACAAAGCAGGCTTAAATGACATAAAATTAAAAAAAAATCCATTCTTAGTGAAGATATTTAGGAAAGCAAGAACTCAGATGGCTAAAAAAAATTAAAAAATGGTTAGTTAATTATTGGGCTCAACTGGTTCTCTCTGATGAGTCAAGTTTAACTTATTTTGAGCTAAATAAAACAAGCAGATCTGACAACGAAAATATGACCGACTTAATGAAAATCGCACTTTCAAAACAGTGACACATTCTCCGTACATTATGGTACGGAGGTAAGTAACTTTTCAAACAGTCGGGCAAATTTTTATGCTCAAGGGATCAATTAACTCGAAATAAAACACAGTCTTTATAAAACTGGTGCCTGACCGGCTATTTTTGAGGTATTTTGGACATTTCCGCAAACAGCATTTCAAGATGATAATGCACCTTACTAAGCGGCGTCTGTGGTAAGTTTACACACTTCAAATTGTCAAAATTTCCTATCCATTCCCAATAGAACCTATAATTCTGTAAGTAATCATATCTTTTTTCTTTTTTTTTTACTTTAAGTTAAATCCCACAAAAAATATAGTAGAATTTCTTCTTTACCAGATATGGAAATAGTCCTAATCGCGATCAGCTCGAAAATGTTTCGTCAATAAAAAGATGAGGGAGACGGGGCAGAATTCGAAATTTGCAGCCCACAACTCTGCCAGAACTAAAAAAAAAATATTTGTGATATTTGGCACATTGACATTTCTGAGATTTCTATTACAACACTGTATAATACTATGCCAATTTGCATTAAAGCAGTAATTCCATATAAAGGTGGAATCAACCCAATACAGAATACATATTTTTAATAAAAAATTCCTTAGATCTAACAAATAAATAGTTTTATTTTACATATTAAAAAAATATAACTTGTTTATTTCACATAATAAATCATAATAGAATACAAAGTGTATGGTTATTATATTAAGTTCAAAAAAAAAGTTTTATGCAGATTCTTATAAAGTACTTCGCAGAGTGCAATAAAGACAATTATAATATCGAAAATGTACATAGGTATCATTTCAACCCTTTGGTATTATGCAAACAAGACAGTTTTATTTGTTTCAACCCTTAATTTTGAAGTTATTACAAATAAAAAAGGTATGTCATTTTTTCTGCAGTGTGGCTTTTCTTTTTTTTTTTTTTTTTTTTTTGTCGCTTAGTGTACTTGTGTTCACAATGTCTTTCGCAAATTCAATATGTTAAACATATGATTTATTGCTGTCCACTCTTGGACTCGCACAGTTTTGAGTTTTGCAAGTTGATCATGACAAATGTTAATTCTGGCCAATTAACTTTGAGGCTATTTTTCTTCTTTGAAGTGTTTTGTTAATATATTTTTATAGTTAAACATCTGACTTCTCTCATTTTTATTCCTGTTTGAGCATTTAACTTTTTTTTTTTTTTTTTTTTTTCATTTTTGTACCAACGTTTCTCATACTGGCAATTTTGTATGTTTATTCCTGTAATTTACAACATGTGTATATCTTCCTTACATGCAGTGTATTTTTTGTTTCCATGGAGCATGTTGAAATAAAGATAATAAGGAAAACACTCATGTCTGGATCACAGTAAATCTGCATGCTGCACCTTTGAGATGTCACACACTAAAGTTTTTCATGAAAATGTGTGCGGGAATTATCCACTACCACCTGATTGGTCCATATCTTTAACAATACTGCCAAAATGGGAACAAGTTCTTATCTTCAGTAGATGCAGCCTCATGTACGACAAACTGTATGAGCAATTTTCAAGGAAGTATATGGTTCCAGCAGGAAGAAACAATCGAAATTTTTGCAGGAATGTGTGAAGCTGCATGGATACTGCCTTTCCAGAGGTATTTGCTCTGATGAATCAGTTGCTTGGCCACCCAGCTCTCCTGATCTCCCCTAATTGATATTTTTGCTTTGGGAACAGGACAGCTGAAAATATCGTTTAAAAGACGTATGTCAAGTTATTAGATGACCTTTTCGCCCGAATTAGCGTCGCAGCTGTAGATGGTTGTGAAACCTCTGGAATCTTCCAATGAATGCACGGCTCATTATATGAATAATACGAAACCTGTGTTACAGGTGGTTGGTGGACATTCACTCATTGATGGTTTGTGTTAACGTTTTCAGTTATAAATCTGTACTGATAAGTATAAAGAATTTAAGTCCAAAAATGTCGATTTTGATTTAAGTACATAGTCAGACTCAGAAAAAAATTCTCAATTGATTGGTATAAAGGTTTTAAGTCTATGTCATTTAGTCTTTGAGAAAATCCATTGGTAAAAAAAGGTTCAAGTCAGAAATTTACCATTCATGTATGGTACAAAATATTTAATTCAATTTTTTCCCGTTATTAAATGAAGATTGAAAATCACTGAATGGCATAAAGGGTATAAGTCAACGAAATACCTTTTTCCTAAACGATTCTTCTGATTTGTTAATCGTTAGTTTAACTTTATTTTTTGTTTCCTTTAAAATCAAGAATATGGACTTAAATCCTTTATACTTATCAGTACAGAAATATTCTTTATTATACGTACTCACTGTGCTCTCCATTTTCACTAAGCATGTGTTTTCTTGAGTTGCCGCTTGCTTTTGGATTACACATTATACGATGAAGGTATTTATATATTTTATTTTATTTTTCTTTCTTTCGGTGAGCCCTTTATATTGAGGCCATCAATTTTGTTACACCGTGTGTGTAACAAAAAATGTAAAAGAAACTAATGTAAAAATAAAATAAAATAAAATAAATAAAGACAAACTTTATTTTTTCGAAGTGCCACGAGAGGAGAAATTGCTCAAGTTATAGGAGATAAATAAAGTATATCGTATACATGTGAAAAATTTACAACTCTTTAAATTACGAAAAATTAGAAAAACTTTAGACTTAAAATTTAACTTTCTTTTGTTTATTGGGCTATTTCATAAAAAAAAAAAAAACCTCTTGAAGATAAGTAATTTTTTTCTTTAAACGCACAATACAGTAATATTTGGTCCAGAATGATAGAGAACGGAATGTAAAAAAATACAAATTTTAGTCGAGAATGCTATTAATAACATATATAATATATTTATGTGTGTGATGCCTTTTCAATTCATATTTAACTATAATAAATAGTATTGGAAGACGTTTAGTTCAGAGGATTTAATTAATGTCATTCTTTTCTGAAAACATGTCCCTGAATTCGAATCTCGGTTTAGGCATGAATTTTTGTAGTTGTTAGGAATCCCCTTAATTCCGTAGGTAAGCCTTAATGTGCAAAAATTATCGTAGAGTGACATTCCAAAACACAAATGCTTTTTAAAAAACAATTATATTTAGCAGTTCAGTCTAAATAACAATGCGTAACGTTTAAAAGGTACAAGACAACTTCTTAAATCAGAATTGTATTAACAAATGTACATTTGTTATTCATATATATTTTCAATACAATATATATATTCATATACATATAAATATATTCAATCACACATTGAAACATTAGACCTCAAACAATAAAAAGTAAAATGTTTCCATTACTAATATATATAGAGAATGACATCTGTTACTATGTGCAGAGTAAATTGATTTTTTTTTTTTTTTTCGCTTTTAAATTGATGTTTAACCACGGTTACTTCATAGTAAAATGTATTTAGTACCATTCAGTTCAGATGATTTAACGGCACACTAAGCAAGAGATTAAAAGCCACCCCCCTTTCCCCCCAGACGTCGAGGCTTAATCTTCATGCAATCATACCACTTATACGCAACAACCGTGATCTACCCTCTCCCATATGTTATATCATAAGGGATCTGCTACCGTGCCCCATCCAAATATCTGCCTTGTTTCACAAGCGAGTGGGTGGTGATACCTCAGGGCATAGGTCTGCTGTCACCAGCTACCCAGTGCCTTGAAGGTAGACACATTGCAACTATATTATCTATTGAAAGAGTTCTATCAATACCTAAATCTTTTATTGGAGGCTCGGGGCATATGCACTGTCGCACGATTTGTTGATGCAAGTGATGACTAAACTTTAACCTTCTTCATATTTTTTTTATTTTTTTCGTAGCAAGAACGATTGCGGGGAAGGATGCGAAAAATATTTTAAATGAGAACGGCAGATATATTAAATTTTCAATACACTTCAATCATCAAATGCAATAATTCCTAGTTTTGGAGTGTCGCTTTTTATATTGATTTTTCAAAACTATTTTTGAAGGGGGACGCGGATAAATTATATTTAAAATCGTGATAAGCGTATTGCCGATTTTTTAGACGATGTTTATGCAAATATTATTTTTCTTTAAAAATGTAGAGCAATCTGTTACGAAGTATACTTTTACTTATAAGAACAATGTATTTCTTTAAAATTTTAGAATAACGAACTCATATAAAGTATTTTCTTTGTGAAAAAAGAAATTTTGTTGGATTGCTTTTGAAGTAATAATCACATTTTTGTTAAATTCAATCTTCAGTTCTGTTATTCCATTACCAATTTAATCTCAAGTCATCTTTTGATGACACTTTTTACTTTATGTACAATTATATATATGTTTCTGTATATTTATGAATAATCATGTTAGTAATATAGCTATAAAATTATATCTTTGGGATAAAGTGCCATCTGCATTAAATTGCAATCAGAATAATATTCATTTTTGATTGCAGATAATAATGTTAGAAAAATAATTGCTATAAAAAAAAAAAAAAAAAGAAAGAAAGAAAGAAAAGAGAGAAAAAAAAAAAAAAAGACTTTTTAAAACTAGAGGCTTTATTTTATTAGTTTTAGGCTTTACTTTGTTAGGCTTTATTTGGTTAAATTTCTTTATGACGAAAATGTGCCTAGAATTACAAGCTGTTTGGTGTTATTAGTTGTGTGTGATATAAATATATTTGCTGTAATTATTAACTTTATATATACGATATATTACTTTGCTTTTTAACAATAAGATGATGACTGGTGAAATTTAACTCTTTCCATCCTTACAACTAGAATATAATTCTAATTAAACAGATCCCAAAGAAAACTGTATTGATTAGGTATTGAGATATTGGGTGCTTTTGTAAACACCAATATCACTGATATTTCGTTTTCTTAAAATGTTTTTTTAAACATTCGGGTTTATTTTAATACATAGAAGTTGAATTTTTGGCAAGTTGCTAAGTGTTCCCAATAATCAAATGTAAAAAAAAAAAAAAAAAAAAAGAAAGAAAGAAAGAAAGAAAGTTTTAAAAATGATGGCATTGCATGTACACAACAAACACATTCCCTTCTATAATAGTTCTTTATATTCTTTGTTAGAGATTTTGTAAGTTCTTTATTTCTTGTCTCGAAAAGAACGTATAAACTTAACAAAAATGTAATGTTTTCTAAAAAAAGAATTTGACAAAAAAATTCAGATTTTCGATTAAAAGTTCATGTTAAAAGTTATAGAAACATATAATGACAAAAAAGTCTATAGAATGTGTGAGAATGGTTTGTAGGTATCATAGTCAACTCTCTCATCTCTCCCTATCTCTCAATAATTGATTCTAAAAATAAAAAAAATTCTGCCTGTGATATAAAAACATTTTATAAAATGTTCACTTGCAAATCAGACGTTTATGCGAATAAAGGTAAGGATTCTTGTTAAATTTATATTTTTTTAATTAAGAGTTATTTTTTTATGTTAAGTGTGTAGTTTGTTAAACAAATGCTCTACTCTTACATTAATTTAGGTTCAACTCATTGCTTTAACCCTTTGCGGCACAAGACAATTCGGATCATTTAAATTATACTGCCACCGGAATTCACGAACTAAATTAAACTAAAAGAAATTTTAAATTTTGCGGTTGAAAAAACCGGACTTTTCTGATATGTTATAAACGTAAATTTTTGCTAAAAAAAATCCGGGATGAATTTTTGCAGCTGGATTTTAAATTTTGCTTCCTCGCAGCGAGGACGGCGCGCGTTAAGGGGTTAACTCTGCTTGGGGATGATGAACATCCCGAATTCGGGTGTAATGTGTTCAAAAGATGTACTTTAAAAAAATAATGTTTTGAGAAAAAAAAAAAAAAAAGATACATTACATAAATTCTTATTCTGAATAGCAGTATTTTTTTCATAATTTAATAAAATTAAATATGTAAAATAAAAAATAAAACATGAAAGCCTGTAATTAACTGAAGTATCTTGAACTGAAATAAGGTCAGTGTGCTCTAAATGCGATAACCATTAAATGTGACAATGTTACTTTACTGAAAATTTGAATGCAAAAATCGTATACATATGCATCATAATGAAACACCCACATTTCAAGAATGGCCTGCGAAACATTTCACTGAATTTTAAAGGTTTCCTCTAGAAGAATTTTCTCTTGCTATGCACATTAGTCATTATACTTCTCCCTCGACCATTTCCTAAATGCGATGAAAGGTCTTCAAATAGTGATTGTAATTTTGTCCTTTTACCCTTCAAAGTCAAATTACAACTATTACGTCATATCCTTAAATGTCCTTTACATCTATCGGAAGCAAATTAAAGAAAAACTGCACATTTTCAATTAGAGTTGTTTAAAAATATTTATCGTCTGTTTACTACATACATCTATTTGCGACAAATTGGATCTCTTAAATGCGGAGAGGCATTCAACTGATATGTAAATGTAAGTTTATGCAATTTTTTCGTTTTTAAGTTGGATTTAAGTTTCTTTATTAATTACTAGCAGGCTACGCCCACTTCGCTGGTCACTATATTTAAATGATTTTTTCAAAAGAATTGAACCACTGTTTATTTTTTTATATCACATTATAAATAAAAACTAAAACTAACTAAATAAATAAAAATAACCTACATTGAAATAGACCTAAACCTTGCTTCGTTTACCTGCTGCCTACGGCAGGTCTTTTTCCACCCTCACTGCATTGGGTCCAGGTTACCACTGCCTGTAGAAGGGTCTATTCCGGGTACTTCAATTTGGGTATTTATCGGCGAAAGATAGATTTGTTATTATTTAGGAACTACGATTTAAAAGATGACTGTATCTCAACATCTATTAAATATTTTAGTTTCATTATTCAGTAGCAAAGTTTCATTATTTGCATGAAAATTTATTTCTTTTCTTGTCGAAAACAAGGAACTGGAAAATTGTTTTGGCAACAATTAAATTTAAAACTAATATTTAAAACTAATATTTAATTAATTACTAATTTTAAATTTTCAAGCTATTATAAGGAAATTATTTTCATATTTTAATTAATTAAAAGAAAAAAATAAATAAAAAAATTAACAAGTACAAAATTATGCTTTTAAAAAATTAAAGAACATGCTTTTATTGAAATGTGAACCAAAAAGCACAAAATATCTATCTTTATAGTATAAAATGCAGGGTAAGAGAAAATCAAGTGAGTGATACATCATAATATTTACATACTTTTAAATCTTTAATAAATAAATAATTTAGAATTAAACAAAAACCATTTTTAAAAAATCTCCCCTGACTGGTCTCGAACGTTAGACCTTTAGGTTCTTAGCCCGGAGCTTTACCTCACAGCCACAGCGTTCACGTAGGGAAAGTCTTTTTTTACAATACAGATTTTTTGTTTGCTCCGAGAGCGGTTACAAACATACATAGAAACATACCTGCAGGTGAAGCTAATAAAAGCGTGTTAATAAAAAGAATCTCGAATGTTGTCCTCGAATGCTTTTTAAAATATTTTGATTAGTTAAAATTTCATCTCTTGCAAAAGTGAAACATGTATATTTTTCTTTAAAATTTACTTATTGATGACACGTTGAAATCTTAGGATACTGTGTTGACAATGAAATATTTTCTTTTACAATTGACATCTTATCTATTAATTATCTGCGAAAAAGGTAACGCATCCGCCACCGAGTATCGAACCCACGACCATCGCATTAGCAACTTGACGCTTTAAACGACTGAGCCATTGATCAACATAAAACATATATCACATTTACTTTCAAATGGAAGCGCTTTGTTTTTTAACGTGAGACGGAAATACTATAGCAAAATTCAATTTCAATAATAATAATAAATAAATAAATAAATAAATAAAAACTTCTAATTAAAAGAAAACTAATCAAAAATTCGAAAATCGGGTTTCGAGGTGCATCAGGAAAGGTCATTACGAACCTCCATGAAAATTTGTGCAGCTCTGCGATCAGCCGTTTTCCTAAAATGCTCCGGACATACATACACAACGACACACACACACACAAGCATCTTATTTTATTATATGTATAGATAAGTTGAGCATGTGTATGGTTAGAGATAGAAATTGTGAATAACTGAATTTCATTGAATTAATAGCAGCGTACAAAATAGAAATTTCCGTACATTTACATTAATCGGTTACAGCTGGGTTATTGTTTAATAGGGTGGAATTAGCGATATTCATTCCTTAAATAATAAAAAAAAATTGTTGTGCCTGGATTTCAAATATTGAGAAGGGGAATAACAATAGAAAATATTCAGGGACTGTAATTATGTAATAATGTGCATGCGCACATAGCAAAATATCATTATTGTTATTTTAATAACAGCTTTATAACGCTGATTAAATATTTATGTTATTTCTGTATATAGACTAATAAAAACTTCGAGTGAAATTTTTTTCAATTGAGGTATAAGATGGTAATTAACTAAATATATTTATGTTTTTAATGATTAAAACAAAAATGATTAATTTTGATTTGAACTGAATTCAAAAAATGATATTTTAAAACGTTTTTTCAGGAGATAATCAAGTGCCGAAATAGTTTTTTATCCCCCTTCTTATTGTGTATTAGTGTGTGTGTAAGGGGGGGGGGAGGATGGTTACCCGAGTTTTTACCAGCATTTACGATTGTAAAAGGATAATGGCAGAGTTTACCTACGCAAATAATAAAGAAACGTAATTATTTAACATAAGCATTGAAATTGTAATTAAAATAAATTATGAATTATTACAGTATTATTTTAAGTAGAGATTATGTGTATGATTTATTTTCTTTGAATTAAATTGGCAGTCTTACATATAGCTTCTTTTGTTTATACTGGAGGGACAAAAAATATGTGCCACATCAAAATATACAAAACCGTATTTTATAATACATAACCTGGAAATAACATCACCGGAAAATTTTTCTCCAGATATTTAGTCTTTTCTTTACTTTTAATACTTCGATGATAGTTCAGGAAAAATAAAAAATTAACAACTTGAATCAACTTTTTGTTTTGAAGCATTAATGTGTGCTTTCTGTTATACTATTAGTTTTCATAAAAAATTTAAAAAAATTTTAAAAGGTTTTGAATATTAGAAATTTTCAACTGCTGCAAAAGTGAAATATCTATATTTCTCTCTAAAATTTTCTTAGTATTGAAACTTTAATTTTTTCTATAGCACGTCTTTGCAAGAATAAATTTTTATTTTATTCTATTTTAGGGCTAAATAATAAAAAGCTTCTACTGTTAATAAGTAAATAAATAATTTTTTTATGCCTTTTAGTTACAAATAAAACATATCATTTTTGTAACTGAAAACTTTTGTTAAACTAGAAAAGTCTTAGAAATTTCTAGAAAACTTGAAATTACTAGAAAAGTAATCGAACTTTTTTCAAAATTACCTTCTTGCTTAATACTTTCAGTTTTATTTCTTTATTATTATTATGTGCTCATCCATTTTATTATGTACATGTGTTACTTTTTTCTTTAACCCGTTTATATTACTTTGGCATATATAAAACCTTTTTCATTAACACAGAGTTACACACACATTGTTAGTAAAAAGGTTGCACAGAGAGATACGTACGTACTGTTAGTAAAAATGTTACACTCACAGTTACACTTACGCTGTTAGTTAAAAGATTATACACAGTATTACACACACTGTTAGTCACACGCAGAGTTACACACACACTGTTAGTAAAAAGGTATGGTTACACACGGAATTACATACGCTGTTAGTAAAAAGGCAGAATTATACTCAGAATTACATACACACTGCTAGTTACCAAGCATTGTTAGTAAAAATACAGAGTCACACACAAAATTAATAAAACGCACATACAGAGTTACACACAGAGTTAATAAAAAATGCACACAGAGTTACACATACTGTTAGTAAAAAGGCAGATTTACACACACGCTGTTCCAAAAGCAGATTTACACACACACTGTTAAAAAAAGCAAAATTACATACAGAGTTACACACACACAGTTCTAAAAGGCAGAATTACACAGAGTTACACTCAGAGTTACACAACACGTTATCTTTCAATAATTATGTGGTATAAACTATTTTATAAACTGATAAAAACTAACATTAAAGTAACTTCATGCATTAAATGCATTATCGCATTTAGGGAGTCTGAACATCGCATTTAGGCTTTAGTACTTTAAATGCAACAAAAATCACCTAAATGCGACGATGGCATATTTTTTCTTGGATCACAAATAATAATTCAATTTCTTGAAAAGAAATGACATAAAACACAAGTTTAAAACTAAGAGTTTTCAACAATTTTTTCTTATTTATTTACTAAAACATTTTAAATTTCCGAAATGCAGTAAACATACAAAAAATCACGTCGTAATTAGGCATAACGACCTTATTCGAACTGTGCCTGACAAGCACTTCAAGCCCAACGGAAGGCGAGATAAATAAACTGTATTTCTAATCATTTTTCTTACAAACGGAAAATTCAATTATTTTAAATTTGTCATTTAATGTAATTTTGGATTGGTATATTTAAAATTATTTCAGCCCTATTTTTCTTTCTCTATATATTAAAAAAGAAGTTACTGTCACTGGCGTCAAATATTTTTGTCTGCGACAACATCTTCTCGCGGAGGGCAGGATCCTTTGCGTCATGAGAGGTATGAATGGGTTCCGAATGCACCAAGGTGGACATTTCAGCTGCTTAGAAATTTTTATCATTTTAATTAAAGAAGTTATTAACTAAAAACGACGGGTTTATGAAGATACTCTATTCGCCACCTTGAAAAAAGTTTCTCTTATGACGTTATTCTTCTGTCATGAAGTCATTTTACACGGGAAAATTAAAATATGATCCATGGTTGTAGGTAGGTAGGTTGGGTTTAACTTCGCACCAGTACTGAGCTATAGGTAATTGGTGACGGTCTGGGACGCACCTCTAGGGATGTTCAGAGACATGCCATCACAATTTTGATCTACCACGGAGGGGATGATTCCCCCGCTTTGGAGATCCCCAAAAACCCCAGAGGTATAATTTTGATGAGAACGGGGAGGACCTACCGTGCACGACAGATTAAATATGCACCAGCCACCATTAGAGCACACGACGGTCTTTGTCCGGATGAAGTTTAGAACTTGCAATCTTTCAATTATCAGCTCAGCGTTTTACCTACTAGGGTATCGCTGCCCGGATCCATGTTCGTAAAAAAAATAAATAAATAAATAAATAAATAATAAATGTCAATGTTGCTACTAGTAACTTTTTTTCTCTGCTTTTAGAAAATTAATTTTCTTTATGTTTTTTATAATTTTCTTTTTTTTTAATAAGTTCTTTTTTTTTTTTTTTTTTTGAATATTGAAATAATGTCGTGTCTGTATGATCGACAGCGTTTCTGTTTGTTTTTAAAGTGCATTTATCCTTTTTTCCCCCTCTATCTTATATATATTTAAAAAAGTTATTGTCGTTGGCATCAATTTTTGTGTGTGTGTGCTACAGCACCTTCTCTCGGAGGGCAGGGTCCTTTACGTCATGAGAGGTATCAATGTGTTCCGAATACTCCAAGGACGAAATTCAAAGCTACTTAGAAACGTCTATCATTTTAATTAACGAAGTTAAAAACTAAAAACGACGGGTTTATAAAGGTAATTTATTTGCCAACCTAAAAAATTTCTCTTATGACGTTATTCTTCTGTCATGAAGTCATTTTGCATGAGAAAATGAAATGTGATCCATCGTTGTACGTAGGTTGGGTTTGATGTCGCACCAGTACTGTGCTATGGGCACGCACCGCTAGTGATGGTCTGGAAGCATGCCATCACAATTTTGATCCACCACGGATGGGATGGCTCCTCCCCTCCTTCGGTGACCCTCAGAGGTACAATTTTGATGGGAACATGGAGGACATTGCGGCCACGACGGATTTTACGTGGACCAGCCACCATCAGTGTATACGACGGTCTTTAGCTGGCTCGAGTATCGAACCCGCAATCTTCCAATTACGAGCTCGGTGATCTACGGACAGGGATACCGCGGCCTGGATCCATGGTTTTAAAAATGAAATAAAAAGGGTCATATACTAAAGTTGTAACGCAAAATGGTCTAGATGTTATAAATTTCTTGCAATTAATATATATATATATATATATATATATATATATATACATATGTATATTTAATAAATAAGTAAAATAAAATAAATAAACTGGTTTTTAGCATAATTTTCATAAAAATAATTAAAAATAAATAATGTAGTATTAAATAGTAAATATTACAATTTGTCGCTAAATATGGGGATTTTTATAATATTTTTCTGTTTTTGTCTTGTGTTATGCACTATCAATATTCCTATTCATTGAAAGGAAAAGCAGCAAATAGGCGGGCAGAGCTCTGTATGGGTTAATAAGTAAAATAAGTCAGGGGAGGCGAAGCCTCCCTCGGAGGTTGGTGAGCTGAGCGAGCAGGGGGCAGAGCCTCCTAGTTATCTTCAAAACATTATATAAAAAATCAAATAAAAATAGAAACAATCTTGCAGTAAAAATTCATGATGGCAAAAAAAATACCGGAAATTAAATAAGTAATACGAAATATATTAACATATATTTGTTAATAATATATTAATAGATACTTGAACAATGAATAGTAAAATCTTGAAAAAATAAATAAATAAATAAATAAAATAAAAAAATAAAATTAATAAGGTGATGGTGGGGTGTATGGGTTGAAGCTAGGCATGGATAGAGTACCTTTTGTGGTGGGTCTTTCTCAGCTCGTATTTATGTGAGATTCAGAACGACCATGAAAAATTCAGAACGACTGAGTTGAAGAGCGCGACATGAGATCAAACACGTCATTTCCCATCCACCAGCTTCGAGAATAGTACAAACTCTCGACTAGTGGTGGAGCAAAAATCTTTAAGTTATTTTTCATTGATTTAAAATTAATAAAATTACTGCTTCCTTGCATCACTTTCTCCTAAATTCAATAAAATTTTATGCACTTTCTGCTCCACTTGAAGAAAGAAACTCTTGCTTTAGAAACTACTTTGTAAACTGTAATATCGGAGTTATTGTAGTTTTTTTTTTTTTTTTTTTTTCCTTACTTTAAACTATTTCTTTTTTGACTAAAAATAATTTTTCTTTTTTAAACTGATTTTTACATGATGATCAATTTAATAAATAATAGAAATTTTATTATATATATATATATATATATATATATATATATATTCAAATCCAGAATTATTAAAAGAAACTCGATCTTAATGTATATTACTAAATTTGTAAATCATCTAATATAAGCTTTTAGTTCCTTGTCTTGATCCCGGACTCCCCGAAATCTGTGATCATTGCGGATTATCTAAGCAATAGAAAAAGCTGTTCCACTCCCACGCTATAAAGCAGCCGATGCAGGGGAATCGTGATTAGAGATTATTGAAAAGGGGGTAGGGTACTTAAGCCCACTTGTTGCCTATCCTGTTGGACTAAGTAGAACTGTTAAGTGTACATCTGCATTACAATGCAGCCAATGGGCCATGTAGTTTGCAGCGGAACTGAGGAGGCTGATACATGAATCTGCACTTCATGAAAATATGCGGAAAGCGAGGCTATTGGTGTTGAAAATAAATGCATAGATGCATCTCGACACGTGAATAGAGGCTAATAAAGATTCTATTCAGTATACTGTTTGCCAAAACAGAATATAGAGGACATCCTTTCCTTTAACATGCTGCTCGTGAATACATTATTTTATGGGTTACTTTAGTACAAAGAAAGATAATGTAAGGACATATTTCATACATATTTCATTCAATAAATATTTTTAGTAAAGTTTCGTGTATAAACTTTGAGAATGAAAAGCCTGGAAATATTCAAGATGTACACTCTGATAAAAGTTAGAAAGTAATTGTTAAGTCTAGTTTATTTTTTTTTCTTTGTTTTTTAGGTATATGATAATGTTTTTATCAAAATATTTGCATTGTACCATTCATTTTATACATAGGTCTTTTTCTATATTCTTATTTCAATTAGAGAATAGATAAATTAAGGACTAAATGAATATAAAATGAAATAAACAAAAGAAGACAAAGGGTAAATAATATATATATATAATACTTATTTGCCACTCGAATTTTATCAAGGTAATTAATTCATTTATCAATGCTTGATATTCTTGCTCATATATTTTATACCAATTCTTTATTTATTTTTAGATATTAAGCTATAAATGACATATATTAAAATAAATTTTATATATTTTTTATTGTTAACTATTTTATTTCAAAATCTGTTTTAATATCGCATATTTTTTATAGTTTAAATTTTATTTCGTTTAATTAAAACAAACATGAATAAATTGTCCAGTGTCAGAAACCTTTGAAAATTTCTTCAGAATTTAACTTTTATTCGCACTAATTAAAATGCAAAAAAGAGTTAAATTATTAAAGAGTTGTATTAGAATTATGTAATATAAACAACTTGTATTGTTCAATATTTCTTCGCACAAATCTACTGCATTAAATTACACCATAGAAGACGTCATATGTAAAATATTTATTAAATATTTATGTTCATTTTTTAGAACAGAATAAAGACCTAGCGTCATATAATGCAAAGACAAGGCAAGAAGAAATGATAACTGTTTTGAATTATAAAATACGCACCAAACTATATTCAAAATATTTGAAGCGTAAGTATGTGCACTGCAAAAAATTACGCTACAATTTACGGCAGAATATGCTGGCACCCACTTTTCCAGCACATCCTGTTGTTAAAGTAATTCACAGGAGAATCATCTGTAAACGAAAATCTTTTTACCGATGATTGTACTGTAAATTACTTTAACACCAGAATGTGCTGGCGCCCATTTTTGCCAACATACTCTGCTATAATGCTATACGTTATTTTTTACAGTGTGTATGATTTAAATTTAGCATGAATTAATTATTCATGAATATAGAAATATTAATTCTCTTGATTTTTTTTTCTTTCTATAAGTAATAAAAATCTCATTTAATGTTTCCAGTGTTAATATATATCATGGACCTTCATAATATTTTAACCCAAATCGTTAATATTTATCTTTTTGTAGTTAATAAACAAGATATTTTGATTATCAAATTTAAAGTTCCTGGTTTGTAAATTTAAGTTTGTTTAGATTATGTCATTATTTATACTTTTAAATGGTTTCAGATCTTCTTTCGCAATGCACTTTAAATAAAATAAATAAATAAATGAGCGTTTCACGCACAAATCCGCCATTTAGGAGAATTTGAATAAGAATTCTAAGTGTTTTAATATCAAGTATGTTAGATGAATATAAAACGAATAATATACAAATAATAATAATAATAATACAAATAACAAATAATAATAATAATAACCTTCGACAAATAATAATAATAATAATAATAATAATAATAATAATAATAAACACCTTTTCTGTAGTCTGTTAAAAAGAAATTTATATTTATACAGTTGACAACTCGTATAAAAATAAAGCTGATGTTAAAATTTAAATACGAGTCAAAGAATCTAAATACATGATGTATTAATAATAATAATAATAATTCTTTAGGAATAACAAGACGTACACTTGAACAACAGGAGCAAGATATGCACTAATGTCGTATTGATATGTATAAATATATATTTCATGGTTTCTTTCTATTGAAATTCGTGATTTCTAAACTTAATCTCGTCACTTACAATTACAAATTAATTACATAATTTTAAGAACTTATAGCAGTATTTTTATTTCATGGTACATTTTATTTCTGCTCAAAATCTTACAGATTTTGAAAAGAATCATTAAAGCATTGGTGCAGTAACCACCAGATCAATAATAGAAATTCGTCTGTATACGTTGTAAGGTATCTGATCATCTGGTGTCGAGATGCGAAGGTAACGGTCGCCAGATGAATGAATTTAGTATTGGAGGTGGTCGCAAGTGGGGGTGTCGAGTTAGAATGTTGGGTTGAGAAAGTGAATGGTCACTAACTTGATCCAGCATCATTTGGCGGAGATATCGGGTTGGACTTAGACATGTCGAGTAGAGGTACATTTGAGTTGATGTAGAGTGTCTCTAGCAATTGGAGAAGTAGTTTTGCAAATTAAGAACAAGATTTACGGAGATTGCGAAGGTAAAAATAAATTGAATGTGAGCAATTTTAGAGTAAGTATTTGGTATAAAATGAAGTGAATCGTTTTAATGAAAAGATTTTAAATTGACTTCCAAGTTAAGGAAGGGTGTTCTTTAGTGGAGCGCGTATTGAAGTGATGCACAAAGTGTTTTTGACTGGCGATTAAGACGAAGTTACGCGATATTTTACTTATGATACTTTAAAGTTCAGCACGTAGTTAAAATCCTTCAACGGAGCGAAAGTTTGATCACGCCTAAAGTTTCTTCAGCGATGAGCCTTCTTTTGGTATAGTCTAAATTATCTTATTATTTAACTGAGTTCAGTAAGGGAGTTCACATCCACATCCAGAATCCCCTTTCCCTCTAAGTTTAAAATAGAAGTTGATGCGTTGAAATATCTAGTTCTCCATTCTTTTTCTACACACCTGATAAGATGAGTGAGGGAGGCTTCTTGCTGAGGCTGCAAGGCAGTCGTCACAATTTCAAATTGTAAAGCCTCTCCTTTCCTGATTTCTCATATATATTAAGTTATATTACTATCAGGAGTTTAATACCTATTATCAATTTTTTATTGAATTGTTATTGACAGATATTATAGTTTATTCTATGAATAAAACACTGTCTTCTTAAACAAAAAATTTTCAAGAAACTTTTCAAGCATTTAAAATAATAATAATAATAATAATATACACAATAAATGAGTACTTTAAAAAATTATTTTTTTAAATCGAATGAAATTATTATAATAAGAATCTTGAAAATAAGATTCTACCCTGTACTTCAAAATATTTTTCTTACAAGAGTTAGGAATCTAACGAAAAAAGAATGAAAGAGAGAGGGAGAGAGAGAGAGCGATAAAAAAAGGAGTCTAAATTATGAGCCAACATTGCTTAAACAATTGCACAAGACTAAGCTAAATTTGGTTATAAAATTTGCCGTGTTATTTTATCCAAACAAATGCTCCTGCCACCTAAACGACACGATTAAATTAAGTCGAGATCTGGATAAAAACGGAAAATATTCCGTTAAACAGAATACCGAAGTAAAATTAGTGAACACAGCGTAAATTAAATTTATTTTTCAATACATGTTTTTATTTGTTCTAGAGGCAATCGAGGAGAATTGTTTCAACCTTTAAGAGAATAAATAAATGAAGGGGAAAAAAAATCAAATGAAATAACGTACTGAACTGAAAGAAAAAAAGAATTACAGCGTCTTATTTTCGAATAATTGCTTGCATTTCATTTTGAAAGAGTAACTGTTTAAAAAAATTATTTGCGCAACTGCGGTCTAGATTGGAACGAGAGTTAATTTCGAACGCTTCACGGGCACTGGTAAGGAATGGCACGTCAGCTCACTTGAAGAATACGACAGTTTTCGAGATTTTATTTGAAGTAATGTAAAATAGAAAGGAGATGAGCGTTGATTTTTGTTGATTTTAATGCACCCATGAACTGCATGAGTATATAAGATTGCAGATTTTCCCTTCGGCTGTTATGTAACCTACATGTTAATTTTCATTAAGAATTTTTCAACGCGTTTTTTGGCTTTTGAACTAGTTTCTCTGTTTTTAAGAGTAAAACTAATTGCGTAAATGAGAAAATTTTTGCATCTGCATTTTGCAGTTTCTACGCTTTGTGTTGCTTAGTCTTCTTTGCACCGATGAATAATTTTTTTTTCTTTGAGTATAATGCAGTAGAATTGGGTAATCCGAAAATTTTTTATCCGATTAATATCAATCATCCTTTATCTGTATTCGCTGATCCACGATCTTAAATTGGCACAAAAATTAACTTTATATCGCCATGTGCAGGAGTGTATGAGACTGTATTTTTTCCTTCAGCTGTTAAATAGCCTACATATTAATTTTCATTAAGTTATTTTGAAAGCGTTTTTTTTTTTTTTTTTTTTTTTTTTTTGGAAATTGTTTTATATTTTTAAGAATAAAACTAATTGTGTATATGAGAAAGTATTTGCATTTGCATCTGCATTTTGCAATTTCCACTTTTGGTGTTGCTTAGTTTTCTTTTCACCGATAAGATTTTTGTTTTGTTTGAATGTAATGCAGTAAAACTGGATAATCCGAAAAATACGTATTCGATTAATATTAACAATCCATCATCTTTATTTACTAATTCGCAGTTTTAATTTGGAAATAAAATTAACTTCAAATTCAGCATTATTACGTGAATAAACAGAAACGCAATCTTTCTTATAGAACAAAATATTTTTCTTTAACTGAACTTATATTAATCACGGTATAATTCTAGTGTCTAATTTTTATTTTTTTAATGCATGCATAAATTGCAGGAATATATAAGATCGCAGCTTTTCCTTTCAACTGTTAATATTAAGTAACTCAGATGTTAATTTTTGGTTTTTAAAATTAATTGTATATTTTTAAGAATAAATCTAATTGTGTAAATGAAAACAAATTTGCATCCCCAAGCATACTTTCGTTGTTTTATGTTACTTAGTCTTATTTTCATTGATGACTATTATCTATTTATTTATTTAAGATTTATGTTGTATATTTATTTATTCAATTAATTTTAATCATCTGTGTGTATTCACTAATTCATTTTTCACAATAGGAACAAAAATTATTTTTAAATATCGATAAGGATATGAATAAAACCCCAGCTTTCTCGTAGAATACGATAATTTTAGAGATTTTAGTCGAGAATTTTGAGCACTTTTAAGTCTATAACATTGACGTTTTGCTGTTGTTGTTGTTGTTGTTATTGATTTTAATGCATGAATAAACACTATGAGTATATAAGAATGTAGTTTTCTTTTCCAACTGTTAAATAACCTATTTGTTTATTTTTCTTAAGAATTCGTTTTATTTTATTTTATTTTATTTTTTTATTGTTTCTATATTTTAAAGATTAAATGTAATTGTGTAAATGAGAAGCATTTTACACTTGGACATGCTTCCATGTCTTGTCGTCTTGTGTTGCTTACTCTTTTTTAGACTTATGAGTTGATATTTTCATTTGAGTTTAACACAGTAGAATTTTAATAATCCGATTTTTTTTATTAATAATATCATTTTTATTATCCGAAATGTCTGCTCAAAGAGAGTCGAGATCTAATTTTTATTCATCTTAATGCAACAATGAATCTCGGGAATATATAATGTTTTTGTATTATCTTTTGGAAAATTGACCGACCAGTGGCCGAAAGATTCTGCTCTCGAAACTGGTAGACAGGAGGTTAAGAGTCAACACCAAACACCGTTAGCGGTTTTTGGCCTAGCCGTTTGGAATTTTCAGTGACTTTCAGTAAAACTCGCGTGGATGTAGGTTAAGACACTTTAGAAAGACTCACACGAAGAGAATTCCACCCAATCCTATAACCCTCATGTGTAGTAATTTAGCCTTAATCCTCACATCGTCATCTTTTGGTTAAGTTAATTAAATAATAGATTTTTAATACTAATAAAGTCGGTAACAAAATTGTCCGAGCACTAGCAAAAATTCCTATGTAAAAAAAAGTACACTTCATACGGTTTTGTTAAATAAATCCTTATCGAATCATATTCTTAGACTGACTAAGAACAGGATTCGACAAGGATTTATTTAACAAAACCGTATGAAGTGTACTTTTTTTTGCATAGGAACTTAGACTGACTAAGAACAGGATTTGACAAGGATTTATTTAACAAAACCGTATGAAGTGTACTTTTTTTACATAGGAATTTTTGCTAGTGTTCGGACGCTTTTGTTACCGTCTGTACTTGCTAATTATCTTTTGTAAGACTAATCTATGTGTTAATACTAAATATAAATATGTTATTTGCTTTAAAAGTTGTTGAATATAAAATTAATTCACGCAGTTGCGGAGTGTGTTGTGTTTGGGAATAAGGCCGATTGACTGCGCTAGGGTTCTAGACCTCAGGGGAAGTGCCTTCCGTAGGGGGTCTTTCTAAGTGGTCTTACCCCGTATTAACGCAAGTTTCAGAGAAACACGCAGTTGTAGAAAAGGATTAATTTCAAACATCGATATTGTAATGAATTATCTGTTGATTCTCTAGAAGAATCGTTCAGTATTTATTATTTTATTTTACGCAATTTACAATGGAAATAACTCAAGCATTAGATTTTAGAGGTTACTACACTTATAAATATAGTGAGTAGGGTAGGGCACACGTCAACAATGAAAATTTTGTGGTCGAAAACGACCATCCGGATTATGGTTTGGTGGTCTAAAATTATATAGTGGTGCATTCAGAGAAAACTGTGTTGAATTAACTGAGATTTGGTGTCGACAACAGAAGTTCCTGTTTAAATCTGTTCCCAGTTTTATTAGATTAACAAATAATTTTTGTTGCAATTCCAAAAAAATATTTTGTTTTTGGTACAAAAAATCATTTTTTTTACTTAAAATATGCATATACAAAGAAATTTTCTAAACTTGTTAACAATATGCTAATTTTTTTACATATACTAAAAGTTTGGTTTTAAGCAACAAAATAATCTAAAAAAATCTAAACACATTTTGTTGTTTTAACTTTTCTTTCTGAATGAGACAAATAAATACAAGTTTACAGTTTTATACATATTTTTACTACATATATCGCCGTTTTATGCTAAAGTAATACAATTAATTTCATTTTAAGTTGTTATAAATACAAACTATCTACGTGTTCATTAATATAGTAATTCTGGTTTACTAATACTAATTACGTTTTTATTAATACTAATTCTGGCAAAAAAAGAGAATTTTAATTTTAGTAATTAATTTAAACATGTGAATTATACAACGCCACATAAAGTAAAATGCACGGAAAAGTTATTGTTGAAATAGGAAGTAAGTAAAGAAAAACCATAAATTTGCAAACACACAAACAATTGTTTAAAGTCGAATTGTTTAAAGTCGAAAAAAAAAAAAAAAAAAAAAAAAAAAAAGTAGTCACCTGTGCAGTGTGTAAGCAACGTTACAATATAGCAGACTCAAAGTAGCACTAGTGCAGTATCTTAAAGATAGAAAAGTTTTGAAGGCTTTGGAGCTAATAATGTTTTCGAAACAGAAAATAAGAATAATGTTAATGAATGTAAGAATAATGTTTGCGAAACAAACATTGAAAATTACAGTTAGATGCTTGTTTTAAGTCAGTGAGTTTTGATTACTAAAAGCCCCCATTTTCCCCGAAAATTTTTATGTGAATATCAAATTACATTTGCTTTAATTTTTCAACATAAATACAAAAAAAAAAAAAAAAAAAAAAAAAAAAAGAAAGAAAGAAAAAAAGAAAATTTATAAAAAATATTTTAGGCAACAAGTTTGTCGTCCGTGTGTATGACTTTGACTACATTTGTTATGTATATGCGTAACTTATAAAAAATCAATTAGTCTCATGCTATAAAAGTAATGCAAGTATGATGCATTAAAAAGCATGGGTATAAACTCCTAACTTACAGCTAACAAACCATTTTTTTTAAGTACCCTTATTTGTTTTCAACTTTTCTTAACCTATCACTGAAAGAGATAAGAAAAAAAAAAGTTTTTTTTTTGACTGCTCATTATAAATTTTGCTAAAGAAGTAATATTTGAAGTTGAAACTTGGCCTATTTACAAACAAGTAAAACTTTTCCAAAATTTCTTAAAGTATCAAAAGAAAAAATATTCTACGAATGTCTTAGCATATTCTTGTCAAAGTAAAATGCTAAAAAAAAAAAAAAAAAAAAAAAAAAAGTTGTTTAGACAAGTTTCTAATAAAATAGTTTCTATTTTGATATCCTTTTATACAGAAAAAAAGTTAAGGGAGAATCTTCGTAAAAATGATAAAAACTGTCAAATTATCCGCATATATTTACTGAAAGTTAAAGAATGTAACTTCCGTTTTCTAGCCAATTCTTACAATGCTAGACATTTCGTTTTCTGTTACAAGAAAATATAATAGTGTTTGCTTTGTTCTGCATTGCAACTTTTTGCTTGTAAAAAGTAAAAAGAAGAGAAATTGATCTGCTTTATAGAATGAAAGCTTTGCGTGACAGTACTGAAAGCAAAAAATGTGCTTTCGAACATATTAAAAATGACGCACATTGCATGTTTTTAGTGAAAATACTATGAAGAACGTAAGAACGTGAAATGTCAAACATTTTTATCGTACAAAAAAAATTAGCATTTATGTATGGAAACGTATGCAGCCAAATAAAATGCAATTTTTGCTGGAAAAAGTCGAAAATGATAATCGATCTGAAATTTTAATAATTAAATTTAGTTCTCTCTCTCTCTCTCTCTCTCTCTCTTTTTTTTCTTTCTTTTTTTTTTTTTTTTTTTTTTTTTTTTTACATTAATGTTTTAAAAATATATCATTTTAAAAATATCTTTTTCCCTTTTTCTAAAAAATAAATAAATAAATAAATAAATAAATAAATAAATAAAAATAAATAAATAAATAAATAAATAAAAATCTTTTTTTTTATATACAACGACGAACGTTACATGTTTTTAGCTGAAATACTATACAGAATGTAAGAACGAGAGATGTCAAAATTTTAATCGTACGAAATTTAGTATTTATGCATGAAAATTTATACAGCTATATAAAGTGCAATTTATGATGAAAGAAGTTTTAAATAACAATATCGATTTAAAATGTGGATAGTTCAATTTAGTTTTTTTTTTTTTTTTTTTTTTTTTTAGTATCAATGTCTTTAAACATTCTAGTGCTTGAACTTCAGGTTCCGAAAAAAAAAAAAAAAAGAATGAATAATAAAAATAATTTTTTATATAAAATGACGCACATTACATGTTTTTAGAGAAAATACTATGCAGAACGTAAGAACGAGAAATTCTAAAAAAAATTTTAACACAAAAAATAAGTATTTATGTATGAAAATTCATGAAGCCAAATAAAGTTCAATTTGTGTAGAAGGAAGCCAAAAATAACAATCGATTTTAAATTTCAATAATTAAATTTCGATTATTTTGTGTGTGTGCGTGTGTCGGTTTCATCAAACATTATAAGGCTATGACTTTAGATTCTTTTTTTTTTTTTTTTTTTTTTTTTAACTGACCGTTAATAGTTAATATGGCTATTGAAAATCATGGCAATTAAAAGCTTTTGATTTTAGTCCTTACAGCCGTAAAATATTTCTAAATAATTTACCATTGTTACCTATTATCTTACATTAATTATAGAGTATTATTATTATTTTAAAACTTTTACACCATTTTTTTTTTTTTTTTCGTAAAATAAAGAGAAATTTGTGTGAGTTATATGTATTTGACTAATAATATCGATTACAAAAATAATAGAAAAAACATTTTTACACAATACTCACTATCACTTTATGTAGTTTAAAAATGAATATAATTTTTCTTTTATTACTTGTTTTTCTCTTTAAATGAAGGTCTATCTCAGTTGAATTTTATTGGTGGTAACTATTTCAAAATATATGATTATTCTAAGAAAGACTACAGGGATAAATTTTCATTGATTTCAAAACATCGGCAAAGTTTTATGTTATTTTTTGCAACATCTCTCTAATGGAACATTTGCATAATTAGAATCTATTTTCCGGTTTTATATGATTACACTGACTTTAAAACAAGAAACAATAATGGTAATAATAATGGGATTGTAAATATTGTAACAATCAGTACTATTAGAGAATGTAATGGGTTCACTGGTGCATGAATATTCAACGACGGACCATGGATTTCAATCGATAAGGCATTCAGCTTCGGCCATGGTCTGGTGTCCTTTCCCGTCCTGCTTGGAACTCTACATTAAATATTAATGCATCTTCATTATTATTTTTATAAGTGATAATTAAAATATTTTAATTAATATAAATAATAGCAATAATACTTTAAATTAAGGGTAAGTGTCAAACTTTGTTTTATCGCTTCGTATCAATTCATTGATTACCATTCGGATAAACATATACTCCGAGAAATTCTCTACTCTTCTATTTTATTATTCATGTCTTTTTCCTTTGAAATTTTCATATTGATTTATCCGTTTAAGAAATTTCATTGGTTTACAGGTATTTTTTCTCTCTTTTATATTTTCTTTCTTTTTTTCGTGTGTCTATATACGTACATACATATATATATTCTCTCGAGACTTATTTTAGTTTCAGGCCCAAATCCATAGCGTCAAACATTATTTGTTCAGCAGTAGATACAGTGCTTTGTAGATTGTGGGAGAATGACATCAAGAAGTATAGTCACATAATATTGCAGCTGATTAAACATCCCTTTGACTTTTGCTTCTCGGAAAATTCTGATTTCCAGTAACACGATTCGAAAACCCCTAAAATATACTGACTCTTATCAAGACACGTTATCTATTTAGGGAAAAATATGGATTATAATTTTTTTTTTTTTTTAATTCAGCCAAATTAAACCACTGGGCTTCACTTTTCATATGAAATCAGCCATCGTGTCAAAGAATTCATCCGTTCATATACGAAGCTAAAAAATATATAAGTAAAAACGAGTACATTTTTAGAATTTTTTTACTATATCTTTAAAAAGCTACATTTAAAAAAAAAATATATAAACTATAAATAGTCTTTCCAATGCACTTCCTTGTGTTGAGAATTTTTGAACCGCCAATTTTCTTCTAAGAAAGTTTTTCTGGCAATTTGTAACCATTTTTAGAGATTTGCGCTTAACTCAATATCAACTATTATTCGATTTTCTTCTTCTTTTTCTACGTATGCATTTTAATTTTGTCTGCAATGTATCCTCCTCGACGAAATTTTTGTTAGTAAACACCATGAATTGTAATAAACGAAACATTTGTTTCAGGTCCAAATAATTAAATGATCCTTCATCTGGGGAAAGACTGGCACAAGTGCTTTAAGCATTTTTTAGATATTGTTTAATGAACCAAAATGTTATTATTCATCATTTCAACACCAGTCTATGTTACATTTCATGCATTTTAGAGAACTGTCATCGTTAATTCATGCAGCAAAGATTGTTTCAAAATATTTTGAAAAAAAAAAAAAAAAAGTATGATGCATAAATACTGCTTGCAATGCATATGATGGAATTGAGAATGTTTTTATTGATAATTGTCTTCTTTGTTATTTAGTTTGGGAAATAGGTTGATATTAATGAACATGATCATTATAATTTGATATTTATCAAATGCTAAGTACACTGTACTTTACAACAAATGTAATCTTTTACACACGTGACTGTTTCTTTCTTTACAATAAATAAGAATAAATGACTTACAATAAATGACTTTACAATAATCCTTTACAATAAATGATTTCATTTAATTCTTAATTAACCTTAATCTTTAATATTGTTTTTCTATATATACATTTATAACCTGAGTAAATCATAATATGAATTAAGTGATGATAATTTACTTTCTTCAAAAACATTGTAATATTTAAAATCCTGCAGAAATATAAGACTATAATACATAAGTTTTCAGAATTTTCTAAATTTACATTTCGTTTCTTAAACTGTTAAATACCTACATTTAAATTCAACACGTTTTTGAAGATTATTTCGTAAATAAAATGCATAAATTTATCAAGCAATACTTTAAAAGCAATACTTTACAATCTTAGCACATTATTTTCATTGATTATTAAATCTTAAATAAAGTATTTGTATCAATATCAACAATTTACAATACGCGTTAATTCCTCCCTTCAGTATAAATGCAAGGAAATAACCTGAATGAATTCTGGGTTATCAATAACCTTCTTATAATGCAACTGAAGATGCATTTGTTCCATTTGTAAAATTACAATGGCCAGTCAATATTTTGCCATCTTCAGAAACGGAAATCCTTAGAAAATATAAAGCATGGATATGTTATAGAAATTTCACCGACCACTTTTGGAATCTTCACTGAGTTTCCGAAACGGCTAAATACAAAGTAATTAGATGTTTCACGCTTTTGATGCCCATAATTATTTCATAAATAAAAGGTTCAAACATATCAAGTGATTCTGAAATGTTTCAGCTTAAGATTGTTTTCTAAATAATTTTTGATAAGTAGATTTGAACTATGAGGCAATTAATAGAAAAAATCGCTTAAAATTGGTTTGATTTGGTTTATTATAAGTTTCCTGCATTTTATACTTTGTAAAATATTCTGAATCATTTTTTTTTTTTTATTATTTTTTTGTTTCGTTGTTACTTTCTTCTATATGTAATATAGAGAAAGTATTGGATTCGCGAAAATTTTCGACCTCCGTTTTTTGACGGATCTACACGTTTTGGGATGTCCTGAACACGAATTGATAGTTTTTTAAAAATGTCTGTCTGTGTGTCTGTCTGTCTGTCTGTGTGTCTGTCTGTCTGCCTGTATCATTTTTTTGTGGATGCTGTATCTCACGAACCAATGAATGAAATTTAACCAAACTTGGTATTTAGTTGCACCCTGACATGAACTGGTGCCCATTAGATTTGAGGATCAATAGCTCTACAGGTGGCGCTGTGATCGCATTTTATGCAAATTTTTAACATGGCAGCATAGGACAAAATTCCGTATAAATGGGCATAATGACAGTTATTTTAAACTTGTGATTGTAAAATTAATATGAATTATTGATAATAGTAGTAGTTAACTAGAAAAAAAATTTGTGCATGGGGGAGCATCGGTTCCCCCCTGGGGGGAAGTACCCCCCCGGGGGGGTTAAATCTTGAAGATGGGTATCATTCGAAAGATCTAGTCAATACCTTTAAAACGAATGGTTGAACTATAAATCTGTGATAATTTAAAACAAAGTTATCGATTTTTTTTACTTTTAACAAAAAAAAAAAAAACTTAGAAAAAAAAATCGTACTTTTTTTTTTTTTTTTTTTTTTCTAAACGAAATTTTACCAAACTTGGTATTTAGTTGGTCCCCGACATAAACTGGTGCTGATTATATTTGGGGATCAATAGCTCAACAGGAGACGCTGTGATAGCATTTTATCTAAATTTTTAACATGGCAGAATAGGACAAAAATTCGTATAAATGTGCATAATAAGAGTTATTTTACACTTGTGATTGTAAAATTAATATGAATTATTGATAATAGTAGTACGTAACTAGGAAAAAAATTTTGTGCATGGGGGGCATCGCTTCCCCCTCCTGGGGGGAAATTTGAAGATGGGTATCATTCGAAAATCTCGTCAATACCTTTAAAACGAATGGTTGAACTATAAATCTGTGATAATTTAAAACAAAGTTATCGATTTTTTTTACTTTTAACCAAAAAAAAAAAAAAAAAAAACGCATATATATATATATATATTTTTTTTTTAAATATTGTTAGTGATTGAATATGTATTAATTTTTACAAAAAAAAAAAAAAAAAAAAAAAAAACCTTAGAAAAAAAAAAACCTTAGAAAAAAAAAAACCCTTAGAAAAAAAAAAAAATCGTATTTTTTTTTTTTTTTTTGAATATTGTTACTGATTGAATATGTATAGGAAAATATAGAAGAAAGTCTTGTGGTGGCCACAACATACTAGTTTTTGTTATAATATGTTTCCTCACCTTATACACTTCTTATCATGTAAAAATATCTGAAAAGTATTAAATATTTACGAATAAGTATTCTAGTTAAGTCGCATTTTAAAAGACTTAGACTGAAAAAAAAATGTACCTTAAGTATTTAAAAATAGGAATAATAGTCTCAAAAATTTCAAGAAAGTATAATAATAAAAAATAAGGATAATCGTACGCTAGTTTTTATATCTCCTAACTGCGCGATTATTCAAAATAAATATTTATTAAAGATTCGTATACGCGCACACACACACACATATGTATACACTAATTTGTTAGCATCTTCCTATTCTCCAGTTTGTGTAAAAGTTTTACATGTGGCTACTCTGCTTTTTTCTAGTTCTCACTCTGGATTCCTTGATGATTTGATTTAATAAATTATTTAATTTCTCATTCAAAATGGTTTTGCTGCCTCGATCGGGGCTGAAACAATATAAATTGCTATGATTAGCTATATTGTTTTACGAAATCGATGCAGTTTTCCCCGCTTTATGAAGTACATGCCCCTTGAAGAGTTTATACTTCAAATTTTAAGCATTTTTATCCAATTATTATTTCTGCGGTCCTTTATTTACTTTCTCCTTCATTAAGTTTAATGGTCCTTTTATTATTATTATTATTCATGTAGGCGTAAGTACTTTAAATTGATTATGTCTCTTATTGGTTCCTAATCTGCATCGCAACATTTTTGTGTCAGTCTTATATAAATGTTACAATCAGTTCTATTTTTGTTGTGTTGGTATTGTTTTGTATCTATTAATTACTAAATTTTAAGGTTAAATTTTATTACGATATCTATCACATATGTATATAATTCATAATTATAATGATTAAACACCAGGAAGGAAGACTGAAATAATCAATAAATTTTTACATATGGACGTGAATCGTTATATAAAGCAAAAGATATTGAAAAAGTTAATAAATGTAGAAAAATAATTTTGAAATTTCTCTCCTAAAAACTGCTATATCTCTATTAATTGCAATTATAACAGCAGACTAATAAAATATGAATTGTTTCTGAGACAGTATTACATATGAGCTTATGTAAAAATTCACTGTCATTTCCCAACAACTCAAACATTTCAACAATGAATTAAAACATATTCAAGATGTAAAAAAAAAAAAAACTTATATATATATATATATATATATATATATATATATATGTGTGTGTGTGTGTGTGTGTGTGTGTGTGTGTGTGTGTGTGTGTGTGTGTGTGTGTGTGTATGTATATATCCCTTTGTATATTAATTTACATGAAACAAAAATAATTAAAAAATATTGAACGCGATACTATATTAATATAAGAGACAACAAGACTAAACTTTTAAATTAATAAACACAGTGATAAATAAATAATAATAATAATAAAAACATTTAGCATAAAAATACAAAATTTTATGCTATAAAAGTATCAAATTATAAATGTATTACTGTACAATAACCAATTTCATTTGGATATTCATGATATTAATAAATAAAGAGACGAGTTGAATGATTTTAAATATATAAATAATTATGATAGCTAATATTTAATATAACTTAATGGTACTAATTAAAATTAATTTCAGTTTTATATAATAACATTAACTTATATCTTAAACATCTTCATAAATAACTTTTCTTTTACGGTATACAATTACTATGATGTTAATTTTACCTATGTTATTTATAAAGTACTTCTTATAACCCCATTTTAAAACTGAAATATTTATTTAAATCCATAAATGTTACCTAGTAATATTATATATATATTTCGATATATTCTTTTACAAAAAATACGCCACTTAGATAAAAGATCCTTGATGCATAATCTATGAGAAAATTCTAAATACTAAATTTAACAAGAAATTTGTTAATAATTTTTGTTTCTAATTTTAAAACTAATTTTTATTTAGTAATACATATTATTTTTGTTTATTTCACTTTTCATGTCTCAAAAAAATATTGAAAAAACTTACGAACATGGATTCTCCATGCGTTTAAAATGTGGAAAATCAAATGTGAAAATTCGATAAATAAACATAAGAAAATTTATATATTCGAAAACGAACTGAATTTTGGCTTTAATAAGAATTCCACAGGGGATTAGTTTCAATTAAAAATACTTTAATTTGAAAAAAAGGAAAAAGAAAAAAACTGTTTTCCACATATCTAGAAGAAGTAAAATACATTTATATATCTATAAGGCTTTGTGATTTAATATAAATGATATTTTATAAAAATACATGATTGCAGTAAAATAAAATTATTACGCAAGTGCTATTAAATAAAAGCATATCTCAAAAATCTTTAATTCACAAAAAAGGTTTTTTTTCTTATCATTCAATCTTTAAATAACATCCTATCAAAAAATGTAATATCGTTTTAGATTATCGTTTTGATGTCATACGACGTAGAAAATATATCGAAGCCATGTCATCACCGTGACGTCAAGACGTCCCACTTTGTAATGATTCAAGATGTATTGAAGCAATACCTGTTGTTTAGCTACAAAGCACCCAATCCACCACTTTCGTAAAACTTATTTATTTCAAAGACATTTTTAATATTTAACCTTAAAACGATGGTTCCATAAAAATTGCGATGCAACTAACGGAAACATTGACATTCTGGGACTATTTTGTGGCGCTTAACCTTCTGATCATAAATGAATTCAAATCGAGTAACTCTTCTATCAGAAGCTTTATTTAAAGTTGCTCTAACATAGCGTATAACATACCTTTTATTTTGAATGATTTTTTTTTTTTTTTTTTTTTTTTTTTTTTTTTAAATGATTATTTATTACTTGAAATCGAAAAATTCTTCCATTAGAAATTTCAATTACATTTATGCTAGGAAGGTGTCCTCTTGAAATAGCTTTCATTGTAAACAGTAAAATAAATAAATAAATAAATAAATAAATAAATAAATAAAATAAATAATAAAAAACTAATTCATTTTCTTACAACAAAATTTTCCACTTCTATTAACTCCTAACTATCAAGGTAGTATAATACAAGGCAAAATAAAATTTTCAATATTTCGTACAACCTCATATTCTTATGTAAGAAAAAATAATAATAATAATAATAAAAAATTCTGCTCTGTTTTCCTAAAAATTAACTCTTTGAAAGCGCGAAAAAAGTGGGGAATAAAAGGGAAAAAAATATAAAAAAAAATGCAGGAAAGATACTATTAAAAAAAAAAAAAAGTAGCCTTAGATTTATTCCCTTCAAGTCAAGAATCTACTTTTTCTTTAAGTTCAAAATTTTCTACGAAAATCAAAAATTCATAAAAATCGGAATAAGAATACACCCCCAAGCCTCTCGAAAACAAAAATATTTCAAAATAAAATAAACTAAACGGGTGCCCGCATTTCCAAGTATCGCTGCGAAAATTTTCTATGGAGAAACCTAGCCAGTGTAACGCTTTGTTTTCTAAGCACGGATATAGGAGCTACGAGACATTTATCTTTACTCATATTTACTTTTGAAGCCCTCTCGGTGCATTCATGAATTTTTATTAGGCAGATGTCAAAAGCATTTCGCCGCGCAAATAAATAAGCAACGGATCCCAGTTAGCGCCATCTCTCGGCTTTTATAACAACTGTGGAGAAGGAAGAAAACCCCCAGAAAAATTTAGATTGCCTTCTATGACTCCGTATGTATTAAATAAATGAAGTAAAGACACTGAATAAGCAATTTTGCTTTGCATTTTCGGTTGTTTACTGCATTTTTCTTTGAGTTATAGGGAAGTATGTCAGATCGACCAGTTTTTAAGACATGTTTTTTTTTTTTTTTTTTTTTTTTTTAAAACCTTTCCGCTTGTTGGTTTATGTTTTATACATACTTCATCATTCTCTGTTTTCAAATAAAAAGAAAAAAAAAATAGATTGACACAACAAAAGTATAAGAAAGGTTTTACTTTAAGAAAATGTGCCAATAATTTTATATTCATAACATATATTAATTCCTTACACAAAAAAGAAAGGTTGAAAACAAAATTGCGTCAGTATCATCCAGACAAATAAATCTCATTATATATATAAAAAAAAAGTAAATAAATTAAACGTATATCTTTTATCTGTGAAAATAGAGCGAATTTGTTTTATTCAAATAAAATATTTTTTGCAAATATTGGGAATTTTTTGGGGGCATATATGTTTTTATGCAAAAAAATTAGTTTCAATCATGAAATAAAATTATTTTTATGGTCCAAGTGTTTAGTTTCCATAGTACTTATAATAATATTGTCATTTTAACAGATATCATAGCGAAGTATTGAAGATATTTTTGAAATATTTCCTTTAGAAAAGTAACACATTAACACCAATGGATTTAAGAGTATTTAATAAAAGAGAATAATATTTGGACACGAGAATTACGCAGTACATACTTTTAGCTAGTTGCAACGTTAAAAGTTTAAAATATGAAATTAAAATGTTCGACCTTATGTATCAATACTAAGTTTTATTGATATTTACTTAAGAGAAATCCCCACTTCTCTCCCCTCCCTTTTATTTTCTTTGAAAGATTTTCTTTTAAATTGCTTACATGTAACCATATAGTTAATCAGACACTACTAAATAAACTTCAGTTTTTCTTACTCCTTTTCCTGTTGAAAATCAAGAAATCCTTCTAAGCTTCTTGTTCATTTTAATAATGCCCATACCCCACTATAAAAAAGAAATAAAGAAACGAAAGTAATGAAAGAAATATAAAGAAAGAAAGAAAATATATGTATTTGTAAGAGAATTTAGTTTCGCTTTCAGCGGCAATACATTACTATACAATCATCCTCATCCTCATTATTGTTGTTATTATTATTACATTTTTCAATATTAGCTCAAACATTTACTGACATAACCTTTTTTTTTTTTTTTTTTTTTTTTCTTTACAGTAGCAATGTCGCGTAATGTTGTTAAGGGTTATTTAATCTATGCGTGATGCTTGTTTTTCCATTCTTTTTTTATTTATTTATTAATTAATTAATTTATTTATTTTATTGTACAATACGAATTTCTCCAATGAAACGCGATTTAAATCTCTTTATTTTTCCTTTTTATTTGGCCCACTCTTCTTTTAAATGCAAATACATGGAGGAGTAATTAATTCATCATTATTCATTAATTCCTCGTTTATCATTTTTAAGATTTTGTAGGACTTGAAATACTGTGTACAATGATCTTTCTAAAATTTGTTACCAAACAACTAAAAAAGGCCAAATCTGCTTCTAACCTACAGTAGAATATAGATGATGCTGTATACTAAACTCAAGATTAAAGTGAATGAAGATTATTTATGGCTGATTAAAAAAATCGGATAAATCGAAAGAGTCAAGCTACATAATGTATGAACTGTAGGTTATCTAAAATGAAAACTCTAAAATAAACAAGAAATTTTATTTACGAGTTAGGATTCCTTAAATGCTTTAATTTTCAAATTAATTCTTCCCCTCCGCTGAGGATCAAAATTGTGATGGCATGTCTCCAGACCACCTTTAGGGGTGTGTCCCAAGCCGTCGACAGTTACCCATAGCGCAGTACTAGTGAGACGTTAAACCCAACCAACGAACCAACCTTTCAACTTAATCCAAAAATCACTTAATCCGTACATACATTAACATACACTTACATACAAATATTTGCAATACCTACAATCCAGGTCATTGACTGTTATTCCACAGTAAGAATAAAATTTTAATGTTTTTTGGTAAACAAAATAAATAACAATTACTTTTTTAAAATTATTTATTAATAGCATGAAATTGATGTAAGCATATTATAGTTGTGCAGTTATAAGTGAAAAAAAAGAGACAAAAATTTGTTTTGTTTTCTCGTAACGTTTCCTATCCCTATTTATAAATAAATAATTTTTTTTTTTTTTCAATTTATTTATACGATTCAATAAATAAAGATAACTTTACAAGAATAGTGGCGAAGAATCTAAAAGGAAGTAGCATAATTCCGAAAACTATTGCATTGTAATAAAAAAAATTATATATATTATTCCCTCTAAAAAAAATAATATACGTAACATGTATATAGAAAAAAATATATAATTTTTAAGATAGTATCACATTTTCACAAGTCATCACTTGTTTATTGTATTATTGTTTATTCTTTTTTACTCCTTTGATTTTTTCACTTTTTTCTACTGAATTAGGCCACTTTCTTGAATTTTAGTGGCAGCTTTGGTTAAACAAAATACAAATAACAATGACTTGGATTTATCATTTTCCATTTTGTAATTCAGTTAAATCTAATGTAATAATAAACCAAAGAAAAACTTTTTATGTAGATATTTATTAATCAAATCTTTAAGTTAAAACTGACTTTTATATTGAATTTTCTGTGAAGAAGAAAATTTTCTGACATACAGTAAATCTAGGAAGAGAATCTAACAATAGATACTGTTAACAATCATTAAATTTGAAGCTGGAATTTACCTAAAATTTACGACTGAACTGGATTTGAAATGGATTGCGATTTCATGTCATCAAATAATTTTGAGAGAAAGGACTGATTAATTTGGCGGCCCATCCATTTATTCAATTATTGGAGTCTACTATTTGATTATATTAAAATGGAATATCGAACTTTATGAGAGATGTTCGAAGTAATAGGTTTCCTAGCAAAAGTAGTTTCACTTTTATTTCTGGTAAGAAACATAGTGGTGCTGTAAAACTGCTACCTGCTACACAAATTATTAAATTTATGATTTTATTAGATTGAAAATTTTTCTACTTAAAGTGACGGCAAGTAAATCTGGTTTATCAGTTACAGATGGGGAAATACTATGTTAACGCACATGTAAATAAATAAATAATAACAAAAACTTTCTATATAAGACAATTCAGATATATTTTTCTTTTCATATACAAATAACATAAATGGTAAGTCATTCTTATCATGGTAATAGTAATTCCTGAAAATTTCACTCATATAAAAAAGCAAATGACAATGTAATTTATTTAGTAATACTCCTGATAGAAATTCCTGCAAATAAATTTTTATAAATATATTTAGCAGTACATCATTTTTATGTTACAAGAAATATATAACAATATTTTATAACAATTATATACAAAAAAACTTTTACTAGGTTTAAAAATCAATGTTTTTAAAATTTTAAAAGTTTCTTGTATATAATTGTTACACACACACACACACACACACATATATATATATATATATAGTAATATAATAATAATTTAATATTAGCATATATATTATATTATTTTAGTTTTATTTTTATTTATTTTATTTATTTATTTATTATTATTTTTTTTTTAACGTAAAAAAGATACACTGCTAAGTATAATTGTAAAAAATCATTAAGATATACAGTGTAAACTTTCAATAATTTAAATTTCTGTAAACTGTTGGGATTTCGAACAGACACCTTTAAACTGACTAACGTGGATTTTTTTTTTTTTTTCTAGAGTATTGTATTGGTGGTAAAAGAGAGTCAATCTAAATTAATATCATCAATTATGTTGATCTCGTCGATTTGCAACATATATCTAATATTTATATAAAAATTTTAGTTTTTAAAAGAAATAGAAGCTACTAATTTGAAAAATACCCTTACACATGGTTAAATTAGAAATATACTTTTTCTATTTTTGGGAACTCTTTGAAAGGTATCAACTTTAATGGGGTTGATTAATAAATTAAACTAGTCTTATGAGTTGGCTGCATGAAAGAATTAATATGATACATAAATAATAAAATTACTATAACAGAAATGAATTTAAAGGAAGATTTAAGAAAGTAAAATATAATTGTAAATATTACATGATTAAACTTTGATTTAAAATAAAATACACGTACTTCATTTCAAGATAAAAGCAAATTTTGAAAAAGCAACCTTAAATTGACTTATATATTTAAAATTAAAAAAGGATATTAAAAAAGTATCAAATTTTATACCAGAGCTGCCAATTTCAATTTTTTTCCCATGTTATTTTACTCGCATCACATTTTTGTATAGTAATTTTTCCTAATATAAATAATTGCGATTACGTAGGAAGAAAATCAATCTTCAAAAAATGTGGCGTGACGTAAAGGCATGTTACAGTAATGCTACGGAATAAATTTAAATTATTTGCAGCACTGCTCACAATGACTATATTTTAAGGAGATGTGACGTTATGAGTCTTTTTTCTAAATTTCTGTCATTTGCAATTTGCGTATATATGCAATGAAATTTAAGTTTATTAAAATTTATTAAAAAAATTGAATTAAAAAACATTTCGAAATTTTAATTTTTTTCAAAATATTTAAAATATTTTGTGTTAACTAATTTTTAATTCTTTTTTCGATTTTACATTATTGCAGTTTAGACAATATATTATAAATATATTTGGTATTAATTTGTGGATTAACGAATTTAGTGTTAATTTGAGCTGCAATTTAATACAAATTTTTATCATTAAAACTTAAAACTATTTAAAAAAATAAATAAATAATAAGTCCAAAAAGTAACACCAAAATATGTTTAGAATATATAGAATTATATTGTTAAACTGTAATAACGTAAATCAGAAGAGAGATAATTAAAATATAGTTAGCAGAGCGCATTTTAATATATATATATATCCAGCACCTTTCACGAATTCCAATTTTCATTATGGTTAAGTTATTTTATCCGCCAATTTCCTTTTATATATCTTTCTTTCTTTCTTTCTTTTTTTTTTTTTTTATGCAAGATTGAAACTAGTGTTGTATATTGCTGAAAAGCTATACAATATTCGAAATCTTGCATTAATTGTTGACAGTACTGCTAGTTTCCTGATGAGATCGGTACTGGATTTCAGCATTTTTAACTCCATTTTTCCTTCATGCATTCCTTTTTATTTCAATAGTCATTTTGGTTAATTTCTTTCAATTCTTATCTTGTGTTGCATGAATTTACTGGACTAATGGATTCAGACAACTAACTCATAGTTTAGGTTTAAGTGATATACGTCATTTCTCTTCTGCGTAAGTACTTTAACATGTTTTTACTATTCAGTGAAATTTACTTAAATGGTAATTGTGACAATAAATTTATACGTAATACATCTAATTATTAAATTCATTGTTGGTATTTTCATCTTTCTCTCATTTGCTGAGTATTGTAAAGGAATTAAATAATTTAATATATATATATATATATATATATATATATATATATATTAACATTTAAAGTTTTATTTTTTAAAGTTAAATAGTTTTTGAGAAATTTTAATATATTTTATATTTTTATATTTTAATGCATACACTGTTAAAAAAATGCAACTTTAATGCCAGAAAGTCTCTGTAATTTGAGAAAAAAATCGTAAATTACGGAAAAATTACGTTGACAAAACGTATTTTTCTGTAATTACAGAGAATTTCTGGCAGCAAAGTTGCATTTTTTAACAGTGTATGTAAGAAAATTTTCGTAAGTCTAAAACAGCAACAAAAATGTTTTATAACGTCCATCGTGCCTTAACTAAAATTAATCTAATAAACAAAACAAACAAACAAACAAACAACAACAACAACAACAACAAAAAACCAGGTTTCTTATTTATGCGAAAATTTTAGTTTGTAAAATGAATGAAGACTATTTCTGTTAAGAATATTCTTGCTCTGACTAACCTGTAAAACTTGCTTTTTTGCTCGAACACTGTTTTGATGGGGAAGAAAACATCAAAGCCCAAAGTGAGTAATTCATGAACGAACTTAGTCTTTTAAGTTCGTCGCATTAGTTATAATTAGCCTTCGTTTAACAAAATAAAAATTTATTTAAATAAATAGTTTAATTAAAAAAATATTTATGTTACTGTATGATTTAATTTTATTTATTTCTGTTGAGAACATTCTTGTTCTGATTAACCTGTAAATCTTGTTTTTTTGCTCGGGTACGGAATTGGTGGGGAAGAAAACATCAATCCCTAAGATGAGTAATTCGTGCATGAAATTTAGTCTTAGTTTGTCGCATTAGTTACAATTAGACTTAGTTTAACAAAATAAAAATATGTGTAAATAAATAGTTTAGATAAAAAGTGGATAAGCTACTTTATGATTGAATTTGTTTACAAATGTCTGATTGTTTTTAAACTGCATGAATGAATTATTACAAATAGATATCCTTTATTGAATTTTAAATTTACTGTGAGTTTTACTTGATAAGGAAATCCATATTATAATTAGTTGGGGAAAAAAATAAAAGTAAAAGACACAAGTAGGTAAGAATAACAAAAGAAAGATGCCGAAGAAAGTCGATCATTAGTTTTATTTTCTGTTTTTTAACTTTTATAAGACGATTTTTTTAAAATATATATATATATATATATATGTGTGTGTGTGTGTGTGTGTAGCGGATTTTATCAAACAAAAGAGTATTTATGCGTTTAAATTAATCCAACTTACAATGGTCCAGTAACAATATAATTGTACTGAATTCAGTAATCGAAAGATAGTTTATATTAGTAATAATCAATTAATATGAAAAAGAAAATTCAGTTATTTAGATAGAGACATGGTTTAGACATTTCTCATTATTTGGATGTTCTTTTTTCTTATCTGCATTATTTAAATTCCCATGAACATATTTTCTTGGCGTTTCGGTTATTTTTAAACGCAATAACAAATATGCAAATTACCTATTTTAAACTTATATGTATCAATAAAAATTAAATATTGTTTACTTTGTGACAATGGTGCATATATTCTATCAGTATTGAAAATCAGTTTTATCTATATCAGATTCGATGACAGCAGGTGGAGCAACGTTATATAATAATTTTTATTAAATACCATATACATATAGTGATCAGATCAGAGTACCTTTATAATAGAAAACCGTTAAAATTTGCTATAATAATCTAGTAGCGGATGTATTTTTTTTTATTCCTAATAAATAAGGACTATAAATAAAATATTAATGATGAATAATTTACTTTCTACAATTTTTCAAAACTTAGAAAAATGTCTGAAAAATAAAGCCTGTCCCCAGAAAATGGGGACATTTGGTCAGCTTACTTATACAAAACAACAAAAACATGTATGGAAAATTCGTAAGAAAAATTATAATAAAAGTATGGAAAATCATAATGAAGTTTCTTGGATGCACTAGCTTTTACTTGCAGTTTTTAAAACTGGACATATAAACCCACGAAGTGATTGGAACAAACTTCCCAACGATAAAAACTATACTTTTTAGATAATGCTCATACTGATAATGGACACCTTTAAAAATTTATTCTCAAAACTGTGAGCAAGCACATAGATAATATATATATAAAGATAATTTAACTATTAATTGGTATTGTAATTAAATTATAAAAAATCTGTGAAAACATTTAGAATGAACTCGGTAACAAAAGTGTCCGAACACTAGCAAAAATTCCTATGTAAAAAAAGTACACTTCATACGGTTTTGTTAAATAAATATTTATTGAATCATGTTCTTAGACTGACTAAGAATAGGATTAGACAAGGACTTATTTAACAAAACCGTATGAAGTGTACTTTTTTTACATAGGGATTTTCGCTAGTGTTCGGACACTTTTGTTACCGACTGTACAATCATTTTTAATTTTGTAATGTTGGTATTTTCATTTATCTTTTGATTGCTGAGTTTTATAATGGTATTAAATTATTCAATTTACATGTATATATATATATAGATATTTCATTTTTGGTTTGATTTGGGTGGTCTTTGTTTTTTTGTTTTTGATCATATTAATTGTTTGAATACTGATAATTATTTAATCATCTTTAAATTTCTATATATACCGCTTCCAACTAGAACGAATAAGTAGTTTTCTGAAACACTAAACCAAAAAAATATATTTATGATCTAAGGGTACAGGGTAAACAAAGGACCCAGAGAGACGGAATGATTAATAACTTTTAGATCTAGAAAAATCTACACTTTTCTAGATGGGGAAACAATATTATTAATGTTATGGAGATTACGAATTCTTTTTATCGCGAGAAATTCTCACTTGATTTCCTAGAATTGGGTCAAAAACCAAGATTATAGTTACTAAAACGCCCCTCTTGAGTTCTCATTTATATGCAGTGATTTTTAAATAAGTTTGACTCCACGATAACACAGAAAAACGATCTAGAATTCTAATAGGTCTTTTAGAACTCGTTAGCATAGGATACTAGAATTTATAAGAATGACATGGAACTATATTTACGAGAGACACATAATATGTTTCTATATGTTAGTCGCAGAAATGTTTCTCGGTGAGAAGATTGGAAATTCTATTTTCGGTTTCAAATTTCATCATTTGTTTTCTAAAAACTTAGACGAAAAACCTAAAATTATCCTAATTCTGTATAGAGAAAATTCATTTTCACTTGTAGAAATTTTGTTTTAATTAACTTAGTATATTAAAAAAAATTTACTTTGATAGAGTGCTGATTCTTTTGCTCAAGCAACCCTAAAATGTGTGCAATATCATAGTTTATGTAATTTTTACTGAAAAGTACAGCTTCAATTTTTTAAGTGAAAGAAGTAAAATTATAAAATGGATACGTTTCTTTTAATTTCTTATTAATTTCTTATTAATTATTAATTTACTATGAACATTCAAGATTTGAAAAAAAATAATAATAGTAATAATAATAAGAAGAAGAAGAAGAAGAAGAAAGAAAAGAAGAAAGACAGAAAAGAAGAAAGACATAAAAGAAAAAGAAAAAAAAAAAGATGGGAAAGAAAAGAAAAGAAAAGAAATTAGCGCGTAATTATTTCACTACAGCAATCGATGCTTTTTGGCTCGACGAAAAATGAATATTTTTAAATTTTAGAACAATTGTACCATTAAAATTGTTTTAAAATTGCCATTGTATTGTATTAGCCATTAAAGAAACAAATGGCTAATAAATCCGTAAATCATCATTATTTAAAGTGTAAGGTTTAATGCAGTTTTAAATCAGAATCTAAATGAAATAATAAAAAAATATGACTTAATAATAACACAAACAGTGACAAAATTGGCACTAATTGCATGAAAAATGGTCTACTAATGCACATCAAAATTTTCCATCAAAAAATAATTATTACGCATAAAATTGCCAACACATTGTGAAGTTTACAGAAAAGTGTGTGTTTAAATAATGTTCTCCTGTTAGTTTAATAAAATCTGCTTGCTTTAGAGCAGGAGATTGAAGATACAACCATCAAACGGGGATAACTCTTAGACAAATATTTATCTTTTTGGTAATATAACAAGTAATGTCGGGAAAACCGTTACCCTTACTGGTATTTCATTATCTGTTTGCCAAGCCAGCATTTATTATTATTTTTTGAAGTCTCTGAGAACAAACCAACTTTATTAAAGCACTATTTTTGGAAAAAAAAAGAAAAAAGTGTTAATAAATTATCAGATCGAACTTTGGCTTTTAGCAATTTATTCTAAATAGTTACTGGAATGTAACTGTTAATTTTATTACGTGATTAAAAGCTTATAAATTCCACTGGAATACTTTGCTTAAATATTTTACTGTATAACACTCTTTCAAAGCTTTTGTTTTCTGTATTTTTTTTTTTTTTTTTTTTTTTTTTTTTTTTGGGGGGGGGGGGGGGACAGAAAAAAAGTGTTAAGAAATTATCAGATTGAACTTCGGCTTTTAGCAATTTATTGTAAATAGTTACTGGAATGTAACTGTTAATTTTATTACGTGATTAAAAGCTTATAAATTCCACTGAAATACTTAAATATTTTACTCTATAATACTTTTAAAAGCTTGTGTTTTCTCAATCCAAAATTTTTTAAACAATTGCTTTTGTTTAAAAAAAGAAAAAATAATAATTTATCAGTATGAAGATAACTTTTTATAGAGAAAGATAGAAAAAATTATCAATTTTATAAAAAAAATGCTGTCACAAAGAAAAATTTAAATCTAATAAACATACTTAAAAGCATTTTCGTAATCTATAAACAAATTTTAAATTCAAAATAAAGTGTTAGGATAAACTTACAAAACATCAAAACATTTCATATGAGTCAGTATATTTTATAGATGAATCAATTTAAAATTACATCAAAGTCAGAAATTAAATTTAAAAACACAAAATATGTGTCTTAGAAAAAAAAAAAACTGATTTATTGTGAGATGAAATATTTGTATACATTTTTGCATGTCGTATAATTTCAAACAACGAATTAGTAACATAAAAATACAAAAGATAATTTATCTGAAAAATATAAACAAGCCCAAAGAATGTGACAATTTTTATGTCCATATAAATCTTAAAAATGTAATTAATTAATTATTTAATTAATAGGACTACCGAAGTAAAATCATCAACTTTTTTATATTAATTTAAGAAATCAATAGAAACGTCGATACCAGAGAAAATTTGTAAATGAATATAAAATCTAATTCAGGCATCTGCTAAAAACCTCTAGAGTTATTGAAGTTTTTGGGATTTAAATTAACCTTGTGATAATTATGCAAATAATAAATATCGCATAACCAAAGTTTCAACGTGTTGAGTAAATATTTAAGAAAAAAGTATTTCTAAATTTTATTTTGGATAACAGTGTAATTAATTATCCTTTTATTGTGCAATCCTTTCTTTTAAACGAAAACGACAAAATGTTCTAATTGCTGTGTCTAGAAAAGCATGCATAATTTATTAATTTCGAAATGAAGTTAATTTTAAAAACATCATTGTGTTTTACCGAATTCGGAGATTTTAAGGACTTTTGCACTAATTTCTAAAACTCTAGAATAGTTTACATTTTCTTTATATTTTAATATAATGTTTCAATAAAAAACTTTAAACATCTAAAGCGATATTTATCAATAAATAACTAAAGAGGTGTGTATCTAAATATTTAATGAAATATTTTATTCATTTATTTATTTTATTTGCGAATTTTTTATGAGTTAAGATTTCCCCTATAAATTATATGTGAAATAATCAAAATTTTTGTATTTTACCACATGCATTTATTATAGGTTGAAAAAAAAATACATTTTACTTTTTAATTTATTAAGAAACGTGCTTAAATTGATATATTGAAACGTTGTATAACAAACATCACTTATATTTCATTGTCATTATAACAATACTCAATTTTAACAGTATAAGATATTATTCAAAGTTTAAAGTGATAAACTCCAACAATTTTTTGACTATTCTTATTATTTTTTATATACTGTTTTGATTATGTTGTCGTATTCTTTAAAAACTGACACCATACATGAAATAAAAAAATTCTCTAAAGGTTTCCTAATTATATTTTTAATATATAATCTAGAAAAAATAATCCATATTATAATAAACTAAATCTATTAAAAACAATCAGGCTACTTAATTTAGTTCACGTAAATACAAATTATACAAAATGGTATTTAAAAGCTTTATGAATAATAAAACTTCAAAAAATATTTAAATGGAAGCGTAAAAATTGGTGTTTAAATGTTGCAAGAATTAGGCTAAACATTTCCAAGTCATGATTATATGAATTTTCTAGTCATTATATGAATTCGAAAATAATCTGCATTAACATAAATTAAATTTGAAATGTAAAATGATTCCTTAGTTCAATTGATTGAAATGCGAATTCTACAAAAAAGTATTTTATAAGTTTGTTGGGCACTGAGATACTCAAAAATCTTCAGTGAAATTTTAATGTAATTTTTTTTAAATATCTGTCATAGAATTTAGTTCTATAAACATCAAAGGAAATAGGAAGAGTCGATATTATCTGTTAGAATTGTTATTACTTATTATTATTATTATTGTTATTATTATTTTTAACCAATAGATATCAACGTATGCTGTCCCCGATAAAATTTGTCTACTAAATTATTTGAATTTGCTAATTACTTTTAACAATATTTAAACTTTAAATGCTAAATTTACTTAGAACTCTCATTTATCAACAGCCAAATTAAACTTCAAAAATTTTATAATAAAAAAAATTAATATACGTCCATTTTAAAAATTGCTTAATAATAATATTTTTCATTCAAAATCAAGATACAGTAAGTTTTACTCGAGTAGTTCCCTGTTTTAAAAAAATCTATTGGCTGTGTTGTGTTAAAATTTATTAATTGTTAATAATTATTTAATAATTGTTAATGTAAAATAACAGCAATAATAATAATAATAATATGTATTTTTATCGAACTACTTTTTTTGCACCATGCCTAAAGAAAAGAGAGACATCGAATTGAAAATATTTAAATTTTACATGTAAACTTTATTAGTGTACTTTAAAATATATACCAAAAGTGTAAAAGCAGAACGCACTAGTTTTCCATCAGTTTCACATAACATATTTAGTACTCACACACATTTTCAATAAGATACTGAAGCCTCAGAGGAAATAAATACTGTTTTAGTTGGTGTGATGTGTAATATTATTTTTATTATATTTACTACATATTTGTACAATGGTTTCGTTTGTAAAATATTTTACAGCCACACTTATATAAATGGGATTAAAGTAAGATAAAATATATTTTCTGTAATATGAATTAAGCAACTAATAATAAAAATATACTTTTAAAAAATTAAAGAACACGTTTTTATTGAAATGTGAACTAAAAAGCACAAAATATCTATCTTTATAGTATTAAAATGCAGGGTAAGAAAAAATTGTGTGAGTTACACACCATATAACAAGGTATGATTATAAAATAATTTAGAATTAAACAAAAACCATTTTTAAAAAATCTCCCCTGACAGGGCTCGAACGTTAGACCTTTAGGTTTGTAGCCCGGAGCCTTACCTCATAGCCACAGCGTTCACGTAGGGAAAGTCTTTTTTTACAATATAGATTTTTTGTTTGCTCCCAGAGCGGTTACAGACATATATACAAACATGCATACAGGTGAAGCTAATAAAAGCGTGTTAAAAAGAGCAAGCACCAAATGTTAATGAATTATGTTTTGTTGTTGCAAAATTTATGTTGTATTTTCGTTGTATGTTGTATTATTTAAACCACGTTGTATGTTGTATTATATTTATGTTGTATTATTTAAACCACATGTTTAAAACCATAAACATAAAATAATAAACGAAATTAAGATATACAATTTATACAGAAGGTAAGAAATTATTAAATTAATATTTCCAAACTGCAGCACTGTCAAGGGAATGGGTTAAACTTTTATTGTTTTAATAATGCTTATATGCCTCAAGCTGTTCAGGGTACTTAGAGAGAAAAATGATGAAAAAAGCATCTTAAATATGACAAAGAAAAAAATTGACAGAAATAGCCTTAAGCAAACTAAAGCTTTTCTGAAAGTTTTGTAATTAGTAAAACTGTTATAAAATTGAATTAAGAAGTTCTGCGATAATATACGTTGAAATATGAAGCTCAGTAAACATCACCAAGATTTATAATAATTCCTTTTATTATTTTTTTAAAAAGTATATTGGTAATAATTTTTTTCGATGTTCAAAGTTTATGGTAGAAGAATTTCTAACGCATACCATTTCTTTTCTTATTTAATATTTGATTTGAATATTTTTAAATTACTTTCGCAATGAATACTAAAATTCAAAAGTGTTTTCTCTGTCTTAGATGATGCTAATAGTTTTTTTAATAAAATGGGGGGATGATTATGCACAAATATATGAACAATATTATTATTATTATTATTATTATTTTGCAATAAATTAATTTAATGTTAAATATTAATAGTTAAAATATAGCTTGTTCCATACAAATCCGTAACCAGATTTCCTATTCATATTTTATTATTATGAGAGATATTACAATTTCTTTAAAACAAATCGTCAATCTATTGATTTTTGTACAGTGCAATACTATTGCAAAAGTACTTGTACTTCTAGAGTGCAGTCATTCTATTATTAGTGAAATGATATACGAAATACGTAGCTTAGCGTTATTTATACACATTAGTGGCGAATTACCTTATTTATTTTCTTGCATTATCACGGCTAATATAATTGAGTTAAAAAATATCTACAGTCTTTGTTATCGCTAACGTTATCAAACTAGTGGTTGATACCTTGTATTTGTGACTAAAAAATGTAAGGTGTTTAGTGGCAAATATTATAGTTTTCGCTGGGTGCTATTACGTATATTTTCTTGTTGAATGAGTCCTTAACACCCTGTATCTCTAAACATTTATATGATAATAATTCAGTTTATTTAGTTGATTATCTGTTATATGAATAGTCATAAAGTGTGATTATTTTCTTTACATTTCAAATATAAATTTATTTACTCCATCAGTATTTTTTAAATGTCTTTTTTACTTCTCCAATCCTAACTTTTCCTTTTTATATAATTTTTTAAGCAACATCAATTTATTTTGAAATAAACATAAATAACATAAACATAATTTACATAAATTATACATCATTCATAATTCAATAGTTTGGTCTCTATAAGGAAACGACTTTACCTTCTCACTTTCTTGATTAAAAAAAAAAAAAAAAAAAAAAAAAAAAAAAGCCAATGTTATTTATGAGAAAATTACAAAGTAAAATAAAATAAAATAAAAAAATAATAAAAAAAATAAAGTCTGAATCATATGTTACCTTTACTTTATAAACACTTTACTTTATAAACCTTAATTTATATATTATTACTTTATATTTACCTTTACTTTATAAACACGTACTTTATAAACATTACTTTAAAAAAAGACTTTGAAGTCGTGGCAAAGTTTGAGATGGAAAATATGCAGCAGAAATGAGGGAAAAGGTTAGAAGGAAATTGCATCGGAAAAAAAAAAGTACATACAAGTTTGATTTGTTTTATATTAAAAATTGCAAATAATTTAATTCCTTCATTTCTTAAAAAATTACGGCATTTTTTTTTTTTTTTTACAAATGAAACACGTACTTATGAAAAATTTACGAAATACACTTTAAAATTTACGAAATACACTTGACAAGTCAAGTTTGACATCATTTTCAGCTTACTGCTTGAATAAAATTACATATTCAATTTGATTTATAATTATTATATTGTAATTTTAATATGTTAAATAAAAATTTGTTTTATTTCATTATGTCATTATTTTACTTTAAACCAATGCGTATATTGCATTAATAGAAATTGGGATATTTCACTAAATACACTACTTTAATATATACAAAAGTTACCTTACTGAATAAATATACCTTACTGAATAATTAAAAAAAAACAGAGTACTTTATCTATACAATAAAATAGTATCTTATTAAGCAAACTTAACGTTAGCACAGCGGTTCCCAACCTTTTCTCTTTCACAAACCCTTACACAGATTTTTCTTTTATTGTTACCCCTTTTCTCACGAAGACGACCCAGCCGTATAACGCGTACGGTTGGAAATCCCTGGTTTGCAGATATCCACTAATCCTTCTTCTTCTTCTTTTTCTGCTTCTTTATTATTATTATTACTTTTTTTTTTATGTGCATACCTCATTATACATACTAATTAAATTTTTACAAAGTCGAAAATCATGTATGAAAAAAATATTAAACCCACCGATCTTTGTTCTGGTTTAAATCTACCGAAATAAATTCCTATTAGATATATAATTGCATTACAACTACCCGATTACAAAAGTAAACAATGTATTATTTTACATTATTGTATACTCTCTGACTTCGATGCAATTTTTCTCAAATATATAGACGTGTAAAAAATTACTAATAATCGTTCATTCTAAATACAAGATTAAGAAAACATATTAAATTATAGATAATTTTCTAGCATTTCATTTACGGAAAGTAATATTGAATGCATCGTTGTAAAAAAAATATTCTGTTGAAAAACAGAAAACTGCTGAAACCCGCCTACAGAAAAGTTCTGTTTTTTTAAAACTACAAAATTTACATCTCAATCTGTCAAAAGTTACTTTTTATCTGTATCCAATAATGACTGCATCAATGGTTACAGATTTTATTTGATGAGTACGTATTTTTTCTGTTTTGCATAGAGAAAACTTGGTATAAAAACAGGATCGCAAAGTACTAAGTGAAATGTTATTTCCTGGCTGGGAAGTAAAGTCATTGCCTATAATTCAGTGACTCTGGTTCGATCCTGGCTGGTACAGCAGGAGACTTTTAGGTAATGCGAGTTTTTTTTTTTTTTTAATGCACCTACAGGGAAAAAAAATCTGTTTTGTACGAACATTTGTTTATTGTTCTGCTTTTGAAAACTTCTGCCATCATATTTTTTTTTATAGTATACAGGTACTTTCTGACAGCTAATCTGCCAGATTTTTTTTTTTTTTAATATACCAGATTTTTTTTTTTATTTTTTTTTTTACGGTGTGGACTTCTTATTGCAGCAACCATTTAATTACAATGTATACCTTTTTTCTTTTCTTGAGTGTAAAATTTTGAAATAATTTAAAAAACTCAGACTGTTTCTACGATTTTCAAGGTCAACTGCGTAGATTATTGACTTAAAGATGATAAAATACAATTTTTAATAATAAAATGCCCTTTTCATTTAAGTTTTCTTTATGAAAAATTTTAAAATTCCTACTTAAAAAAATATTATGACATATAAAATAAAAGTCACAGACAGTTGACGTAAAAAAAAAAAAAAAAAAAAAAAAAAAAAATGTTGATTATCATTTCAAATTAAATGTTAATTTTCTTGTTACAAAAGCAAATTCATTCAAGTTATTGTTCTTTTTAAAAACTAACTGAAAGACAAATGCAAGGAATTGTGGAAAGGAATAAACAATTATTTTTCTAATGGAAGATCAAGAATTGGGAGGGGGGGGGGGGAATTAAGCTTTTTAATCACGCTGATTTTTCATATAGCAGCGATCAAACAAATAAATGAACACGTGCTTTCATGAGAGTATTAAATTTTAACACGAAATATTATACATATGTATATATATATATATATACAATATATACATTTATATATATTTATATAACTTGTTCGTTTTAAATCCCCACCCCCAAAAAAAAAAAAAAAAAAATCTGCTATAATTTAAAGAAACTTAAAATACTTCATACAAATAAGTACTGTTTGAACACAATTGTATAGTCTGTATAAGGATATGGATGTAATCAAAAGAGATGATTAAAGTGAAATTTTTACAAGTGATATATTGTAAAATTTGATTACTTAGTTTAACTTAACGGATTAGAAAATGCAGGATAGTAACTTATTAATTCATAGTTTTAAATAGTAAAATAAAAATAATAATAATAAATTTTGGTTCTTTTATATGTCAATATAACGTTTGTATAAAAATATGTTAAAAGTCTCATACTCCAAATGGAAAACTCGCCGCTGTTATTAAAAAGATAAAGTGTTCTGTTTTAGAAATTTGTAGCAATTGCTAGAACTTTATAATCTATTAAAAGGTTTTTAATATTGTTTTCTACTAGTTTCTAATTTTAGAAAATGAGTGTTGACCTTGAAAGGCTCTAGAAATCTTTAGACGAATATTTGATGTTTTTCTGTGTCAGTTTTTATAAAAACTGCACAGTTATTTTCTATTTATTACTGATTTAATTGTTAGATAAATAAAAAGTTTAATTTTGTTCCTAATATTCTATAAATGTGCTTCATCTCGAGTTAGATTTGAATTTTGTCTGATGGTTATGGCTTAAGATGCCTACTTTGACACTACTTTCTGATTTTTTTCTTTAAATTAAAACGGAAAACGCCATTTGATTTTTAAATATCTGAGTTATAATGTCTAAATATTCTTCAGGCATGATTTATTGTGCTAGGTCTCAAAACGCCAGATTTCACACGAATTTCTTTTCTTTTCTTTTCCATTTTTTTCTTTATTTTTATTGATTTTCTTTTATTATTATTATTTTTTTTTTGCCTTTTATTTATTTTATTATATCATCATTATTATTATTATTGCCTTTTATTCCTTAGAACAATGAAAAACACCATTCAATCTAGAAGTATTTGAATTATGTCTGTAAATTTCGTTTCTTCAGTAGAAATTTGAAAAACGGTTTCAGTTATGGTAATGCAAAAAAATATTAATAAAACATACTTTAAAAAAATGTTTTTTCAAGAAAGTTATTCTCTTTAATCTAATCCTCGAAACACTTGTTAATAACAAAGCTTTTATATCAGCTTCACTCGAAAATTGAATTCAAAACAATTATTCATCTTTTCATCAATTTAAAAGTTGAAATATTCTGACATTGAATCAATGAAACAAATTTATAAATTCTGTCTTATTGCACAAAATATTTATTCAATATTAAAGAAAAGTACGGGAATTAAGCTTCCCTTACCTGCAAATTCTTTTAGCTGTTTAAATCGTGATACTTAACGGCGCTGCGTTGTCGAACGAACCCGCTAAAGCTGCGCTATTCTGGATTTCTCCAAGCCGGCAAGCTCTCACCCTACTCGGCGGCGTATTTACATATTTGTCGGTGCGGTAAAAGTCGCATTCTTTGAACGGACCAATCCATCTACAGTTGCAGTCAGCTGATTACGACGGAGCGGGGAGATAGAGTTATTTGTTGGCAAACTGAGTCCTTCGGGCGATAAAATAACTCGTAGATAATGCAAGCAAAGAGTGAGAGTCAATAGTGAGATTGAACTGTGTTGACATACAATGAAAATATTTTACATCGCGCGAAGTAATGGTTCTATTGTATTTTTGAAAAATTGACTTGGAATATGCGATGTTAATAAACTTGACCAATTTAAACAAATTGTTCTTTCTTTTTTTACTTTTTCGAATTTTTTATAGGTCGATTAAAACTCGATGACTAGTTTATAAATGTAGAAGTTGATAGATTCTTAATTTATTTTTGTCATTTTGTAGTTATTCAGTGAGAAATATGACATGTAGATTTATGTAGATTACATTGGATTAAATCAACATAAAATAAATTAGTAGATTAGGGGAAAAAGTGAGAGTCAATATTAAGATTGTATTCTATTGAAATCCAATGATAATATTTTATATCATGCAAAGTAATGATTTCATTGTAATTTTTTTTTTTTTTTTTTTTTTTTTTAATAATTGATGGGGAAATAAACTTGTGGCTAATTTAAACAAATTGGTATTTCTTTTCCTTTTTTAATTTTTCGAATTTTCAATAGTTAAATCAAAACTTAATAATTAGTTTTTTTAGAAGGAAAATTGACCAGTTCATAAAGTAATTTTATATATATATTTTTTTTTTTGTTATTTAATATGAAAAATATAGCAAATAAATTTATTGAGGAAATTTTTGTTTAAATTTGCCATGATTAAATCTGCAATACTGAATTAAATCTAACTGATTTATCCAGATAACTTTGAATTAAGTCTTCAATCTAAAATTAAATAACAATTAATAAGGCAAAGAAAGAAAAAAATAAAAAAGATTTAATGTAAGGATTAAAATCAGCTGGAGTTTTAATGGGAATATTTTAAACCATTACACAATAATGATTCTATAGCATTTTTGAAGAATTGGAGCATTAACTGAAGTATTCAATGCATATTCAATAGTAAACAACAGATTGTTATTTCTTTCTTTGTACTCACAATTTTTGGAATGTTAATGAATAAATTAAAACTTGTTCACTAGTTTCTCGCAATGAAATTTGAAGGATTTGTAATTTATATTTGAAATTTTGTAAATACTTGGTAAAATAAATTCAAGTAGATTCAATTGGATTCAATGTACATCGTAAACTATAAAAGATATATATAATATATGTGTGTGTGTGTGTGTTGTAAAAGTAGTAGAATTTAGAATATCAGAAAATAAAATGCCCCCGAAATCCTCAATAACCAAGATATATATATGTATATATATATGGATATATATGGATATACATGGAGCCGGAGCATATATATATATATACATGGAATTGGCCTGGGCACCTTGCCAGAAGAAATGATGATAGATGGACCACCGAAGTCTTATTTTAGATACCATGAGACAAGAAAAGACCGAGGAAGAGACCACTGTGTTGTTGGAGAGATGAAATTGTGAAGTTTGGAAGAGCAAAATGGTGAGGAATTGCAGAAAACAGGGCTGTTTGGAATCACCTAGCAGAGGCCTTCATCCTGCAGTGGATTGGTAAAGGTTGAAATTGATTATTATGATGATGATGATGTATATATATATATATGAATTTCTTAACTGATTGCTATTAACAGAAACACCTTAATATTTATTTTTATTTATTTATTATTATTATTATTAACAACAATTTGCACTTGAGAACAATATTGTAAAAGGGAAAGTATTTCAAATTAATTATTTTATTTTCTTAATTACTTTGGATTAATCTTCATTTGTTATGTTACTTCTGTTTGATTTGATTGATTTTGCCCTTGTTACAAATAGGTTTCAGATTTCAGATCTGAAACTTCGACTAAAAACTAAAACCTAAAACTTCGATTTGAGCATGTGGTGTGTTTCTTCCCAAACAGGTACATGTGGGGGGTATATCCTTGCTAGCATGTCATTTTATCAATTTACAATTGCTAAAAAATTAATTTATACTACAAAGTTCTTTCTTTTTGTATATTGAAAAAGTCTTTATTTTCAAATTTGAAAATCTATAATGCTATTTTATCAAATAAATCATAATTTTTATTGTCATAATTTCAAGCTTAACTATTCCATTACTTTAAAGATTTTTGAATAACAATTTGGAGTATGCTGGTTTGACATATCTTCTGAAACCTGTTAGGATTACATAATTTCTTTCAATTGCTGTGCTCCCACCTGCTGAAGAAGATAACACAGCTTGTATTGAATTTTTGGCTTGAATAGTTTTGGAGTGAATTTTTTCTTCTTGTTTATCAACTTTATTAACGCTATTAAAATATTTTTTTATTGTTTATCTATCCTATTTTAATACATCATAATTTAAATTGAAAAATTTATATATATATATATATTTATATTTGTATATATATATGTACGCATGCGAAACAAATAGTTTGAATTAATAGTAATATTGAATTGTACAGACATTAAATAAATAAATAAAAAAAACTTACATCGTATGTAATTTTTTTCTTTTCTTTCCTTTTTCTTTTTTCTCTCGATTTCTTATTGAGATTTGATTTTCAACAACTAATTCCTTTATTTATTTATTTTATTTTATGCTGATTTATTTTCTATATATATTTTAGAACTGAAATAATACGTTTTCATTTTGACTTCAGATGAATTTCTAATTAATTAATTACATTTTATGCGACGTTTACTGCCATTGTAGCATTTTTATTTATGAAATATGAGATGATAATACATTTAACCCAATAAAAAATAACCGCTTTTTTTTTTTTTTTTTTTTTTTTTAACTTATTTTTGGATTGAATAAAAATGAATAATTTTGAATAAGTTTTAAATATTCATGAATGTACAGTTTACTTATCATGCAGTATGTTATATATTAAGAGATATAACACGTAATTTTATGAAAAGTTATCTTTATTCAAATCTGCATTTTTAAAAAACTAATTGGTAACGAAAATGTCAGTACATTTCCAGAAGAATTATTGTTATTGTAACATTAAAATATTGGCTCAATTATAAGAAGAAAATAAATAATGATAAAGTTAACGATAGTGATTGTTGTCAATGAATTTATCCTTTATTTATTTTTATTTATCAAATTATTTATTTATTTATTTATTGTGAAGGCAGAGAATTAGTTGAAATTAATGAATTAAATTTATTTTTGCTTTAAAAAGTTCACTATTAGATAAAAGTATTTTTTTTTACTTATATGTAAAATATGGACAAAATATTAATGTCATTTAAACATTTTTTATGTTTGTGTAATGAATTTTAAATCAAAAATTTTTTTGTATACTAATTTTATTTTATTCATTTATTTATTGTACTCTTTAAGGTATTCAATAATGTATAAGAAACACTGTTTTTGGCTTTGCGAATAATGATTTTTTAAGATTTTACCTATTAGATATTATTAGATATTATTTAGAGATATTATTAGATATTCATTTAAGATACGTATTCATATGGAAAATGATATAATGCCTGACTTTTAATGATTGTGAGTATATTTACAATATAAAATATAAACTTCAGAGTAAGCATAATTTGTAACTTTTTTTTCATAAATATATGTTAAATAAAAAAAAGAAAGAAAAAATCAGTATTTTACATTTAAGCTATGAGAATCAAATAATGCAACATTATGGCTTGTATTAAATATTTGTTTATTTTAGTTTTAAATATCAGTGATAGCAAGCACAATTTTACTCAGTAATAAGCAGTTTCTAGTCATTAAGCACTATTTAAAAGCAAAGGAGTTAAAATTTTGTCTTTTAAGAAATGCACACAGTTTAAAATATAATTTGTAATGTGATTAACGTGAAACTCTATTATTTTTAACTGCCAACAGTATGAATTTTTAGAAATACTGCACAAAGTTTTTATATTGCTGTAATCTACACTAATATATATATAGATAAAAAATTTGTTTGCATGGTGAGGGTATAATATCTGTAACCGATTAAAAAAAGTTTTTCACTAATCAAAAGCTACACTATCCCTGAGTGTTATAGGCTATAATTTTTTTTGATAATTTTTTTTTTTTTTAATTGGAAATTCCAATATTTTAATTAAAATCCCCATAAAAAACATGAAAAACAGAATGAAATATTGCAACGAAAGCGGTGGAGCACCGTGGCTTCGAGGTAAAGCGTCGGACTCCAAATTACAGTTTGTGAGTTGTATATCCCTGTGAAGATGAATAGTTTAAAAATGTTTTTTGTGAAAATCAAAGTTATTTGTTTTTCATTCTGTCAATGTGCTAATTACGTTTATTTTATCTATACTAATATATAAATAGAAAAAAATTGTTTGTATGTAGAGGGTAAGTCTCTGAAACTACTAAACCGATTAAAAAAAAAAAAAAAAAAAGAGTTCACTAATCAAAAGTTACGCTATCCCTGAGTGCTACAGGCTATAATTTATCTTGATAAAATATTTTTTTTTTATTTCGAAATCTCAATATTTTAATTAAAATCCTCATAAAAGTCATGAAAAAAAATTAGTTTTTATTTATAAAGCGATATAAGAAACAGTGATTCAATTCTTTTGAAAATTCATTTAAATACAGTGACCAGCGATGCGGACGTAGCCTGCTAGATCTTTATAATTCATTACCACATTTTTAATTAATTTATCTCGTAACCTGTTTTTTCATATTTTCTTATATCTGTTAATGATTAAAAGTCCCTTTTTTTAATATAATTATTATTATTATTAAATGCTACGTTTATATAAATAGTAATTTATTTAATATTGTAAATACATATACGTTTTATCATTGTTTTAATGAGATATATTTTTCTAAAATAAAAAATTACTGAATATAAAATTCTTTTTCATATTTTTTATTGTTGTTAAACTATTATTCCAAATACAACTCTTTAAGAATCATTTTAAAAATTAGTGAATTTCAATTTAAAAAAAAAAAAAAAAAAAAAAAGGTAAATGGATAATTATTATTTATTAAAATCAAAATCGCGTATTTCTGATATAGAGTAGGATATACAGCAAAGAATATCTTAAAAATTGAACCTATAATTGGTTTTGCTTTACTTAGAAAACTTTATTTGCAATTATAAACTAAATCACCTTTAATACATTTATAAGGGGAATCTAAAAAAATGCTAAAAATGAACAAAGGGGATTTTCGTACTTTTATAGTTTTAAAATGAACTGTTGAAAATTTAAAAGTCAATTTTCCTGAAATATGAACAAATTTAACGTTGTGAATACTCTGAACATGAAAACAGATTAAAAACAAATCCTTCCAGCTCATTCGGAAGGTTATGTTGATTTTTTTTTTTTTTTTTCTTATCAAGCAGCCGCTACTTTGAAACAAAATGGCGGCTACAAATTTTTAATGGGCTTGGTGGAAATATTGATGTAGGCTATGTCATGTGCATATGGAGTTTTAAGCAAATTGGTTCATATATACCTGTTTCATGTGAATCTGAAATTTTCAAGTGGCTAGCACTTGGAAACAAGATGGTGGATCAAGTTGGCAAACAAACAAATCTTATGCACTTGTGAGATTAATCTGCTCTACAAATTTAGTTCGAATTAATTCAGTATTTCGAAAGTTATCGTGTTGACAAATTAAGTGACCATCACTTGAACCAAAATGGCGGAGCAAGTTGCTCAGTGAACTTATTCAAGACATTTATTAGATAACTCCACTGTTCAACTTTGGTTCGAATAAATTCAGTATTTCAAAAGTTATCGCGACAACAAATTCTCAAGTGGCAGTGTTCAAGTGGCTGCAACTTGGAAACAAAATTGCGAAGCAACTTGCTCACCGAAATCATTTAAGATATTTAAATGGTATAAATCCATTGTACAACTTTGGTTCGAATTGTTTAAGTATTTCAAAAGTTATCGTTATGAAAATGTTTAGTGGCTGCCACTTGGAAACAATATGGCGGAACAAGCTGGCGCAACTAACCCTGGTCTCCCTTATATATATATATATATATATATATATATACATATATATATATATATATATATATATATATACGCTGTAAAAAATATGTCCTATTTGCTGCCCGAAATTCTCTGTAATTTGAGAAAATACGTTCTGACAACGTAATTTTTTCGTAAATTACGCGTATTTTCACAAATTACAGATAATTTCTGGCAGCAAATAGGACATATTTTTTACAGTGTACCCCAGAGGTAAAGGACACCATGTCACTTTTGTGAAAAAAGTTAGCACTGTTTCTCTTATGTGCATTTTTTTTTATTTATAAAGTGTAATTAAGCACTAATGTACAGTTACTATAAAGGAGATGAGACAGTGGAAAATAAAACCATACTCATTTTCTGTATTCATGACAAATGTATTTCATGGTAGCGCATCTAAGATATGTTGGTAACTCTTTTCACAAAATAAATATGGTGTCCTTTACCTCCAGGGTACATATATATATATATATATAAATGAAGTGATTGCAATAGGTCGATTTCTTAAGTAGCAATCTAATACATTAGGTTATAAATAATTCTCATAACAATTTTCCCATAGAGTAATATGGGGCTAGGCTACCAACGATGGGTAAATTGTAAAAAAAAGTCATTAAAGGGCCTTTAAAGTAAACTGTTTCCAGAATCTTAGTATAAGGTATAATTGAAGTTTGCAGGATCATTTTGAATCTAATTCAATCTAAGTATATTTTATAAACTTTAATTACCATGAAACGAAATGAAACAAAATAAAAAAATACTAAATGTGCTTTCTGTTCATCGGATCGGATAAGCAAATTTAAATTTCTTTTACTAAATTTCTAAATTAGCTCTAAAAATATAATTAATTTATAAAATTCTAAAATGGAAGTCTGGACATTTTTTCCTCCCAATTTCAAAAGGATAATAATAATAATAATAACTTTTTTGGAATTATTACTTCTTTACAAGTATTTTACAGTGCAAGCACTGATCTAATACTAAAAAAATCAAATAGGTTGAAAAAATAATAATTAATCATACGCACTATTATTCTTCACCAACTTATTGCTCATGGGCCTGAATTATTTGATAGAATTCTAAGAAAATAAAAATAAAAATAATGAGCAAAATTTAAAAGAGCAAGTTTAAGACTGTTCTATAATGCAAATAGTTTTAGATAGTGAATTTTATTTTTCTTAAAATGAAACACTATTTATTTAAAATCTTCAAACATTTAGATTTACAAGTCTTACATTTCTGAGCTCGGTAACAACATGGTAGGCAAATGAAGGGCGGGCATCCCTGTCTGTTGTCTTAGCATTTTCAGTGGGGTGGTCGCCATGGGCAACGGCCGCTCTTGATATTTATGACAGGGACAGAACAGAAGCGTTATCTCTGCGCGCAGTAGCCAAAGGCCAAAGCCGATAACGCCCCTTCACTGAATTGATACACTAAACTGAAATGGATTTTCAGAAAATCCCGACTAGCTATATGGATGTCGAACAATATTTCGGCAATACAAGAGAATTACTTAGCAGGAAATGAGTCCTATTACGATATTTTAATTAATTTGCCTACATTTTATATCTAAAAATGTTACACTTTAAATCATGTAACTTACAATAAATTGTAGGATATTTTGTTTAAATTCTAAGAAATGAATAATATATAACTCAAAATAGTTTTTATATCAGTATTTAATTATTTATTTACATTTTTAGGTTCATAAAAAGGCAATAATGAAATTCCTGCAATATGTTCGATAATTTCTTCTTTTAACGGACACTTTCATTGCCTATTTTATATGCCAATTACCGCAGTTGACAACTTTTACGCTTTTTGTTTACCGAAAAATTGTTAGAGAATTTTTTTTATATATTTCTATAACAATTTTCACTGATTTAATAAAATAAAAATTTCGATAAAAATTTTCCGGTAACAAAAAGCGTAAAAGTTGGCAACAAAGCAATTACCAATTTCAGGCCAGATAAAAATATAGGCATTAATCTGATCCGATGTTTTCCAGTCATGAAATAATACGAAAAAAATGGTATTTTGTCAGGAATGAAATTTTCAGAAATAATTAAAAATGTAAAAAGAAAAAAGATCTAAAAGAATTAATTCGTCTGTTTTAAAATTTATATAACCAGTTTTAATTATGTACTTGAACGATAATAATGCCATAGAAATATAAAAACAGCATATTCCATCAACTATTGGTTTACAAATTTAGATTTAAACTAGATTCAGTATTTACCTTTTCCATTTTTTCTATATTGACTTCAGTTTACTCTATTTCTAAAATAAAATAAAAAGTAAATGGAAAAAATTGACTATAATTCTAAGAGTTATACCAGAAGCAACATTTGTAATATATTTGCATGCTTAATAAACTCATATCTTTATCGTTTTAATAGCTAGAAAGAATTTTGAATAAATTTCCAGAAAACAAAATTATATTAATTGTAGACACACGGTCAGGTAATTTGCAGTCGTCCCAGCTACTCAAGTGGGCAAATTTATACAAATCATCTGCAGTTTTATTAATATCAAAATAGATTCCGGATAAATCATCGTCATTAATCCGTAATATTGTGACAGCACAGTATTGACATAATTTGTACTTTTTAGAATAATATTTAAAATAATCTTATTTACTAATTTTCGACGATTAAATAACACGAATACTACTGTTCAGATATATTGGTACAAATAAAATAAAATGTAAATAAAAAAATATTTATAAAAGACACGATTAAGGTTTTAATGTCAATATTAATAGCGGTTACATACAAAATAATTTTACTGTCATTATCAAACAATTACCCGATTTACTTTACCAATTCTGTTTGTGTGATTTTGGTATAAACAAACATTCTAAACCATTTTTAAATATTCATTGACATTTCCTTCTCTTACACTAAAGAAAATATTCAATACCTTTTCTTAAATTTAAAAGAATACTCCTGAAAAAACTAACACAAATGTACATTTTTTTATATTTGCTTTACTAATGATTTCTATCCTGAACTATCCCTCAAGAATCTAGTACTTAATCGTCGATTGTAAAATCCCTTTGGGCCACACCACTTTCTTTGATGACTCCCAAATTCATTAGCCGCTTTTTTATATTATTTCTATTCGTTATCCTTTCTGTCGTTTCTTCTTTTATGGTTTGTAGATTCTTCTTCTTAAGCTAATCGGAAGAAAAATAACAATGTTCAAAGCGATTCAATTGCCAACGGCAGACCGTATCTTTTAAACGGCCACCTAAAGATGGAGAATTTTTTCTTCTCTGACTTGAGACATTTCTTGAAGAAAAGAAAAGTCATTTTCTCGGGGTTTCCAATTTCAATTTAAAAAAAATCAAAAAAAAAAAAAAAAAGGAAGAAGATTGAGTTTTTAATGGTTTGCCATCAGAAAACCGTGGTGTTAGCTTTTCGAGAAAAGCACAAATGTTTAAAGATTGTATTTTTCATTTGAAGGTTGTGTTTAGGAATTAGACGCGATATGCGGGGATTAAAACCTTAACATTAAGAAGTACCTTGTCAAAAGATAGTTGGTTTTTTATGTACTTTATTTAAAAAAATCCCGAAACTTTTTTCTTTCCTTCTTTTTTAAGGAATTACTTCATTGTCTCAAATGATAAAGTAAGTAGTTTTCCCCTTGATTTACGTTAGCTTTAAAAATTTAAAGAATTTTTCATAAAAAATGTCATTTAGAAGAAACTCTTTAAAAAATTAACCCATTTAGTAATTTATTTTTATTTACATTTTCTTAAGCTTTTAAGGAAGTAATACTCAGAAAAGACTACACCTCCTCACCCTTTCCACTATATAAATTTTGGCATGGTCATGTCAAGGAATTTTGCTCATAAGGTCAAAATTTGATGTCGGTTTCTGAAAAAAATCTAACCTAAAAAAATAATTTGAGTGATATATAAAATAGGAATTATAATTTTTTTTTATCCTAACAGTTTATAAATTTTGTACAAATACGAATAAAAATGAGTTTATAAATATGTTGTCGCTATTTTGAATTATGGAATAGCATGCAATAACAGCAGTATGCATGTACAGTCGGTAACAAAAGTCTCCGAACACTAGCAAAAATTCCTATGTAAAAAAAGTACACTTAATACAGTTTTGTTAAATAAATCCTTGTCGAATCCTGTTTTCAGACTGACTAAGAACAGGATTCGACCAGGATTTATTTAACAAAGCTGTATTAAATGTACTTTTTTTATATAGGAATTTTTTCTAGTGTTCGGAGACTTTTGTTACCGACTTATCAGCATAAAGTATTTATATGCGGTACTCACTATGCAATGATTTTAAAATATAACAAACGAATTTACTGTGAATTGAATATGCCTCCTTTTTTATTTCCTGTCGTCTAATTGCAAAATGGGCTATCTCCAAAAAGGAAATTTTGGGGAAAAGCTGATTTTTTGCCACACTTAGTCAAAATCAGATTGGAACCAACCCTCTTTAGTTTTATAGTCGTTTCGGCGGTATATTTGAAAACTGGAAATAAAGTAGCAGGGCTAAAGGAAGGGAAGGGGTTATTCAAGTTTTTATTTTGGATTTGGCCACCATTGCGTTTTACAACAAACCAGAACTTAATTTTAGCTAAATTTAATGTGAATATTGGATTTTTAGGGTTTCAAATATACAAAATGTTTTGTTCTTGTTCAACTAAATTTTATTAAAAAATAACTGATTTCTGTAATCTGATTTAAAAAATAAAAAAATAAAATAAAAATAAAAATAAACTGATATAAATAATAATAAATAAATAAATAAATAAAACCTCCAGAAAATGATGAATACGTATCACAAATAGTCTAAATTTCTCTAATCACGAGCTATAATTTAATACAATAGGAAATCATTCGATTTGTCAACGAATTTACATAAAATGACGATTTTATGTAAATCACCTGCTGAATTATCAAAGGTATGTTATTAAATTAATAACATATATTATGATAGAATCATCATAATGATTAATTAATCATAATATGCTAACTATGATATTGTTGTGTTATCAATTAATACTATGTTATTACAAAGTGACAGTACATTACCTTTAACTCCGGCTTTGTTCCATTTCCATGTCGTAGCGTCACTTTTCTTCTTTCTTAATCGAAAAAAAGATACTTCTCCTACAAACTACTCCACAGTTGAATAGTTATGAAAGGAGATATGGCATACCCATTTCTTTAAAGGATAATATGAAAGATGGTTATAATTTTACAGAAAATCATTAACGTGATTCCATTATAAACATTTTATTGTAAAGTTATAACTGAAAATAAACAGTATTGGAAAAATTATTAACATTCAAGTTTTAAAAAAAATCGCAAATAATATGGAATAGTTGGTATTCCATATTATCCGAATTGCCATCGTGGAGAATAAATCAACCTCAACCACCTGTTGGTAGAAATAAGTTCATGGGAATCAGACTACCAAATAACTCAACTCCCCTACCGGAAATGACAGTAGGTTTTTCACTCATTTTACAGTTTCGTAAATAGATTAAAGAATTCGTAATATTTAGCTCCAAAACAATTTGAATCTTTATAAGCTACAGACGTTGTATAGGACTAAAACTACTCTTCTCACTGACACAAGATAAACTACCGTTTATATTTAAGGTCTATTAAAGACGTTTGACGTGCTTCCGATAGGGTGCAGCTCCGTACAGGTGAAATATAACTGTATTCCATTTTACCCAACTATCACCCAGAAAAAAATATACCATCTTCATCTAGGACGAATAAGCAGCCATTTTCTGAATCCCTAAACTAGAAATATGAATTTCCGCTTTATGCGTATAATGTAAACAAATAACCTGGATAGGCGAAATGGTCGAGAATTTCTAGTGTATACTTTTCCAAATGGTAAAACAATATCATAAATATTATAAATATTATGAATCCTTTGTACAGTCGGTAACAAAAGTCTCCGAACACTAGCAAAAATTCCTATATAAAAAAAGTACACTTAATACAGTTTTGTTAAATAAATCCTTGTCGAATCCTGTTCTTAGACTGAGAACAGGATTCGACAAGGATTTATTTAACAAAACTGTATTAAGTGTAATTTTTTTACATAGGAATTTTTGCTAGTGTTCGGAGACTTTTGTTACCGACTGTATTGTGAAAAAATCTCGATTAATTTCGTAGAATTGAGACATAAACCAAAATTACAGTTAATGAAACTCGTCACTTGTGTTCGCATTTATTTACAGAGATTTTTAAATAAGTTTGACCACGATAATACAGAAAAACGCTCTGTAATTGTAATAGTTGTTTTTAGAACTTGCTAGCAAAGGAAACTAGAATTTAAAAGAATGAGATGGAACTATTTTTTCCTAAAGCCGCAATTTCGTTTCTAGAAGCCAGTCACAGTTTTTTTTTTTTTTTTTTTTTTCCCCTCAGTGTATGGGTATTCCCCACCTTTCCTCTGTATAATTTATTTACTTATTGATTTCTGTGCAATATCTTTTAGTCAGGTCTTATACGTTTATGTATCAACAAAATAACCAACATTACGGTCGACGAAATAATATAATGTTGTATTATGTTTTATTTTTGGGAGAGTGTTGATATATATGAACGACCAACTAGATACTTTTTTTTTTTATGTACAACAAACAAATATTCTCGCATATTTTTCGAAGCAGTTCATTTCGTACGAGCGCTGTAAATACTTATTAAACTAAGCTTTTGTGAATTTGAATTAATAGTATAAGTTCTAATATTAGTTTTGTATCATTATTATGTGTTGATAACGAAAATTTATTAAAGTCAGAAAATAATTTAAAAAAAAAAAAAATCGTAAATAAATTAGGTAAAACAAATTCAAAAATTTATTTTAATGCTCTAATAAGTAATTAAGAGAAATTCATTCTTAAAAAAAAAAAAAAAAAAAACCTCATGTAATACATTTATAGTAAAATAACACCAATTTTATCAGTTCAATTAAGAAAACTTTAAAGGCAATTTTAAAGAAATAAAAAAAATATTGAAATTCAATTTTATGGTCCATGTAAATCTATTTACATATTTTATCTGTAAAATTTGTTTAATAATGGTTAGAAAAAAGTACAGAATTTGACTAAAAAAATTTTTTAAGAGGGATTTTTAGATTCTAAATATAGAGAAAAAGTGACTAATAAATTATGTATGACACATGAATCAAAACAATTTATCATTAGGAACTACAAGTGAGAAGAGTTAGAGAAGTAAAGTATGTAAAAGCAAAAATACATACATGAAAACAAATAAATAATATAAATAATCCCAACGAAAAAAAGTAATTTTGATTTTTTTCTAACTAATTTCATAATTAAAATTTTTGAAGGAAAAAAAAAAAAGGGTTAAATGAAATGGTCATGTCCTCTAAAGAACGCATGCATCCTTAGTAAGAAAAACATGAATGAAATGGTATCTAAGGTAAAGGACTCATCAATAAAATAAAATTCATATAAGGTGGCGATATAATATTTTGTCACTTCATATTTTAATTCAACTGTCTACTTTATAGAGAGAGAGAGAGAGAAAATCCTAAACATTTCTGTTATTTTTTCGAACTTATGAAAGTAATCTATATGCAGATTAATAATTTTACTTTTAAATAAATAAAGTCGATAACATTTTAGCAATGCATTAGCCATTATTATTCAGATAAGCCGATATTTTATTAATTTCGATAATTTGTCCTCTAACCCAATTTCACAAATTTAATGAGTCATAAAGCGTTAAAATATTTCTATTCTTTCAAAAATGCAGCTTATACGCTTCCCAAGTGATCGGTTAAATAATAAATGCAGATTGGTTCGCCCAAGAAAAAACGATTCTCCAAAATCAATTACAGGAAGGCTTCGTTTTTCCGGAGCAGAAAAAGAAAATAAAGAGCAAACAAAAGAACTTCCAGAATTTCTTTTCATTTTTTAATCGAATCGACAAATTCTACAACAATCACAAAAAAAAAAAAAAAAAAAAAAAAGGATGAATTGGCACACTTATTATTTCGAGAACAAAAGATGTCATCACAATAATGTGGGATCACGTTCGACGTAAATCGGGTAAGGACTTCAGATTTTTTTTTTTTTTTTTTTTTTTTTTTTTTTTAATATACCGTTTTAATTTTTATAAAAGAAACTGCTTCTATTGATTAAAAAATTATTGGTAACATAAAATTTTATCACGGTTAATGGATATTGTTTTTATTTATTTCTTTATTATTTTTATTTTTATATTTCATTATTTTTAATTCTTTATTTCTTTATTTAATTTTGTCATGAAAAGGATGTTTTAATTTAAGCTTAGAACATAACCAAGAATATGCTCTGTTTCTTTTAGTTTTTTCCCTCATTATTAAAAAAAGTGCACAAAAAAAAAAAAAAAAAAAAAAAAAAAAAAAAAACATGGTATATTACAGAAAGTTCCTGGAAGCAACGTTATCAGGAGATATCCGTATGCTATGGAAAAAATACGTTCACAAAAATTTTAGTAAACAACAGATTTTTTCAGTAGGGCACGCTGTAAAAAATTCTCGTTTTAAATAAAACTCTCCTTGAAATTCCCAATCCTGCTTTAATACTAAGTTTGCTGTATGGAAAGTAGAAAAAGACATGTAACCACCAGGTAAAATGGTTACAGATTTATTCTCGTTAGGGATATATATATATATATATATATTTTTTTTTTTTTTTTTTTTTCTTTTTAACAGACTGAGGTGTAATTTTAAGCTAAGTTTCTGTAGCTTTAAAAATGAGAAACTTTCTGTAGGAAAGTTACAGTTTTTTTAGTTTTTTTTTTTTTTTTTTTTTTTTTTTTTTAACAGAATTTTCTTTTTTCAGTGTGCTTTTAATGCTTAAAACAAAATGTATTGAATTTTTTTTTTTTTTATGGAAAATTATTGATTATTTTATGCTTTCAATATTCCTAAGAATGTATCTTAGCGATGCGATTGACATCAGAATTTCACTCACTAGAGTCAAAAGAAAGAAAGAAAAAGAAAAAGAAAAAGAAAAAAACTAATATTATCAGAAGAAGCATTTATTTCGCTAAACTAACCAAACCTTACATTGTATTCTCGCACTACATGAAACAAGCACAATAATAAGAAAAACGGAAAATGAGTAATATCTGAAGTTTTGTTTTTGATTTTTTAATAAATTTCGTCTATTTTAGATTGAAAAAGATTTACCCCATACATAACACATTGTTTTTGTTATTCTTTCATGTTATGATTAGCAAGTTTCTACTTCATTCATCAATATTTTTGTCTAAATTTAAAAACATTACACATGCAGTAATGACTGCGTAAATGACCTAATCAGTCTGCTAACATCTATAATTTATAAAGAGAATTTGCATGATATTTAATTTGTAAAAATAATAAATTTATCATTCAAGCTTAATTGTATGTTTTCTTGGGGTTGTTTTAAAATAAATGTCGGAAAGATAATCTGGATGATGAAATAGAGATAATTCTAGAGAATACAATACCTTTCTTCAACGAATTCTCAATCGGTCTTTTTCGTTGAATGTAGCATGCCTAAGACGATTTAAAAATTAATTTTCAAATGAAAGATATGTAAATGTTCAAAGGTATTTTTCATGCTGAAAAAAACCAAGATTTGCCAATTTTTCTACAATGTGGAGTAGTTTTTCTACAAGGCAGAATATAATTTCAGATTCAAAATAATGTTCATGTAATAATATGGATTAAGCATTTTTCTCCATTCTATAATTTTAGATTTATTCACAATGTAGTTATCCTTCCCAATAATATTTTTATAAAGGATATTTCATTTTGTTGGCGACCACTTTATTTCCCTTGAAACACTAAAAATAATTTAAGGGAAAGAATGATATTTAATTCCTAAGAAGTGCTGGTTTATCCTGTTAATCTAAAGTGCATAATTTAATCTAATCATCAAATTAAACAAATGAGGCAAAATTCCGCTCCGTGTAAAAATATGTTGCATTGTTCAAAAAAAAAAAAAAAAAAAAAAAAAAAAAAGGAAATGAAAAGAAAAGAAAAGAAAGAAAGACAAATAAAAGAAAAATCCTGTTATATTACAAAAAAAAATTCTGGCAGTAAAGTTGACAGAAAATATTCGTATACTATGGAAAAAATACGTTGATAGAATTTTACAATTGACAGAACAATACAGAAGATGTTCGTACATAACATATTTTTTCCATACCCATGTAGTCCATATTTTAACATATACGCTGTTTAAAAAAAAAAAAAAGTTAATTTGCCTACTCTACCATCCAGAATCGAACCATGGATCACCAGATGATAGGCAACGACTTTACCTTACATCCACGGAATCACATTTGACTCTGTTACTTAACACTTCCCAATTCTGCTTTGACACCAAGTTTTCTTTATACAAAACAAAAGAAATCTTAAAAGAATGTTATAAGAGGAGTTAGCATACGGCGTAATCAACATACAGAGCAAATGAAGTTAATTGTTGTCTACTCAAAATGGCTGTCGCACTAACATCCAAGGTTACCGTAGAAGCCATATTGAGTCTGTCCCACCAGCGGCCGAGCGGTTCTGCGCTCAAAGCTGGTAGACATGAAGTGCCGGGTTTGATCACAGGTCACGTTCGTCATCCTAGCCATTCGGAGTTTTCCATGGTTTTTCTCCAAAACTTGTGTAAATACGGGCTAGGACCCCTTAGAAAGACCCCCACGTAGGACACCCCCACCCCCACAGGCCTAGGACCCTAGTGCAGTCAATCGGCCTTAATCACCAAAACCCAACCCATGTTGAGTCTACCAAAACATAGACTGGTATTGTGTTATTTTATTATTTGACATTGATTTGATAGCTTTGAAACTCATAGTTAAAATGATGATTGTCTCGAATGATCTATACTATATAAATTCACAATAACAATGCAGAATTTCTTACATAATTGCGTTACTTAATATCATATACGGTTACGATTTTGGCTTCATGTTTCTCCGAACATGTGATCTTCTGTTCTCCAAGGAAAAAATATGAACCCACGAGATAAAATCTATAAACCTGATAAGGTTTTACAAGTTACAGAAAAAATGGTTTTTGACAGATTGAGATGTAATTTTATAGTTATTTTTTGTAGTATTTTTCTGTAGAAATGTTAGAAAACTTTTATTTTTTTTAACATGTTTCTTTGACAGTGTGGTGTTGTATTGATCAAATTAATGTACAAGGCAGTTTGATATTATATATAAAAAAATTACTAATGCTATTTTCTATTTCTAGTAACAAAAAAGCCTCATGGTAAGTTCTTTCCCGATAGTCTAGTCAACTGCAGTCTGTTTGCTCAGACGGCGAGTTGGATTTAGGCAGCGATATTAACAGTATCTTCATCCATTCTACAGAGAATGCCTTCTAGGGAGGAAGGAAGGAAAGATGAAACGGATGGAGGAATGGAAAGAAGGAAGTAAAAGATGATGACTTGGTGACTTTGTCAGACCTTAGTTATAGTATATGAGGCATAAGACTCTTATACACAAAACACTGAATTTCATTCTTCTTTTCCAGTTTTCCAGCATTTGCAACACTGTAACTGCTTCAGATTGTAAAGATGACAAAGAACTGCACAGAAAACTATCTAAAATATGACCGTGAAGTTTTATCAGATATATATTTTTTGAAGTATTACGCTAGTCTATAGGCATTATTTTTTCGGATAAGAGTAAATACGTAATAGATTCCCTTTAGCGAGCGAGCAATTCAAAAGAATAGTGCATTTTCTTTCATTCTCTTTCTGTTTTCATTCATCTTTTTCGATTTTATCTCTCTCTCTCTCTCTCTCTCTTATTTTTCCCCTTTCCTTTTGAAGCGTATCTAAAGATTTTCCGAAACTAATATTTCGTTTTTTGATAAATAACAATAATAAAAAAAAATAATATAATTCTAAAATTATAATAAACTAGTTAAATGCCCGACTTATGCAAGAAATGTACTATTTACGCTTTAACTTATAAGTATATTTATGAAGATTGTGCTTTAGAAACAATTAATTTAAAAGAAAAGAAAAGAAAGGGGAAAAAAAAGTAATGACAAACTAACTTTATTACTCTCACACTTAATGGAAATCTGTATTTACTTTCCAGTTTTAATAATTTTAATGAAAGGTTTTATTTTTTTAACGCATTTTGAATAAAGAATGTTTTAGTATAATTTGTTGTTTCAGATTTAAATAACATTTAGTACATTTAAGTTTTTAGAAGTAATAATTAAAATATTAGTAATAATTAAAAAGAAATAGCCTATTTGTAATAATTAAAAAAGTATTTTGATTATTTTGTTTCTGTGAGAAACTTTTCCAAGAAAAATGGAATTATAAGAAATTTACTTCCAATATTTGAAAAAGATCCAAATTTTTTACTTGAGAAAAAATTTGCAGTATATTTTTTGGATGAAGAAGCTTGTTGAATGAAAGGAATCACCATTTTAAACTTAGCCTCAATTTTTAAAATTGTATTATTAAATTTAAAGCTACGATTTAAAATATATAAATAAAAATAAAAATAAACAAATAAAAAAAAAAAATAAAAAAAATAAAAAAAAAAAATAAAAAAAAAAAAAAACGAAAAGGATGTAAATAATGCTTTAGATATTTATTATGTTTCAGAAATAATTTTTAAGTATTCTGTTAAATTTAAGAAATTTTGCATTAACATGCAAGCGTATTTTTTAAGTAATTTTAAAGGTACTAGCTACACTACTCAGTACTTACATTGTAAAAAACAGTCCTGTTACATTACAGAAAATTTCTGGTAGCAAAGTTACCAATAAACATCCGCATACTACAAAAAGTACTTTGTTGCGGCCCCCACAAGACTTTCTTCAATATAATTTTACACAAATTCATGCTGTACAAATTATTTGTTAAATTATTATTTATGAAAATTATTTTCCATGTTAAATACAGACGATTTTATCTGACAGAATTATTACACTAAACGCCGAAAGAAAGTCAAGTTTGTGCCAACATAATTTTTTTTTCTTTTTTTATGAAAAAAAATCGATAACTTTGTTTTAATTTATCATATATCTATGGTTCAACCATTCGTTTGAAAGGTATTGACGAGATCGTACGAAAGATACCCATATCGAAAATTTACGCACACATCCCCGGGGAGGGGGTACTTCCCCCCAGGAGGGAAGCGATGCTCCCACATGCACAAACATTTTTCTCTACTTTACTACTTCTATTATCAATAATTCACATTAATTTTACAAACACACGTTAAAAATAACTCTCATTATGTACATTTACATGAAATTTTGTCCTATACTGCCATGTTAAAACTTTAAAAAAAAAAAAAAAAAAAAAAAAAAAGAATAGAAAAGAAAAAAAAAAAAATAACAGCGCCACTTGTTAAGTGATTGCTCCCCAAATCTAATAAGCACTAGTTTTTGTCAGGGTCCGACAAAATACCAAGTTTGATTAAATTTCGTTCATTTGTTCAAGAGATACAGCGTCCACACACATACAGACATTTTCTAAAAACAGTCAAATCGAGTTCAGGACATCCCAAGACGTGAAAATCCATTGAAAACTGGAGTTTGAAAATTTTCACGAATCCAATACTTTCGCTCTAGAAGAAAGTAAAAATACATTGAAAGAAATTTTCTGCAATAGAACAATGCAGAAATATTTGTACATTTTTTTCCCCCTTAGATATTTTTCATTGTAAAAAAAAAAAACATTAAATAAAATTCTGCATTTTCGTCACCCAGGATTAATCCCCGGTTCATCCCATATTAGGCGAAATCACATATTTTCTCATCTAAGAAATCACATATTTTCTAATATATAACACCCCTAAAACTTGCTTTGATACCTAGTTCCTTCTGTATTCAAAACAGACAAAATATGTAACCACCTGATACAGTCAGCAGCAAAAGTATCCGAGCACTAGCAATAATCCCTGTCTAAAAAAAGTACACTTAATACGGCTTTGTTAAATTAATCCTTGTCGAGTCATGTTCTTAGTCAGTCTAAGAACATGATTCGGCAAGGATTAATTTAACAAAACAGTTTTAAGTGTACTCTTTTTATATCGGAATTATCAGCTAGTGCTCGGATACTTTTGCTGTCAACTGTAAAATCTATATAAATGGTTACAAAAAAAAATGCGTCGTTTGAAAGATTGAGATGCAATTTTATAATAAATTTTAATAATGTTAGAAAACGAAAATATTCTGTAAACTAAACAAAAATTCTAATTTTTAACAGATTGCTTTTTTCGTTCTTTCTCTCTTTCTTTCTTTTATCTTTTTTATTTTACAGTGTAGAAAAAATACTTCAGATTTGTACCAAAATTTCAACGTGTATGTAATATATATTCTATGGTATTTATTATACAGATGTCACAAGATAATTTTTCGCTATAAAAATGTTCAAAAGACTTGCATATAAAACGTCTGAAAAAAAAAAAAAAAAAAAAAAAAAAATGTGTGTTAGAAACATGTCTAGAACTACTCAAATATGTTTTAGTTAATCACTTTTGTGTATGCTTTAATTTTGAATTTGAATTAGTATTTTGATGTTTACATTGAAGCAATTTTAATACATTTCATTGCCTTAGTTTTTTGAGTTATGCTCAAATTCTTTTCTATGCACGTTAGTTAAAAGTGGATTTGTTTAAATGTAACATATACATAGATGCCAACATTTTAATTTATTCTGGAGTATTTTTAGCCCCGCCTCTATTTCGCACCACTTTATTTATAGAAATAGAAATTTCTTCTCCAATATATACAGTCGGCTGCAAAATTATTCGAGCACTAGCAATAATCCTCGCCAAAAAAAAGTACACTTAATACAGCTTTGTTAAATAAATCCTTGTCGAGTCATGTTCTTAATCAGTCTAAGAACATGATTCGACAAGGATTTACTTAGCAAAACAGTCTGAAGTGTACTTTTTAAATATAGGAATTATTGGCTAGTGCTCGAATAATTTTGCAGCCGACTGTAACTTCGATAAAATGAGAAAAATTACTTAAAAAAAATGAGCGGTATGAAATAAAGGCGGGGCTAAAAATACTCCGGAATAAATTAAAAAGTTGGCATCTATGCATATATGTTATATATACACACACACACATATATATATATTTGTTTATTCATTGAAAATTATTCGAAGATTGCAGGTTTGATACAAGAACTGGCTGAAGACCATCGTGTACACTAATGGTGGCTGATGCACATAAATCTTTTGCGGCCGCAATGTCTTCCATGTTCCCATCCAAATTTTACCCTTGGTATCACCGAAGCAGGAAGCCATCCCCTCCGTGAAGGATGAAAATTATGATGGCATGTCTCTGCACCATCCTTAGGGGTGAGTCGCAGACTATCGCCAGTTGCCCATAGTTTAGCACTAGTACGGTGTAAAACCCACTCAATCTCAGCCTCTTTATTTTAAAAAATTCAGAAAATTGAATTAAATATTTTGTGTTCGTTCATAATGTTTAAAAACACAATTACTGTTTTTTTTTTTTTTTTTTTTTTTTTTTCTATTTTCCCCCCTACAAATTGAATTAGTACCAATTTCGCACAATGATCATTTATATTATTCAATACATGTTAATATGTCATATACGATTGCGTTAGTTCATGAAGTTGATATATAGGGTGGATATAATTAAAGTTACCCTGTTTAGACCTTAGATCTTATTCTAGTGGAAGTATTTCGTTGAAACTTTGTATATACATTGTATGGACTGTGTAGTCATACATGGGGTCATGAACCGCTGACAATACTATGGCAATATGTCTTCTTTTACAGTTTCTTGTTGAAATGAGTTTCTATCATTTTCTTCCTCACAGCATACTCAATTCTTCAGACCCTTGAAATTGAATAATCATGTTTGTCAAGCTCTGTCACGAAAGAGGCCTTTCCCATAAGAATTTACAGCATCAATATTCTCGCAGTACAATTGAAAATACCACTAGTCTGAAAGAACAATTTTGTCAGTAAGGGTGGATCGTTCTTCTCTAAAAGAAAACTGAAGAATGATTTGTGAAAATCCTGCCGTGATATGTAAAAAGAAAAAAAAATCACATAACTTTAAATAATGAATTTTACAATCTGAAGAATTAAGAAATAGATTCTAAGTTCTTTTCGCTGCAAATCTTCAACTGTTGACTCCCCCCCACCCTTTTTTTTTTTTTTTTTCCTTTTTTTTCTTTTATTGTTTTCGCTAAATCGTACTGTGCCAATTTCGCGCATAACTATCAATCATATTACTCTAGAGATGTTAATATCTCACATCCAATTGCATTAGCCCACGAAGTCGACAGATGTAGGGGAGGCGACTGTATCTGGGAAATGTCACTCATAAATCTGGGTGTATTTATTGGCCACTTCAATACATTTCTACGCTTTCCTGTAACAATCGATAATCCTTTACGTAAATCGGATTCCGGTACCAGAAGTGACGCCAATTTATCCAGAAAAGTTATGATTAATCCGGTAAACAAGACCCCTTTTTTTACTGAAAGAGCTTGATTTGCCGTCAATCATAATTTGGCGGATTTGGTAGCAAATGAATTTGGTCCCAGCGACATGAATATGCAATGAGAGCTACTGGTAAAGAATAAGCCAGTTTTTTCTTTTTACTTACTCGTCTCTTTTTAAAAGGTGCTCTCTTTTCTAAATGGATTATTCATGGACTTGGTAACAGGATTAGTTTGCCTGCGGTAAAAATTGCTCTAAAATCCAGTGTGCGTTACCTATATGTGTTGAATTTATTTATTAAATTATGCATATGTGGTTCAAAGCAACCGGGGTGATTCGGTTTGTTAGGGTACATTTTTAACGGATTTGTTAGGAGAAAATTAAACTTGTTTTTTTGTGTAATTAAGCGTTTCATTGTTTTCAATATTTTCCAAATGTTTAAAATGTCATGCAAGAGTTCTGTGGTATAATGTGATATATAACAAAATACAGTTTAATGTTGTTCACATTTACGAACTTTCTCATTTGTATGTTTTCGAATACATTTTATATAACTTATTATAATGTTTATAAGGAAAAAATATTTATTTTTATACTAAAGAAGAAGTATTCTATTTATTGTTTTCTCCTTGCAAAAACCTCGAGCTTAAATTCTCGAATTTAATTTTGTTGTAAGAAAATTGGTTTTAGTTTTAATTGTACTTAAAAGGTAACAATAACTAAATATGTTTAAAATAATATTTTATGGTTTAATGAAATAATTCATAGTTTCCTAAAGCTTAACAGCTATATCTCATTTTTAATTTATTAATTTAATACATAAAGTATAACACTATTTTTCCCCTGTGAATCTAAAAATATTTTAAAACTTACTTTAACTATATTCATTTTTATCATTTTACATCATTTTAAAAATATTGAAAGTTAAAATTTATTTAACTTTTTTTACCAAGCAGTTAAATATAATACCTTGAATAAAAGTGCATCTTATCCAGATAAATTCGAATGATCTAATTAAATATTTTTGAAACAATTGAACATTGAATGAGCACTATCATTTCAGAAAGATATCACTGCTTTTCCAAATCATAGCAATCATATCAACTTTATTTACTCCATCCTTTTTCAAAAGAACTGTACTGGTTCTTTCTGTATTTCAAATTACAATTTTCTTATGTAATTTTTAGATAAATTAGTAACGTAAACGCATGGCATATTCAGACATTCTGATGCTTTTAAATCAAACGGTAATTCTTATTTCTATATAAAAGCAAAAAAAATTAAAAATAATGTTAAACTAATTAAAAAAGCCGAAGAAATAATTGGTCTTCAAAGTCACTCTTCACAATAAGTTCAATTTACGTTACTATGTATAACATATTCTTTATCTGTATTCTGTTCCTTTCAAGTCTAAACTGTTTTCTACAGTCGGCAGCAAAATTATACAAGTACAGTCGGTAACAGTAGTCAGTATAAGAATATGATTCGACAAGGATTTATTTAACAAAACAGTATTAACTCTACTTTTTTTATATAGGAATTTTTGCTAGTATTCGGATACTTTTGTTATAGACTGTACACATCCACATCCACATTTTTAATCCCCCCCCCCCTAGTTTGATTGCTAATTCTTATCATCAACTTCCTTTTTTATAAATATCATAAAGATTAAGATCATGATTCGACAAATATGTACTTAATAAAGCAGTATTAGGTGCACATTTTTTAGATACGAATTATTTCTAATGCTTCAATAATTTTGCTGCCGACTGTAGATAACACCTGGACGTCAAGCTAACGGAAACAGAGTTTAATCCATAAAATAGCAGTTTTTCGGAAGATATAGATAGACTTCGTTTTGTTGGTACCAATGTTTGCAATAATCTGTTCTAATATTCTTTTAATTAAATATATATATATATATAGTCAAAAGTCTCCGAACACCTTTAATTTTGAACTTTTTGACATCTAAAAAAAGCAGAACACGTATTGTTCTTAAATTTCGCGCGTGATGTTCGGAGAAAATTACAACAAATTTAGCAAATCAGGAGTGCTTTTAGGAGACCAACAATAGTTTAAGAAAAATATTAGGGATCACATATAACTGCAAAAAGCTAAGGAATACTCTACGATTTTTAAAAATGATTTTACCTAACTACGTGCTTAATTTGTATATTTTTTCAATAAAAACGACCTCAAATTAACAAAGACCTAGAAATATCTTTTAATCATGCAGTTTTTTTCCCCTTAAATCTAAATGTCATAAAAATTACAGTGTGTGTTTAACAAAGTTCATTTGAAACATTCTAAGATGTGAAATAATTGTGAAATGGTTGTCATAAAATTTTGAAGTATTTAACAACTATACAGGAAACATACTAAGTTGTTAAATAATTGATTTTGTGTATAAATAAGGTGCGGACATTTGCAAGAATAATTTTAACTGTGCTTGGAAAAATCTCACAATTTTTTAAATAATTATTTTGTAACTGACTGCATGCAGCAACTTATACAGAAAGATTTGTTAAATGGGTTAAAAACTCATAACGACATTGCATATAAGATGCATTTCAGATTCTTTCTAGGAGTACAATAAGAATAAAGCAATTTTCCTAAATTGCGATTTTCCTTTAAAATAATAATAATAATAATATAATACGTCCATCTCACTTCATAAAAGTTATATTTAAAACACTTATTTTTATTATAAATTGGCTAAATTGCATCTCGTAACCTGCATTATCTAAATTACAAAAAATTATAATACATAAATCTTGTTATTTGCATAAACATTATAGGATTAAACCCTTATAAATTTCAGCTATTTTTAAAAATTAATTAAAATTCCAACTTACTTTAATGTCGATAACTTTCCGAATCTTTACGATATTGAACTAGAAATTATATAAAAGTTGAATTTTATATAATTGACCTTATTAAAATAGAAATACTACCATGTTTCGACAATGAATAGTTTAAAAAATTTTCCTTTTATTCTTTTTCTTTTTCTTTTGGCCCCAAAAGTAAGCAACAGGTTCTAGTCTGAAAGACTGCATATGCATGAAGTACCTGCTTCGAACTCAGGTTGCGCTCATCAACCTAGCAGTTCGGTGCTTTCCATGGTTTTCTCTGAAGCTCATGTAAATATGGACTAAGACCCGCATGAATACTCAATATGTTCATTTAAAATTTTATTCTGACATTTCCTGTATACATTTTAGATTTTTCTGTACCATGTAGACGAAAACCATTTTGTGTGGCCTTGCAAGTCTTAATGCTAATCATACTATATTTTACAGAAAATATTTTTTGTACATATTAATAATAAATGCCAATTTCATTATTATTTGCGCAAAATAAAAGTATTAAAATGTGGTTTATAGAAATATCTCTCCTAGAACTCAATGCTTTGGAATTTTGTCGAGTATCTCTGTACACAGAACAGTGGTGGCATTTATCCCATTTTCAACAGGGAACATCCCACAGTGAACTTGAATATCATATATCAGTTTCAAGGAATTGCTTGATAATTTCCGAGAGCCAAAACGCGGACAGACAGATGGGCAGACGAACAGGCAGACAAACCAAAGTCCTGGATATGTTCTTGGTATTATTATTAATGGTTATTATTTATCACCTGTAATCGTTTTTCCTTTATCACAATTTCCAATCTCTCAAAAAATTTTCATCACAAATCCAAATAGAATTATATTTGTTCAATTTGTTTTATCCACCATTTGTTAATTACATATATATTTTTATAATCGGTTGGCACTTTACATTTCGCTTTTTCTGCATTCGTAGTTATGCACTGCTGTACCAAAAAAGTATTAACATCTGACGCATTTTAAACACTCCGGAAAAATAATTTTTGAATATAAAAATGTTTCATTTTGCATAATTTTCAGTACAATCATGTACAAAAAGTGTTAAATGTGGTATCGAACCTTAGTAATAGGCACAGTCTCTAAAATTAAGAACATTACACTAAAAAGCCTGAAAATGACCTTAAAATTCTTCCATTGCTGGTACAGTTAACTTAATGGCTATGATTTATCATCTTTTGTTGCCTTTTCACCACAATTTCAATATCGAGACACATTCCCATCATAAAGCCAAGCAAAGTTCTATTTTTCAAATTTTTTTTGTCTTACTAAATACATTTTTCTTTGTTCAGTCGTCAGGCTAAGCAAAAGTGAATTTTTGAGTACATATATTTGTATTTTTACACATTTATATGCAAAAAAAAAAAAAAAAAAAATTGTTGTTTTTAAACGTGTAATCACGTGAGTTTATTTTACATGTAATAAACTTGTTTATTTAAAAATGTCTAATTTACATATGCATAAATTTACATGCAATAGGCATTATGAATAATTTATTTTACTTATGAAATTGTTTAATATTTATTTTGAAATAATAATATTTTACTTATTAAAACGTATTAAATTACTTATTATATTTTTTGAAAATTTGTACATGAACATATATATATAACAAATCTAATCACATAATGGGAAAAAATACCACAAGCTTTGTGTTTTTATTTATTTTTATTATTATTATTATTATTCAATCCACGAGAAAAATAGGGAAAATTATACACAGATCAAAATACTTTTTTCTTTTCTTTTTAATGAACGGACTATTTTATATTCATATTAACTTTCATCTAGTGTGAACTTAAATCCATTACGTGACAAGTGACGGAAAATAATGTAACAAAAGAACAAAAAGGATCAAAAGCAATCGTGGGAAGAATTGAAATGAATTTTTCGCTGCATTCCATGCCTCACTGAGCGCACGTTGAGGAAAGTTTTTCGTAGTCCATTTGCTTCTCTATTTTTTTCCCAAAAGCATTCAATTTCCAGGAGTCTTCTACTGTTTCCCACCCAACTTCTCTACAGCTAACTGACCTTTTACAGTTGAAGGTACCGGTTGCAAACTACACCTGTCAGCTGTGCCATCATTCCAAAACAATCATAAAGATCATGACGTAACAACGTTTTAGCGTCACTGTAGGGTAGTGAATATGTTCTTAACGGAATTGGAACTCAATTCTTTTTTTTTTTTTTTTTTTTTTTTTTTTTTTTTTGCTGTTTTATATAAGTCATACATGCTCTATTAATTTAAATTTTGCTTCACAATTTTATGAATATCCAAATAATGATGGAAATTATAAATACTATTTATTAGATGTTGGAGTTTCAGTATACACTTCATAAAATAAATACAGATTTATTTATTTATTTATTTATTTTTTAATTTATGGTGGAATTCGATTTTAATGAAAACTATAGCTACTAACTACTAGCTCACACTGTAAGAAATTTTCGCAAAATTCAGAAAGTAGACTGTTCAATTATATAGCCAGCTCCATTTTTCGAGAGAAAAGCCCAGTTCCTGTATTTGTAACAAACCGCTGTAAAATTAAGAATATTGACTATTTTTTAACCTCTTACCTGCCGATGAAAATTTACGAGATTCTCTTCAAAGAGCCACAGCTCTCTTTCAATTCTGAAATGAGTAAATCTTTCGAAAAAACTGTCGAGATCACGTTCAATGTTATTTTATTGCTTTGTCAAACCCAGTCAATAGTTTCACTGGTACCAGTAAAATACAAAAGATCGTATTTCCATAAGACGTATATATACGCCCGGGGCAGTTAAGGGATTAAAGGTCATTTCCCTTCTTCGAAAAAAAAAAAAAAAATATATATATATATATACATATATATATATATGACAGATTTGCAGGCTTCAGTTCAATTTTTTGGTCAGTGACTGGAACACATTTTGCCAATCAGTTACCGTAATCTAGCATGCAAATTTTTTAATGTGCATAGCTTATTTTAGCCATAGTTTCAGAAAAGGTGTTTGTGTTAAGATTAAAACCGATTAACTACACGTGGGTTCTAGGGCTGGTTGGTTAAGTTAAACGCACTAGTACTGTGCTATGGATAATTGGCGACAGTCTGGGACGCGCCACTAAGGATGGTCCGGAGACGGCTCTAGATGGAGTGCTGTCAGTGGTTGTCTTCCTAAGGAGCCTTAGAAAAGAATGAAAAACTCCGAATGACTAAGCCAATGAGTAGACCTGGGTACCTTCAGTTTACCAGCATTGACAACAGAATCTTTCGGTCAATGGTGGAGAGAATTTTAGGAAAGTAATTGCAAAAGTTAATTTGAGCTAATTTGAGCACTTGAAACAATTGAGTGATTACTTTTCTAAATTAATAGCACTGACTTTAAATACTGATTATATCTTATTGTTGAATTTTTTTTTCCAAGTTTATAGAATACCGTATTAGTTACTGATTTTTTTATTTTCCGTTTTTCCCTCTCAAATGACTATTAAAGTAGTAAAAAGTCCAGATTTTTCACTAATTTGGGACAATTTAATCTTTTACATCCGAGTTTTCTTCGTTAAAAAGCATCTTACGGGAAGAAAGAAATATATATATATGTAAATAATAATAATAATAATAATAATAATAATAATAAAAGATTTAATCAGTAGCTGTAAAAAATTACGAAAACTACGAACAAAAATGATAAATATAAAAAAATACAAAAACTACAAACGAAAGTAAAAATTACAAAATCTACAAACAAAAATAAAACATTAAAAAAATTACATAACTATACAAACGAAAATGATGAATAAAAAATTACAAAAACTACAAACAAAAATGATAAATTAAAAAAGTTACAAAAATGCACACAAAAGCGTTAAATTGAAAAAAAAAAATACATATATATATATATATATATATATATATATATATATATATATATATATATATATATATATATTACAAAAACTACATACAAAAAATGAAAAAGAAGGGCAAAGGCAAATGTATACAAAATATTAAGTAAAAGGTATATTTTCGTTACTTATTATTCTACAGAAATGCATAAAATTTTAATTTCTCTTTAAATTTGATCTGTATATGAATTACCTTTTTTACTGCTTAAAATTACTGTGACCATAATTTTTAAAACTAACTACATCAAATCACTTAAAATTTTATGAATTGTAGATGAAGGAATTATTTTAAAATATAATAATTCTCTATAAAAAAAAGTACTTTCCCACATCAGACATTAAAAAATTTAAGAAGGTTCCGAAGAAAAATTTACGTTATTTGAAACAGGTTTCAGTTTGACTGGTGAAAACGTATATGCAGCAACCTTTTTTTTCTCTTTTTGAATGGTATTTTACTAAAATTTACATCAAGTATGTAATATGGTAGTTTAACGAAGTTTAATGATTATGCTGATCAATTAATTAATAATTATAACAATTATTACTATATCTTTGTACAATAATATGACGTGATAAATATATTAACACAGTGTAATTTTTCTCATAGTTACACAATATTAATGATTACAATAAAAATTTTGTAATTGTATTAATTATTGCAACTACTATAGCTAATTAATGTAATATAATTAACATACTAATTATTTTTTAAAATATTTTTTTGTATTTTTTTTTTTTTTTTTTTTTCAAAATATTATGCTACAATCACGCTTTCGTTCTCTTGCAGTAAGGAGGAATTCTTCATCCACACTGATAATATGGAAGTTGCTCTTTCTAAAAATATTCCATTTTAATATCTTTGTTTACTGAAATTCGAGATAAGTGATATCTATTTTTATAATTTTCTGAAGTCACATACAGATTCGCTACTTGAACAAAAGTTCAAACCCACATTTTCAGCTACACAATATTTGTATAATGATAAAACTATTTAACTTCAAACGTAATTTTGTAGACAAGTGAATATTTTTTAACAACAATAATCGGATATATTTTATTCTTTTCTTTCAAAATTTCAAATATTGAATCAAAAATTCATAGTTTTCAGTTACTTTCTATTTTATAGTTCGTTTTCATTTGTAGATTTTTAAAGCTTCTTTAAATTTTGGTAATTTATAACATCATTGCCTATGGTTTTACTTTTTATAATGCTCTTACTTTTACTATATAAACAAAAAAGAAAAGTAATCCGTCAAGTTAAATTTTTATGTTATTTATCCCATTAATAATATGCTTTCACATTATTTATTACAATCATGTTTTAGTCATAAAATAATTTTTTATATCTATTCGAACCTATTTAAAAAATATAGAGTACAACAGAAAATTAGTCATTGAATAAACTTGAACAAAAGCCTAGAAGTACATACACTCCACCCGAGAGATTTTGACCTTGAAACTGGTAAACAGAGGTGCCGGGTTCGAACCCAGGTTGCGTTTGTCAGTCTATCCTTTCGGAGTTTTCTATAGTTTTCTTGTAAAATTTAGAGAAAATCGGCTAGGATCCCTTAACCCATTAACCGACAAAACTAGAAACAATGATTTTTTCTAAATACAAACACTAACACTCATTGTTTTGATAATATATAACAATAATTTAAAATAAAATTATGAAAATTAGTCTTATGTTACTAAAAATAGAGTTTTATATTTGTACAAATTTAGTGGAATAAGAGTATAGAATGAATACAAATAAATGTTTACGGAAATTTCCTTGAGGATGCACAAAACAGAAAAAGTTGCAGATGACTTCAAAAGTAATTATTTTATTATGAAAACATTTTTTTACAAGTTACTTAAACTCATCCAAATATGAAGATTTTCAGAACTTTTGGTTTGAGAAGTGTTTCAAGTTTGAAATCCATTTTTAAACTTAGAATTATTTTTCAGATCAAATTTTTTTGTAATAAAATGAACATCTATCCTTTTTTTACTTAAAAACAATACTTAATATAAAATACCTTTTTTAGTTAACTCTTAAAACTTGAACAGCTACCTCGCATGCATTTTAGGAGAAACATATTAAACACTCGCTTATCTTAAAAACACATATTAGCATACTAAACAAATTTTAAACATTAATTAATGACTCATAAACTGAAATGCATTTGGATTATTTTGTGTAGTCCTGTGTTAGAATTATAAAAGTTTAAATAAACAATTTTCTAAGAAAAACATCGTATAGCTCACTTAAAAAACATTTATTAACTTCGTCATACTTAAAATTGTGGGATATATTTAAATTGTATTGAAAATAATTACTGCCCATATATGGCAGAAAATCCTATCATTTTTGCGAGATCCTCTAAACGACTTAAGAAAGTTTTTTTTTCGAACTATTTTCAATAGTGAATAAACTTTAATGAGCCAAAACAACATAAAAAATTAATGTGGATATTCAAATACATTTCTGTATTGTAATATATTTCTAATAGAACTCACTACATTTACATTAACGTAATCCATAATAGTAATTGTCAAATTTGTTCTTACAGGGTTAGAAGTACAGTCGGTAACAAAAGTGTCCGAACACTAGCAAAAATTCCTATGTAAAAAAGTACACTTCATACGGTTTTGTTAAATAATCCTTGTCGAATCCTGTTCTTAGTAAGTGTAAGAACATAATTCGATAAGGATTTATTTAACAAAACCGTATGAAGTGTACTTTTTTTACATAGGAATTTTTGCTTGTGTTCGGACACTTTTGTTACCGACTGTATCTCCGTCTCATCTTGTCCTCAGTTGCACGACAGGAACTGTGATTATTTAATACGTATAAAACTTCAGGAACATTATTCATTTAAGATGTAAAATATATTTAAGATTGAAATGTTTAATATGTGATCTGTAACATTCAACATATTTTCTTTTATTTGAAATGCTGCTAATTTTGAGCATTATTTTTTGGAGGAACTGGATCTGTAAAAGTTTGATAGTAACCCAAAATTTAAATATAAATTTTATCAATTATGACTATTGCATTCCCAAAGTTTAGATTTCATTTACATAATAAAGTAAAAATAAATAAATAAAAATAACATAAAAAGTCTTCTGAATATAAAATTTCTATATATAACAAAAATAAATAATTAAATAATTTTTCTCTGTTTATTTATGTATGTATTTATTTTTTTATAGTGGATTTTTTTGAATAAAATATTTAACTTAACTATAAAGATAGAAATGGTAGTCAATAGAGCACTGCCTACTTTTTCTTTCACAAAATTTAAAGAAAGAAAGTAACAAAGAGTGGGAAGATGAAAAAATACGTATTATTATCTGATTAACGTACTATTGTTTAAATGTATATCTTTTATGTATATTCATATTGTTTAAATGTATATCTTTTCATTCCATGTAAGTTGGTTAATCTGAGGACAGGATTTTAAAATAAATATTTTTAAAATTACGTATTCGTCATCAAAATCCCACTAAAATTTAAACTGAGAATTCTTCAGACCATGCTTTATATATGTCCAAGAAAATGAAAAATATCAACTCTAATATACATTTAATTTTGTTTTATATTTATTATGTTTATGTAAAGTTTAAAATATTTTTAAAAAATAAAATTCAATTGTAATTTTTTTTTTTTTTTTTTTTGATAATCAATGAAATTATACAGAAAATGGCTTTTAATTTCTAAAATACAGCGTGAATCTTATTTATTTCGTCTTTGAACACTTTTTTACGAAACTTTTTTTGAAACACTGCATTCATCGTTAAATAATATTTGAAAGTGAAGATTACCATAGTAATGATAGTAATGATTATTTTATAAAAACACTCTCATATGAAAAAAGATATCAATGAACAAACCGTTTATATCACATTTATTGTACAGATATAAAATTATAAAATATTTTTAAAGAGAACAGAGTTCGTTGGTAATTATTCCCTTCTATAGAAAGAAATGACATATAACATGGCATTTCATTTCTAAAACTTATCACGGACCCTTTCCATTCTGTTTGGTTTGGGAACGTATATTAAATGGAGTCTCCACATGAGTGTGTAACAATTATTTACACTTGAAAGTAATGATTACTCCCGAACAATCTAACTTTCACAAAAAGTCATTCATCTTTGAGTGGCTTACGTCACCTATCTAATTACCCTTGTCCCTGATTATTTAGTCAAGTACAATAGTATATCACATTGAACATTGTAAACTCCAAAAAATTAAAACGCGGCTTTCCCACGCGCAAGCAGTGGTTCAACTCTTGAACACCTGTCATGGCCCACTGATTTTGGGGCTTGTAGCGGTTGTAACGGTGAATGAAATGAAGGGGCCGCGTGCCGAAATGACGTGCATAGTGACCACTTCGGTGGTCGAGGCCGCGTGCTGGGGCGCGTGTCGTGGTTGACTATGGGGTGCGTACGGCACCGAGAGACTTTCATCATTTCGATGAAGTGCGTAGCTGCGGTTAAAAATCATTTGAGGGAGAATGATGGATTAGAGAAAATGAAAGTCGATATTATGAGGAGAAATGAATTAACTTTTTTTTTTTCTATATTAGTTTTCTGTTGTTTTAAATAACATTAGTTTCTTGTGAAAAGTAAATAAAGTGTTTTTATTTACGTCACATTCAGTAATAAGTTAGGGTAGAAAAAAAAAGGTTTCTGGCTGATTTAGTTCTAAACAGTTGTAATGTACAAGTAAATGAAATAGTTAAACACATTTTATTTAAAGTATTTCTTTCATGCTGTAATTATTTTGAAAAATTGAAAATCGATGGAATAGCAAAAAATTATGTATATATATCGTCAAGGAAATAATTAAAAAACTTCTTCATTGTCGCAACGTATGTTGATTTGCCATCTAGGATTCTTAGTCCTACGTAATAATGCAGTAACTTAATAGTAATAATAAAAAGAAACGCATATGTTAATGAAAGAAGTTGAAATTAGAATATTTCATTCATTTAGTATTTACGTTTCTTACTAGGAGAAAAGAAAATTATAAACTTTCTAATTATTAATTATATTTTTAAGTTTTTCTTCTCTGTTTTTTTTTTTTTTTTTTTTTTTTTTTTTTTTTTTCTTCAATTTAAAATTTAAAATTTTGTTTAAATTATTATAATCTTAAATCATGAACACAAAAAGATAATAAAATAATTTAATTACGTAAAGATGAAAAAAAGTTTGTAAACAAAGTCATTGGTTCTGGTCGTTCTGGAGATATAAAATCGGAGATATAAAATAGGAGAACTTTAAGAATGTTAACGATTTTTTAATTTTATTGTTTTTAATTTCATTTTTAAGTTTTAAAGTAATTTTTCTTGTATAAAATATTCAAATAAGTTCTAAATTAAAATATATAGTGTATATTTAGTGGTTTTTATAGAGAAAAAAAATTAAATAAGTAAAATAACGATAAAGTAATAAAAATGAAATAAAATTTTGCGCCCCGGATTCCCTTAAATATCCATAGAAATAATTTAATTTCATCGCTATCAAAACCCTCAATGATATAATTAAATGTTTGTAAGACATAATTAATACGAAATACTTAGAAGAAAAGTACTAATTTAATATTTTTAGTACACACATATAAAATGAGGGGGGGGGGGTATTGAATTAGCGTCTTTGACGTTTACAAACGTCGAGAATCCTTGCTTTATAATCAATATAATGTAATAAAATAGAATTCAAAATATTATTTCCTTTAAATTTTTAAAAATATTTATTGCTAATTATTATTTGTAATATTATTTCCCAATTATTACATTATTATAGTTTAATGACATATTCTAAATATATTTGGGTACTTTGTGGATTCATTGATAAGTTAATACTTCAAAAATATTTTCATATTTCAATGCTTAAGTTTAATACAAATTTCATCATTTAAACATAAAATTACTTTTGCTTCTTTACTAAAAATACTCGTATTTCAATGAAAATTAAATTTATGCATTTTATATTTCAAAATAATATTTCTCTAAAGTTTTGTCAATTTTTCTGCGTATTTGAAATCCTTTTTTGTTACCAGTAAGATACTTACAAATAATAATATTATTAGTATTCATAACAACTTTAGAAAAATATTATATATTTTTCTAAAAATTTGTACTATTCGTACAAATAAATAAATAAAGAAATAAATAAATAAATAAATAATAAAAATAAATAAATAAATAGGTATATTGTAAATAGTATGTATGATCATATATTAAAATTACTCGTAATTTGTAGTTTTTTATGGTACATGGCAATAAAAAATATTATTTTCTTCTTGATCTTGTTGTTAGTCCCTTAACTGGACTCGTGACTAAATCGTTGCTGGAAAATGTGAATTCATGCATTTTCTATGCATGTCTAATATATAATATTATTCATACAGTATTTATTTAGAAAACAGAAATGTAAAATAAATTAACAAATAAATAAATAATAAAATGATCACCCATTGTATATGGTCCCCTTAAGGTCAGATGTAGCATGCAACTACACGGCTTCATCAGAAAATGTAACAGAATATATATACCTATATTAACACCTATATTATACCTATATTACCTATATTATACCTTTAACAGAATATATATACAGTCGGCTGCAAAATTATTCGAGCACTAGCCAATAATTCCTATATTTAAAAAGTACACTTAAGACTGTTTTGCTATGTAAATCCTTGTCGAATCATGTTCTTAGACTGATTAAGAACATGACTCGACAAGGATTTATTTAACAACACTGCATTAAGTGTACTTTTTTTTGGCAAGGATTATTGCTAGTGCTCGAATAATTTTGCAGCCGACTGTATATATATATATATATATATATATATATATATATATATATATATTAATTTTGTGCTTATAAATAAGTTAAAAACCTTTCTCAATAAACATTTTAAAATGTTTTTATTATTATTATTACAAAATGTATTTAACATAGTTTTTATTATTCTGAAACATTTATAAAAAATACTCATACATATTGTAGAGCATTCAGGATAAGTATTGTGAATTAAACAAATTGAAATCCATCATCCTACATTCCTAATTGCAAATATAAGATTCTTGAATCGCTTGAAGACGGCATAGATTTTTCTCACGTTGAAATCTTTTTACAGAAGTATAGAATAAATCACTCTATACGCTTCCTGCGTTCATCTAAAAGATTTCAACATCCGTACACCTTACCTGTTTAAATTAATCTCATCGTATAAGCGAACATTAAAATTACTGCAATTTCAAACGTACATTTTTCAAAACCGAAATTTAGAGGGAAAAAAAAAAACATAAATCGGAAAATTAAAACTTGCATTTTAATAACAATCTCTAAACGTAACGAAAGTATTAAAATTTTCTACTCTTCGGGGTGAAATATAAGCATTTTCAGTCTCAATTTGGCAAAATCTTTTCAGATATATTCCCCCCCCCCCCTTTTTTTTTTCTCACTTTTCGCACCAAATGTGGAGAAATTGCTGATGACACAGGATTTCAACAGTTTCGGCTTCCTCTCACCATTTCTCTTTTCATTCAAGCTTAAAATTCTTCTGCTATGATAAAAATCTGTCGGAAGTAATTACAACTAATTTAATATTTAGCAGGTGTACTGGGATATCATAAAAGACAGATGAATTAAATGCTGTTCTTCCTATGTCAATTTCCGAATTTGAATATTAGCATTAATTGTGACTGCAACTGGGATAATCTTTTTTAAAATTTTCCAACACAATTAAAATTGTTAATGATTTTTGTTTGTCTGACTATCCGTAACGAACATTCGCGCTCTACCGCCCTTAAAAATGATTAGAAAGTAATAAAATTTTAATATATTATTAAAGTGGATGGTAAGATAATTCTTGTTCAAAATGAGCGCCGTCAGCAAAATAGTTTTCGGTTGGATCGAGCTAAAAATGAATAAAACAATGAGTAATCGAAAAGTTTGTAGATATTTTTTTAAGTGAATTAAAAGGAACATTTTTTCATGTAATAAGATAAAGCATATTGATGTTTGTTTCAGAATAAAATTATTCTTTATGAAATTTTCTAAAAACATTTATGCATTATGTATGTGTAGTTATTTTTAAGCCTTACCACTTCAAGAATTTTATGAAAGGATTTTCAGCAAACTTTAAAAATAAGTTTGGAGAATCATTTAAAAGAGTACTTTATTTTAAGAAAAGATTTGCGTATTGGTGTTCAATACTTTATGTGCAGCCGGCGTATATACACTCCAATGGCATTTACCGAATCTATTGCTGAGGATAAAACTGAAACGATTTAATGACAAATATGTAAAGTCGTTATATTAAAAAATATAAATTTGTAGAGGAAGGTCAAAAGACGGAGCTTACTGTTCAAAACAGGAAAATCATACCTGCCAGCATTCTAATTAATATTCCGTAGCATTGCTAGTACCTGCCACCTTTTCCACACCACTTTATTTTTACAATAATTGTCTACAAATATGATTACAGGTAAATAAGAAGAAAACTACTCTAAAAAAAGACTGGTGTGAAAAAAACGGCGGTTGTAAACAATACTACGGAATATTAATTAGAATTTTGGCAGTTATGGAAAATGATGGCTTAAGATTGGAAGCATTACTTTCGGTTGGAGTGATAAGGGTTAAAAACATCAAATTAAATATCTTAAAAGTAGTCATAAAACAGACATTTAGCATTTTATGTAAGCCGTTAGTGGTTACAATGAACTAAGTTTTTACTTTCGCAGGAACACTGTAAGTTCCCTAACGTGAAAGGTAAGGTCAGAAACAACTCTAGAAGAGACATCATATGTTGTACATATCTATTCTATTAAAGATTACATTGCTGTGAACAAAATTTTGGAACATGAATCATGATGTATCATTCAATGATATATCTTCAGGCCGTTAAATCATTATTAAACACTATACACTTTGTTTTCAGCTGCATATGCGCTTATACATCGTTTATTATTTCCTTTTAATATATGATGTATGCATTATATTATATTTTATTTTATCATGTATTCATTACTTTAAATTTAAATTTATCATGTATCTACAATTTTATGTAAATTAAGTACGTATTTTCAAATGTTTGTTGCTATGTTTCGAAGCAGTGGGGGTCTCTCTTTTTCTTCTAGATCTGAATGATCTTGTAGATTTGTACTTTACGTATAAATTGCTATTTCTTGCATTAACTGCTATATTATTATTATTAGTATATATATTTAAATTTAAATTGAACTGCTGAATATGTGTATATAATTTGGATGCATTTTTACACTGTTTGTATAATAATAATAATAATTATTATTTTTTAATGTTTTAAATAGTCTCTTATATTTATAATATTCTTTCTGGAAAAAATTAGTTATTTTATTGTAAAATGTCCTACTTCTTCTTGTATCTGAACCCTTCACAAATTATTTGTAGGCATTGTTCTATGAGAATTGGGGTTAACTCTTTTAAGAAATACATTGTCGATACAATACAAAAATATCTAGTATGAATATGTATTTTTTAAAGTATTTTCATTCGTGTGCCTAAAAATTGAATAGTAAATTATCTTTTATTTTGAATGGTATACATATTGATTCATAGTTGATTTATGGCCCATTGATACATATTGCATTTTCACCACATGTAGAAGTATATCTATAAAGAAAATATATTCTTGAAGATTGGCTACAATTAAAAGAAAACAGAAAAAGTTGATCAATATTCCAAAATGTAAATAAGGGAATATTTACAATGTCATAAAGAATGACGATTTTTAGGAGTGACCAGCATATTATTTGATTTTAATACAGAAATATCAACACTTCTAATTTCTTCCAGAACATTGTTAGTATCCACATTTTTGGAGAGTAATTTTCTGTAGTATGTAATTAGGATTAAATAAGAAGAAAATTACTCTTCAAAATAGTGGTGTGAAGAAAAAAATAGTTGTTTACTATAAGACAAATATCGTATATTTTTTATATTTATTTCTTCCTGAAAGTGGCAAACATTAACTATCAGAAATGTTTTCTATTTTTTTCGCACTGTTAAGATTTTTTAATCACCTTGTATATTTAATTCTTTCTTGTGTGAGCTCAAACACTTCTGAATTGCAATTTTTAATGAAAGGTGCAGGTATAGGTTAAGGCCACTTGTCTGCGCTAGGGACGTGGGCATTAGTGAAAAAAAGTGACAATATTCCTAAGGGGTCCTATCCCGCATAAGTAACATTTTGACGGTCAAAAATATTTTTGGAGGTTTAAAAAAATTACACTGCTCGGCATGAAAATTGCCTCTGATACCATTTCAGAACATTCTTATGTAAAATGACCTCCTGACACCGAATATGACGCCCATTTTGCCCTATCATCCACAGTTTTTTAGGAATGGCCCCCTATTTTTATAATTTTTTGGTGATTTTATGGCTATAAATTTGATTTTTAAGAGGGAGGAGGATTATTTTAACCGTTAAATATCTTCTGAGGGGCTACAGAGTTGGAAAATTTTAAAACATGGACATTTGCGACAAGGGAAGTTTTTTTTTTTTTCTTGGGGGGGGGGGGGGTGCCACTGAAATTATGCATTACATTTCTTATATATTTTTAGTCTGTTATTAATGTTATTTTTTATACTTTATATATATATATATATATGCTTTTAGGTGTTAAATTAATTATTTTTCATTCTTCAAATCAAATTCATAAACATAAAATTATCGACCAGGGAAAGAAATTGTGGGAGGGGGTGGTGTATCTAGAAAACGGTGGGTGACTGGGCAAAATGGGAGTTATATTCGGATTCAGTAGGTAATTTTACATAAGAATCAGCAAGAATGGTATCAGATCTCTAATTTTTTTTTTTCAGAACAGTGTTATTAATAATTTCAAATGTATTTATTTCTTTCCTCCAACCCCCAAATGTACCGCATTAGGGTGATTGTGGTGGTGTATGGGTTAAGGACACTTTACAACAAAAGTCCTGAGTGCGATGCTCTCTGTAGGATTTTTTTAAGGGGCCATAGCCTGTATTATGCCAGTTTTGAGGAAAACTACGGAAATCTCCGAACAGATAAACAAACGAGCACAACCTGGGTTGAGTCTCCTGTTTACACAGAAAAAAAAAGTTTTTATTTATTTATTTATTATTATTAATATTATTATTATTTTAAGTTGCAAAAATTTTGTAAATCAAATAAATTTCTTGGTTCACATAACCTCAACAAAAATTTTGTTACCAGAAATTTTGTTGTTTAAACCAAAGACAGTTGCTGAGTAAATCAATATTTGTTTAAATCAACAAATTTATTTTGTTGATTTAAACAAACAGTTCTGTTTATTCAGCACATTGCTCACTCACTGATTGTTTACACAGAGATCTATGGCGTAGCTTATCGAACTATCGAATAAAAATTACTTTTCTTTCAATCGTGTGCTTTTGGTTAAACGGAGCAAGTTGATTTGATTAATTGAACAAAATCATTTTTAAAATGACAAAATAAATCTAAGAAACAGTCAACAAAATAAATTGGGTTTTTTCAAGAAAAGCATATTTTTCTGTTTACCAGTTTAGGAAGCAGAATCTATCGGCTACTGGTGAGACCATTTAGCGAAAGAAATTTAGCCCAAAATTCAAGAAGTATTTCTAACCTTGAATTATATCAAACATACGCAAAAGATTTATAAATAATTAGAAACTTTATATATATATATATATATATATATATATATATATATATATATATATATATATATATATAAAATATATATACACTGCTCGACATTGAAAAGGCAACACCAAGAAGGAATGATAATAACGGAATGAAATTTGTTGGACACATACATTATAGTAGGAAAAACAATTGTTTAAAATTTCCGGAAATTTGGAGTAATATGTACTGAGAAAACAGTACATAAAGCAGCGACCTCTGTGAGCAATAACAGCACATATCTGCCTAGGCATTGAATCAAACAGCGATTGGATGACATGTACGGGTAGAGCACTTCATGAAGTTTTAACACGATGCCAAAATTCATCGATCGAAGTTACTGGTGAGTGGTGGGGGGCCAGTCGCTTTTCAATGATTAAACAGTCATTTTCATTGGTGCGAGATCAGGAGAACGCGCTGGCCAGAGCAACAGTCGAACACATTCTGTATCAAAGAAGGTCCGGACAATACAAACAACTTGTGGTCGTACATTATCTTGCCTAAATTTTGCGCTACGGAGGCCTCGAATACAGGGCAGAGGGGCGGGCCTTAAATCATCAGAAATTTAATGGCCGCTGTTCAGAGTGCCAGGAATACGAACATGAAGTAATGGAGACGTGTATCCAATCGGAACCCATAACATCATTGCAAATGATGGACAGTATGATGATGTCGAATCCCAGCTGGCAATGTGCATTATTCATAATGCCGTTAAATATGGATAAGGCAAACTTGATGCTGTTAACAAGATTGTGATTTGTCTGAAAAGTGACTTCACGCCATTTCTGCGTCCAGGTTCATCATTGATCACACATTAATGGCACCCATATCAGTGATGCAGTTTTGAAGATAATCAAAATTTTGGTAGCCGCATACAGAGTCACCACCTGGATTGATGGTATGTTGTACCATTGGATACACGTCCCGGTCACCTCTTGTTTTCATTCCCGCCACTCTGAATACCAGCCATTACATTTCTGACGAGTTAAGGCCCATAGCTCTGCACTATGTTCAAGGCCTCCGAAGCGCAACATTTAAGAAGGACAATGCACGACCGCAAGTTGTCCATGACTGTTGCTCTGGCCAGCGCGTTGTCCTGATCTCGCACCAATGAAAATGACTGTTTAATCGTTGAAAAGCGACTGCCCCCCCCCCACCTCTCACCAGTAACTTCGATCGATGAATTTTGGCATCGTGTTAAAACTTCATTAAGTGCTCTACCCGTACATGTCATCCAATCGCTGTTCGTTTCAATGCCTAAGCAGATATGTGCTATTATTGCTCACAGAGGTCGCTGCTTTATGTACAGTTTTCTCAGTACATATTACTTCAAATTTCCTGAAATTTTAATCAATTGTTCTTCCTACTATAATGTGTGTGTCCAACAAATTTCATTCCGTTATTATCATTCCTTCTTGGTGTTGCATTTTCAATGTCGAGCAGTGTATATATATAGATATATATATATAGATAGATAGATAGATAGATAGATAGATAGATGTATAAAGCTAACTATTGTTTGAGTGGAGAAAATAGTGCTTATTCAAAATCTTGAAGCATAATACAATAATTAATAGTACTAATGAAATTAAAAAAAAAAAAAAGAGAGAAATCTTTATAATTTATTCTTAATACTTTTTACACAGCTATTTTATCATTTGGGATATTTGTGTAAATGTTACATTCTTTAAAACTCATTAGAAGTATATTTTATGATAAAAAAATAGTTTTAGTATTTCCATAAATATACGTTTCATTTATTACGTTATTATTTGTAAAGGGGCGAAGCAAAAAGTAGAATGCGAATCAGCTAAAATATTTAAGAATTCGTTATACAAGGAAACAAGTTATTTTAAGTTAAAAAAAAAAAAAAAAAAAAAAACTATCCTAAATAAAACAAATAGTTCTGAATATATTAAAATATATATATACCCTTCATACACAAAGTCACTTAGTTACTAATACATATATATATTAGTAAATGTTTCCTAATATATATTACTAATATTTTCCTAATATATATATTATATATATAAGGAGGGAAAAAAATTAACAAAGCTTATATATAATATGTATAGGTATATGAATGATCATTTTGAAACTCGTCAATTACAGTCGTCATGGAAACGTCAAATCTCGTTATGACTGATTCTTAATGCTCTGATCAATTCTCAATTAACTAAAGAACTCGTTTAGACCGTGTTCCCACAAGCGCCATGCGGGCACACGTGCCAAAGCCCACGCAAACTCTTTTGCCTGAACGCTCTTACAGCCTGAATAACACCCGAAGTACAGAATTCGGTGATATTATCTGTATTTCAATTAACTGTTTCATAGCTAATTCGCATAGGTGCTTTCATAACAGGAAAAAAGGAATACGATTAAACGCACTTTCACTGCCTTATCTTCCTGCATATTCACGACGACGTACTTGTTCAGAACCAGAAATTTATTTTCGCGTTCAGATCAAGTGGTTATGGATTAAAATTTTTTAATGTAGGCTTTGCTATCTAATTTTCTTCTTTCAGTTACTTATTTAAATTACGAAGGATAGATAAGAAAGTGGATCTAAACTATGTAAATGTTTGGTCGAAGATAACATTTTAGTAGCAGTGTCTTCAAGCAATAATTGACATACCGATGTTATATTAAGTATTTATTTAATGTTGCAAGAAGGATCAATTCTGCATAAACAAAACAGTAAAAGCTTTTTTTAATTTAGGTGAAGAATCGTCTTGCGTTTGGAATTATGTTAAATCAGTTTTCAGTGCATTGGTACAGAAAGGAAGACCTATTAAAATTTTTCAATGAATATAAAATTTAATTTTATTTTCATTTATTTACAGTTTTTACATGCGCAGCATTCTACCCTGTGAATCATTTTAAGTAAACTTACCATTACTTGATTAACATAAATTAAATTATTATTTTGTTGTTGTTGCCGTTTTTGTTAATCTTACGATTTAAATAGAGACAGTTTTTAAAAATGTTTTACGACTATCAAAGTTGTCAGCATTTTGATTAATAAAGTGAACCCTTTTCAGTATAACTGTTTGCTTATAATTTGTTCTCAGTCAATTCAGATTTAGTGAGCTTAAACTGTTTTTTTTTTTTTTTTTTAATTAAAGATAAAACTGTTTCCTACTAATTTATTTTATTAACTGTATGCAGTATCACGACAGAGGTGACTTAAGAGTTTTAGGGAAAAATAGTTTTGTCACACCAGAGGTGACCTGAGGTGAAAAGGGTTAACCTTTTGAAAAGCATTCAGAATTCGTACGGACTCGCCTTTTTTTTCCTGAGTCTTACACCAGTATTCTGTCCAGATTTTACGCATGCTGGTTCATTTTGTTTCTGGTTGGAAATGCTATTTTTTAAAAATAATTATTCTCAAAAGATTACAAAAAAAAAAAAAAAAAAAAAAAAAAAAACAAATGAACTCAGTTTTTCTACAAAACGTGAAATGAAGAAATTTTGAAACGTAATAGGAGATTATAAATTTAAAATGAAATATATGTTTATAAATAAAATTATAAAATGGTAACTTTGCATTCTTTAAAATGTCTAGCAGAGTAATCTTGATGAACAGGCTTTTAGGAAAAAAATCCGTGTAGAATCGTAAGCTATCGAGTCCATCTGGTATACAAGGTGTTCATAAACTAAAAGAATAAAGACGACAGCAATTAAAACAACTATTTTTCGGATGGAAAACCAAAGTTTCAGAGGTTAATTTAGTCAAAAAATATAAGATATCTCACTTCCAGACAAATCAAGATATTTTTTCAGAACTATAACAGTAATGATAACAGTTCGATGTTTTAACAATATTTTGACCTTAGCGATACCATCAAGATAAGTATACTGAAAATAGGTATTCATTTGGTCAGTTGCACAGTAAATAATGTTAGCCCATTCCAAAACATCAAACTTCTAATCCGGTATTATCTACACACTAGCGACTTTTTCAGACATTTATGTCAACTTCACTTCTACAATATCCCAGCTATTTATGCTGAAAATGATTATTGTGATATCTTCTATTATCCTTCACCGTTTGGTTCATTACATGTGTTATGTAAGGTCTGCTATACTCTGCAAAATAAGATTTATGTAAGTTGAATTAAAATACCAAAAGTAAATTCTGAAGCTCTGTAAATTTTACGATGAATTTACACCACCACCTAATGCTAAAACTTACGATGACTTTAACATACCTTCTATGGGAAGACATTAGTCAGTTTCATTTTCTGCTTTCTATAACCAACTGTCAAAATCATTTCCACAGCGTAATAGTTTTAAAGTAAGTGTAAGCAGGGCCCGATTAACCTTACATTTGAGGGGAAGCACAAATCCATTTGAGGGCCCCCACTGACTTCTTGGTCTAAAGACTCATACAAACATCTTGAAAAATTTATAAATTTTTCATTAAATTTTGTAGTTACCTGGAATTGAGGACAAGTAAATTCGCTTAAAACATAGACAAGCAAATTCACTTGATTTTTGTACCAAGATATAAACTGATGAAAGCCTATATTCACCACAATATATGAAATTATTCCATTATAAATGAATGCGTAAAAGGTTTATTAGCATATATCCTATATAATCTAGAAATCGTAGTTATGCAGTCAGGTAGGACTGTGACGTTTTATAATCAGACAATGCTTTTAGACCACAAGCTTATAATTCGGGGCCCATTTTGCTACTTAATTTGGGGCCTTTTCAATATTTTCCAGGGGAAGCACATGCTTCTCATGCCTATTGGGTAATCAGGGCCTGAGTGTAAGCATTTAACTCAATCTATACAACACAAATGCTTCTGCAACAATTACAAAATCTTTTTTATTTATGAAAGCTTGAAATTGTCAAGATTTCTCAGTTAGGTATAAAGAATCTTTTATTTTTTACAACAATGGTGCACTTCAGTTTTAATTAACTTTTAGTTATATGATTCATAAAAATATAAATTAGTGTCCCGTCGAAAAAGTTTTATGTCATTTATGTTGAAAAATATAAACTATTAGAATCTATTTGAGAAAATAATAAAGTTTCACGTTTTCGCCGACCTATTTGGGATTAAAAAATAATAGTAATAATAATGTTAGTTCTAAATTGTTAAAAAGTACTTTAGAAAAAAAAATAAATAAATAAGAATAAAATAAAATAACTCTTGCGGTTTTTCTTTTCTTCTTTTTTTTTCCAATTCCATAAATTAAAAAAAAAATTAAATATCATTTAAACCATTAAATATGTATAATTTATTTTCCCCGATATAATTTCTTTAAACGATAAACATTTTTATTGTCGAAAAAAAAAAAAAAAAAATCCACGTAACAAGTAATTTTATCATCTTAAAAATATTCTTTAAAAAAGGTTTTGTATATTCTATTTTATTACTCCAAATCTTTTATCCTCGGCATAAATAATAAATTTATTAACATTTACTTTTCGTAAAAAAAAATTAAAACAAAATGAAATAAAATCGCTTTAATCGTTTTTGTAAACATTTCAATCTTGTTAAACACATTGAATCACTTATATTTTAATGAACGATGAAAATAAGCGTGTATTACATTTTGCCATTTACTGTATTTTCTTATTCCTAACTCTTAAATGAAAATAAATAAATCAGGAACGTCTGAAAGAAATTGAATCAAAACATTTTTGAATTAAATTTATTCCAAATGATAAAATTTGTTCTCCATTTGCAGCTTTCTTTCTTTCTTTTTTTTTTTTTTTTTTTTAACCACCAGTAATCTGACCGTAAGCTCAAATATTTAAAATGAACGCATACGAAAAAGACTTAAAGCGACTCTCAATTTTTTTTTTTTTTTTTTTTTTCCTCTTTTCTTACAATCACAGAAAAAGAAAAGAAAAACAATTTTAAAAAAATCACGATTTAATCATAAATAAGTTTTGCGTATAAGAAATCTGTAATTTGTTTAGGGATTATTTTAAGGTCCCATTTTAAACATTTATATGCTTGAAAATAAAAATAAAATACAGTACTCAATGACTTTAAATGTTTTTTTTTTATTCATCTTGCTGTTTTAAATGATTAGATCTGAACATTAACTGAAGATTACATTATGTAGTTTTTTTCTTTCTTTTTCTTCTTTTTTTCATAGATCTTGCCTTTATGATTCTTTGCTCTTCAAAAGAGGGAATTCATTTGGAAAGCATTTCAATCCATTCAATATAAATTAAATGGAAGAAGTTCAATTTTTATTTTAACTTTTTTATCACAAAAATTTAATGGGCCAGTCGCGGAAATGATATTAAAAAGGCACTTTAAAAGTGCTTTTTTTAATCAATATGTTGTAAAAAAAAAAAAAAAAAAAAAAAAAAAAAAGAGGGAGAGGATAAGATAAAGCAATCTACTATTATTTTGAGTGTAGAAACATTATTATTAAAATTCTTTTAAGACTAAATTCATTTCAAATATTTAGAAAAATCTTTATGTAATTAGCACTCGACTTTTGTGTCCTTTATTATTAAAAAAAAATGCAAGAAATAAAATATTGCTAATGTATTTTGTACCAATTTTTGCCAAAAAATTGTGTGATCGTGATTAATTAAAATTTTCAGGTCTGAAAATTTTGTTGACTATGTTTTTTTTTTTTTTTTTTTTTTTCTAACAGCTCTGAAGGGTTTTTAATTGAAAGTTTTTCTTTTCCTATAAACTATTGAACAAAAAAAAAAAAAAAAAAAAAAAGGGGGGGGGGAAGGAGGGATAAAGAAATCCCATTTTATAAGTTGATTTTTATTATTATTTTGAGACCGATTTATTTCAACTCTTCTATTCAAGAAGAAATTCTTATGAAGATAGAATTTGAAATTTGAACTATTTCGTAATTTAAATGACGCAAATCAAAAAACATAATCTATTTTATACCACTGCTTGATAACAGCTTATGCATTCACCACATAGTTTTGTAACAAAAAACTGCGCGGGATATGATACTTATTACTGTTATTTTATTTTATTATATTTTTTAATTCAAATTTTTGTTTCATTTTGCGTGAAAATGCGGAATATGGTACGTTTTGTGGATTATAAAGCCATATTTGATAAATATTTTCTATTTTAAAACAATATTTATAAGAATGAATCTGAAATATAATACAAAATGGATAATAGAATGGAGGGGATGGAAGGGATGAAAGCTGAAATGTGTTCAGAGAGCCACCAAAAACAAGAAGAAAATGTATCGTAGGCAAAGGAGTAAACATAGAATATTCAACATATCATGAAGGGATTGTTTATTATTTATGAGAAAGTATATGTTTAGTTCAACATAATAAAATTAATGATTTATCTTTTTGTGTTGTATTATTAAAAACAAGTGAGATGGCTGCATAATGCCCAAAAATCAGGGCAGTCGGCAATCTTTGGGCAAGAATGGTGAGCAGGGGGTGATCTTTGGAGCTTTGGATATAGAATCCTCAAAACATAAAATTTGAAAAAAAAAAAAAAAAAAAGTTTCATGCAGCTGAAATATATATTGCAGACCAGTGTGATTAACAGTTTAAATATACAAGTTTATTTAATTAGGTATTTGTCTTTCAAGTCTGAGCAATTTCAGGAACAAAAATTTTCGAGCAAAAACTAAACTTTAGATAAAAAATCAGCTCTTTTTGCAGTATTTTTTCTTTATTTAAAGGGTTAAAATAACCGTTTTGAATTAAAAATATTGATATAGGTCGTTTCAAAAAAAAAAAAAAAAAAAAAAAAAAAAAAATCATGAGATTTTTAATCAAAACATTTTCTTTTTTAATAGTTAATATTTTTTTTAAGCACTCAATATTTCATGTTTCTTCTTTCTATTAAGTAGAATTTCTAGAAACTCAACAGTAAAGTAGTTATATATATATAGTAAATTTAACTCTCCTGCTCACACATAAATTATATATGCACCCACATAAAGGCCATATACATATATGTGCAAACATACACATGAATTTGTTTATGTATGATTATATTATTTTACAATACAATTGTTTTAATTATTTTTTGTGTAAAAATAAAATAAAATAGAGTAAAAGAGCATGAGTAAATGTAGTAAAAGTAAATTTTTAATTATCCGAAAATGTTATCAAGAAAAACTAAGAAAAAGAGAAAAGAAGAGAAAGTTTTAAAATTATATTTGATTAGTTATATATATATGTATAAAATGCGTTGTGTTTTATTTATTTATTTATTTATTTTAATAGGATATAAGAAACTAAGGAAGAAGAAAATTTAAAGTTCAACGAGAAATTAATTATTTATTGAATAACTGACAGTTTATCTTTACCCTCTAAATTTCGGTTTGAATTACAGAATTTAGCAAAAGATAAAATTTATTCAGAATATAAATTAAAAAATTAAAAATACAAATTTCATCGTGGATTTAATTTCAATTTGAGACATTGGGATTTTAGGTGATAAAGGTACTGAATTATTAATCACTAAAATGAGTATAAGTTTAATTTTAAAATAAAAGATTAATTTGCATCAAAAATTAGGATGAAAGTTAAGGAAGAAAAAAAAGAAAAAGTTATATCAGACTATCACATCTCGTGGAAGCACAATCATTGTCATCATGATATTTTCCCTTTTTTTTTCCCTTTTCAATGATCTTTTTAGACTTAAAGAGCTTTTAAAGATTATTTCGATTCTTGTTTACTCGGATAGAATTAATTTCCGAATCAAAATTTTGAAAGGTGTTTTTGCGCTATACAAATAGCACACCTATGAACTCAACTAATTATTTATTTGCGCTTCAAATGTTAGTTCTGAATGATTAAAATTCAACGTTGAATTGTATTTAATTTGAGCCACTCTGAGAGCTTGCATAAAAACGATTAAAGTTTTATTTTCTTTGTCTGGAAAAGCACAGTTAGATTCTTAATGCCTTTTAAAGTGGCTTTACCGGAGAATTCTTAATCTCTCTTGCTATCCTCTAGGGCCCAGAGCGTAGGCTATTTTCAATTGTTTTCTTCGCAGAAAATTGCTCATTTGAATGTTAAATATTTGGTTACAGACTTGCCGTCATCATTTATTTACGTTCCTTCGCAAAGCTCCTTGTGTGCAGTGATTTATCTAGAAATTAGTGTCTAGCATAAGATCCAAAAAGCATTTCAAAAAATAATTCGTTCAGTTCAGTAATTGGTGTTTGCATAGAGAAGCATCGAAATAACGTCACAAAAACCGTGAAACAGGAAAAACTTATTTACTTTATTTTCTGCATTCGACTAAGTTTCAATAAATTAATTATTCATATTTGATTTTCAAGAAATTAGATCGCGAAAGTAAAGTAAATATCAAATTGCCTGACAAATTTAATTGAGAATTTTCTTTGTTCCCACCTGAACCCTGCGGAATTAATATTGTGTCTCGAATTTAAAATTTATTGTTGCTAGATGACAGCATTTTTTTTTTCTTTACTTGTTGTATCATCTTCTATTAAATTTCTCCGAATTTAAACTCTACTTAAAGGAAAAATGCTACAAAATAATTCTACAATTAGTTTATCTGTTTAAGAAATAACTGAGACATGGGACAAAAAATATTGAATCAAGGAAATGATTTTAAGAAACGATTTTTGAAATGCGTTAGTGGATGTAGTTATTAGATAAAATTCGTTCACATTTATTTTTAATCTGTAATAGCAATTAATTTTCGTTATTTAAAAAGTGCTGAAATATTTTATTTTAAAGTTGAAACATTTGTTTATAAAATTTAAAAAAAGAGATTTAATTTAACTAAGAATGTAATTAATTTTCGTTAAATATCCATTCTCTTGAGATATGCTACATATCTCAAAATAAAAGTAATAATAAGATTTTTAAAATTATTATTTTAATATGAGATGGAAGAAATATTCGTTTTATTTTAAAGTATTTAAAATATGTGCTATATCTTAACTAAATATAAGAAAAATGTACGTTTATTTCTGCCTTGCAATTTGCCATAGCTATATATGCTGCAACATCGAAGAGAAGTTTTGTAATAATTTAAAATTTAATTAATAGAGCTAAGCTTTTTAAAGAGAGCAATATAAGCTGCTATAATATATATATATATATATATATATTTTTTCAAACAGCCATTATTACAAAAGTGACATTTTTAACCAATAAAATAATTTCATTTTATACACATTCTATAGAAATTTTGAGTACAAATATTTTATACAAATGTTATTGCCTTACCATCGTCATCATCGTCATTATTATTATTATTATTATTATTTATTATTATTTTTTTTACAATATTTTTTACAGTATTATTTTTAAGAATTCTACGATTATAATATATTGTAGGATTGTTATTAATATCACTTTTACTACCATCATCATCAACATAAACGTCGTTGTCGTTCTTAACAACGTCATCATCACCGTCAACATCATTATCATTAGAGAATAATTTTGTAATTTATTTCCTTTTCATAAAAATAACTAAGAGCATTTTCATTTTAAAAGTTTAGACTTTAAACACTTTCAGAAAAAAAGTAAAATTTTATACTGTTGGTTAGGCTATGACAAAGTTATTTGTAAATGCAATTTTTCTATATGTGACATTTTCGTTTTTATCCAAATATTTCAAAAAAATTTAAAACTCTTAGTCTCCATTTCTAAATATATATACTTGAACTCTTTTAAGCAATGTCAATACTACGGATAGTACACATTTTATTTTTTTCAATGAGTTGTGCGTATTTAACATAGAATTTACTAATCATCAAAAATACTTATTCCATTTTTCAATTCTGGTTGTGTTACTGTTTAATCTAATTTCCTTTTTAACTTTGTTTTGTTGCAAGATAGAAAGTTGAGTTGTATATTGCTTGAATTAGCTATACAGCGATCCGAAATCTTGCTTATGCTGACAGAGATGCAAGTTTCCTGATGAAAGATCATTTCTGGTTTTCAGCATTTAAAATTCTATTTTTCATTTCATGAATTCTCTTTTCTTTTAACAGATCCTTTTGGTTAATTTATCTCTTTCCATTTCTTTTATTTGATGAATGTTTCTATAGGATTAATGGATTTTGCAAATTATCTCGTCGTTTGTCTTATGATTTATGTGTGTCATTTCTCCTCTGCGTAACATGTTTTTAACATGTTTTTACATTTCTTTAACATGTTTTTACTACTCAGCGTAATTAAATTAAATTATCATCGTGACAATAATTTTATTCGAAATACATCTATTTTAAAATTTCATATGTTGGTATTTTCAGCTATCTTTCATTTGCTGAGTGTTGTAAAGGAATTAAATTATTCAAATTTTATATATATATATATTAAATTCTGTTTTAAACGAACGTAATAATTAATAAAGAAAGTGAATCATAACATTAATCTATATTTTATTAAAACTATTTAATTATTATTATTTTTTTTTAATTAATATATATTTTATTTAAATACTTAATTTTTCAATACTATTTCGGTCCGTAATAATTACACGACCCTTTTCCAAGCAAAGTAGGGACGAATACAGCAAAATGGCAACGTACTCTTTTCAACACAGTCTTCTGGTGTATTTTTTATTACTATTTTTTACAAATGTTATACATCTTGTTGCTTTTTATTATAGTAAGACAAAAAAAAAAAAAAAAAAATGCGGTTTAAAAGAGGGATAAAAAGCATTTCGTAATAGTCTCTTCTTATAAACTTCAACGGTCATAGTTAGTACTATTTAAATTTAATATATAGAATATCAATTTATTGATTGAGAATGTATTTTATTGCCGAAACGTCAGTGGAGGCCCTCTGTTGAGACTCAAAACGGTTTTGGGCTGTGTCTGTCTGTCTGTCTGTTTGTTTGTCTGTCGCGCGATAGCGGTCGCAAAAACAGCGCTATTGACTTGAAATTTGGTACACATGTTCATGAGCCCTACGAAATCAGCTGTATAGTTTTTGGTATGTGTTCCATTGGTAGTTCGTATACAGGGACACGCGAAAGTTTTTCGTATCATTACGGCCTATGGGAGGAATTTGTAGGTATCGCGATAGCGGCCGCAAAAATAGCGCTATTGACTTGAATTTTGGTACACATGTTCATGAGCCCCACGAAATCAGCTGTATAGTTTTTGGTATGCATTCCATTTGTAGTTCGTATACAGGGACACGCCAAATATTTTCTTATCATTACTGCCTATAGGAGGAATTTGTATGTATCGCGGTAGTGGACGCAAAAATCACGCTATTGACTTGCAATTTGGTACACATTTTCATGAGCCCAACGGAATTAGCTGTATAGTTTTGGGTGTGTATTCCATTTGTAGTTCGTGTACAGGGACACGCCAAAGTTTTTCTATCATTACGGCCTAAGGGAGGAATTTGTATGTATCGCGATAGCGGCCACAAAAATCACGCTATTGACTTGCAATTTGGTACACATTTTCATGAGCCCAACGGAATTAGCTGTATAGTTTTGGGTGTGTATTCCATTTGTAGTTCGTGTACAGGGACACGCCAAAGTTTTTCTATCATTACGGCCTATGGGAAGAATCTGTATGTACCGCGATAGCCACCGCAAAAATCAAGCTATTGACTTCCAATTTTTGCCGAAACGTCAGTGGAGGCCCTCTGTTGAGACTCAAAAGGATTTCGTGTTCCGTCTGTCCGTCTGTCTGTCTGTCTGTCGTGCGATAGCGGCCGCAAATATCACGCTATTGACTTGAAATTTAGTACACATGTTCATGATCCACACGAAATTTGCTGTATAGTTTTGGGTGTGCATTCCATTTGTAGTTCGTGTACAGGGACACGCCAAAGTTTTTTTTTTTCATTACGGCCTATGGGAAGAATTTGTATGTACCCAACAGCGGCCGCAAAAATTCTCCGATTGACTTGCAAATTGACACATATATTCAGGCTCGGTATAGAAATAGCTATTTATTTTTTTAGGTCTATACTTTTTATGACTTGTATACAGGGACACGCCAAAATACTTCACATTACGGCGTATGACGTGAATTGCGTATAAACGCATTTTAACATCTTTACTTTGCAATCAAGAAAATTAAACTAGCGTACGTGAGTAAGATGTTTAAACTTATGTTGTTTGAAGAAAATATGTGCTCTTAAGCTTTCTAATTAATGTACAGGACCTTACAAAAGTGTTCTGACAATGTCACGTAGTCATCCAAACGATGTTAAATTTGGAACAATTATTAATTTTAAACGCAAAGTAAGCTGAATAGTTTTTACTGGTGTATACAATGTTTATGGTTTGTTTACAGAGACACGCAAAAGAATTTCGTAGCATTAGAGCCTATGGACAAACTTTCATTTAAGCGCGTACTTTAATGCGTTTATGCTGAATTGAACTTAATAAAATTAACATACATTATAAAGATGCTTAAAATTATGTTTACTCTTAAAAAAGGTTATGTATAGACTAAATAATTTATAGGACCCCACAAAATAATTTCGAATATGTACTGTAATCATCCAAATGATGTCAAATTAGTTTGAAAAATTAATGAGTTATAATTAATTAGGTTTATTCTTATTATTGGCGTTTATAATGACTGTGGCTACTTTTCCGGGATACATAAAATAACTTCGTACTATTACGGTCTATAGTCGATATTTTTTAAAAGTTTATTTTAACATGGTTACACCCCATCAAATATAATGAAATTTTGTTAGAATTTTAAAAGCATATGTTTTCTTGTTGATAATTGTGGGCATAGAATTGGAAATTAGTTTAAAGGTTACGCAAAATATTTCCGATATGCTATCTAATTTTTTTGTATGAAATTTCGTAGTTATGAAATTTGGTATTTATGAATTTCAGGGAAATAATACAAGACCGTCGTTTATCCAGAATACATATTGTTGCGTACTTCGGGGTCCGTAAGTTGTCCGAGAATGAAAGGCAAAACTTGCAAAAATTCAGTGATGTATTCACGGGAAGTTCCAGAAAAATACAGGTCTATAAACCAAGTATCAGCTTCAATTCAACCAGTAAACAGAGCTTAAACAACAGCCGTTAACAGCAAATCAACAGTACAAACTGTTTAGCAATAACACATAAAGAAAGTCTCATCTAAAGAGGCTCAAAGCAAAGCAAGCATTTGACGAAACTGACACAGATCTGAGACTGACCGTCTTGGCGAGAAAATGCTCCTTTTACACTTTTCTGTCGAACACAGACTGTTCTGGAAAATTCACGTATCTCATAATGAGATTAGAGCTTCCATATTTGGTATATCCCTAATAAGGATTTTCTCGCCAAGGTCGCCAAAAAAATCGCCAAGGAGGAAAACAGTCGCCAAATTTGGCGCCAAATCCATTTATTCCCTTATTGGAGCTTTTTTAAGTGTTTTTAAAGGAAAATTAGGCTATTTTAACGCTAAAACGACTAGAAATGCACAAAGTTAGCATTTTATTAACTTTACTAAACCTCTTTGAAGGAATTGGTACAAAAATAAAATAAATTATTTACAATTCCGTAACACTTTATAAGATATGCAAGTAGAGACACAGCGGGGGGTTGAGGGGGGCGGCAGCCCCCCTCAGGAATGTATTTGATTATGGTAACAAGTCGATCGAATCAATATATACGATTATATAGTAAGGAATAAATAAAAATGATCTATTGAATAATGTCTGATGTAAATAGGACGTTGAGGCTCCTGATCTGCAGATCCACTAGTAGTTAAAAAACATCGCATATTTTACTTAATAATAAAAACAGCTTCTATTCTTGAATATTTAATAAATATGAAATCAATATATGAAAGAAGCATTATATAAATTAAAATATACTACATGTATGTGTATTAAAACACTAATTTTATAGAAACAATGCTATATAAAAAAAATCTAAAAGCACATTACTTGTGATTAATTTGAAATTTAATACTAAATTAGGCTTACATTATTTTTGATATGAAATAATTTTTGTTAAGGGAACTTGGCTCTATTTGTATTCATCGCTGTTTTTGATAACATTAAAAGTATATATGCATACAAAGTTTGGAATACTCTATAATAAAAAGTATAATCATATTACATTCTCATTAAAATTTAAGAGGATATAATGTTAAATATCTAGTATAAAAAAGAGTCAAATCATTCTTTTAGAGATTCTATTTAGAATTCGTTATTTTAAAATCCACGCGATAAATATTTAAAATTTGAGTTAGTGTGGAAAAGTTGATTCTTTTTATATATCAAATTCTCATTTCGCTATTAATTTTCAAGAGAATTAATGATAGATTCCAATGCTGGGCGAGATTTAATAGATTAAACGGGAGTTAACTTTGTAATTTTAAAAGTGAACAAATATATATATATAATATTTTTATACTATATATATATTTATATATTATATATATATATATATGTATATAGTATTTTTATTTTTTTGTTAAGATTTAATATTCTCTATGTGTGCTGAAACTCAAACTGGTAAATTTATAAAAACTTATCAATAGTTTTCGTTTACTACGCTACTATCAGTCGACGAATAAATGTTAAAATCAACAAATTTCAAAACATCAGGCATATACTTATCTTTTGATTACCCCACATTTTTTTTTTTTTTTTTCTTGTTAGAATCTGCAATTTTTTTTTTTTTTCAGATTTGGAGGTAAATAAATGACTGAAAACTCTTAAATACAGTCTCCACCAAACAGGATGAAAATTATAATGGCAAGTCTTCGGGCTATACCTCTAGAAGTGAATTTAAGAACATCACCAATTTTCCACTGCGTAGCTCTAGTGCACCATAAAAAAAACCCACCCAACTTTAAACAACCTCTTAAATGCAGTGTTATCATAAAAATATGCGTATTATCTTTCAAATTTATAGTAATTAATTCTAAATAATTTTGATTTTTCATTTTATTATTTAGCTACACGCAAAAGCTTCTCTTAATACTAGATCTCTAAATTGCAAATGTAATTGAAATATCCTACAGTTTTTTATTACATACTTTAGGATCACGAAAGTGAATGTCACCAAAAATAGGTAACTTTTAAAATTTCGTATTTTTTAAAGTACACAAGCTGAATAAATAGCGTTAAAACACTCAGAAAAAGAAATATTATATTTTCCAATTTTCATCTCATAAACTGATTTCTTCAATCTTAGCAGTGGAAGAATTTATAAATTTATATAGAATTTATACAACTATTAAAAATTTCGGTATAAAAAAATCTAGTTTTGTTAACTTATCAATGATAAATATTGATAACGACATACATACTTACGCATCGATTTTGTTGTATACGTGTAATTAGAATTTGAAATTTAAGTTTTTATTGTTAAGTCATCTTAAAAGTTCTTTTATAACTTTCTTTTTTCTTTTTCTTTTCTTTACTTATTTATTTATTTTTGTTAAATAATCAGCATTGGTACAAATTACCAAATATTCATGAAATCGGGAAAATATTATGTTTGAATAAGCCATGTTATTTGCTATAAAAAATAATTCTACGCTGAAAGAAAAAAAAAAAAAAAAAAAGTGATTTTTCTTAAGGTATGGAGTTATAGTTGCCTATACTATTTTTCTTTACACAGAATATCTGATAAGATGAGGACTCCAAATATTCCTTACAAAAAATACAATACATTGCATTTTTGGGATTCTATTTAGTGTAGGTACAGAAAATTATCATTACCGATAAGGAAAACATTAATTTTGTACCCCTTATTTACAGTGTAAGATGACGACTTTTGTAATTAAAAAAATTATTTGGATTTACAAAAAATGTTTCATTTTTACAAACGTTGAATTATTTATACTTGTACAACAATAATAAAGAGAATACCTTTATTTATAAGTTAGCTTATAAGTTTAGATTTGAAAGTACTTTTAAACACTAACAGCAAAGTGTTAATAAATTAGTATTTGTCTTCTAAAATAAAATAAAACAGAAAATTTCCACATTAAAATGGCATTTTAAAACTTTTATGAGACCCAAATTTCCCACTTTTTGATGCAGTTGCAAAATGATCTGTAATCACCTATTTGTAAAACTTTTTAGCAGTTTTATTAAAATTCCAAAATAAAAAAATATTAAATATATGTACATATATTATATATATATAAATAAAGTACTTTTTTTGAAATTGAGATTAAGTTTTGTGTTTTATAACAACTTTAATGGAAATCGCAAAAATAAATAAATAAATAAAAAGAGGACTGTTATTTTATTTTTATTTATTTATTTTTAAATAAGAAAATACATTTAAAGAATATATTCGATTCCATAAAACCAAAGTAAGAATAAATAAAAATTCTAATTATGCAAGTGTGGAAATAATAATGTATTTTAATTATATAAAATGGTTTCACAATATCCTCCCTCCATCCCGAATGAAACTACCTCTAAATGCAGTGGTGTTTTCATGCGTAAAAATTAGCCATTCAAATTATCTTCTTTACTGGTTAAAAGGGGGGGGGGAAAGAAAAAGAAAAAAGAAAGAAAAAAATGAGTAAAAATTAAAAACAGCACTCAGTTAAAAGAAAAAAAAAAAAAAAAAAAAAAACGCTGAACAATATTTTTATATCAGAACCTCATTCCGAAAAATCATAAAAAATGATCAATGACATTTTTAATTGAATAGTAAATGGGTAGCCTTAGGTATTTCTTAATAAAAAAAAATCAATAAAAAACAAAATTGTAAATTATAAAAAAGAGAATAATCAGCATAGTGTTGTCTCAAGGGAACCTCTACTTTTTTTTTTTTTTTTTTTTTTTTTACGCGGAAGAGAAAAAATTACATTTTTTGCTTTTTTGAGGATTTAAAATTTTTAAGAGCACTTTTTCTCAAATTTTTAATTGTTTCAAATCTTTTTATATTCCTTCTGCTTTTTTTCTGTATATCTTTTTTTTTTATTGTTCACATTTTTTTTTTATTTAAATGTTAATAAGTAGTTATGAAATGTACAAATATCTACACAATCTATATGAGGAATTCAATGTTATTTACTTTGATTGACTATGCAACAAATATAACACATAATTACATTTATGTTGCATTTTTTTAAAAATTATTTTTGCATATAAGTATAGTTAGTTTAGTATATTCATATTCCTTTTTATGAACTTTCAGATATCAACTATTAAATATTTTAGTGAAAGGTGCATTGAAGATAAGAAAAGAAGAAGAAAAATATTAAATTGAAGAAGAAATTTGATCTTCATATTAATTCACAGTACTTCTAGAAATATTACAATTACTATTATTGTTATTATTTTTTAAACATTTTAATTTCTTCTAGTTTTCGATGGATTTACACGTTTTGAGAAGAAGAAGAAAAATATTAAATTCACTATATATATATGAAATATTTTACTTTCTTCTATATTTATGTATGTATAAGAAGAATATTTATATATATATATATACAGTCGGTAACAAAAGTGTCCGAACACTAGCAAAAATTCCTATGTAAAAAAGTACACTTCATACGGTTTTGTTAAATAAATCCTTGTCAAATCCTCTTCTCAGTCAGTCAAAGAACATGATTCGATAAGGATTTATTTAACAGAACCGTATGAAGTGTACTTTTTTTACATAGGAATTTTTGCTAGTGTTCGGACACTTTTGTTACCGACTGTATATATAATCAGACTTTTCTCTGTAAATGTGTCAGAATTAACAAATTTTGCGATATCTTCGGATTTCACGCACCACGAAAGCCAAAAATGACTTCAGAAAATTGTCCCTGTGTGTGTGTCTGTGTGTGCGTATGTCGTTGTGTCTGTATGTCTGTAACACTATATTTGTCCTGGTATCATGCGAGGACGGCTGGGCGGAATTCAACGACACTTGGCAGGAATTTAGGTCATTATCCAACTTAAAATTACATCTATCAAAAAAAAAAAAAAAAAAAAAAAAAAAAAAGATATTGGTTAAAAAAAAAAAAAAAAAAAAAAAAAAAAAAAAAAAAAAGATTTTTGGTAAAAAAAAAAAAAAAAAAAAAAAAAAAAAAGACTTGCGCATGCGCCATAAGGCTTTTGTCAGTAAAACGCATTGAATGAAAAAAAAAAAAAGCGTTATCTTTGCATTTTAGACATCAGAGAGCCCCAAAATGATTTCTGAATATTTTCTCTGTATTCATGGGAAGAATGGAGGTACATAGAACGTTTTTTATGCGGCCGGTTATCACCTGAAAAAACGGCTGGACAGAATTCGATGACACGTAGCTCAGGTTTAGGTCCGTTCCAAAATTAAAACCATATCCATCGAACCTTTCAAAATTTTAATTAGATTTACAGATAATGAGCAAAAAACGCTTCTGTAACCAATTAAAAAATATATCTAGGTATTTAGATACTTTAAAAAGATTATATTTGACAAAACTCTCGACCATTTATTCGTTGTTAAATTGTTTTTTGACGTGAACCCGGCGTTCTCTTATGCAGATGATATCTTTCCTTTATTTCTGAAAGTTTATTTATTTATTTATTTTTTTATATTTCACTTTAAAGGTTAGATTGTTTTGTACATAAAACATTCTTTATCGCAAGCAATGGTGATTCACAGGTAAGATTTATTTATTTTTTCAATTATATCGTGCTTTTTAAGTAAATAGTTTTGGAAAGCGCTTATAAAGCTATATTTATTTCTTTAAATAAAAAATAACAATTGCATGTATCATGTGAAACAAGAGAAAAGAAAATAGAAAATAGAAAAAAAAAAAAAAAAAAAAAAGAAAAAGAAAGAAAAAAAAGAAAAAAAAAAAAAAAAAAGAAAGAAAATTTTGATTGCATACTTTGTAAACAGAATTTAATCCAGTACGATAGGATTTATTTTAATCTATTCTTGTACAAAAAAAAAAAACGCATGAAGGAACTGTGTTTCATTCCCTAGCATCACTAACTATATTCATTTCTAAAATTTCTTTGGTATCGCTGCAGAATCGGATCCCCTTAGCGACTTTTAAATGCTTGTTGTCACTTTGGCAGTGAATTAAAATGGTTATCATAATTGTGCAAGCAAATATCTTGGCGAGAAACGTCCGAGCTACTATGGTGCCAAATTTAAAATTTCGCTAAGGGATTCTATACTGAAGCTGTTCCATTTCTTTAGAACGATTTTTCTCAATTTTATTTTAATATTTAAAAAAATGTTTGCACGTTCGTTTTTTTTTTTTTTTTTTTTTTTCGAGGTAAAAAGAAAGATATTTACTTATTTATTTATGGCTCATAAATAACAAAATATCTCGAAATATAGTTTTTATAATTTTAATACATTTTTAATAGTCAAATTTATGTCACAAAATTTGTTTACTTTCAAAAATTTCCACATCTTTCATTACATTTAAGCCTTTTACATTTATTTTAATTTATTAGAAATTGCCATTTTTATTTTAGAAACTTTATTTCAGTTATAATATGTTTGTATGTTCATTTCTTTCTCTCTCCCTCTCTCTACCCCCCCCCCCCCGACATAACAAGAAATACATAATTCAAGGCGGAACACTACAAATGGCGACAACGCAAAATCGCAGACTGAAAGTAATAGTCCATTCGTACTAAATAATTATAATAATGCAATATTTATTTTATAGTAATTATACTTTTGCCTAGATTATTGTATTAAATGAAAAATAAATAAATAAATAAATAAATAGAGCTGAAAAGCTGAAAAGCTGAAAATGTAATGTTTTTCACAACTTTTGCATGCTTTATCTTTCAGTTATGTATATATCTATATATATATTAAAGAAATAATCACCAATAACTCAATAAAAGCCAAAAGATTTTCTCTACAATCAGCAGACTAATCTTTGACATTCTTTCTTAGACATTCTTTCTTAGGGTACATACAAATGAAACACTTCCAGTTCCAAAGCCGTTTGCAAGTGTTCCAAATGTATGACTGCAGTCGGCAGCAAAAGTATCCGACCACTAGCAAAAATTCCTATGTAAAAAAAAAAAAAAAAAAAAGCACACTTAACATTGTATTGTTATATAAATCCTTGTCGAATCATGTTCTTAGACTGACTAAGAACAGGATTTGACAAGGATATATTTAACAAAATAGCAGTAAGTGTACTTTTATTACATAGGAATTTTTGCTAGTGCTCGGATAGTTTTGCTGCCGACTGCATTTGCAAAAAACTTGCAAAATTTACGTCATCGAAATTGCAAGCGTTCCGTTTGTATGTAACCCTAAAGCAATGTTTCGTCTAGTCTCACTGTAAAAAATTTCGGTAACGTTACTCTTATACATCGGATACGTTCCTGGTTTTTATAAATTTGGAGTAGGTTTCTGAGAATAACAAGTTTCGTCCATGAAACGTTCCTGATTTCAGGAATGTAGTATTATCTTTAATGGTTATATATCTTTAATGGTTGCTGATATTTTCAAGGACATTACTGGTAAATGTTGGGCACGTTAGCTGCCCAAAATTTCCCAGGAAAGTGCCGGAATTTTTTTTTACAGTGTAATGGAGTATTAGGTCTATGGATAAAAGTCAATATGTTACTATACATTTCTTTCCACATTAAAAAAAAAAAAAAAGAAAGAAAGAAAGAAGAAGAAGAAAGAAAAGAAAAATTGTACTTTTGCTAATTTTAAAGAAATTTGTAAGTAAAGTAATATCAATTTATTATAAAGAACTTTGTTCTTTAAATGGCTTAGACACAGCTTTAGTACAGTACCCTCTTGCTGACATTTAATTTTTTGCTCAATTTTGCGGATGAATAAAAATGGCTATCGCAGTTACGTTAGAAAAGACCTTAGCAAGAAACGACCAAGCTACTTCGATGCCAAATTTCAAATTTCGCCAAGTGGGACTACTAAAGCTATCACAAAACATAATTATTTCCTCTATTTTATAACGCGTATATATTTTCCCTGTTATTAATATCGGATTCAAACATCGCCTTAGATTCAGCATTTGACGAAAATCCAATGCAGAAAAAAGTAATGCATTTTCGATGCAATGCAGTTGAATATTGAAGAAAAGGTATAGCTTTAATATAGAACCCTCTTCGCGACTTTTCTTTTACAAAAGATTGTACCAGTTTTTCGGAAAGTAAATGGCAATAGAAATTATGTTTTTTGAGCTTTGAGAAAATTTATGTTCAAATCAGTGCACAAATAATTATGCAAATTAAAAGATATATATTATATGTATATTTATATATGTATTTATATAAATATGTGTGGAAATTTACAATTTGTATTTATTAACTATAATAATCTATTCGCTATTTTCATCTGCATAGTATAAGCTGCAACTAAGATACACATATATTTGTAATAGTATACTGTAAATAATACTTAAATAACGGGCACAACAGTTATTATATGCATAAGAATAAAGTATTGTGAAAATTTTCGTGTTCCGATTAGTTTTCGGTGGATTTACACGTTTAGAGATACCCTGAACATGATTTGACTATCTTTACAGAATGCCTGTCTGTGTGCATCACTAATTTTGTGGACGCTCTATTTCACGAACCAATAAACGAAATGTTACAAAAACTTGGTATTTAGTTGGACCTTGACCTAAAGTGGTGCTGATTACATTTAGAGATTAATCGCTCAAAAGATGGCGCTGCGATTCCTTTTTTTTTTTTTTTTTTTTTTTTTCATGACAGTATTTAACATGACAGTATAAGACAAAATTTCGTAAAATGTACATAATGAAAGTTATTTGTAACATGGGATTGTAAAATTAATATGAATTATTTATAATAGTAGAAGTAAACTAGGAAAAAAAGGTTTGTGCATGTAGGAGCATCGCTTCCCCACCTGGAGGGGGGGAGGGGTAAATTTTCAATATTTGTATCTTTGAAAAGAACTCGTGAATACCTTTAAAACGAATAGTTGAATCATAGATCTGTAATAACTTAAAACAAAATTATAGTTTTTTTTTTTTTTTTTTTTTTTTTTTTTTTGAAATGGAAAAAAAAAAATTCTTCTGATGTTACTACAAAATTGACTTTCCTTCGTCATTTAGAGTTATAATTCTGTGAAAAAAAAATCATCTGCATTTATCGTGGAAAATAATTTTAATAAATAATAATTTAATAAATAATATGTACTGCCTGAATTTGTGTAAAACTATATAGAAGAAAGTCTTGATGGTGGCCACAATATACTAGCTTTTAACAGTGTATTGGATGAACTAGAGAACATCTTAAAATATGAGCGAAAAAAAAAAAAAAAAGAAGAGAAGAAAAAAATCTACCAAATTTAAAGCTTAAAATTTTTTTTATGGTAGAGCTGTTCAGAATCAAAAATATATTTTTTTTTTTTTTTCGGATCTTCAATTTGTCAATAAACAACATAAAATTAAAAAATATTAATAGTAAATTAGTTTTTATCTATGTGGCTGAAACATTTTTAAAATAAAAAATATATTTAAATAGCTATAATAACAATTGAATATATGTCATGAGATTATTTTACTATTTTGTTATTTTAAGAAAAAATCAAAGAAAATGTTAACTTATGCTAATTTAGCTGCAACCAATATTTTTGAAAATTTGGTGCTAAGTTTCAATATTTTAATAGAGTTTAGTACTAAAATAGCATAACTTAACACGAAATTCTAAAAAAAATTGGATACGGATAATCTGGCCTAAATTCACATCATATTTTTCGAAAAACATTGAACTTTATTTATAACAGTTACATTTGATGAAGTAGAGATTTTACTTAAACTGTTGTCTGATTATCATAAGATATGAATGACAAAAGACTATTGAGAAATCTACCGATTTGAATTTAGTACATAACAAAAAAAAAAAAAAAATTACCATATTCAAATTTCACAATTTTTATAGTAGAACTGGTTCAGAATATCTAATTGAATATTTTTTTCGGATATTCAATTGGCTTTTAAAGCTAGAAAAAATTATACAAACATAAAATCTGAAATAAAATAAAATGATGCAATTTTTATCTATATGCCTAAAAAATTATTAATATAAAAGTTACACTTTGTAAAATAACAATAACTAAATATTTGTTATCAGATCATTTTATTATAATCTTATTTTAAGAAAAACCAACTAATGCTTTACCAACTATGTGAAAAATACCAGAGCCGGGAATCGGACCCCGGGCCTTCCGCTTGACGCGTGGATGCTCTAACCACTGAGCTACCCTAGCTGATAACCAGCTCGGCACTTCTCACATAATTTACGTTGGCTAGGTCACCGAGTCTGTATTAAAGCAGCTATATCAAGTGACAAATTTGAATATGGCATAACTCCAAACTGCCACGAAATTTCAATTCAGAAATTTAATTCATCAACAGCATCCGCGCGTTAAGCGGAAGGCCCGGGGTTCGATTCCCGGCTATGGTATTTTTCACATAGTTGATAAAAATCAGCCTTTTACTCCATTCTATCAAAAATTAATTTCCAGGTTGATGAATTAAATTTCTGAATTGAAATTTCTTGGCAGTTTGGAGTTATGCCATATTCAAATTTGTCACTTGATGTAGCTGCTTTAATGCAGACTCGGTGACCTAGCCAACGTAAATTATGTGAGAAGTGCCCAGCTGGTTATCAGCCAAGGTAGCTCAGTGGTTAGAGCATCCGCGCGTTAAGAGGAAGTCCCGGGGTTCGATTCCCGGCTCTGTTATTTTTCACATAGTTGGTAAAAATCAGCCTTCTACTCCATTCTATCAAAAATTAATTTCCAGGTTGTTGAATTAAATTTCTGAATTAATGCTTTACCACTTACTGAATCTACGTAGATAATTACTTAGTTTTTAACACTGATTTTAAAAGTAAAACAGAAATACCTAAACTTTCTCATTTCAGGTTAATTACATAAAAAAAAATTAATAAATAATTAAATAAAATAACAGGATATATATTTTGGTGAGAGCTAAAAACGGCTCCAATTAGAATTTTTTTTTTTTTTTTTTTTTTTTTTTTTTTTTTTTAATAAACTTTTTGATTTTCAATAATTATAGACTAAATACATACAGTCAGTAACAAAAGTGTCCGAACACTAGCAAAAATTCCTATATAAAAAAAGTACGCTTAATACAGTTTTGCTAAATAAATCCTTGTCGAATCCTGTTCTTATACTGATTAAGAACAGGATTCGACAAGGATTTATTTAACAAAACAGTATTAAGTGTAAATTTTTTATATAGGAATTTTTGCTAGTGTACGGACACTTTTGTTACCGACTGTATAAGGGGACTTGACACCAAATACGTGGAACAACTGAACGTTTCATATAAAAGCTTATATTTCCATTTCGTGTTTACAAATTGAACTATATTGCGTTTGTTTAATGAAATATATATTCAGGCAATAATTCTTATCTTCTAATTCTTCTCTGCTTTCTTTACAAATTTTAAAACTTTCAATTGCGTTTTTCCAATTTGCATTTTTTTTTTTTTTTTTTTTTTGTGAATCTATGATCTACAGTCGGCAGCAAAAGTATCCGAGCACTATCAAAAATTCCTATGTAAAGAAAGTACACTTAATACAGTTTTGTTAAATAAATCCTTGTCGAATCCTGTTCTTAGTCTAAGAACACGATTCGACAAGGATTTATTTATCAAAACAGTATATGAAGTGTACTTTTTTTATATAGGAATTTTTTGCTAGTGCTGGGATACTTTTGCTGCCGACTGTACAATATGCTAAAACTTCTACAGATATTTGAGAAAAAACTTAATACGTTTTTGCATATCTATTAGAACCTACTTAAAGGAATTAGGGATGGGTTTTGAAGTTTTTTGATTAGTTTTGAAAAAAATGAAAAATAAAAATTGTATGTCTATGTAAAAATTTGCAAAAAAAAAAAAAAAAAAAAAAAAAAAACGTGATTTTTGTTACATTTATATTTTTAATATTTTTTCTTCTAATAACATTGCAAAATCTATCCCTAATTCTTTTTAGTAGGTTCTAATAAACATACAAAAATATTAAGTCTGTTCTGAAATATCTGTAGAATTTTTATCGTATTATACATCATGAATTCCCGAAAAAATGGAAACTGTAAAAACGCAACTTAAAGATTTAAATTCGATAAAGAATATATCCAAAATAACAATAATTGCTACCTGAATATATATATTTTATTGAACAAACCTAATATAGGTTAATTTATAAATATTAAATGGAAAAATAAGCTTCTATATGAAACCGTCAGTGGTGCCATGTCAAAGGTGCCACGTCCCCTTAAAAAAAATATTTTTTTCATTTTTTTTTCAAGAAATTTTGTCAAATATAAAATGGATTTTTACTGGTGTCCCATGCTGGCAGTTTTCCCATAAGATAAGTATAAGAGATTTTTCCTCCTTTGCTGCTGTTTTATAAACTCTGCTAAAATTATTTTTATGAAAAGGAAAACTATTAACTGGAATGTCAAACAATATGAAATAGAGTTTATGGAATAAGATAAGTAAGGAACAGAAAACAAGTCTGCATATAATAACGAATTACACATATTCTTTGCAAAATGAAAAAAAAATGTTATAAAAGAAATGCTTTTGAATACTAAAGCTCTGTAGTTTTTGTCAAATATTAGAAAAGAACATGTATAATCTAAAATGATGAGTCTGGCGCCCAGAATATAAAATTGAAAACACTATGTTTATCATCAACATAGTGTCCCTTCTTTCTTTCTTTTCTTTTCTTTTTCTTTTTTTAACCCTTAAATGCCGTGTGTTGCCTTTCGGCAACATACTCAATTTTGTCTTTTAAAGTATTATTAAAATAATATTGAAGCTCTAATGCTCATGTTTGCCAACTGACAATAACTTGCTTTTTAGCTGTAAACCATAGTTAAAATAATGTATGATTTTTTAAAGTATTTTTCCCGTGATTTATTTAATAAAGGTAAGAATAAAACATTTTTAAATTGATTTAAAAAATAATCAGGCATTTAAGGGTTAAGTTGTTGAAGCAGAGGTTTTTTTTTTTTCCTGTCAGCTTACTTATTTGAAAATATCGATTAAACAAGATCTATAGCTCTTGTTTAATATAGGGTGTTCTCAAGACAGTATATCTGCTAGCCCATCATTATTATTTAAATGATAAGGAATTTTTTATTTTGGGTATAAGCTGGTGTACGTGTTAAGGCCAATTTATTACACGAGAGCGTTAGGTCTGGGTAGAAGGCCCTTCGTGGTGGTAATTCCTAAAGAGTTTTATCCCGTTTTTATCCGACTTTCGTAAAAAATCGCGGAAAACTCCGAATGGGTAGGCCATCAAGCGCGACCTGAGATCAAATCTGGAATTTTTGCATGAGAAATTTAGCTGAGAAAGGGGATTTTAGCATTTCCATTGTAGCCTCTGTTATTATTACTTCTCTACCGTCAGTGAATATAGTTTAAAGCTAAAATTAAATTTAAATTTCTCAAACAATTGCTTTGAAGCTTTTTTTTTTTTCTTTTTTCGTTTCGTGAGTTTGTAAAACATCACAACCTTTTTCATTATAATTTAAAAACATGATCTTCGTATATCCAAGTTTAATTGTAATTACACATAAATATTCTTTAATATTATATAGTTTTTATTTTAAGAAAATAATTTTAATGCAAACTAACCGTGCTTGCATATTGTGAGATTTTAGGATTGCGTAAACAAAACCACAAGATAGAGTTTAAGAATGAATACCGCAGTCACGAATTTCACAAATGTTTTTAACACGTAAGCAACGCTAACATTTTTATTTAAGCATACGTTTCTAAATAACTTTAAATGAAATATTTTAATACATTCTGCTATTCCTTTAATAATATTTATATTCATTATTTTATTCCGCCCTACCCTGAAAATTTTCTGTAAGCATCAGTATTATTTATTACTTTCACTGCACTATGCTTTCGCTATTTTATTGTCGGTTGACTTAGTCATTATATTGCAAAAAGGCCCTTCAACAACTGATAATTCCAGTGATATCATTTCCATTGTAGGCACATCGACCGAACCCTTATGAAAGAACTTCGCCCTAGATTTTGCATTACTTCATCGTTTCTTATCTTTGAAAAATAATACTTATCTGCCGCCAATTTAAAGCTTCTCGATGCAAGCCCCTATATAGCTGTGTTAAGTAACTCATATCTATGAAATCCGAAAGATTACTATTTTTTTTTTTCAAACACATGATAAAGTTTTATATTTACGTCTTATACAATTTCAGATCATAGTATAAATATAAAAAAATATATTGACTAAAATCCGTATAAGTTAATAAATTTAATTTTACTAAATGAAATAAATGGTAGAGTGTTTAAATATTGTTGAACAAAGTTGTATTCTACTTAGTCTGATTATTTTACAACATTTATTTCTACACTGAATTGTAAGGTGAAAATTGTTGATTTTACAGAAAAATGTTACGAACTGAAATGCTTGGAGGAAAAAAGGATCTTTTTTGCGAGATATAATGTTTAAAACGCTCAAATACAATTTTCGTTTATTAAGACTGATAAAGTTTGTGCAAAACGCGCATTTCTGTAAAATAAGACTTTAACTAAAGTTTGAATTTTAAAGCTTGTAAACGAAAAATATACTGTTATGGCAATTCAGATTGTTAAAAAAGAAAAAGGCTTTTAATTCGAATGTTTTCATCTGTATTTCCCGGGCAAAATTCAAAGGGGGGGGGGGAATGTAAGTTTTGCTGAAAGTCCATTGTAAAGCAGAGCTCACCGTTTTCTATATTTCTGAATAAAACTATTTTCGAATAAAAGTCATTCTAATAATTTTCTAAATGTAAATGATGTAGATATTGCTCTTTTCAAACTTTAGTATTCACAATATAAGTAACTTTGAGCCCAGTTTACCTAAAAGTTTGTGTCCCGTATATTCTGAAGTAATTCAGTCTGTATTTTTCGAAAGAAAATTATTCCATCACTTTTTTCTTAACCTTAATATAATGTTTTCAATACAAAATGTACTTTTGTCTTTTTTTTTAAATGTCATAACAAAACCATTAAAATGTTCTAATGAAAGTGAAAAACTCTATGCAAGCATACATATGTATGTATTAATTCTTTAAATGTTTCAAATTTCTTAATTGTATGGTAATAACTATGATTATTGCAACAGTTATCTCGTAAAAAAAGAAAAAAAAAAGAAAAGAAAAGAAAAGAAAAAAAGAAAGAAAGAAAGAAAGAAAAAGAAAAAGAAAAAGAAAAAGAAATGAAAGAAAGAAAAAAAATTAATTAAATAAATAACTTAATATTGTCCAGCAATATTCTAACGGCTGAAGTGAGAAAAAAATACTTTTCTTAAAAGAAAGAAAATATGTTATTTCTGTGATCTTTCAGCATCTTAAAAGTAAAATGTAATGTTTGACGAAAAGTTTCCTATAAAGTTCCTATATAATTCTGAAAAAAAAAAAAAAAAAAAAAAAAAAAGAAAGAAAAAGAAAAAAGAAAAAAAGAAAAAAGTTATTTCTGTCCATTTATATAAAGATCCATTTACATAAACACAAATTTAAAATATTTTTTTTATGATAATTTTTACTGTGACATTTCATCCTTTTAGAATGATATAATTGAAATTTTCACTCTTAATGATATTTCTCATCTAAAAATAATAAATAAATATGTTTGAAAAAAAAATGTATTTATTTAAAAACTATCTATTTTTTGTCCACGAAACTTTCAGAAAAAGTTATAGCATTCTATAAAATAAGTAATATTACCCGTTTGCTAATTTTTATCCGCACTATTTACAAGATTATTTATTTCAAATTAGTGTACATGAAGATATTACTCATATTATTTACTAAATTATTATTATTTATTTATTTTTTTTTTTTTTTTCAAAATTTGATTTTCATCTTAAAAATGCAGATTGTTAATATCTGACATCAATGTTGCCAAGTTTAAGAATATTTTTATTCAACTCTCACCAATAATTTTAAGGAGGGATATTTTGATACACATAACAGACGATTAATCTTCGAAATGACTACGCAACCGTTACAGTTAAAATTTATACATAGTGTTGGATATTGAATAAAATAGTTCTTAAGTTTCGGAATACTGCATTTATTATTGCTTTATTTTTTTTAAATTATTGCTGTATTATTTATTAATTTTTGCTTTATTTTTTAATGTACAAATAAATCCAGTACTTAATTTTTTTAAGTAAATTTTATTCAATAATATTTTAATTTTATTTATAAAAGATGTTGATTTTAAAATGCACTTAAAATCTGTTCCAATCAAATGTAACTGAAATATAATTCAAAATATGTAGATAATTAAATTTGAATGAGTCGTCAGCTTAATTTCCTGATGAATATTGTACACTATTTTCTTAGATGAAATTCAAGTATATACATATAATATATATTGCTCAATATTAATGTATTATCGCAGCTAACTAATGTACTTCTTGTTTTAATAGCTTTCCCAAAACAGTAATAGCAGAAAATTAAATACTTGACTTAACAGAATAATTTTACTGGGTACAATTGTTTTTGTAATAATAAGAATCAACAGTCTATTTTTTTCATTGACACAGAATTATTTAACATTTTTCGTACTTGATAAAATATCAATAGTCATGAAAACTAGCCATATACCTTGTATGTATTATATAATTACAAAAAGAAATGTTCTTTTAAAATCTTGAAAATAAGTAGTGTTTCTTTTCCTTTCGCATTAACCCCTTCCGTGGAGGATCAAAATTGTGATAGCATGTCTCCGGACCTCCTCTAGGGTGTGAACCAGACCGTCGCGAATTGCCCATCTGCGCAGCACTAGTGCGACGTAAAACCCAACCATCCATCCATCTTTTCGCATTAACAATTAAAGTATATATTTATTTTATTTTATTTTTTAGTAATGAAACTGACTGGTGTTCAAAAAATTCTGCTCCGATAAACCTAATTTTCAATCTTTACTCATTTTTATTCATTCCCCAGATATACAACTCGTAATTTTCTCACATCAATTCATCCAAACGCGAGCATAATTTTTTAGATATTCTCATTATAATTTTTTATTTCTTTTCTGCTTAAACTTCAGAAGATTATTCAAATGGATTTTCTACCCTTTGCTTAGGTTTCTGCATTCATACTAAACTATTCCCATTTGAAAGCAAGGGGTAGAAAAAAAATTGATAAGAAATTTTTCATGAATATGCGTTTTGCTTCAGAGCACAATATTTAAAAAAAAAAAAAAAAAGTTTTTGTGCCATAATGGAAGTTAAAATGGGTTAGAAATATAAAATAAGTTTATAAAAAAGCAGCATATATGAAAAAAATTCTTTTTATTATTATTATTTATTATTATTGTTGCTGTTGTTGTTGTTGCTTTTCTTATATGTTGTAACTTAATTCCGATTTTTAGTGCTTATTTTAAGTCACTAGGTACCATGAAGGTAACCAGAGAGTAACAGTATGAAGAATTTACAATACAAGTGATCTATACAAACTAGTCATTAGATATTTAGATGCAAAGTAATATAGAAGTATGAAATTTAGCCTAATAGACAAAACGTTTAAAAAAATATTTTACGAAAAGTTAAGAAAACACTACATTGAATTTAAGTTTTGGGAAGTTTTTCCACCTTGTATTGCATTTTGCCCAACAAGTTAAAGTTTTGTAGGTGATTTTATAAAAATGAGTTATAATTTAATGTAAAACAATATATTTTATTTAATAATTAAATTAAAAAATATATAGTCTAAGACAAACATGTACATTTTTGTTGACAGCATGTAAAAGTTAGACAATCCATTTTTCAATGTTATCGTTAATGAAGATAAAACTATTTTGGTAAAGTTCACTTTGGCAAAATAAGTTTTCAAACAGTAATAATAATAATAATAATAATTAAAACCTAAAACTACGAAGACTAAAACGGATAAATTTATATTATATAAATGAAAGTCTAAGGAAATACTTTAACCGATGTTTTTATTTCTAGACATTTATTACTTATTTTTATATAATCGTGATATATGTAACATAATTTTTTTCATAAAACCCTTTTTTTATTTTATAAAAGCCTATCACTTTTTTTTATATGAAAATTATCACAAATAATGCCATTAGGAGTTCATTTTTTACATTAAATTACGAAAGGCAAGATCAATTTTAAACTAATTTCTTTTCTCAAGAGTGCATTCAAATTCTTTATTAAATTATAAAATATAAGTGGTTACGGACCGATATTATCTATCTAGGACAAATTAGTCTTTTTTTTTTTTTTTTTTTTTTTTTTTTTTTTTTTTTTTAAGCATTGGTGTTTATTACCAACTGTCACTATTTTTAAATGAAACACTATAATTAATGAATTCTTTTATTAATGAATTCTTTTTATTTTTATCACGTGAAAAAAAAGAGAAAAAAAAATTGATTGGGAAAAATGTCGCCGTGTCCCCACTGCCTTCAGCAGCTCAGGCCATTTATGTTCGACACGTTTAATGAACCACTATAGTATCGTAATGCAAAAACATAAATATAAAATACAAAAAAAAACTCTTCTCTCATCGGTGGAATAATCAGTCCTGGCCCCTACTGCCTGCGACAGCGTATACACGCATTCACGGCGCACGTGTTCCTTCGCCCATCGTACCCGCCCCTCCTAATTATTTTACACTTTCAAAAATATCCGCAATCGTTTTCTCGGGCTTCTAAACCTAATAATACTAATTTCCAACGTTTTACCTAAATTTCTTTATTTTTCCTCCTGCGCTTACCCCCTTCCTGCCCCTCGTAATAATTCTACACTTTTGAAATATCTGCAATAGATTTATCGGGTCTTAAAAGCTAATAATGCAAATTTTCAGCGCTCTAACTCTTATTTCTATATTTTGTCCCTTCGTTACCCCCTACCCGTCTATCCTAATAATGTTTCCCTTTTGAAAATATTTGCAATCGATGTGTCGGTCCCAAAAATCTATACATGTCAATTTTAAACTGTCTAACTCAATTTCTATTGTTTTGGCGCTTCGCCCTCCCCCCCCCCCCCCAATTCCAGGCTCTCCTAAAAACTTTACAAATTCGAAAATATTCGCAAACGATTGGTAGGTATCAAAAACCTCTATATACCAATTTTGAACGATCTAACACTATTTTTAATTTTTTGCCCCTCCGCCCTCTACTTTCCGCCCCTACTAATAACTTAACACTTTCGAAAATATCCTCATTCAAATTGCAGGCCTCTAAAACTTACCTGTACCAATTTTGAACGATCTAACTGTATTTCTATTTTTTGCAGCCCCACCTGGGACGAATTTCTGAAATTCCAGAAATTTGTTTTTAGGTATTTGTGTGAGCAAAAATCTCATTTGTTGTTGTTGTTGTTTGTTTGTTTGCGATATAAAGGATTATTTGAAATCACGTTCCCCCCCCCCCCCCCCCCCGCCCCTTCCTGAATTTCTAAAATTCATGTTGTATTTGTATTAGCTATATTTTAGAGGGAAAATTTCATGTATATCTGTTTTTTTTTTTGTTTGTTTGTTTGAGATATGTGAAATCACGTTTTGTCCCCTCCAACAGCCCCCTTGGGGACCGAATTTCTGAAACTCCAGAAATTGTTTTTTTGATATTTGTGTTAGCAAAAATTTTACAGATATCTATTTTTTTGTGTGAGACATGAAGGATTTTGTGAAATCACCATTTACCCCTCCTCCCTCCCCTTAGGGTGCAAATTTTGTAAAATCGCCTATTAGTGGGTGTCTACGTAATAGAAGTAACATTATCACACAATTTCATGTTTCTAGGTCCAGGAATTCGGGCTAGCGATGATGATTCACTCACTCACTCACTCACTCACTCAGGACAAACGATTTTATATTTATAGATGATACGAAGGTGTCCTTTGACCTCAAATGAAACATCTTTGACATCACCTTTGAAGGTGCAAATTTTGCAAAATGCGCATACTTTTTAAAATAGCTTTATCACTTGTGAAAGAAATAAACATTACATTGTTACGGCAGCTTCAAAGTTCACTAAATTTATTGGCTATACAGGATAAATGCTTATGCTGGCTGAATATAATAACGAAATTCAAATATACTGCTATGACTTTAAGGAACACAACTGTTTTTGGAAATAGTAATTTTTGTTCCTGATTTATTGAAATGTAAGCTACGACACTTTAAACGAATGTGGTAAATTTGGAAAAAAATAACAGATCGAACTTTAGTTTTTTTTATTATATATATTTCATCTTTGAAATTATCTTCAATTAGTCATCATCTTACTGTGTAATAGAAAATTCTTTAAATTCAGATGCTAATTAGACATTAAATCATTAAAACATTCCGTCGACGTATTTTAAATTCATGTGTTTGTGAATCTCTAAGAGTTAGTTTTCATATACCTAACAAAAAGTCTTTTTCGAAAATCTTATCTTCTGCATGTATTTAAAACTTAATTATGTTTAAAATGTATTTACACAGTGTTACCAGTTTGTAGGGAACTTTTAACCTAATAGTTAAAACTAATTTTAGCGAATAATGTTTGATACATATGATAGTCGGTTTTCCAAGCATATAATTAGACAAACATTACAATTCAAACTTTGTGATAAATATTAAATATAAGAGTTCCTACAAGTTGGCAACATTGCATTTACAATTACACACTTCTTTTCAAGACTCTCTTGTTTAACCCTTTGCAGTCAAGGCCTTCCTCACTCTGGTGAACCAGCAGCTCGAGACGTTTATTTGGCGAATTACGTACCATTAACACGGAATGATTTCATACACAATTTAATGTTTAAAACTTTTTTCCCCCATTTTATGTTTAACTTTATACTTCAAAAAGGACATTTGTCGAACATATCAGACCTTACCGTATCATATCAAGTAGTAACTGAGAGTCACCTCTCGAGTGCAAAGGGTTAACATATACTTTTCAAACATTATTGGGGATATAACAATAACTATCACATTACGCTTACATCTCTTCTACAATCGGCAGCAAAATTATTGAAGCACGCATCCATATATTATATATATATATTACAGTTTGATCGCTAATTTTTATCATCAACATACTTTTTCATAAGCAGCATAAGACTAAGATCAAGACTTGACAAATATTTATTTAACAAAACAGTATTAGGTGAACAAATTTTAAATAGGAATTATTGCTAGCGCTTCAATAACTCTGCTGCCGACTGTATCTGACACAGTTCTTGCGAATGGTTTGGTGCATACCAAAGCACGTGTAAGAAAGCGTCGTCATTAAACGTTAAAATCAGTCCCAGAAAAAAATGCCAAAAACGGTCACAAGGCAAACTAATAAATTAGCACAAATCAGAAAATATAAAATCATAACCTAATTAGTATTAAAACTCAAATACGATATTAGAAAATAAGGGTTTTAAAAATATTGTGCCGTGAAGAATTTTGGAATATTGGTTTTATCTTTGACGATATTTTTAGTTATAAAAGGAGAGCCTGAGAAATTCCGGTGTGAATTCTAGAAGTTTTACCATGCATATCCTAGAAGGCTGCTTTTGAAATATGCTACCAGCCATCAATAGAAGTGAAAACGCGTATATGACAGCGTGTTGATGCATATGGTGCTGAACTAGTGTTTATAGATTTCTATGCGGGTTTCCAGTTGTCAGTGCTCTTTTTGTCCTGGAACATATTGCAGTGAAATACCATTCCTAAAAACCAACAAACGTACAATTGTTTTGGCATGTCGTATTTTTCGGGATTCAGTTAATGATAACACTGCTCTGCAGGAAAATTACCCCCAACACCATGTTTGCAAATTCTTATGTAAAATGACCTCCTGAATCCGAATATGACGCCCATTTTGCCCTATCACTCACCGTTTTTTAGAGACGGCCCCCTATTTTTATCACTTTTCGGTAATTTTATGGTTATAAGTTTGAGGGGGGGGGGGAGGAGGATTATTTTATCTGTTAAATATCTTTTGAGAGACTATTGAGTTGGAAAATTCTAAAACATGAACATTTGCGGTAAGGGAAAAATTTTGGGGGGCATTTGCGACTGAAATTATGTATTACATTTCTTATAATTTTTTTTATCTGTTATTAATGTTATTTATTAAACATTATATTTTTTTGTTTTTAAGCGTTAAATTAATTATGTTTCATTCTACAAATCAAATTCATGGCCATAAAATTACCGAACAGTGATAAAAATTGAAGGATGGGTGGTGTCCCGAGAAAACAGTGGGTGACTGGGCAAAATGGGAGTCATATCCCGATTCAGGAGGTCATTTTAAATAAGAATAAGACAGAATGGTATCAGGGCTCGAAAAAAAAAAAAAAAAATGCAGCGCAGTGTAATCTGTGTATATGTGACACCTTCCACCAATTTTTGTGCATGTAGCCGTGTGCAAAAGTGCTTGTGTTCTAAACTGAAGATATTTACCGTGCTAACTTCAATAAAATGGAACAAAAACTCAAAAGAACTAGCAAGGTTTTTTATTTTCATGTAATCAAACTTAAAAGAGCCTTTGCACCTGATTTTTACAATAAAACCCACCAGCCAATCGCTTTTACTTACAGCACGCAATTACAAGTTTTATGTATGGAATAATATTTCATATATATAAATCATACTTTTATTTTTACTGTTTACATTTTTGCTTTTTTTATTCATTTATTTTTCTTAAAAGCAAATGATATAAGATGTTTGAAGAACTACGATAACAATAAGTTACATTAAAAAAAAAAAAAAAAAAAAAAAAAAAGACCGCAAACATTTTTATGTGCATTAATTTCTTTAAGTTTAAAGTCAAGTTTAAAATGCTTAAAGAATATTTAGAAAAAACAATCCTCTATTTAAAGAAATATGTACATTTTCTGTACTTCTGCTGTTATACACACACACACGCATATATATAATTAAAAATTAAAAATTATTTTTGTTGAACATTTAATTTAAATTAAATTTCTCTGCCGAACATTAAAATTACAACTCTACTCCGCACACACGCCATTTTATGAATTATGATGTTCTGTATCTGCTTCTTAAGGTTTCAATTTTTATTATGGTGAAATTTTCAATTATACACTTTCAGGAAGTATTTTGTCATTATTTTATTTCTTTCAATTCATGGTATTTTTATTGCAGGTCCGTGCCATCTCTTGGTATTTTGTTTGAATGCTTGCCGATAACAGAAAGCCTACAATTCTATGCTCAGTGCAATACAGATAGCACCTGATGAGTCCTATTGCATTTTGAGCTTTTTAATCGAATTTACATCTTGTTTTTGCCATTTGGTCCGATTATTTTTTTTTTCTGTTGTTCACTGGGAAAAAAAAAATCGTTAAAATTACAGGAAAACACTGGCAGCTGGGGTGCCAGTATATCTCCGTCAAATACACAGGACAAAACTGTACTTTTAACAAAAACCTGTTTGATTTATAGGATTCCTGCGTAAAATATATGTCAGTGATACAAGTTTACGGTTTTAAGCTGTATATTTGACGGAGAAAAACTAGCACCCCAGCTGCCAGTTTTTCCTGTATTTTTACAGGTTTATTTTTGCAGTGTTGTTTGTCTCAAATTAAATATTTTTCTTTCATTTATTAAGATCGTTTTTTCCCATTCAAGTGTTGTTCATAACTAATCTAATCTTCTCATGTATCACAATGCATGGTCCTATTTTTCTGTTTTCAACTGGTCTTGTAATCTTAAAAGTTTTTATTTAAATTTAATTAAGATAACTTGCTACCTTATTTACTTCTGTATGTTTCTGTGGTAATTATATGAATGTCTCATCTTCGTTCTCATTCTTTTCACTTTCATTACATAAATTAAACATTATATATATATACAGGGTGTCCCAAAATTACGATAAGTGTATATACAGAGTATCCCAAAATTAAGAGAATATAGGGGACATCATAATGATTCATAATTACATAGAAACCCATGTTTGTAAATGTCAACTTAACCCTTTAAGAACCGCGTGTTTTCGGGTATTTTTTAACATATGTGGGCAGTACAAACATAGACCTTCAAATTATAAGTGCATGTAGGTGACATAACATCTGAAAGAATGAGGAATACATAGGAACCCATGACAGCCAACATCACATTAATCCGGTAAGGAGCGGATACATTTTGTCTTGCTAGTATTATCAACAATGTGTAGTCTAATTTTTTGGTTATTTGTAACTGCGCCTACTTTGTAAAATTAAATTTATACGATCCATCATTTGGCAAAATCATACCGAATATTCGTATTAATACAATCAGTGTTTTAAAAACATCGATTAAAAAAAATATATTATTACTATATATATATATTTTTATGTAACCGTGCGTATGAAAAAAAAAATGTTTCTTAAAAATTCAAACTTTAAAATTCACGCCTACATCTGTTAAAAATTATCACAAAACGCGCGATTGTTAAAGGGTTAAGATGACATTTGTGCACATGAGTTCCTATACAATTCTGAATCCTTATGATGTGCCCCATCTTCTCTTAAAGTTTATCGATATAATTTTGGGACATCTTGTATATATAGAGAGAGTGTCCTATATTTCCAATAAAATACTTATTTATATTAAGGACATAATTATACCTCTGTGGGAAAAAAAAAAAGACATTGAATAGTAAGTGTAATATTTATAAAAAGAAAAAAATGTTGGAATGCACTTCAAGCCTTTTTCAGGTATAGTACTGATACATACAAATTTATTTGTATGACCCTGCAAACGAATGGTGAATGATTTTCATACCATTTGTTGTACTAAACATGCATATAAAAAGTAAAATATCTATGTTCATTTCCTTTTCTAAGCGCAGTTTAAAGGTGTTAAAATATACCTTCCAAAAATTTCGCTTATAGTCGTAATGTATTTGAATTCCCTTACATGTCTCTCTACACCAGCTATTTTTCAATTTCCCGCTAATATTTCTTCTTGAGTCATGCTTTTAACAGACTCACACACAACCCAGTTGCTAAAAACCTGATTTTTAGATTCAGGATATCCCCAAACGTGTAAGTATAGAATAATCTCATTTCCGGAAATTTGAACCTAAAATAATGTATGGTAACATATTTTTATGGATATATGGGTAAAAGAAATTAAAAGTAGATTATAGAACTTGTATCTCAAAGTATGGCAGATAAAATTCCAATTTGTCATTTCTTAATTTGAAATCGATGTCGAGAAATCGATTAGTAATCTGAAAACCAACCAACAGAATAAAAAAAACTTTAACAATTTATATTTAATTTTTCTTTATATTAATTTATCAAAAGGATGAGAAAAATAAGATCAATGTTTACTTTTAAATATTCAGTTTTATTAACCTTTTAACTTTAACCTTTTCGTTATCGCTTTTGGTTACAAATAATGCTCCTTAATATAAATAACTATAGAAAAATAATATATATCATATTTTTTAAATTTAAATAATCTATTGACTTATGTTATCACAGATTCACAAGTAATGTAGAACTATCAATTATTAAAATGCAGTGATTAAGGGGACTCTCTACTTATTGTCTCCGAAAGCCAAAACAAATGTTATTTTATGAGGAATTTTGCCCTGTAATAACTCATTAGCTAATTCATATTTTTAAATTCAGTTTTCACATTCAAAAAATTCACAACAGTTAAAAATTTTATCGCTTTCTAAAAATTGATATTTTTAATTTTTAAGATTTAATTTTTAAGCTCAAAAATTCAAAATTTCACATTGTGAAAATTCGTATTTTTCAACTTCAAAATAAAATATTAAAAATTTTAAATATAAAATTTTAAAAGCGATAAATTGTTTAACAGTTGTGAACTTTCTGAATGTGAAAACGGAATTTAAAAATATGTATTAGTTAATGAGTTATAAGGGGGCGAAATTCTCCATAGAATAACATTGGCTTTGGCTTCTGGAAACGATAAGTAGAGAGTCCTTTTAACATGAGGTGTTACGGATTTTAAACAATTTGTGAAAAGTAACAAAAATTATTTATTTATTTATTTATTTATTTTTTTTTTGAATGCTTCTTTTTTTATTACACGCAGAGGTTGCAGCTTCCTATATTTTGAGTATCTTTACTTTAATAGTATTTTATTTCTTTATTTATCTGCAGAAATTAAACGATTAATTAAAAGGAATATTTTATTAAAAATATAGCAGTACTTAAAATCTAGGATGGGGTGCGAGCATTCTACTCGTCAACGCTCCTTAATAGTATTAAAAATCTGTTATAAATAAATATAATGTTCTAGGCCTAAAGAATAATCTTATATAGAAGAGAGTAACAAAAGGTAATTAAAAAAAAATTATATAAATATGTGTTTATTTTTTATATTTTTAAGCTTTTTAAGAAATAGAGATATCAAATTGAAAATTTAGAAAATTAAAGTGAGTCTCCTAAATTATATTATTGTCAATGGGAAGTACCTTTTTTATTTATTTTATTTTTTAAATATACTTTTCTGTTCTTTTTCATTATCTTCTTGAAAGAATTTTTCAATCTCTTAGTTCCTGACAGTGACTTTACTTAAAAAAAAAAAAAAAAAAAAAAAAAAAAAATAAATAAATAAATAAATAAAATGTATTATATCTACAGACGAACATACTATAAATTAAGGATTTTTTTGTCTTTTATAACCTTTTCGCAAAAATTTTTTTATAAATTTATTATTTGAGTTTTCGTTTTGAAAATTGTTGTATAGTGGGTAAGAAAAAATAAATAACTAATTAATAAGGATACTCTTGTTTTTCTGAGTACTTTGATTTTGATTGTGTATAGAAGTTCTTTATTTTATTTTATTTTTCATAATTTTTTATATTGTCGTCATAAGATCTATGTAAAAATAAATATGATTGACATAAGGGCATATTAGCTTAAACACAAGCTTGGGTCACATACAACTATCTTAAATTTAATCTAAAATCTTTCCCAGATTATGTGCTAAAACATTTACGTGATATTAAAGAAAACAAAAAGAAAAAAAAATTGGAACAAGAAATCGAAATAAAACAAACCAAATAAAATGTGTACAAATTTTTATATATATCTTCTCTTTTTATTATACAAATTACTGTACAAGATTTGCAGTCGCTACTATCCTGGTCAGAGTTCACTGCACACTGTTTTCCCGGCTCCAGTTATCGAGCTGTGGACGTTCGAATGCTGCCTCCATCAATTACGGACTGAATGCAGGTGGGGGTTGTCAGGCCGGCATTTTGCATACGATTCATCCTTCCGATTCTGCATGAATCCGGCTTTGGGAATCACCTAGCCACCTGCAGAATGGAAGTATATTTTAGCTTTAGGTATGAAATAGTAAGAGCAGGTGAATCACATATTGTAAAGAAACTAAGGGGTTAGGTCAAAATTTTGTTGTACTTCCTTATGGTGCTTTTAAACTCACACTGCTTATTTTTTATCACGCATCTTTGAACGTACGAAACTTACAAGGTTCTAATTAATTTTATATTAAAACCAAAGAGTGTTTTTCCCATTTTTCTATAAAGACAAAGAAATTTTGAAAATTCGTGCTCGAATTACCTTTATTTATTTATTTATTTATTATTATTATTATTATTTTAATAACTGCCCATTTCCTGACACAATTTTACTTCATTTTATTTGTATTATTTAACCATTTATTTATTGATTGCATATGTGTTTTTTTGCGTGAATGAAATATTCAGATATTCTGATTCAAGTATTTTATATATGAATCCTTTCTTTACTCTATTCATACCTTGTGAGAGAAACAACTAACACCGAACTTGTGAACCAACATATTTTAACAAAATATTTAATGTATTTACAGAAAAACAAAAGAAAAATGAAACAAAATCGTTGTTAAGTTTCCTGCAAATTTTGTGCATATTTGTCTAAAAACGACTGCGAAAGTTTTATTCCGTGAATCGAAGATTTGTCTTTCTTTCTCTCTTTTCTTTTTTTTTTTTTTTCTTTAGAACACCCTTAAGGAAAAGGAAGGACATATTTGAAGAAAATTTCACAAAAATATATTGTTTTAGAGTTAATAAACCTTTTAATTTTTTATTTCATAATGGATATCGAATATTATGAAATGTAATGAACTCAATACAAATATTTATTTTTAACTTGAAATCCTAATTATCAACACAGGTTGACAGCTGAATTCATTAATTCTTTTGAAATCATAATTATATTTTACATCATTCAAGCTATTAAAGTTGTGTAGGAATTAAAGGCGATTGTCTACACATGAGACCTTGACCTAAGTGTTATGACCTCTGTAGGGGTCTGTTTAAGGGGTTCTAGCCCGTATTTATATGAAGATGGGAAAAGAACGGGAAAATAATAAAAAAAAAAAAAAAAACTATCAATCATTCTTTTTTGTATTTAAGGATTTATGAGATGAAGTATTAATCCTAGATGAGATTAAACCTTAACTCTTCTTAAGTTTTGAAAATGAATCAATAATCTTAAAAGTCCGAGCAATGTATGCATTGTATTATTATTATTATTATTTAATACACCGTGTCCCAAAAGTTTAGACAATAAATAAAATTTGCCTTAACATAAAAACTAATAAGGTACAATTAAAATTCATGAGATAGGTAATAAATAAAAACAGTTTTGCTGATACACGCATATAAATTACGATCAAAGGTTTGAAATTATAAAATATATATTAAATTATATTAAAATGTGCTGTCCCAAAAGTATAGACACGACATAACATTACATGTTTTCTTTCACATTTTTGTTCACAGAATAAAATATTTTTATTGTCGTCTGCTTTTATAAATGCAGAATAACTTTTCCCTTTAATTCAAATATCGTCTACTATATTTTTAGCATGATAATTTAATGGGTTCAATGTATTATTTTGTTTGTGATTCGGAAAAGACATTTCCTTCGTATTCTCATAAAAATGCGACGTTCTAAACAAATTTCTAAAGATGAAATTATTAAGATTTTACAGTTAAAAGCGCAAGGACAAAGTAATGTACAAATATCGAGAAAAATAAAGAGATCTTTGAGCAGTATTTATAGAGTTTTGAGATCAGGTGGAACATGGAATACTCAAAAGCGATTCGGAAAACCAAAGAAAACAACGTTACGTGATGATAGAATGTTATTTAAAAAGGCTTCAGTTGGTAATTTATCTGTGCGTGCAATTGCATCAGCTTCCAGATTTTCAAAAAGTACTTTACACAGAAGAATTAAAGCTTCAAAATACATTGTTTACAGGAGAATGAAAGTAAAACCTTGCTTAAAGCAGAGACATAAAGATGCACGTCTAAAGTGGGCTAGAAAACATATGTCATACGGTGAAAAGTGGCTTTCTGTCATCATCACTGACGAAAAGAAATGAAATTTGGACGGCCCTGACGGTTATAAATTTTACTGTTATGAACTAAGAAAAGAACTGAAGAATTGTTTCAGCAGGCAACAAGGCAGAGGATCCGTAATGACCTGGGGTAGGGTTTTGTTTCAACGAACAAACATTTCTAGGATTTACGATCAGAAAAATGAAATCAGAGGATTTTCAGGATATTTTACGTACCAATTTACTGGCAATTATGGATTTGGTGGCAGGACCGGACTGTGTTTTCCAACAAGATGGAGCATCCATCTATACCTCCAGATCAACGAAAACGTGGTTTATGCAAAACAATATCACACTATTAGACTAGCCGGATTTGACTTAGTACGGATTTGAATCCCATGGAGAACATATGGGTGATCTTATCTCGTAAAATATATGAAAATGGAAAGCAATATACATGTGTAAATGACTTAAAAACTGTAATTGACAAAACGTGGTATGAAATATCTCCTTCTTTAATGCAATGCTTAATTAATTCTATGGAACAGCGTGTATTTGATGTTATAAAGTATCGTGCAATACAATTCAATATTAAAAGTAAGTTTTTTGTTATTTTTATAAATGTGAAACCAAAAACTCTTACAGGTGTCTATACTTTTGGGACAGCACATTTTTATATAATTTAGTGTGCATTTTATAATTTAACCTTTGATCATAATTTATATGTGTATATCAGCAAAACTGTTTTTATTTATTACCTAATCTCACGAATTTTAATTGTACCTTATTGATTTTTATGTTAATGCAAATTTTATTGATTGTCTAAACTTTTGGGACACGATGTACAATTATATAAAGAAAAAAGTTTATCTTTCTATTGTTGCTTTTTAAGAACACCTATACTTTTTTTTTTTTTTTTACCAATCAAAATTATTATTAAATGTAATATTGAACAAAATCGAGGTATTATTATATCGTACTTACATTGATTATGATTTAAATGGACTTTAAAAAATTTGGGCCCTCAAATGACTTAAAATGGAAAAGGTTTGGCTTAATATGCTTCAGAAAAATAAAAATTAAAATATGATATAGATGTTTTACAAAAGAGGTTTTTAGTGTTTTAAGTCTAACAAAATGAAATCTTTATTCGAGCAGGCGATTTTTCTAAAAAAATGTTTAAATCAAAGTATTTATAACATTAAATACAGTTGTTAATTAAAAAAAAAAAATAATAATATTTCAATTTATTTAAAAGTAATTTCTAAGAAAAATGAAATAATTATTAACTTTATTATTATTATTATTATTATTATTTTACTTGATCTTATAACTTTGGTGTACGTTTATACGTTTTTTATTATGTAGACGGAAATTAAAATCTAAGGGCATAAATGGTAAACATATTCATTTTGCATAGTCTCATATCAAGTGATCACATGAGTTCTACTTGAGGTTTACGGGGGGGGGGGGGAAATGTTCTCGTATAATTTTTTAACCACTTTGATTTTAAATTCCTTTCAATCACTACTCTTTCTTATTGAAATGACTGCAGAGTTTTATTATAGTATCCTCACTTTATTACTTGCGTACTCAGAAATTTTTTGAAAAGTTTTAGATATGGAATATGTCTGTGTCTAACTAGTTCATAAGAATTATTGTATAACTTTGCATTTAGGTATAGTACATAGGTTTTATAGTATTACGAACTTTAAATAATATTTATACCACTATTTACAAATAGTAATTTCGTCTAATATAATCGTAGATAATTATTTTAAAAGAATGCTATGTAAAATTAGTAATTTGTAGATTATTGACTATTCGCAATAACGTGGCATCTTATTATAATGCACTTGGTTCATTTTTATCACTTTATAGTTTATGAATTAATATATATATATATATATATATATATATATATATATATATATATATATATATATACATATATAGTAATATAATATTATCAGTGCAAACATTTGAAATTTAAAGATGATTTAATTTCAGTATTCAAAGAATTATTCTGATCAAAAACGAAGACTACCCAAATCAAACCAAAAAAGAAATATTTGAAATTTAAAGATGATTTAATTTCAGTATTCAAACAGTTATTCTGATCAAAAACGAAGACTACCCAAATCAAACCAAAAAAGAAATATAAAAATGATTTAATTTCAGTATTCAAACAATTATTCTGATCAAAAACGAAGACTACCCAAATCAAACCAAAAAAGAAATATAAAGATGATTTAATTTCAGTATTCAAACAATTATTCTGATCAAAAACGAAGACTACCCAAATCAAACCAAAAAAGAAATATAAATATTATTTAATTTCAGTATTCAAACAATTATTCTTATGAAAAACGAAGAATACCCAAATCAAACCAAAAAAGAAATAATATATAAAATAAATGCAGGAAAGCGAGTATTAACTTAACGATTGGAAATTTTCTGAATACAAAACCGAAATTAAAAAAATATTTTAAGTAATGCGCAATTCAAAAAAAAAAAAAAAAAAACAATTAGACTAATAACACCATTTAATAGCATGGAGTTAGTTGTGATAGGTGATGTGGCTCCTCGTTTATCTAGAATAATAATTTTCGCATAAATCTGCAAAACAATTATAAATACTTATTATGACTCACAAAAGCCACATTGAACATAAATAATGCAGTAGCAACTCAAGTATATTCTTTGATTTTGCTCTCATCTTTCAAAGTATTAAACGTATCTTATTTTTTATTTCACTCCTTCTCATACCATTTCTCTAAAATATAAGCCCGGCACATATATTTACGTTTTCAAAGTTTTTATGCTTGTTTTTTATCAAATTCATATCTGCAACGTAATTAGCATTAATGCACTGATTAAAATCAATAAATGCCAAATTGAAATTTTACCCATTCTAATAATGCTATTAATGCACTGCAAAGTGTATTTTCTGGAAAATCGATAACGTTTTACAAATGTGCAATTATCTTTTTTTTTTTTTTTTTTTTTTTTTTTTTTTTTTTTTCCCTTCATATTATGAATAGACTTCGGAATAATAACAGCAAGCTCTAAATTCGCCACTTGAATATTTGAAGTATTCACAATGTATCAAATAATGATATTTTTACAGTCACGATATTTCGCAATTTCTTTTATTAAAAAGCGTGAATGAAAATTCAGTTTCTTCTTAGGTCAAATTAGATAGTATAATAGTTAAAGTCTTTTATTGATATTAAATTATAGAATGGGATAGGTGGTACTCACAGATCGTCAAATACTATATAGTAATCAGACTGAATTTAAAAAAAAATGACTTAATAAGAAAGATTAATTAAGTTAATTATCGTAATTCTGTTTTCATTATCAGAAAGTATTTTATTGTTATTTGAAAATAATGTTAAATGTATGGTAATTTTATTTAAATACAACTTAAATTTGACTAAAAATTAAAACTGACTAATTTAATTTTTTTCTTGAGCAAATATATAAAAATATTTTGCCTCTCTATTAACACAAGAAAAGTTAGAATAAATAATTATTCTACGTAATGAGGAATATTTTTCCCCCCACAGGTTAAATGAAAATTCATGATCAAATACCAGAGACCATTAAAGCCTCATCTAAAATATAAATACGAATTCACAATTATACGCGTATGTAATGTGAATGAAATTTGCAAAATTTTGATCAAACCACGAGTGTGTGGCCAAATATTTCATGTTAATCGTTAACAGTTTCTACTGAAACCTACTGATTCAGATATTCAATACTCTGGTATTTTAAATATTTTTTTTTATTACAAATTTTATATAAATTGGGTTGGATTTGGTGTGGTTGTTTACGTTAATGAATTCAGTACAACCCAAAGTCACACTAACTGCTTAGTTGGCTATTATTGATATAAACAGGATTTTGTTATAAAATAAAGAGTTTTTTAAAGAGATCTAGAACTGATAAACTGATTACTTAATTGAATAATGTATTTTATGGTATCCATGATCAATAATCGATTTTGATATTTTTTTTAATAATAAAGCCTAAAAGTTTTGTTAAATATAAATGAATGATTTTGTAGATTGCGTTGTAAAAATATAAATATTTCTTTTAGATTACAATCTGACGTTTTAATATTTCGGGTCATATGATACAAAATATGATTTTTTTTTTTTTTTTTTTTTTTTTTTTTTTTTTTTAGATGTTTTTTGTATACTTTACATCAAATGTCACAGTAAAGGTAAAAGAAAATTATTTTATAATTGCTTTCTTATTCTTTATATGAATTAGGTTACACACATACATATATGTAAGTACAGGGTGGCCATAATTAAACTGCAAGTGTTCAAGGGGTGCTGGAGAGAAAAATACTGGGAATATTCCAGTGAAATTGGGTATCTACACGTTTCAGAACATGCGCAAGTCGAATATGGAAAAAAAAATCGCCATTTTCACCCGATAGATGGCACTGTGCCGTGTTTCAATGCTTATCGACGGCATATATGCAAATTTTAAGCCCATCGAACAGTATAAAAACAAGACCACGTTGAGTAATGGTCAATCATGACTCTGAATAAGAAGGAACGTGCATTGTTAGTGAAGATATTCTATCAGAATGGCAGCTATTATTCAGTTACTCCGAAAGGATACGTATGAAACGATTAAGAAGAGGTTCAATGAGTGTCAATGGAATGAAAAATATGATTTCTAAATTTGAAGAAACAGGAGAATTGGGCGTTATTCCAAGCACAAGAGGACGGCGTCCCATAAACCCGGAAACAGTGCAACAAATTGATGACGCTATAGCTACTACGAGTAGCAGTTCAGGAGCCAGTATGCTGCAACAAGCGAGCGCAAGAAGTGTGGCTCGGCCATTATCTCTTCCCTGGTCAACTGTGCATAAAGTGTTGCGCCACATTCTTCGGCGTTATGCTTATCCGCATAAAATCATTCTTATCCGGCATTCTTATACGTATAAAATTAAAATGCTTCAAGAATTGAAACCTCATGATGACACCCGAAGAATTGATTTTGCAAACTTTGTCCTGTCGAAAATCAGTGAGGATAACACTTGGATACAGAGGATCTTGTGGACAGACGCGGAGCATTTTACACTATCAGGTAGTGTAAATGCGCATAACTGCAGGATATGGGGAACGAGCAACCAATACGCTAAACGTGAAAAACCCCTCCATTCCGATTATGTAACTGTATGGTGTGGAATGATTTGTGATTTTCTTTTGGGCCCATATTTCTTTGAGACCCCAACTCCAAGTGGTTCCAAACGCTGTAGTGTTACAGGGACTAGCTACGGTGCGATGTTGAGAGAACAGTTGATTCCAGCATTGCAAGAGAGACATTGTTTTGAAAGCACGATATTTATGCAGGACGGAGCACCCCTTCACATTGCTAAACCTGCTAAAAAATTGTTACATGATACCTTTGGTGCTGACCGAGTCATAAGCAGAGGTTTCGAAAACGCTTGGCCCCCACGTTCACCGGACCTTAATCCTTTCGATTTTTATCTGTGAGGACATTTGAAAGATATGGTTTATAGAGAACGGCCTGCTTCTGTTGCTGAATTGAAATCTAGCATAACGAGACACGTGAGGTGTGTTACAACAGAGATTTTAAATGCGACGGTGGACCATGCTGTTTTACGTTTTCAGAACGTGTTTGCATCTGGTGGTTCGCATATTGAGCACATCATATGATAATTTTATTGAATAAATAATGGTTTAATTGTTTTCCAAAGCGTCTTTATGGATTGTTTAATTTGTGATTTTAATTTACGTTAATTTTTGATTACATGATACTGTAAATATTTAATTACTGAAGCGAATTGTATAGAATTTTGATAAACTGTAAGTGATGTTTTATATTGTTTATATCCCTCTAAGAATGTCATTATGCTCTGTATATCGGTTTTGGAAGTTGTATATGCCACCGGTGATCGTTGAAATACGGTACAGCGCCATCTATCGGGTGAAACTAACGATTTTTTTTTTTTTTTTTTTTTTTTTTTGCATATTTGATTTGCGCATGTTCTGAAACATGTACAGTCGGTAACAAAAGTGTCCGAACACTATCAAAAATTCCTGTGTAAAAAAAGTACACTTCATACGGTTTTGTTAAATAAATCCTTGTCGGAGTCAGCGTAAGAACATGATTCAATAAGGATTTATTTAACAAAACCGTATGAAGTGTACTTTTTTTTTACATAGGAATTTTTGCTGTTCGGATACTTTTGTTACCGACTGTAGATACCAAATTTCACTGGAATATTCCCAGTAGTTTTCTCTCCAACATCCCTTGAACACTTGCAGTTTAATTATGGCCACCCTGTGTATATGTATTGTGATATATTTATATTTTTAAATTTCCTTTTATTATAAAATAATACTACTTACGTTATCATTTTTGTAAATTTATGTATATCTATATCTATATCTATCTATCTATCTATCTATATATATATATATATATATATATATATAATCTGTTGTATTTATGTTTTTACTTGTATTTATCATATTATATGTTTTCCTTTTTACATATATATGTATACGTAAAATGTGAAAAAAGTTTTAAAATGATTTAGATGCTTTCAGAAATGTAATAAATATTTTTTAGGATTCGATGTTAATCCCAACCAAATTCATTTTGGCTCATTAATGGTAACGTTTTAACTCATTAATGAATTTATTCTTAATCGAAAATACTGGAAAATTATAGGGTTATTTAATGTATGTATGTGTGAAAATTGTAAATCGCTTTTTTACTTTTTCTTATAAAATTACAGAATCATTTCTGAGTCAATTTTCCAAAATGAAAGATGTATCAAATTGACAGAAATGGAAACACTACTATATTCTTAAGCCTCTAAATGTTGATATCTATAGTTTTGAAACAAATAAGAAACATGCTGAAAAAATTGGCTCGTCAGTAAGATTGTGTTATTGAGATTAGACATTTTTTAGAATGCCATATTGAGAAAACTTTCAGCCAGTAACAGATAAGTTTTAATTCGCTTTAGGTCAATTTTACAAAATATAATGTATAATTTGGAATAAAAATATCTCTAAAATTGCTGAATTGCTGGGGAAAAAAATGGGAAGGAAAATTAACAAAAATAGCTTCCTTTGAATTTTCAAATAAATATATCTAAAAGAAATTAAAAAAATATATATGCATAAAGCACTATGTAAAGTTTATTTGTGAGAATTAATATAATTGTTCAACTTACATTACTAAAATATGTTGAACGCAAATATAAAATTTTATTATTTATTAAATTTGGAAAAGGATACTTTTTTTTTTCCTTTTCAGAAATTTTTATTTTCGCATTAAAGCTTCTTTCTCACCGTAGAAAATACCTAGCTGTTTTACTGGGATAATCTGTTCAGGCATGTATAATAAAGTTTATGGATTGTGATTTGTTTCAAATTTTACTTCTAAATTAGCATAATTGAGCAAAAACTTGAATTCATTCTATTTCTTAATATTTATTTTTAACTTACTCTTAAACTGTGAAATTTTGTATGCTTCTTAAGAAGAATACACACATACACACATCTATCTATCTATTTATCTATATCTATATTTATCTATATATATATATAGAGAGAGAGAGAGATTTTTTATATTCTTGTATTTTATATTGATGTATTTACTTTTGTACTTTATTTATGAATTTAATTGCCTTTAATGATTTGTATTAATTAAATTCGTTTGCTGTATGGTCTTGCTTCCATCTGTGAGAAGTTGGGGGCTAAAAAAGTGTTATTTGGCTAAATAGCCAACGTTTCGCGAGAAACTTCTCATATTTCATTCCGTAAATGAATAGCCCCCCCCCCTCTGAAGAAGGCCCTCTATATATATTCCTTTACAGGGATCGAACGCAGCCATTTTTTCCAAAGACTCTTCCACCACCATTCTCAAGCAGTAAAATTCTTTTTAAATTTGAAAGTTTTTTTTTTTTTTTTTTTTTAACTAAACTAATATCTAAAATCAAGGACAGCAATATTTCAGTTTTATTATAAATGTACCGCAACTTATGATTTCGTATGCATTATTCAGCCTAATTTTTCGCGGTTTAAAACTCAGACTGTAATAAATAAATTAATTAATGAATATGTTATGTTTTCATATTTGATTTAGAAAATTAAGATACCAACTTATTATAAATTCAAAAACTAATGAAATATTAAGTATTTATTAAACAATTTAAAAACTTATTTAAGTTTATTTTATACCTGTTAATGAAGTTCTATACGTAAATAAATAAAAAAATAAATAAATAACCTCGCTTATGTAATACAATCAGATACGTACGAATGCCATAAATATATACTTTTAGTAATATATGTATTTATGAATATGTATTTATGAAGTTTCTATGAATACGCAACTAAATGCATAAAACTTGAAAAAGATATTCTATTTCTTTTTCTCTTTCATTTATATCTTTCAGTAATTTATCAGAAAGTGACGAATAAATTAAATCACACAATTTAATTCAACCCGAAATCGCTTTCCTTTATTTACCCCTCTGTTTAAGCTGTTAATATTTAGAAAAGGAATTAAATTATAAATCGTGCTGTTTAATTATGTACACACATATTTGTCAAGCTGCACAAATAGCAAAATCAATAGCCATGCTTTACATGTTTAACAGTCAGTAAAAATTGAAGACTCGCCAAAGAGCATACCTTTGATCTTTTGGAAAAATATTTATACAAGTTTTTTATTTTTTCCAGTTTATGTTACTCAAAGCTCAGTTTAAAAACTGATTATATTTGTATGATATTTTGGTCAGTTTTAAGGTTTATGGTTATAACTTTGCAAACAGATTATTATTATTAATTTTTTTTCTAAATGAGTAATTAAAAGGTTACAGAGACATGCATGAAAATGTAGTAATAATTAACAAAAATCGCAATTTGAAATGTGGGTAATTCGTTGTAGCTAAATGTATTAGTCTTTTAAATTTAATTTTAAACTTAAAAGTAAATTAAACAGTTTTATAAAATAACACTATTTTAAATAGCTAAAATGTTTTCTATTATAAATATATCTTTCATGTTTATTTCGTTTCATTGGTCTTTTACATAAGATTCAATACATACAAGTATTATAAGACTGTTAGTATAAAATAGGAACAAATTATAACCAAAAGAAAATATAAGGAAATTGGGAAATGTACTATTTTGTTATTATATAAAAGTATACAATTATTAAAAAAAATCCTTAGAGAATAAAAAAAATCAGTTTATGGATTATTTATTTTGTTAATAATTCCGCAATTAAAATAATAAACATATATTATTGCATAATGTATGCAATATAATGTGTTAATGGAAATAATAAATATTTTTTCATCAAGCTTTATAAACAGATACACCTAATAAAAACAACTTAAATTACATTAACGTACATTAACTAAATATTACAGTTGTTTAGAAACAAGACTCAAGGTTTCATGAACCATGGTGTTTGGTGTTATGTCGATCTATTAATCAAATTATTATTAATCTCTGAATTTTTTTCTCGCTCATTTCATAGATTACCAAAACCTGGCTTTTAATTTTTTTTTTTAAGCCTTTGCCAGTCATCATTTATTTATTTACGAATTTCAAATATTCCTTTACATTTAGAAGAGGTATACGCTAGATGATAGACGAAATAACAGAAACACGTACGATTTTAGATATTTCGTTGATTCTACTAAAAATATTTGATGAAATAGCGTAGAACTTCAGAGATGTAAAGAACATTTTACACCTCATATTTTCCAATTAAAGTTTTGTTTCAAAGACAAAAAGGAAGTGGGTAACAAATTAAAGGAAAAAAGATAATATTTAGGGTTAAAAAAAAAAAAATGCTTGAAATGATTGTAGCTGTAGCATATGACTAAAATTCTCCTTCTAATTATATGTATTAATTTGTATGAGAGTGGAACGTATATTTAGGTAGACATAAGAATTTATTTAGCAAAATTGAAAATTTTTAATACGATTTTTGTTTGTAATATGCAAGGTTGTTTAATTTGTATATATATATATATATATATATATATATATATATATATTATTATTATTATTATTATTATTATTATTATATATATTATAGCCAATGAAATTTCATTTTTAGAAAACTTAACATACATTACCAGACAAAACATAGTTCAATCATATTTTTAAATATTAAATACGAGATGAAATATGAGCATTTTTATTAAATAAACTGTATTTGTGCATGCGCAAGCTTTAACCAAATCTATTAACCAAAATTTATTAATGGAATGTATTCGTTAACAAAATTTATTAAACAAATGTAAAGAGTCACATCTAAGAAAAATCAAATACTGTTAATATTCAGAAAGTTATATGCGATAGATTTAGTTGAAATTTAGTTGCAGTCAGAAAGAAGCAAATCCTTCAGGGTTTTTTTTTTCTAAATTTGTATTTTGAACCATTCATTAGTAATATATTGCACGTTGCTTCAAAATAAAGATCTAGATAAAACGGCTTAAAGTAAGACTTTTTTTTATTTTTATTTTATTTTAATGTTATTTTATTTATTATTATTATTATTATTATATATATATATATATTTTTTTTTTTTTTTTTGAGAGAAAGAGGGAAAAAGAGCAACTTAATTTCAAGTCAATATATCACATATGATTTTCTAAACTTTTTTAAAAATGTTTGATTTTTTATTCCTTAAGTAACCTCTCCACTTATCGTCCCCAGAAGCCAGAGCTAATGTTATTCTATGGAGAATTTCGCCCCATTATAACTAATATATATTTTTAAATTCCGTTTTCTTATTCAGAAACTTCACAACTATTAAACTATTTATCGCTGGCTAAAAATTACTTTTTTTAATTTTTAATATTTTATTTTGAGGTTGTAAAATGCGAATTTTTACAATGTGAAATTTTTCTTTTTTCAGCTTAAAAATGAAATCTTAAAAATAAAAAATAAATAAATTTTTAGAAATGGATAAATTCTTTAATAGTTGTGAAGTTTTTGAACTTGAAAACGGAATTTAAAAATATGTATTAGTTAATGAGTTATAATGGGGCAAAATTTCCCATAGAATAACATTGGCTTCGGCTTTCGAAGACGATAGGTAGAGAGTCCCCTTAGGAGAGATACCTTATACATTTGTCTAATTCATTATGAAAATGGAATTTTGTTAACATTCGCGAAATGCTCATTTTAAAATTATTTAGTAGAAATGTTCTTATTCTATCACATACTTAATATTTTTACATCCTTAACTAAAAATTTTACATGTAAACTCCATTTTTTGTAACATAAAATCGTCAAAACACATTAATAACACTTGAAAGTTTGCAATAGTCGAGTCAACAATGGCCCATAATACTTCAGTGTTTTATGGTGAGTTCAAATAGAAATGGTATTCCATATGCCCTACTTTCCCCTATTTTTCCAAAGAATATAAGTTCTGTTCTTCTCATACAACTGAACACAGATAATTAAAAGAAGCATGACAATAATATGCTAAGCCACGGCGTAATTCTAGGTTTTTTTTTTTTTTTTTTTTCAAATTGATCACAAACATTATATATATTTTTAAAGGGCCAATTTATTATTGTAACATAAAAGACATAACATATTCTTTAAAACCTTAAAAATTTAGGATAATACGCCATGTATTTTTGAAAAAAAAAAAAAAAAAAAAAAAAACGAGAAATTGCATGACATCGAAAGTTTACCACTATTTTGTCCACCTAGTGTTATTAGCTACGCACGCACATATATACAGCCGGTAACAAAAATGTCCGAACACTGGCAAAAATTCTTATATAAAAAAGTACACTTCATACAATTGTGTTAAATAAATCCTTGTCGAATCCTCTTCTTAGTCAGTCTAAGAACATGATTTGATAAGGTATAGATCAATGGAACTTGAAAACCCACTATTTCAGAAAAGAACAAAATGTAAGTTTATAATACTTTGAAGGGATTTTTTATTTATTTATTTATTTGTGTTAGACATTTTTATTATTGGGTATTGAAACATCAAAGTATATTATTTGATGAATTGAAACTTATCGTGTAAAAGCGTCAGTTTCATTTTATTCGTAAATAAAGGCAATGTCTTTACCTTTATCCAAAGCCATCTCATTAATCAATCTAATGAATCTGATAACCTAAAGCTACTTACAGGTTACGTATATTATTGCCACCCATTTTTTCGTCATACATGAGCCTTTTCTTCTGCGTTAGAAGTTGTAATATACCATACATATACATACATAATTATTCAGTGTTTAGACAATATATATATATATAAAGTTACGATGAGTTTGCTGTGAATTTTAATTATTTAAAAAATTAAATTTATTAGAGGTAGTAGAATTAAACGTTTACATAATTGAACTAAAGTCATCACAGGATAATTTAGTTTGGTAAAAATTAATTCTGATTGGTCTATGTGGTATGCAATGGCATTAAATGTTATGTTACTTTTGTTATTGCTGCGTTTTAAAAATTAATTTACTATATATATATATATATATATACAGTGGTCGTTGGAGAGCTGAAACTGGGAAGTTTGGAATAGCAGAATTGAGAAGTATTGCAGAAAACAGGGCAGATTGGAATCGCCTAGGAGATGCCTTCATCCTGCAATGGATTGATAAAGGAGGAAATAGATGATGATGATGATGATACATATACAAGGCGGGAATTTTTCTTCAGTTCTAATAATGCAAATTCTAAAGTCTCGAATTTCAAATGTCAGATATTTTGGATATATAAATTAGTAAATTCATACAGAGTTACAAAGCAATGCTTATAAAACTGGAAGATAAAAATCACTAAACTTTTCGGACTATTCTATAAAAACTATTTTGTATAATTAATTGTAGAACACATATTTTAAATGATTTGGGATTTATTTATATTTGTAATTAGTGGATTCTTTTAAAATTAAGATATCCGCTTCAAATATTTATATAGGAGTGTACCAAATAAAGGATAGAAATTAGTAGTTGTTTTTAATTATTTAAAATTTTTGAATGATTTGTAACCGAGTTATTTTGTACATATGCATTATCGAAAATTATTAAAATTATTACTCCAATCATTTTATTTTATATAAATTATTATTTAAATCATTTTTCTTTATTACTTCAGTCATTTTTATATTCCTGTTTTACTCACAATTCATAACATGAATCCTCAATACTGCTTGTACAGACGTTTAATAAGTCATTTTCATGGGCGAATATTAATTTGAAATCTTACACACAGAATTAAATTAAAAAATCAACATAAATAATGATATCATTCAAAGTTATTTGAATTGACATGCATTTATAGTACTTATCTACTACTAACAACTACCTACTAAACTACTACTTTATAACTACCTACAAAAGAAAAAAAAAATGTGTTCATATCTTTTAAATACGTAGTGAAATTTTGTTTTATCTACTTATTAATGAAATATTATAGAATAATTTTTATTCGAAATTTTTAAGGTTCCTGATAAAAAATCTACGTTTTTAATTTTAAAAATCGAAAATAATGAAAATAATTTTAATAATGTATTACTATTTAGTTGCAAACAGAATATTATCATAAAAAACAGATATTGGCGAAAAAGGAGACACAAATATAAGTTGGTTGTTTTTAAATATGATAAATTTTGTACTAGGTTACTATAACTGAGAATGTTTTCAAATAAACTCTAAAAAATATCGGGATATAATAAATAATATATATATATATATAATATAAAAATTATCAGGATATGTACATGAGATTCAAAGTTATAGAATAATTAAAAAATCAATATCTATTCAATTTTTATTGAGCTTTATATTATGCTTTTAATAAAAGAAGGGTTTTTTTTTTATTATTATTCAATCATTACAGGAATAATTTAATACTATTATCATAAAAGTGATTTTTCTTGTTTGTTAAACTCTCAGTTTATCTGTAGAGTTGAGAAAACATATAAAAGTAGGAAGTATAAATCATTAAATCTGGAAATTAAAAAAAAAAAAAAAAGAAAGAAAGAAAGAAAGAAATCAAAACAAGAGTTCGACATTTGTTAACCATTTCATTATTTCTTTCTTTTAGTAGAACGTTCTTAAAATGCAAATTAACCCTTTCATTCCCCATGATACCAACTGGAATCATAACATTTAAGATTTTCTTTCTTACAATCTAAAACTCATACTGATTCAAAATGAACACTAATATAATCTATATACATTTTTTTACAGAAAAATATGTATTTTAGATGGTTTCATTATCCCTGTTTATAAATGAAATAATGTTTTACTGTACTCTGATGATAATATCGGAATTTAGGGCGATTTAAGTGAATTAACAATGTCAAATATTGTCTAATTAATTTTTTAATGTATATAATTCGTATTTTAATTTATTATAACATGTATTTCTTTTAAAATTTTGATAATTTTATTTATTGAAAAGTTATATATTTTAATGGCATCAGTGGTTGTATTAAGTACATATAAATACCTCTATCGTTGCTTTATTAACTATATTAATTCTTATTCTACTATTGCTCTTACTTTTATTATTACTTTTAAAATATATTTATGACTAAATATAAGATTTATTGCTTTATGGATAAAAAAAAAAAAAAAAAAAACTGGGAATGAAAGGTTTAAAAGCGATTAAAAATTAAATACTTATTATTCTGCCCCAAAACGTGTCGGTAAACAACAGTAAAATGTAAATAATATGCAAAAGTTCTTCAGCGATATTGCATGTCTGCAAGAATTATATATTATATTGGTTTACCTAATAACTTCTTTTATTATTTGGAAGCAAACACATCTTAACAAATTATAAATTTTTTATGATATAAATAAAAAGTATTCTCCTATTTCTATTGTTTCAATCACATAATTTAGAAGTAAAATAATTAAATTAATGCACATAAAATAAATAAAATGCATTGTACATGTGAACGTAGTCAGTCATAAAACTTTATATTATTCTATATAACAGTGCCACCCAAAGATTAGCATGAATAAGAAAAGAAAAAAAATTAAATAACATATATTCTCACAGTAAAGATTTTACATATGTAGATTTTACATATGTAGCATGTTTTAACCACTTTATTCTAAGATGTAAAATAAAAAAAAAATAAAAAAATCATAGAAAATGAGAAATAGCAGCATCAATTGCTGACTTTGCCCCCCAGGTTAGCCTGGTCTAGTCGTTCGGAATATTCCGGGGTTTTCTCCCAAAATCTCGTAAATACAGACTAGGATTCCTTAGACTGTCCCTGAAGAAGGGCATTCCACCCAGTCCTAGGTCCCACGTGTAATCATTCGCCTTTAACGGATACACAAACAACGGGTATGAAATTAATCAAGTTTGTTGCATTTATACTCTGTAGAAGATGAAATATAGCCTTAACGCAAACGTAGAAAATTACATTATACCATAATACAATTTTCATTGACACCACAGACACAAATTGAATCAGCATAATTTTCCATTATGACTCTTTCCCGTATTTAGTTCTTTACAGTTATGCACTATAGAAACTGAAATATTACCTTCACGTCAATGAAAAAAATTGCGACGTAGCAGCGTCACCTTTCGAATGATATGTTTAAAAAGTTGATAAATTTAAATATATGTCAGAAGTGCAACTAAGTACATATTTTTTTTTATTATAAAAATCTGTGTTTTAGTTCTTCATCTCGAGTTGCCAAAACACAGACACATACACAACACACAGATAGATCTCATTACAAAAATTCTCAAAATGACCTCTTAAAACGTATAAAACGTCAAAATCCGCGGGAATTTCCCGCTTACGATTCTTATTTTACTAAAATTTAATTACATTTTGCATGTATCTTATAACGATATAAGAATTGTATAAAATAATTGTAATATATTGTATTCTTTTACAGAGGAACATGAACTCTGTAAAACAATTACATATTTCATAATCAACATTCGGCGATTGTAATATATTGTATTTCGGCTTCTAATATATAGTAAATTGTAATGTATTGTAATTCTTTTATAGAGGAACATGACCTTTGTAAAACAATTACTAAAACTTCATATTTCATAATCAACATTCGGCGATATATCTTCCTAAGTCTTACTATTCTGAATACACCTTCAAGTTATAATTTCATTCAAAATTGAAAGCAGTTTCTATTCAATCTCCCTTGTAAAATAAATTTAAAATTTTACACCATAGTTTTAATTAATGAGTGTAATTTGGCCAACCTTCATAACCTTTAAAATTAATAAATGAATATTTTTTCGAACAATACAGACAAAACAACAGTTTTTTTTTCTTTATATATATATATATATAAATCTTGAGTACTCAGTATTTAAAACGAGATAAAATTTGCCGCCACAACAATACACCCAAAACAAACAGATCCTACAGTTCAATTCGCTCACTCACATCCAAAGTTGACACAAAAGTTTCAGTCTTTGGCCAAACAGAACTAAAAACATACACTGTGCCATTGTAAAATGAATACCTTCTATTTGATCAGAGAGAATATTTACCAAACACGAACAAATATTTTCACTTGCTGATGAAGCATATGATAATCCATGTTTTATCTGTCGTCCTTCAAATCTTTTAGCGTGAATTTGGCAACTGGCTGACTGTTTTACAGAGACGAAGAATTAAATTATGACGTCACTATTTAGGCGGAGGTTAAATATTAGAATAAATTAAAACATTAATATTGCTATATTGTTTTAGTTTCTGTAAAAGATAAATTTATATTGGTTAAAAAGTGTTCTGTTTGTAATCATTACGTAAATACTTCTTAGTTAATTCTCTACTTCTTAAAGTTATATATTTTTCTTTTTCTACTTTTATGTTCAAAAAGTAATTCCTCTCAGAGATTAAAATATTCTTAATTCAAATGGAATTTTCAGTACTCAAACAAACTCATGTTTCATTTTTCTTTATCCATATAGAGTACAGTATTGTTCGTGGATCGAACTTTAGAAATCGAATTTTTGCTATATTTACATGTTTTAAGGTTTCCTCAATCCGAAAATCAGAATTTTAGTTGTTTCCTTGAGTGTGAGTCTATTATCGGTATAGATCAAACAAATAATTCTTTTACATGGACATACAAAATATTCAATTATATTAAATCAATAAGTGAAATTTCTAATAAATACGCGGTTTAACATCTTAAGACTGTACTAAAATAATGAAATAAACAGATATTTTTAAATTAATGTTTAAAAGGCTTGGCATAGAATAATGGAAATCATTCACTATGCATTTACAGGGCCACACAAAATAATTTGGATATATTGCTATATAAGAACTGCTGGAAATATATTCCATGTGATGTGCTTATATTTTAAGGTTACTTAAAATTAAGCTTAAAAATTATTTTCTATAGAATGTAATTAATCGAAGTGCTTTACGGAATTTTACCAAGACCAGGAACACTGTTCAGAAACGATAATTATTTTCTTATACCCATATAATAAATAAAGTAATGTTTTTCGACGCTGAGCTTTTGTCATAATTATGCGTTTTGAGGTCCCTTGAACACTAAAATCAAATTTTTAATGGTTATCAGTGCGTTCTCTATTATCCATAATATAAATTTTAAATAATAGTGTTTGTGAAAATTGTTTTAATAAATTGGAATAACTTTTAAATCAAATGACAATCTTAAATTATTTTTTATGAATGTAGGTATTGTATTTAAACAAGGGGTTTAGTGGGCGGTAGCAACCCTCCTCCCACCACATACACGAAGTACACTGTTAAAAATTTCAGTTCAAGGTTGAACCAAATGTTGGTACTACAGTAGCTTCAGTTTGCTAGGTTGAACCAAAACATGGTACATTTTTGCTGCCACCATGCGATGGTGAAACCTTCTATTATGATTTGGCGTTTCTTGTTTTAAAAAAGCACCAAATTATGGTAAAAATTTTCTCCGTCTTATGAAGTACCAAGCCTTGGTTTAGTAAAGCATCAAATAATGGTAAAAGGTTTCACCATCGCATGGTGACAGCAAAAATGTACCATGTTTTGGTTCAACCTAGGAGAAAATTTTTAACAGTGTATATGGCAAATGAAACTGTAACTTAAATTATTTTGATCTGATTTTTTTTTAAATAAGTTCATATACAGTATTTATTATCTTACACCTGAATCAGTAATCATCATTCACAGTATTCAAAGGTAGGCTAAGGGAAAGTCACGTATGTCCTACACCAGATTATTCAAATTAAATTTAATGATTTGAAAAAAAAAAATTATGTTTGTTACTTTCTAAGGTTTGTATTGATTGAAAAAATGTTTCAAGCACGATTTTCCAAAACAATGTCTAGAAAATTTGGTTCATTTTATTTTATTTTTTGCGTACAAATTCATCTAAGAGAAATTTTGCACTATGGTTTTCAAAATAAATTCAGCTTAGAGAGGAAAATGTCTTTAAATATTATCAGAGAAAACAACAAGAAAATCCCCAAAATATAATTTATGATGTTTATTGCTGTAAATATGAATTTTCTGATATACTCAAAGTATATATAATTTTTATTTTATTTTATTTATTTATTTATTTATTCAACTTAAGAGTAAGATTTCTCTATCATGAAAAAAATTTCACCTTTTTCAGTAGACTTGTTTAATTACAGAAAAGAGAATTATTTTACTTTCCTAAAAAATAGGCCTTTACATTTATGAAAATGTTTTATTGCCACGAGTTCGACTAAAATAATTTCTAGATATGGATTTCTGCTATAGCTTCTACAAACAAATAAATAAATATAAAAATAAAAGATAACTAATCTCCATTAGATTTTTTTTCTTTTTTTTTTTCTTTTTTTTTTTTTTTTTTTTTTTTATGACGACAGAAAAATATTTGTTAATTAGTTATATATATTTTCATAACTTTGAGTTGCCTCTTTTTCAATAATAATTTTTTAAGTAATTTTGGATTATTATTTGTAGTGGTGAGTTTATTTTGATCTACGATTTTAAATGGTTATTGGATTATCATTTTTAGTGAGGTGTTTTATTTTGATCTTCGTTTTTTCTGGTTTTACTATGGGGGTTTCGGGCCTGTGAACAAAGAAATTCTTAGCTTTTGCTTTCTTTGTGACAGAAAAACATCCGTTTTTTAGCATATTTGCATTCTACCAGGCCCTTGAAAACGTGAGAATGCAAATAATGCTTTTTTCTCATTCCAATTTGCTATAATGCATTTAGATTTTACTTTATTTCTTTTTTGGTTTGATTTGGGTGGTCTTCGTTTTTGATCAGAATAATTGTCTGAATACTGAAATTAAATCATCTTTAAATTTCAAATTTTTGCACTGACCATATTATATTACTATATATATATATATATATTATTATTATTATTATTATTATTATTATTATTATTATTAATTTGAGAAATATATTGGGTTATTTTTAACATTTAATATTTTTTTTTTTTTTTTTTTTTTTTACTTTTCTATTTGTAAGTTTATTGATTACTGAGAAAACTCCTTTTTTGTGTGTAGCAATCTATAATTTTAATTTGATCGCAAAATTTTGTAAAGTTGTATATTCCAAAAAAGATATTTTTAAAATGACAATATTTGTACTAGTTATTTATTTTATTTTGAAATCTTGGTTTATCAGTTAAACTCTGAAATATTTTTGCTAATACTTTGCTAGTATAATTATACGAGGAAATTTTTTTCCCTTAGAATAAAATTTATTATACATTGATTAAGAAAGTGCTGCATTCGCAAATTCTACTAAAGTTGTTTTGGAAAAATCTAGTTTGTCCTTATTTTGTGAACAAATTAAATTCATGTAGTTGAAGAACTTTAACTTCCTTTTGAATTATCTTAACGAACAATTTCATAAATTTACAGGAGCAAAGAAAATATGCCTTTTAATTTTCTTCATAAAATTTAGTTTTAAACTAATTGAAAAAATAAATAAATAAATAAATAAAAATATAATTTATATTTTGGTAAAATTCATCTTTGAGAATTCCTCTTATAATTCTTGTTTTGAGAATAAATTTTAATTTCAAAATTTTAATTATAAAACAAACTTTGAATCAGATTAAAGGACAAACTTTTAAAACACTTTCATAAAGATTTTTTCTCAACTTCTTTTCTTTACACTCGTCGCATCGTCCAATATTTGGAGTACCACTACTTTTTAATAAAAAAAGTTTGATTTAAATAATCGTGGAATTTATGCGGCTATATTAAGGAAAAATAACTTTAAAAAATAGTAGTACTCAAAATAAAGTACGATGCGACCCCTGACATTAATAAATGTTTCTATCAGTTTTTATTTTTTTCTTTCATATATTCTAAGGAAATTTTTGCTCTATTTCTTTTATGAATAAATTTACCAAAGAGATTTTAAAAAATACTTAATTGAAAATAAATTATGGATTATTTTAAACATTTAAACTTTAAAACTTCTTCACACACTATAAAATTAAAGGACAGCACAAACGGTTTCGAAAGGATGTAGCCTTTCTTCATCAGGTGCAAAAAACACGTGCAAAAAACAGGGGCAAAAACACGTCTTGGAGGCAAAAGAAAGTCTTGCTTTTTAAAGTTTAAATATTGAGTATAAACCAGATTTTTATTTAGTTTTGTATTTTAAACATATTTTAATAAATTTTAACGCTATTTCTGTGTTAGAGTCCACTATAACCCAAAAGTAAAATTCATGAAATTTTTTATTCTTACTTCAAATAATTACGTCAATATTTTTATGCTAAAACTTTACATTAGCTTAGTTTAAAAATGGTAACTAAGTATAATTAGTAATAGAAATTAAGAACATTGAGTCTATTTGGACTCCATTTGGTCCAATATAGAGAAAACCTTCCATTTCTACCATTCGAAGCAATCATGTAGATGTGAATAAAATACTTACAGTGAAATTATAAGATCAATATTATTGAATTAACTAATACATTTCTTAAAATTAAATTTTCCCATACAACTATTATCTTACACTGAGAAAAAAAAATCTGTGGCTGATATCTAGAAACTAAATTGTATTCTCTTGTAAGTATAGTTCCATGCCATTCTTATAAATTCTAGTTCCCTTTGATAGCGAGTTCTAAAAACCTTTATTAGAATTTTGGACCGTTTTCCTATATTAACGTGGTGAAACTTATTTAAAAATCACTGCAAATAAATGTGAACTCAAGAGGCGAGTTTTAGTAACTATAATCTTGGTTTATAACCCATTTCTAGGCAGAATTTCTCGTAATACAAAAGATTCGTAATCTCCATAATCTTCATAATATTGTTCTACTGTAAAGAAATGTATAGACTAGAAATTCTCGATCATTTCGTCTATTCTGGTTATTTGTTGACCTTATATATGTAGCTGGTAAATCTATATTTCTAGTTTAGGGTTTTAGAAAATGACTACTTATTCGTTCTAGATGGAGGCGGTATATTTTTTTTTCTCATTGTATTTACATGTTTTAACAGTTTATAAAAAATTATCTGAGTAAACTTTATAATATTTTAAATTGCAAAAAATTTTGAAAATAATTTAAAGCAGAATTTAATATTTTTGAAAAATAATAAAATTAGATAAAATAGCGTTTGTAAAGTATTAACATTTTATGATTTTTTTTCTGAAAGTTACATTAAATATTATTATTGTAATTTCATCAATAACAAGATTTAAATATTTTTAACCTACAGTCTATAAGAACAAGTCACAGTTTCAGTGGGAAAAAGGATGTCAGTTGGTACGCAAATAAAAAATATCTTAGCTCAAAAAGATATTTTTATGATTTCTTTCTTTCTTTCTTTTTTTTAAATAATTAAATATGTAGTGAGTGACTGATGAAAATAAAATTTTCAATCATTTATAACAATTTTATACTAAAAACAACATTTAAAAACCATTAAGTGCATTTTCAGCATAAAGTTACATAAGAATATTAATTTCTTTTCACAATTACGTGATTTGTAATGACATTTATTGCAAAAAACCTAACTTCATAATAAATATTCTAAATTGAAGGTTTTTTTAATTAAATTAACTAGTTACATATATCAAAGCATTTACATTTTAAAAATATATAAACATTAAATTTTTTTTAACCACATGTTTTGAAATTATTTAAAATATTAGTAAAAATTTTTCAGTTAAAAAATGCATTTTATTATTTCATTACATGCACTGAGAAAAAATTCTGTAACTGACATCTAGAATCTAAATTGTGGCTCTAGAAAAATTAGTTCCATGTCATCCTTATAAATTCTAGTCCCCTTGGAAAATGAGTCCTAGACCCCTATTAGAATTCTAGAGCGTTTGCCTATGTTCTCGAGGCAAAGTTATTTAAAAATCTCTGCAAATAAATGAGACTACAAGAGGCGGGTTTCAGCAACTATAATCTTGGTTTATGACCAAATTCTAGAAAATCAAGCGAGAATTTCTCGCCATATAAATGATTCAGAATATTTAGAATATTCAGAATATTGTTTCACCATCTAGAAATGTGTACACTAGAAATTCTGGATAATTTCGTCTATTCAGTTTATTAGCGTGCCTTATGCGCATAGCACGGAAATGTATATTTCTAGTTAAGAGATTTAGAAAATGGCCACTTATTCATTCTAGAGAAAGGTGGTATGTATTTTTTTTCTAAGTGTGTTTTAAATTACAATTTAATAAGTTAATATTTTACATTAAATTTTTATCAAAATACTGATTTCATGCATTTTCTTACGTTCTTACGTTCTTTTGAAAGATCTAACCATGTCACATTACATGGAGCTTAAAATATATTTTAAAATATATTTTTTAATCGTCGTCAGAAAAAGTATGTTACTCAATTCGATAATGTACAATGTACATTGTTCATCTGAAAATATCTATTTTGATCAAGGCTGCTAAAGGCGACTTTTCATACCACTTTTCATACCACTATTTTCAAAAAATAAAATTTATAATATGCATTCACAGGTAAATCTGCGTTTAGTCTGCATAAATATATTATAAATTTTATGTTATGGAAAAATAGTAGTACAACAATGATTAAAAAAAAAAGTCACTTGTAAGAGACCTGTTAATCTATTAGCACGATTTTAAATACTTCTCTTAGCTTTCTTCTTTTCTCTTTATGAAAATCTCTCTATCTTTTTTTTTTTTTTTTTTTTTTTTTTTTTTTTTTTTTCACAGGCATTAAATTAATGCAAAAATGTGCCTTTATTGTGATTTGAGAATGTAGGCCGTAAAATACAAGCGGGTCTACGGTCGCACGAGTTTCTGCTGTTCGAAATTCATCATGATTAGAAATTTATGAATTGGTTTATAGAATTTTTAAAAGGTTCTAAGCCGATCTTTTGGCATACCACTATTAACAATAGTATGATAGAAAGAGCATGCAGCGTTTTTCTCTTTTCTTTTTTTTTAGGTAAGTCTAACATTGGACACAAATGTTAAAGGCTTCTCTCATCTTTTTATGCTATTCTGTAAGTACTAAATAAACAAATAAAATTAAATGCGTTAAAAGTTCTTGGTTTCTCTCTCTCTCTCTCTTTTTTTTACTAACACAGCATAGATTTTCTTCATATATGAAAAATTTAAAGTGTACATATGCATAACATTTTTCATTAATGTTTAAACATATCAAAAATAAACGAATTTCTGAAACAGCATTTCTGCCATTAAAAATCCAATGGAACAATCTTACGTGTCAACCGAAAATTTTTTAATGAGATTCAGTAAACGAAATATTCTCTGTCATTTTAGGCATTATGTTTTGTGACAATTAGGCAATCCCCATAGAATTTCGAATTACGCTTAAACGAGACAAAAGTATTTCACTTTTCAAAAAATAAATAAATAAATAAATAAATAAATAAATAAAAAATATACTATACATTAATTTTGTACAAAATATATTATAATACTATAATAGAATGAAACAAGCTATTGGATATTGATAGAAAGACAAAGATTGGTTATTTGGGTACATTAGTTGTATAAAAATGTAGCAAAATTTTAAGATGGTGTTCAAGTTCAGACAATATATATATGTATATATATATATTCATTTCAAAATCCCCATGTTACCATACTCAAGGTATAACACTGGATACGAAATTTAATTTTTTTATATTAAATAATGAAACAGAGGTACACTATACATTCGATTATATAATAGTTATTGTTTATTTAAAGAAAGATAACAATATTTAAAATAATCTGGTGTGTCACTCACACGACTTTCTCTTACCCTGAAATTTAATACTATAAATACAGGTTGCAGATTAAGAGGTAAGATAACGAGAACTGTCATGTAAACCTATGCTAAACAATTCAAATTAGGCTTCAGAAGAGTTTTATACGATAACTAGTTCTGTGTGAGGGGGGCTACCGCCCCCCTCAACCCCCCGTTTCATTAATGCACCTACATTTATAGAGAATTTAATTCGGTTATTAAAAAATAATTCTGTTTTTAAAAAATAATTTATTAAAATTATTATTAAAAAAAATTATTTTTTATGATAATGCAGACGATTTCCATATTAGAGAGGTAGTCTAACACTAAATATCCAAAAAAAGTCCATTTTACTCTCAATATTTAAAAAAAAAAAATAAAAAAAAAAAAAAATAACGATTTTTTTTCTAAGTTTTTTTTTTCGTTAAAATTTAAAAAAATCTATAACTTTGTTTTAAATTATCACAGATTTATAGTTCAACCATTCGTTTTAAAGGTATTCGCAAGCTCTTTTGAATGATACCCATCATGAAAATTTACTCCCCTCGAGGGGGGACTTCCCCCCCAGGGGGGGGGGGGAGGCGAGGCTCCTACATACACAAAAATTTTTTCCCAGTTAACTATCTCTATTACAAAAAATATATGTTCGTTTCATTTGGTTTAGTGCAGTCTATATACGTTAAACTCTACTTACCTGCAATTTCCCCCCATAGACGTAATGTATTAGAATTCTCTTGATTGTCCCTGTACACGAACCATTTGCTTGATCTTAACGAAAAGCTTACTGTAGCATCCCTATATGATACACATTTAGAATACTAAGTTTGAACTTTCTGCCATAATTTGTTTTTGAGATATGCTGATAACAGACAGACACACACAGACACACACACAGACACACAGACCATTTGCTAAAAACATGATTTTCGTATTCAGGGGACCTCAAAACGTCTAAATATAACAAAATCTCGCGTTCGAAAATTTGACCCAAAAACAATACTTTCTCTACCTTATGGGTAAGAGAAAGTAAAAAAAAAAAAGTCTCTGTAAAATATAATATAATGTTTAAAAGTTTATTATACCAGAACAACATTTCGGTCAAGCGCATATTTAGTTTGGATCTTCAGTAAGCATAAAGTTTAAAAAAAAAAAAAAAAAAAAGGCGTGAGAGGCGGGCATTTAAAATTTTCACCATTTATTACAACTTGTTTTAAAGCCATCATTTTAAAGTTAATAAATAAATAAATAAAAATTTAAGTAAGTGTCAATTCTAATGAATGGGATTTATAAGAGTGTCCATAGAGTTTAGCAATAATAGTAAAATAGCAATTTTAAGATTTTGTTATTTCATCCTAAAATTTTCATTTCTAATCCAGATGTCATTTTGTGTTATTCTTTTGATTTGATATATTTATTCAAGAGAGATCAATGGTCCGTAAAATATGTGTAATAGTCATAGCATTTTACGTTAATTCTGAAAAAAAAAAAAAAAAAATCTTTCTTTGACTTGATTTATAATGTTTTGTCAATTCTAATGAACGGAATTTATAAACTTGTTAATATTCTTCTTCTCCTTCTTCTTACTATTATTTGATATGTTTATTCAATAGAGTTCAATGATCCTTAAAATGTATAATATAGTCATAGCGTTTTAGGTTAATTAAAAAAAAAAACACTCTTCCTATTTGTTTTGTTTTAAATGTTTTATTTCTGTATTTTTTACAGCTTTTAAACGAAAAAAAAAAAAAAAAACAGAAAAGAAAAAAAAAATTCTAGCATTAGAAAAATGTCAGTCCCGTAGACATTAATATTTAATATGAAATGTATCATGCAATCTAATGATTTTGATTTTTTTTTTTTTATTATTATTATTAAAATCATCGACCCCCGTACAACACAGTATAACAAGCTTACAGAGTTAAGCAGAAAACGGACAAATACAATATAAATAAGTGACCATAATAATAATAATAATAATGAAAAGTAAAGGAATAATAAAAAAGAAAAAAATACATACACAAGAACATACACAAAAAGGAAATAAATCACACACAAATCATGTAAGCATACACACATACATACAAATGTAGATATATGCACATGCAAATACGAACATACGTTCAGAAACGTAAGTCCCTAGAAAAAGTATAAGGTCGCAAAATATATTAACAAAAAAAGTATAAAGCATAGTTAAACACGAAAAATTTAATATCACTCTTTCTTAGAAATACAATTAAAAAACATAGACATAGGCTATGAACATGTGTAAAATATAATCAAAGCGTTAGATGACAATTTAAAAATCTGATGGCACTTTATCTTGGAAATAAATACAAGGTCGAGGAGTTTCGAATGAAAATATAAAGGCAATATCCTACAAATTCCCTTTTTTCCAATGACTTTTATCAGTCGGTCAGTCATCGTTGAACTAAGTCGAAATAAAGTTTTTTTTTTTTTTTTTTTTTAACATTTGCACATGCATTCCTGATCGCGTTGATGAGTTCGCCTTTCCCTCGATATTGTCACATGTCCTTATAAACAGATTGCGCAAGTATGCCCCAAATATTTTCCAGTGTGTTTAAATCCAGGCTGCAGAATGGCCAATCAAGCAGACGGACCTCATTTGCTTCAAACCAAGCTCTCGTTGAATGAGCAGCATAGATGCTGGCATTATACTGGCTGAAATGTCCAATCTCCGGATATAACTAGAGGGGTATTGAAAAGTAAACTATCATCCAGCATATCATGATACTCTTTTGCATTCATTTTGGTATAAATTACCACAACTGGTAACGTGCCATTAGCAGCAAGAGTTCCCCATACCATTACTGATCCCCCTCCATACTGACGCCTGGAAAAGTAATGTATTAATTTTTTTAATATCATTTCAACATTTTTTAAAGCCGTTTGGTCCATCATTTTTTTTTTTTTTTTTTTTTTTTTCATCTATCTCCAAGTGAAACATACTTTTTCGCAAATTTTAAGTGATCTAATTTATTCTTCTTTGTCAAATATTCGAGGTTGTAATTTTACGAAATGTATCCTCGGGTTGGAACTTAAAACATAGCAGATAGTTCGACTGGTATATGGTAGGCTTAAAATGCGAACTATTTCAAAAGAAGACATTTTTTATTCGCCCGTCCGACGAAAGACTTTTGATTTTTGGGGTCTTGAAAATGCAATTGGTCTTTCTAGGCGCTTGAATTTAGCATACTTTGACGGATTTTTTAAAATATTACTGACTAACGTTTTATACCTATCCATAGACCTGGAAATAGCTGCATAACTCATTCCATTAGCTTTCATTCCGAAAATTTTCCCACGTTTTTCATCGGACATTTGTTTCGGCCTCGGCATCGTTGTCAACAGCACAGAGAAAGTTTAAAGTAAAACTATATGCATTGTTAGGTTCCCTTTTATATTTTGTGCTTTCTCAGACCACAGAAAATTTGCATAAAAATTTCAACGATCTTATACTTTTTTCCATCAGCAAATAAGAGTAATATCTAATAAGGTAATTAGTTCAATTAATTTAAATTTGATTTTAATTAAAGTGTATTATAATTAACAAATCATTTGTTATATTTTTGTTGCCTTCAGATCCAACAAATTTTCATAAATTCTAGTTTAAATGGCTATTTAATCGACCTTATAATTTTTTCCAGGGCCTTACGTCCGTATACACAAGCAGAGAACGTAAAAGAAAGACAAGAACTGAATCAGTTACACAAGTTACAAAAAACATAATAAATAAACTAGCAAAAAGCTACAAATGCGAGCTTGTTCTGAACAATAACAGAAAGTGGTGGAGGAAAAATAATATTTATAGTGTTCAACTGATTAGTAAGTTGTTTTCTACCTTTAGTAAGTTTCGCTTCAATGGCATGACAAATGTTCAACTTTTTACACATTCCCGAAGTTGCAAGATCGTAAGTCAGTCAGCATGAAAAACCGACTCTTTTGAGGTAGGATTTGAATTTTTTGTGTCCAGTAAAAAATTTAGTAATTTCAAAGTTACAAAAAAAGTGTTTTTATTTTTATTTATTTATTTATTTATTTATTTTTTTATTTATTTAGGGCGTCAAGAAGTGATGAAAAAAGTAATTTTGTCTCAGCAGCTGTCATGGAGATCTGGTATTGTTCATTTGAATGGTTTTGCTATAACTTTGGCTTTTGAAAAAAAAAAAAAAAAAAAAAGAAGAAAAAGAAAAAGAAAGAAAGAAAAAAGAAAAAAGAAAAACTAAAAAAACTGGTAATTACAAAGGGCAAAACCCCTTTGAGTTCAATATCAAATAGGTCGATTTCTATAGAAATTAATCTAAAAGGAGAGATTGGGAAAGACCAATCAACTTGCTGTAGTACAAGATGATCTTAAGGGATAAAAATGAGGAAAGCGAATTGGAATACACCAAGAAATTTGAAGAGAGCTTATGATGATTATAAATCCAGATAATTAAATCATGAACACACACAAGTTCTGCTTTGAAAACACTGCATTCATCAAGAATTCTATGGTTTATGGTCTAGTTCATAACTGTTATTAAAGATAACATATACAAGTCCTACACATTAATTTTGCTGCCATCAGTGTAACACACAAATTTAAAATTATTTTCGATAATAGTGTCGTGAGGAATCAATTTAATTGAAGAGCAATATGCAGGATAAAGAAGACCAGCAATCAAACAATATCAAACAATATATTACTGATGGAATTCTTAGCGTCTTTATCTTTAGAATGTGAATAACAATGGATTGAAATCTCGAGCTTGTAAAATCAGTTTCATTGGTAATTGTTCTATAGCCGCGTATAACCTAAGTAAAATCCTTATTTTGACTCTGCGAAGAATGCGCGAATTTATTATTTTTCCTAAAGTAGCACCCCAAACCCTGGAGGCATAACAAAGAAAAGGGACAATTCATTGTATATAGATCATTTTAATGACATTTGATTTTCATTCAAAGGCATTACAGGAGACATGGTTCAGACCATGTAGAATTTCTCCACACTTTTTTGAAAGTTATATAATATTTCAAGTTAAATATTTTTTTATTAATAATGACTCCTAGCTATTTAATTTCATTGACTATTTCAAGCTGAGTACTTCCCTGTTAAAAAAAAAAAAAAAAAGTGCAACTTTGCTACCAGAAATTCTCTGTAATTACAGAAAAATACGTTTTGTCAACGAAATTTTTCCGTAATTTACGACTTTTTTCTCAAATTACAGAGAATTTCTAGCAGCAAAGTTGCATTTTTTTAATAGTGTTGTACAAAGTCTTTTCATCTAAATAATCTGTATAAACGATCGGTAATTTGTTATACATACATTATTTTACAATAAGAAAAAAATATGGTACTTGTCTTAATTCTATGTAAGACAGAACATGGAATCCATCATGACAGATTTAATGATAAATATTAATTCGAGTCAAAGATAAGCGGCTACAGAAAACTTTATAAAGTCGAACATCTTCGTAATTTATCTATCATAGAAAAGAAAATGATTAAGAGTATATATTAAACAGTGTTGAGGTTGAATTAACCAAACTTGCAAATTCTGAATATTAATATAATTAAATTTCACAGCACATTCTTAAAGAAAAAAAGGAGCTTTATATAAGAATAGAATTATTGTTGCTTTTATCGGTTAAGGATACTATTCATTATCAATAAGGAAACTATACAGCTTTTATTGAATTGAATATGTTACGATGAAGAAAGACAAAATATTTCTTACAGAAAAAAAAAAAAAAAAAAAAAAAAAAAGAGAGAGAGAGAGAGAGAGATTATTTTTTATTACATTTTGTGCAGATACAGAAAACTATCTTTTCTCATTATTGTAACTATAATTCCGTACCTTAAATTTTAACCATAAAAATGTAACTCAATTTGACATTTACTATATGAAAGTGTCTAAATTTCGGTGATATTTTGCAGAATTAAGATTGATTTATCTATTACATTGTAAAGAGAACTATTTTCTTTAAAGGTATGGAATTATAGTTGTCTTTACTTGTGAGGAAACTATTTATTTTATAAGAATGGAATCTGATACGATGAAAAAAGCTTAAATATCCTTATCGAAAACACATTTTTTCTGGGCTATTCGGTGCAGGTACAGAAAGCGATCTTTACTGATGAGGGCGACTAAGGATCCGTACTTTTAAGGAAAGCACATTTATAATTTTTTACAGCGTAAATATTTCATTAAATAACGTAAATTCTTTTATTCTCGTAGTCCGAAAAAGCAAATAATTTTGGAAAAAATTGACATAATTTTCAAAGGTCTAAGAAATAGATTAGTATTTCATTAAACCAATTTTTAAGAATAAAATGCATAAAATGTGTAGCTTTCCTTTCATATATGTGCAAAGTTTAGTGATGTTTTTGCTATATTTCACCACAGTCACCTACAGAAAAAAAGATACAGCCGGTAAACACTAGCAAAAATTCCTATGTAAAAAAGTACACTTAATACAGTTTTGTTAAATAAATCCTTGTTGAATCCTGTTCTTAGTCAATCTAAAAACAGGATTCGACAAGGATTTATATAACAAAACTGTATTAAGTGTACTTTTTTTAAATATGAATTTTTGCCAGTGTTCGGAGACTTTTGTTACCTACTGTACTAACGAAAACACAAATATATAATACAACGAACTTATAATAAAACATTTTAAGGAACAGTGTTAACAATGTAATTTATATACAGAAGTTTCTCTATGAACTGGATTTCTGCGAACTTCCCAGACCCAGATAACCGAAAATTCCGGATAATCGAATTTATATAATTGAATTTTAAAAAAATTAACAAAATGTAACATTATTTAACAAAAATTTAATAAAAATTTAATTGTTACAAAAGTAAGTGATTGAATATGAATTCTATCAAAGTGATTTTAGACTTATAATTAGTACGCCATAAATAATAGCTACGTAGTATTACAAAAATATATTTTATTATTTTGTAAGGAATGAAATGACAGAAGTCAGATTTTGCTTTTCATTTACTATTCGGGCCACGGTAGCTCAGTCGGTAAAGCGCCGGGCTCATAATTCGAAGATTGTGGGTTCGGTACTCGAGCCGGCCAAACACCGTCGTGTATCTAATGGTGGCTGGTACATGTAAAATCTGTCGCGGTCGCAATGTCCTCCATGTTCCCATCAAAAATTATACCTCTGGGGGTCACCGAAGTGGGAGAGCCATCCCTTCCGTGGAGGATCAAACTTGCGACGGTATGTCTCCGGACCACCTCTAGGAGTGAGTCCCAGACCGTAGCCAATTGACCATTGCGTAGCACTAGTGCGACGTAAAACACGTCCAACCAATTAACCGTCCTTTACTATTCGAGAAATTGTGCCACGCAAATTTCTCATCATAATTTTTTCAGTAAGTGTGTTTTCTTTTTCTTGCTCCAAGTACAGCGTCTAGAATAAACAGTGTGGAAAGCGGCGAATAAAATTGTACTAAAAAAATTAAGCCTGTCACCAGATGTCATTGTAATCGAAGCTAGTGTTACGACAACAAAACCGAGACTCCCTATTGGTTAATTATATGCTTAGATCACGTGATTAAACTGACGAAATTGGGAAAAGCCAATCAGGTCTTCGATTTGAGCAATAGCTTCGATCACAGCGACATCTGGGTAAGCTCAATTTTTGTAGCATCATTTTAACATCACGGTTATAGGCGATTGCCACACTGTTTATTCTAGACGCTGTACACCTCTGGGGGTCACCGAAGCGGGAGAGCCATCCCTTCCGTGGAGGATCAAAATTGTGATGGCATGTCTCCGGACCACCTCTAGGGGTGTGTCCCAGACCGTCGCCCATTGCCCATCTGCGCAGCATCAGTGCGACGTAAAACCCAACCAATCCAATCCAATCTAGACGCTGTACTCCAAGTACAATCGGCAACAAAAGTCTCCGAACACTAGCAAAAATTCCTATATAAAAAAAGTACACTTAATACAGTTTTGTTAAATAAATCCTTCTCGAATCCTGTTTTTAGACTGACTAAGGAAAGGATTCGACAAGGATTTATTTAACAAAACTGTATTAATTTATACTTTTTTTATATAGGAATTTTTGCTAGTGTTCGGGGACTTTTGTTGCCGACTGTAATTAAATAACTCCTTAGCGTGTACAAATTGAACATTGTGTTTTATTATTTGTTGAGTTGAAAAATTCTGTAAGGTGCCTTAGGTATTCCTTTAAATATTAGATACACTATTGACACAAAGTATTGTAAGATAAATTTGTGACTTTTTTCACACAACACAGTTTTTGCATTTTATGAATGAAATGTCAGCAAAGAAAAATGTGCTGAAAAGAATGAAATGTCCACACTTTCTTAAAATAAGTAAAAGGAAAATTTTAGTTATTGAACAAAATTTATTATATATATAAACTTAAAATGACAAAACGTCAAAAGTTACAAGTTTGCTAGAATTCCAATTAGTGGCGTTAACATTTATTGCTATTCTAAAAGGGGGAAAAAAAAAAAGTTATAACAGTCCACGTAAGTTGTTTTTAGCATCAAAGTTTATGACTCATCGAAAGAAGTTTTAATATGAAAAAATATGTTTATCTGCCACTTGTGGATCTTATCACAACCGTCACTCATGGCGGGGAAATTGCATGGTTTTCACGCACTACTCTTAATAGTAATTATAGTTTCCTAAGCTCTTATTTCATTTGAAGGCGATATTATGATAGGCTTTCCCACTTATTCTCTACTGGTTCTAAATTGATCATAAAGCATGAGAGTGTCCATAATAAATGCAAAGTTTTAAAAATTCAGCACTAACTTAAAGTATTTTTTTTTTTTTTAATTTTGTAAAAGGGTAAGAAATAAACAACTGTCGAATAAAAATAACATATCTATATGCATTTCCTATGTTTTCGATCTATGAAAAGGAGCTGTGTCTTGCTAAAATATAAGATAGAAGGAAGTAATGCGTTCAAGCATTAAAGTGTTGTTGATCCTTGGCAGAAAAGGTAGTCGTTCATTCAATTTTTATAGTATGAAACCTCACATCATTCCGGATTCTGGATATTTTATAGTAATGAACCATCCTGCCTGGGCTCAGCATCCACAAATGTGTACAAGATTGTCAAACTTTACTACAAAATGACGTTTGCCGCTGACTTACGTTTCGTCCCAAATGGCTCCTATTTTTTAAATGCCTGACACACTTCGATTGCTATTTTCTGCATTCTTTTGATAAGTATAGGGTATTTTTTAGCTACACTTGTTGTAAAATTAGCTTTCCAAATCCCACGCGAACGCCCAGGATTACCAGGGATAAAAAACATAAAAAACAAAACAAACAAACAAACAACAAATAAATAAATAAATAAATAATATAACGTATCAGCCTAAATGTATAAGCATAAATGTATCAGTAAAATGTATTCAGCATAAATGTATCTTTTTGCTGAATAAATTTGGTGAATATCAGAATAAATTTAATGATTATATGGCAAAAATGCGCATTAAGCTTTATTTTTTAATTTAAACCAAAATTTTTGGAGAAATTACACCTAGCTTTAAAAATACAGTACCACTTGTACCGCTTTATTATGACTTATATATAAATTAATTGTTAGAAGAAGATATAAGTTTGGATTTTCTTATAAATTATGGTTAAAATATATATATTTAGATATAAAGTTTCGCTTAGTGAAATAGAACTTAAAATTTAAAGTGAAAATTGGATTTATACCTATTATGGCACTTATATTATGGTATACAGTGCGTCCCAAAAGTTTATAGACAACGGTTTTTACTTTATTTTACCTTTGAAAAAAATAAATAAAAATTTCAAAATCATTTTTAATTATAAGTAATATCAAGACAATAATAATATTATACAAAAATATTATTTTACAATCACAGACATTGTAATAGAAACTGAAATTGAAAATTTACTGTCCCAAAAGTTTATAGACAATTCATTATTTTTTCTTTAACATTCAAATTTTTGAGCCACTTTTCCTAATCACTTCAAAAACTCGATCAGACATACTCAAAACAATAGTTTGAAGAATTTCTGGCTTTAGAGAAAACCAACTTCTTTCAATTTGCAGCATTCGATCTTGAACTGATGCAAATTGACGCCTTTAGCATATACATCTCTAGCTAATATCCCACAAAGGTTATCCATTGGGTTCAGGTCAGGACTTAGGGTTGGCCAGTCCATAATAGTTACTTGGTTTTGTCTAAACCATTGCATTGTAGAATTTGACACGTGAATAGAGCAATTGTCTTGCTGATATATCCATTCTTCTCCACTTATCAGCTTTCCAAATGGAAGTAACCATACTTCTTGCATTTTCTGGTAATCTTTGGAACATTGACGACCTTTGAGAAAAACAAAATCGGTAGTGACGGTAGCTCCTTTAAAGGAAAATGATCCCCGCACCATGAGTGAACCCCCTCCTTTTGTCTGTTGAGAAAAGTTTGTGGTTCCTTGCGAATATCCTGCCAGTAATATTTCCAACCATCCGGGCCATCTAAATTGAACTTCTTGTCATCACTAAACAGAACACTCAACCATTCATATGTCGAATTCACATGACTTCGAGCAGATTAAACAGAAGTATCTTTATGCCGTTTTGTTAACTTAGGTGAACGACTCATTTTGCGATAAGCAAGCAATTTACTTACCTGCAGCCGTCGATGCACCGTGGATTTTGATACTGGAACGGTCATTTCTCTATAAATTGACCGTACAGACAGGCTCTGGGTTGAAACGAATCTGAAAATCTCTGTGTCTTGTCGTTTAGTTGTTTTCTTTGGTCACCCAGAACGTGATTTTGTTTCAAAGTTGTCACCTTTTGACATAATTTGGTAAATACCAGCCCTGCTGCATCCAGTTTTTCTTGAAATGTCCACAACTTTCATTCTACAAGCTTTGAAACAATAATTTTTCAAAATTTCATTACTGGAAAACTGCACGTTGCGAGGCTTCTGTACAATCAGTCAAAAAAAGAAAGACAGCTTCGCTTTTATCTCAAAAAATTATTACGTCACAAGTACATGACCTTGAAATATGCAAATTTGAAGATCAGTACTTTAATCAGCTTTTAACACTGGTTGTCTATATATTTTTGGGACAGCATTATTTTCGTTTTATTTTTTGTATTAAATTTATGTGTGTTTAAAGTTCTTTAAATATTTCATTATCTTTATTACGTCAATACATATTTAGATAATTTATTTCGTCTTTCTTTTTCGTTCAATTAGCTCTTAAATCCAAACAAAATAGTTGTCTATAAACTTTTGGGACGCACTGTACTAATTGCTGGACTGAAATAACAACAAAAATAAAAGAAAAGGATTAAATCAAATGAAGAATAAAGGGTTTATTAGTATTCCTTTTTTTTCAAGAAAAAGAAAAAAAAATCAGTTTTTACGATTTTAAACTAATTTTTGAACACTCCCCTCCCCCATAAATTTTTTTTTCCGCAAAATTTTATCGGCAAAGAAAGTTACATATACACTTTTTGACCAATAGTGTAAAAAAGGTGTTAAAAAACTTCTTTATAACTAAACGAAAAATGCAATGTTTTTCTGTAACCAAAGTAGACTTTTTTCCTTACAATTTTTGAGGTCAAAAAAGAAGTTCCTTTACTGATAGTTTGAAAAACCCTATATATTTATTTTCTCAACACCATCCCAGAGAATAAATCAGCTTCATTTTTTGATTCATTTATAAGTGTTTTCTGGAATTTTAAGCACTTAATAGCCTTTAGAAGAAGAAGAATGTAAAAAAAGAAAGAAAGAAATTAGAATTCTCGGCTCAATTATGTTTAGTAATACCGTTTAAAAAATTTTACACCGTAACTACTTTTTTGCGTTAATGAATGCAATTTATTATTACACCCGTATTTATCTTTTCTCTGAAAAAACATTTCTCAAAGCTTTTTCATCTTATATTTCTCTGCGTTATTATTTCTTAATTATTATGTTATTTTCTGCCCTTAGAATCTGACATGGTTTATCTATTAAATATAGTGTTAAAGAACCTTATTGTTTTACTTAATGATGATATTATTATTATTTCTCATATTTCTGTTTTATTTAGCTGTTTTCAGAATATGTCTGATTTAACATTTGATGATTAAAATCATCAAGTTAAAGCTTTGGTAGCTATTTCAATTTGATTGTAAATAGATTCTATTATTTGTAATTACACGATTAAATGAAAATTATTCATTATAGAATAGTTTTCACCAACACATTTGGGTCCAGTAAAGTAGATGCTACATCTGTATAACTTATAAACTTGATAAAAAAATAATTAAAAAGATTGAAACTGAATTCTAATGTTTTTAATTAAGTAGTGTAGGATTTTATTTATTTATTTATTTTTGGTTAATATATATAAAATATATATATATTGTTTAAATATAAGAAAGCAAATTTGTTTATCAAATACAGTCGAACTTCGTTAACGTGAATCTCAAGGGGGATAAAAAATTTGTTCATGTTATCAGTAGTTCATGCTATCAGTAACTAATCTTCTTATAATTAAACTAACCTTCATTTTGACGGGGACTATGGAAAAATTTCATGTTAAAAGTAATTCACGTTAACAGTGTTCACGTTAACGAGGTTCCACTGTAGAATAAACTATTCCGCTTATTAGAAACATTTATCTCACTGAAAAGACTAAATTTTTTAGACAAATCCTTTAAACTGCCTATCGTTTTCGTTTTTAAGTTCTCCTTGTATTGTCAAAATCAAAATAGTAAAGTTACAATTATAACGTAATACTACTCTACATTTTTATATATTTTTAAATATTTTGATCAAATATGTATTATGTTTCATTTGTATATAAAATTATTAAGACATTACTAAAAAATTTTAATATTTTCTCTGATGAATCTATTATAAAATATTTCTTCTAACATCAATTAAAATACAAATACTTCTGCATGGATGCGTGTGAACAACAACAAAAAAAAAAAAAAAAAAAAAAAAAAAAAAGATCAATGTCAACGTGAATCAGATTTCTCACGCTTTTTTATTTATCTTAATGAATTGAGAAAAATCAGTTTAGACATTTCAAGTGTCTTTTTTTTTTTTTTAATCTGCGAATTCATGGAAAGAAATTTTTCAGTTATTTCAATTTGAATCTCCCAAACCCTGTTTTTTTATGCATGAATAAATATATTTTTGAATGAGACCTAAAGTTTTATAAAAATTGTATTTTCTAGTGAAAGAAGATGATAAACATTCGAACAACTTTAGAAACTTTAGTTTGTATAGTCAACAAGTCCGAACAATACTTTCGGCCGGAGGCCTAAATCTGTAAGCAAATAAACGTCTTCCGCTCAACAACACCTGTACAGGATATGGATTCTGCTTTAGAACTATTTTGTGGCTAATACAATTTAAGGTTCAATATTTCCGTACGGATTTTTTTTTCTAAACTTGCAGCGACTTTATTATAGATTATACACATACTCGTATGTGCGATAAAGCAAGCATGTGAATTTATGTACACTTAGTTAATACTAATTAATTGACAAATGTTTCAGGCTTACATCGAAAAGGTGCGACAAAGAATATGAAGCCTGGAATGATTATTTGTGGGCGGCGAAGTAGTATAATCAATAAGTCCATATATATATTTAAAAAAATTAATACTAAGATCTGTTACATAGGATAAATTACACCGTCTAAGTGTAAGAAAATGACTTAGTTAATAACGTTTTGCACACGTGAGCGCATGTTAAGAATTTAAATCCTGGTTTACATTTTTTTTTCTTTTATTAAAATATTTTTCAATTACTCGTATACCATAATTAGAAAGCAAATAAAATTACGTAATTTTATAGAAAGTTTTACAAATACTTATGCATTACTAAAATTTTATTTTTATTTTTATTTTTATTTTAATTTTTTTGTATTTGTATTTGTATTTGTATAAAGCAAAATGGAATAAAAAAGTATTTCTTCACTTCCATTAATCTGATTGCTGCCATTTATTTTGAAATTCTGTATCAGTTTTGTGCCGTATACTAAAGAATATATAATACTACAGGCGAAATAAAACATCTTATCACAGCAACATTAAAAAATAAAATACCAAACGTTCTATTTAGACGTTAGGTATTTTATTTTTTTAAACGTTTTTTTTTTTTTCAATAACGTTTAAACGCTTTTTTTTTTCAATATTTAGAAAGCTTCAATACAATAAAGAGTGAAACATTCTAAAAACGCTTAACCATATTTCATTATTTTTTCTTCGAATATGCTTAAGCATAAATAGTATAATGCAAGTCGTTTTATTATAAGCTACTTTTAACTCAGTATCACAAAAAAACTTTATTTGTTTCACAGAAAATATGTTTTGTTAAAATTACAAAATTTTCTTTTGGGATATATCAACAAAAAATTTGATTGATTTAATAAAAATGTTTTGTTTCAATAAAAAACTTTTTGTTAAAACAACAAATGAATTTGTTAAATCAACCAAATTTTTTGTTGATATAGCCTCAACAATTTTTGTTTTGTTTTGTTTCAACAAAACTTTATTATTATTATTATTATTATTATTATTATTTTTGAATTATTAAAATAACATGTGTGATTGATTTTGCATAAAGAAAAAAAAAATGCGTTTCTTCACTTCCACTTTTTTTTTAAATAATTATCTCTATCTATTTTGCAATTCAGTACAGTTCTGTGTCGTATACTTAAATAAAGTATACATAATACTTTATTATAAGGGAAGAAAAACATCGGATCAAGGCAACATTTAAAATTAAAGTGCTATATTTTCTCAATATTTTTAAATAGTAAAAACAAATTCTAACAAAGTTGAACCATGTTTACTTATTTTTTTAGAGCTATGCTTAAGAAATAGCAGTATAATGTAATTAGTTTTCTTACTAGCTATTTATGACTTTGGATCATAAACAAAATTTTAATTGTCGCACAGAAATGTATTTTGTTGAAACTACAAAATAAGCATACCGGAAAGTTGGTGTAACTTAAAAACCTGACCATGGATATTTTTTCTGGACAATATTTATATAATATCTAAAAAAGTATTTTATAATGTATCATATAAGTACAGTTTAAAAAAATTCCAGTGCCATTTTACTGATTCAAAACGACAGGACTTTACGGCACACCTAATAGTTCGTTGAGGCTACAACAATAAAACATTTTGTTGATATAACAATTTTTTTTTTACTTCAACGAAACATTTTAGTTGAAACAACGTAAAATTTGATGTAGCCTTAACAAAAATTGTGCTGTTTCAACATAAATCACCTTTTTCTGTGCGTTTGGAATTATACTTGGAAACAACATTTAGGATTAAGTTTTGCATAAATCAAAATGAGAAAAAATAATGTTTCTTCACTTCCACTTATTCATAATTATTTTTCTTTATCTTTTCAATTCAATTCAGTTCTGTGTGTTATACTTTAAAATATATAATACAACATCCAATGTTTGGAAATCTTCAATTCAATAAAGATTAAAGCATTCTAACAACGCTAAACCATGTTTATTTATTTTTTCTAAAGATATGTTTAAGCAATTGTAGTACAATGTTATAAGTTTTCTTTCAAGCTCTTTATGAATCTTCATCATGAACAAAATCTTTATAATCGCACATAAAAAATGTTTTGTTGAAACTACAAAAAAATTTGTTGAAGCTGTATCAATAAAAAATTAGGTTCATTTATCAAAATATTTGTTGTTTAAACAAAATATTTTTGTTGAATCAACATTTATGTGAGACAATTAAAATTTTGTTCATGATGAGGATTTCTAAATAGCTTGTACCAATTGTTAAATAATCTTTTTTTTTTTTTTTTTTTTTTGTTATAGCTTAAACAAATATTTTGTTGTTTCAACAAAACATTTATTACCTTGTGTTATGAATTACTTTTTAATTATGTAAGTAACATTTGGGATTATCTTTTGCATAATCTTGTTTTTTCACTTCTATTTATTTATAATTATTTCTAATCATTCTGTAATTTAGTACAGTTCTATGTCGTATATTTAAGAAATATATAATACTACATTAAAAGTGAACACAATAATATCTTATCGGCGAAACACTTAAAAACAAAAAGCCATACTTTCCAAATATTTGCAAAGGATGACTGTCAAACCGTCAATGCAATAAAAAGTAAAAAATTCTAAACGCCCCTTTTATTTATTCTTTTAGGCATATGCCTATGCAATGGTACTATAAGATGGTAAGTTTACCTACAAATTATATATATATATATATATAGGTTAACACCAAATGCTATTAACTTTCGCACGTAAAAAATGCTTTATTGAAATAACAAAGTTTTTGCTGAGACTATAACAAAAAAAATTGGTTGATTTAACAATTTGATTTGTTTAAACAACAACAAAAATTTTGTTAAATCAACAAAATATTTGCTGATATACCCATAAAAAATTTTTGTTTCAACAATACATTATATTATGTGCGTTTCGAACTATTTTGTAATTTTGAAAATAATATTTGCGATTGATTTTTGCATATAGCAAAATGAATAAAAAATTTTGTTTCTTTACATCCACTCATTTAAAATTAATTCTATTGATTTTACAATTCTATATATGACACAGAAAAAAAAATGTTTTGTTGAAAGTAACTATACCAACAACAAATAGTTGACTTAACAACATTTTGCTGAAACAGTATAAACTTTGTTAAAATAACTATAATATCAAGTACTATGAATTAGAATACAGGGTTAGTACAAAATGGGTTATAACCAATTATGTTTGTTAATCTTGCTATGTTCTTGAATGTTTTTTTTTTTTTTTTTAATGTTTTTCTGTAAACTTCTTCAGATAAAAGTCACAGAATTCGATAAAACTTTATTAAATTCATTTTTCATTTTATTAATTAATTTGAATTAGTTCATTTAAATGGTTTTGTTATATATGTATGTAATCAGATTGACAAGCATTTATGATAATAAATTTAAATAAATAAAAATAGAAAATAATTTACATTCAATGAAAATATCGATTATTTCCCTAGAAAAAAAAAATAATAAATCGTGTTCTTTTATATTTTGAATTTGATTTTGGGACTACATTGTGATTATGTCATAAAATTTATGACAGAGTGTACACGGTTTTTGATTAAAATTTCTAGTATTTTTCATTTGTAGATAAATATTTAGAAATTTTCCAATATACAATTTTTCTTTTCGTTAATAATTATAACTGTAGCGTGCAGAACGGCATAAATGTAAAAATTAACTAAAAGATTCTTCTGATTCTATTGGGTGTTATTTCAAATCTAGCACGCAAACAATATTTTGGTGTCATATTCACCATTTAATAGTGCCATTTTATCAGAAAGTACTATTTTACATATATGGTGTATAGTAATGTGTGATATGTGTACATATATAGTGAATAGTGAAGTATAAATAACGAAACATAACTCGAAACTATTGGTTGCAGCTAAATTGGAATCTTTTTTTTTTTTTCCAATTGCATATAATACAAAACAAATATTATTATAGTTTAATTTCGTTTAAACTTTTCTTTAAAAATGTCTATACTTGTAAATATTTTTCAATTGAAACTGAAACAATGGTGAGATAAGTTTAACATAAATTTTACTGATTTATATTACAGGTATTGTTGAATGATATAAATTTAATTTTTTTTTTTTTTTTTTTTTTTTTTTTTTTTTTTTTTAAGTATGATTTATCTATATTACATTAAGTGGCACCTTCTACCTTCATTGATATGTAAACAAATCTGGAAAAACTGGGTTACATTTTAATATCATTAACACTTTTATTACTTCAATACCGTTTATTGGTTCAAAATTTATTTATTCTTTACTTTTCTTATTTATTTGTTAGTTTTAGTTTACTTAAAAAATACTACTATAAAATACTACTATACTTGTAAACATTTTTTTTATTTGAAACATAAGCAATGGTGAGATAACTTTAATATAGCTTTGTTTTTTTGTTTTACATTTTTTTTTCAGGTATTGTAGAATGATATAAATTTAAATATAAAAGTATGATTTACCCATATCATATTAAAAAGCACCTTATATCTTCACCGATGTGTAAACAAATATGCAAAACTCAATTACATTTTAACACCATTAAAACTTTCATTATTTCAGTACACATTTATTTACTCAAAATTTATTTATTCTTTACTTTTCTTATTTAGCTATTTATTTATTTGTTCATACTAGTTTTCATGAAACATTCGGAAATCTCTAAGCTGAACAAGGTGACAAGACAACCCAGAAGCTAGAATCTTTAACTACTAAACCTTAAAGTTTTAATATTATCTTTTTTTTTTTTTTCGCATTATTTTTATTGGAAGTACTTTTTATATACTAACTGAAATCTCTCTCTTTTTTCTTTCTTTTTTTTTTTTTTTTTTGGTGTGTGTGTGTGTTTTATTAGCAAACAGGGTAAAAAAAAATAGGAGGGAAAGTAATTATAAAATTAAAATATTTGTTCCTTCTTTTGTAACTTTTTAACTTCAGAGTCTCAAAACATAAAATTTCAGCCCTTCTAAAAACTCTCATTCGTTAAATATTTACCTTAAAAAATAAATAAATAAATAAATAAAAATAAAAATAATTACACAAAATTAATTTAACAAAATTCAATATAGACAAACATCACACCGTCTCATTCATATACATTAAAAATAAAACTTTTGTAATTATGAGACAAAAAAAAAAAAAAAAATTAAAATATACATTTAAAAACGATTAAAAAATATAAGCAGACATTTTGAAACTCGCCCAAGTTTTATCTACAGTACTAAATTTTGTTGTGTGAAAATTATTTTTGTACAAACATTTTATACATGATTAATTCATGTATTTATTTAAACCATAACTGTTTATATTTTTAGGAACTCAAAAAAAAAAAAAAAAAAAAAAAAAAAAAAAACATTTCCCGGAAAAAGGCATGTAGAGACATATAAAATTCATTTTAAGAAACAGCCTAAGTCTGACACAGTACTAGCAGTCATTAACTGAGGTTAAAGAGATCAAACCATTATCTTTTCAAATCAGAAATTGTCTTATTAGATTATTCTATTTATCGATCCTACAAAAGGTTGTTTTAAATAAATGTTTGCTTAAGCACAGCCTTCTTTATACCACCATAGACCATCATTCATTTTTATTACTGATCCTGTAAATTACAGTAAAACTGTGTATTCAAGTGTAAAAAGTTTTAATTATATTAAAGCAGATAATTATTTATATTCATTAAATCTCCTTTTAATAATTTTCTACATTCATTAGCTATTTAGCATCCGATCACATATAAAAAGAAATTTGATAAAGACTCACATTACAACATACTATTAAGACTTAAAGCTTAAAATCCGATTCAACTATAAGTAGTTCCAAATAAAAGGAGATCTTAGAGCCCTTTTCCACAGCACAAGTTGCATTAATGAAACACAAATATAAGATGTTATATTCGGGAATTTTCGCAATTTGTGTGCCTGCAGAAATGAAGTGAAATGAAATGAAAATCTTGTTTTTGAACATGAAGTCTTTTTTATGCTCATGTGAAATTCTATCACTCACCGAAAAAAATTTCTGTAAATTTACTGAGATGTTTATCTAGAATCTCTGTTAATTTACAATACTTTTTAATTAAGAGTAAATAATCGAGATTCTCATTATTTATTACGTATTTTTATCTATTTTTATTATTTATTTTCTCAATAAAAATTAAAAAACAACGCTTCTTCTTTAGAAAAAACATTCTAAGTCACAAATATATTTTCGGCAATAATTAATAAATTTAATATTACCCATTAAAATGCATAGATGAAATAGATTTCTTAACATATCCGTATATTTTTCTTTGTATTTTTATATAAGGCTTAAGTTAAATGATTACCAGTAGTTTTCTGTTGAAATTTTTAACAAAGCACTGGCTATCTAGTTATTTTATTTGTAAAACTTTTCTTTTAAATGCAGTCTAATTTATAGTCGTTTTTCATCGTGAATTAATGAATAAGTGTTGCCTAATACTGGTGCACAGGAAGCACTTTAACATCCAAAAATGACAAATTGCATATAAGAAAACTTGTACATTTATTCATCAATCCAAACTCTTTTATTTGGATTGTGTTAATTTTTACCCTTTCCATTGTCATGATAGTTTCTACATATTAAAATTGAGTAATTTTGCTAGAAATTCTTATTAAGGTTAAACGCAATATTTCTGCAATGATTATATATTTACTGAGTAACATTTATTAGACATAATTTCTAAAACCTTTTGCCATATTTCATCATATAAACTAATGACTTGAGAATACATATTTTCTCTACATAGAATAAAATTCCTAAAACAATTATCTAAAACCTTTTATTCCGTATACCAAGCTTTATATTATGGATATTAAAAGGAAACCTATAGAAAACTAAAGTTGGAAAAATCTTTTAAACTGTATTTTTTTTATATCAATCCATTGTAAGAGACATACGGTGTAGTTTCTAAAATAAACGTAGTTTGGTATCTGCAGGGCAGTTTGCGATTGTAATGTACGATATATTACAAGATCTCCAAAAAAAAAGCACATATATAAAACATTTTTTTGCTACTTGCGTCGCTTTTATATTTACCAATGTATAAAGCAAGTAATAGTTTATAAATAAATCTTTATTTGTAATGAAATGTTAGATGTTAAACTTTTCTGTTATACCTTGACTGTGAGTTGAGAATATTTATAAAGATAATTCACCATGTACAATATAATTCACCATGTACACATTTAAGTAGCACATAAAAATTATCATTTAATGTTTTTATTTATTTCATGGTGGTTGAAGTTATGTGGGTTGAAGTCGCACTAGAGCTACGCAGTGGGCGATTGGCGATGGTGTGGGATTAACCCTTATGGGTGAGTTTGGAGACATGGCATCACAAGTTTGATTGTCCGTGGAAAGGATAGGAATCCCCATTTCAATAATCACCAGAATTTATTCCTCAGAAACATCTTTTGGTTTGTGCAAATATATGCATGAAATTTATGTTTTATTAAATTTTTAGGCACATTTTCTTCCTATTTATTATTTTTTGCACACTTTTTTTATATTTTTGAAAATAAGTTGTATATATATATATACTTATATTGAAATAAAATTATATTCTTTAAAAACTGCCATATCATTTTTAAAATTTCAATTTACTGCATTAGTAAAATTAATTTAATGCACTAAGAAAGTATTATTTCTGCAAGATTATTCTCACAATTCAATTGTCTTACTACATCTGTTAAACAGACTCTCAAAAACTGACATCACAACATGTATAGTAAAGAGGGTCCCCACCCCATAATATAACTTTCTAGAACATTATTGTTTGATGAAGTGTGTTAAAAGTAACATTAAACCTAAAACCCCCTCCCAGTGATTTGGTTTGTGGTAGGGTAACAATTTATGAGGGATAACGGCTAATCTATTGTATTCATCTTTAATCGCGGAACGACCCCTGACCGTATATCCCTCAAAAAAAGAAATTTTCGACATCCCTCTGGTAACTACCCTTATAACATACATTATTTATATTCTATGTGTAAACAAATGGGGAACTTTGTGACTATTAAATCTGTTCTTATAACAAAACACGTATATACATGAAATATTTTTCGTTCAAAAATATATCAGGCCTTCAAAGAGCTTTATTTAGCTTTCAAGAAATTATATGGCATTGATCATTTTCCTGTAAAAGTAAAAAATGTTAAAAAAAAAAAAAAAAAAAAAAAGTTTGGTTTCGAAGTAACTTTCCAGATTTAATTTTGCTGAAATATAGTCTCCAATTGGAAATGTGATATAATCAAACGTCCATCATACTGGAAAGATTTTTTTTTTTTTTTTTTTTTTTTTTTTTAATTTTACAGAAATGAACAAAATACCTTAAGTTCATATTTATGTAGAAATAAGAATTCTTTTTTAAGTTCTGTTAGAACGTTTATAAGACGTGAAAAAAATCTGGTGAGAGTAGAAAGTTAAACAAATTATACATTAAATAATGTTTGTAAAACATTACTGTCTTTTATCTGACAATTTATGAAAATTTTCATTTGCGCATACTGACAAGTATCATATATGTTCTAATTTAGGTTTAAAAAAAAAAAAACAAGATATTTCTTCTGAATATGTGTTTAAAAGAACCTTTTAGAAAACGTTTAATTTGTATTTTTAAGCCAAGTTTGGCTTCAGGACAATCGTGAATGAAAGGTCATTACAGTAACTTTTAGTAAGAATCATTCGTGTATCTTATTTCATACAAGGAAGGAAATATTATTCGACTTCAAGGATCTTGTGAAATATGTTATCAAATTCGGCGTTTTAAGCTTAATTCTAGGATCATGAAAATCATGAAAAAGTACTAAAAAGTGAGTAATTAGCAGGCACATAATTTAAGATGCATAGTAGTAGATGCAGAGGAGGAGTAACGCTAGAGTACAGTTGCAATAACTTATACATTCCGTTGTGGTTCTGTACGCTGTCATCTTTACGCTGTGGTTCCTTACGCTGTTACTTTAGTTTTTACATGGCATTTAAACAGAAAGATTTAACAGTTATTTTAACACTTTCTTGTTGCTTCAAGAGGCTTTTTTCTCATTTCGCTTATTAGTGAAAGATCTGAAAAAAGACTTTTTGCTGCCATAATCTCCATTTTTTATTACTTGGGTAAAGCATATTCTTCATATCGATTTCGTATTATAATAGCATTCAAGGGCTTTAAAAAACAATGACCTGCAAGAGCGTTATAAATAATTCATATTTACACGTATTTCTTTACACATATAATGTCTGATGAATTGAGTGCCTATCAAATTTTGTTTGATGCAAAAGTCAGTTTTTAAACCAGACAGGCAACCTAAAAACTAAATAATTTTCCTCTGTACTTGCATTCAAATTTTAATTTGTTTTATGTTGATTCTAAATACACATTTTTACAACTTTTTACATTTTTACACATTTTTACAATTATGACACACATTTTTAAATAAAAAAAAAATGTTTTTAGAAAATAAAATTTAAAAGTTTATCTATAGATGTGATTTCAGAGACATGAAATTCCCGAAGCTATTCATTAGATAGCAGTTGGTTGCAATTAAGGATGTGCCAATTTTATTTAAAAAGAAACCCTGTTTGATTTTTTTAGCATTTGTATAAAAACAATGGATATCTTCATGAATGATATTGTTACTCCGTGTTAAAATTAGGTATCGGAATATCAAAAACTCTCTTGTTTTATAAACAAAGCAATCATACATACAAGAACTGACTTTCACCAAAATTAGTTTCTTCAGAATAGTTTTATTTCCTAACTTGCATGATACGGTCATTTCAAACTTTCTTCTATAATATTACATATAGCCGCACTATCTAGCGATTAATATGCACAAAAGTTTAATCGACATAATTTATCAGAAGAAGGATATATGCAGTTTGGTGCGAATTAAACTAACAGAAGCTAAGATAAAGCATAATGGAAAATTAAATAAATTGAGTAACAGCAGCGCTAATTTTCAGCCGATGTATAACTAAATTGAATCAGTACAATTTTTCATAATATATAACTTGCATATCGAGTTTGACGCACAACATTGAAATTGAGGCAGAGTTTTCTCATTAACGGAGAAAATGTAAACATAGTAACCCCACATGTCAGCTGATATCCACCAAAATTATATCAGCATAGTTTTTCACAATCCCCGTCTCACATATCAAATTTGGTAGACTATAGAAAGTAAAGTACTGAAATGACATAATCGGGGAAAGTTACAATATAGTCAATATCACGATCTGACGGCCCATATACAGTAAAATTGAATTAAATAATATATATATATATATTTTTTTTTATGTTCTCTCTCAAAGCAAGTTTAATGCATTTATAAACTATAGAAGCTTAGCTATATCCTTTCCGTAAATAGTATTATTGCAGCATAGGGGCACCCCATGTTAAATAATATACGTCAAAATCTAATCAACATCAATTTATGTCAAGGAGCAACCAAGTATACAGTTTCTTAAAATTCTGTCCATTGTTTCGTGAGATATAGCGTCCAAAAAATTGTTGGTGAGGCACACATGGCAGACACATTGACAGGAGGCATACAATTTTTACAAATGGTCAAATTGTGTTCAGGACAAAAAATAAAAGTTACGTAGACTATATATAATTATAATGATAATATCTATGTTAACTAAAAACTTGTCACAAGAAAATGTTAAAATTTTTTACATGCATAGCAGGAAAATTTATAATTGAACAGAAAAAAACTTTTCACAGCTTGAATTTCTTTCCTTTTTTTTCAATGTTAATTCTATGTCATAAAACTATCATATACACAAGACAAACATGTATTTATGCGTACGTTTCTATTACAATGCACATACAAGAATTTCGGAAAAGATTATTATTTTAAAATAATAGTAACAGCTAAAATTATTTTAACATTAGTGAGATTAATGTTAGAATAATTTTAACTTAAAATAATTTCGTTCAAATGACTTAAATTTAATATCTGAGCTTTAGTTGAAATGTAGAAAAGGAACACTTTATCAGAGTTAATAGTAAAATTCAATGTTTGAAATTTAGTTTAAAGTTCATTGTCGTTTAAGTTTTAACTCATAGACAACATTAACTTGTAGATTTTTCTCTTTACCGATGGACAGTTGTTTCATTTTCACCTGATGATTTACTAAAAAAAAAAAAAAATCTATGCTAAAATGATGATAATAAATTTTGTTAAATATTTATATATATGTATATGTATCTTAAAATTTTTCAGTCTAGAGTATGATGAAAAATAATTTTTTATATCTTATAATAAGACATACTTAACAAAATTTATACTCAACTGGACTATTAAATTCTTTACTGTGTTTACATGTGATCTTCTAACGCAATTGAATGCTAAGGTAAAGACACCAGTGCTCGTCACCCCTAAAATCTGCACCAGTAGTCGTCACCCTCTTAAAAGAAGTGTTAAAATAACCGTTTTATAACCTGTATGAATTTGAATCTACCCGCATAAGATTCTCCAAAGCCTTCTGCTTCTTATGACATAAAAAGTTCGATTTCAACTATTGGGGAAGAGTAGGGAGAAACAAAATAAGGGAAGTATACGTTAAATTACAATTGAATTGAGTCAACGTAAAGCAAATGATTAAGGGAATAGATATGCATTTCTTGATATATTTTGTTGTTTGCTGCATTTGAAATTGCTCATAAAGCATTGTATGTAATGCTTATGAAATGCAGAATACGATTTATGTGCAACTTTTTAGAATTTGACATAATATAAAGATTTTTAAGGTATGACGACTACTGGTGCATATTTTGCACGTTTTACCAGTGCTCGTCACCCCTGACGACCACTGGTGTTTTAACATTTTTAATAACTGGGTAACTTTTTTGATGAAAAATACTATATTTTCGTTTAGAATTATGATGGTATAATTTTTACTTTAATTTGTCTATCGGCACCAGTAGTCGTCAGGGGTATTCGTAAATGTAAACAAATGTATTTTAACCTCAAGAATGTGAACTTTATTGAACTTGTAACTTTTGTATAGCTTGTTTAAATAAAGTCAGTCATGGTACCTTTAATTCACTATGACTGACTTTAAACCACCTAACATTTTCCATATTATTTTGCTGGAAAAATTAAACAATTCCACATAAACATATTTAGTTATAAAGAGCTTTTTTTAGTTTTCTGTTATATATTTTAGAAAAACAGTCATGATTACTCCATACATCTGTCTAATGTATTTAAGTGATGTTTACGTTTTTTATTGACCGTGATAATTTAATTTTAATTCCTATATATTTCAAAAATGATAAAATACAAAGGCTTAATTTCATAGTTAGCATGACTGTGAGTCGGTTCAAAATTATGTTAAGGCTTTTTTGTTATGTTAGATGCAGGTGAATAAAAATTTATATAGAAAATATTAAACATTAAAAGCATTTCTTAAGCAAGTTTTCTGTTTATACATTATATTAATCATGTAATATAAAAAAATAGTTAAAATGTTGATCAAAATTACCCTGTTGACTGTTGTTTTTAAATAATTAAAATTGTAACATAATATTTGATAACATTAATTAACAATAACATTTGATAACATTAATATCCATAATATTTTATAACATTAGCTTGATGTGTATAGAATAATACTAGCAAGCTTTGCCACCTTCGCTGGTCCCTATATTTAAATAAAATAGGAAAAAATCCCTATCACTATCAAAAAAAAAAAAAACTTTGAAATCAGTCGAAACCGCAGTTAATGTTCCCGCTGGTTTCTGTAATAGCTTTCCGTCCCGCAATATGATGATTGGCTTCTACTGCCTTCGGCATAGACTTAACCGCTTGCGCTTTTTATCCCCCCCTCCTCTCCCACGGGTAAATTTAGAATTTTAACGAAATATTATCAAATTACATATTGCGTACTTTTAACCAATACCCACGCATCAAAACTCGCCTTTCTGAGTTAATTTGGAGTAGAGATAAGGTTAAAAACGTGTTTTTTGTCCGCCCGGCCGTGGGAAGAGGGGGAAGGGTAATTTTGCAAAATCGCCTAATGCGTGTAAGGTACACACACACACAACCAACCAACGCATAAAAAAAATTCCCTCTCGAAAATAATTTGCAGCAGAGTTGAGCTTGAAAACATATATATATATATATATATATATATATATATTTTGCCACCCTCGCATAGACGAAAGGTGTTGTATGCACATCACCAACTCACACATCAGAAATTGCCTTTGTAAGATTATTTAGAGCAGAGTTATTCGTAGAAATACGTTTTTGCCACCATTTCTCAAAATTTCGTCGGAAAGAATTACGCAAAATACCTTTACAGTACTTTTGGGTACGCATAACCAATCAACGCGTCAAACAATTGCTTTCCTGATATAATTTGGAGAATAATTACTCTTGAAAACGTGTTTTTGCATCCACCCCACACTTAATGAGGAAGGAGAGGCGAAGGATTTCTCAAAATTCCTTTATAGTATGTATTAGGTACGCATAATCAACCCATACATTTAAAAAAAAATAATTGCAATACAAAAAGAATTTTTTATATACCGTGTTTTAAAATTTTCTGTTGAATCATATAAATGCTATTGAAGGCAGTGAGAACCCGAAACAATTGGCTACAAGTAATTTAAAAATGCATAGCCACTGTGTTCTGAACTATTCTGAAAATTTCAAAAGTCTAGATAGTCGGGAAGATTGATGTTCGGGAAGAGCATATGATTGATGAATCATATAAACGCTACTGAAGGCAGCGAGGACCCGAAAAAATTGGCTAAAAGTATTAAAAAATGCATTGTTATCGTGTTTTGAGCTATTCTAAAAGTTTCAAATGTCTAGCTAGTCGAGAAGTTAGTTAAATAAATTTTCTGTTGAATCATGTGAACGCTACTGAAGGCAGCGAGGACCCGAAACAATTGGCTAAAAGTATTAAAAAATGCATTGTTATCGTGTTTTGAGCTATTCTGAAAGTTTCAAATATCTAGCTAGTCGGGAAAAAAGTTAAATAAATTTTCTGTTGAACCATATAAACGCTGCCGAAGGCAGCAGTGACCCAAAGCAATTGGCTAAAAAATTTTAAATATCCATTGTTACCGTCTTCTAAGCTTTTCTGAAAGTTTCAAATGTCTAGCTAGTCGAGAAGTTAGTTAAAAATCGATTGCAAGATTTGTACTAATAACGCTGCCGAAGGCTGCAGGGACCCGGAGCAGTTGGCTAAAAGTATTTAAAAAATGCATTTTCATCGTGTTCTGAACTATTCTGAAAGTTTCAAATGTCTAGGTAGTCGAGAAGTTAGTTAAAAATCAATTGTAAGATTTGTACTAGACAAACAAACAAGAATACGCGTTAATAAAAAGCATGTTAAAATCAATCTTACTGCGATAATTTGGAACAAAGTCACTCTTAAAAACGAGATTATTACCCCCTCCTCTGCTTTAAGTAAAGATAGTTTTGAGAACGAATAAAATTTTGAAAACATTCTCTTAAAAGCAAAGAATTTTCAAATTATTTCACATATGAATTTGTTTTATTCGCAATATTTTGAATTTTACCATTTAATGTTTTGTGTTTTAAGCCCTAAGAATAGATTTGGGTTCTAAATATGTTCCAAAGATATTCTGTTTCACTTAATTTTGCAAAAACGCATTTAAAATCAAACTATTCAGCAAATTGTTGCGTTTTATTTACATGACGACCACTGGTGCAAATACCTGACGACTACTGGTGAAACGCAGTTTTCAAGTGACGAGCACTGGTGCATTTTTATAGGTTTAATTTTTATTTTTTCAAAAAAATTGGCTTAACGTATTGAAAAATTGAAAGTGTCTAACAACAACTAGAAGAATCAGTGTATAAAATAGACCGAAGTATAATATTGATACATAAATTCCACATAAATGCCACGCGAAAAAAACAAACATTTTAAAAATAAGGCCTTAAGAGTGACGAGCACTGGTGTCGTTACCTTATATGGTAATTTTATTTCGATGTTGTTATTTTCCTCAAACTTAAAGTTTAGCATTTTACTTCTTACTTGTATTTTAAATCCTTTGTTGATAATTCTGTGAGTTGTCAAACACTGATGGCGATTTTTTGTGAACAAAGTATGCATATTGCTTCAAAAGCAATATGCATACTGCTATTTCCTCTGCAGCTATAGGATGCCCTTCAAAAAGATGTAGCTTTATTTCATTTTTTATTTATTTATTTATTTATTTTTTTGTATAGAAGTTTCATAATTATTTTTTCATCATTTCTTATTATTTCATAATTTCTTAATTTAATTATGTTTATTTAAATTTGTGATCTTCAGTTGGTACGTTGTTATTCAAAATTTTGTTTAATTTGGGACGTAAGTTTTGCTTCGCGTTTTTTCGTCATTATATTGTTGAAAAATTATATATATATATATATATATATATATGTGTGTGTGTGTGTGTGTGTGTCTGTGTATACATATATATATATATATATATATATATACATATGTGTGTGTGTGTGTGTGTGTGTGTGTGTGTGTTGTGTTGTGCCTATATAGAAAGAGAGAGATTGTTAATCGCGAATTTGAGTTCGAACTCTTTTTCAAAATAGAAGGTGTCTTACAAAAACAATACTTTAATATGTAGATAAAAATTGTTATTTTGAAAATGGTTATTGAACATATTCTTTCTTTTTTTTTTTTTTTTTTTCATTCTTCAGGAATTACAAAATAAATATTTTAAAAAGCTTTTGTAATTGAAAAATAACTTTTAGCACGCAAGCCATTTTTCTTTTTCGACGACTCGAATTCCTCATTATATCAACTATCTTCTAATGCAATTTTATTAAAAGGAAAGTGATACAATAATAACTTGTAAATTATACTCCCCCTACCTTTTTTTTTTTTTTTTTTAATAAAACAGCACTTTATTATTATTATTATTAACTTGCCTACTTTTCTTAATCAGAATGTTTATGTTTGTGATACTATTAACTTGCATAATAGGAAATTAAGTTGATTGGTTAAAGTTTTTATGGAAGTCATTTTCATTATATAGATAGTGATGCGGATGTAGTCATGTAATTTTCATGAAAATATTTGAAAGACATTTGTTGTTGTATCGAGGATTGTCATCAGTTAGTACATTTTCCGATGAGCTTTCAAAATGATTCAATTCTATGGCAAATGATATGGGATTTAAATTTATTGTTTATATTTGTATTTTTGTTAAGATTTATTGTTGAATTTATTTTTATTTCATATGAATTCACATTAAAAACTGTTTTTGTTTTCTTTCATTTGTGAAATCAAATCACGTTTTAGCAAAATAACAAATAATTTTCTTCTGCGAAGTTGTAATATTAATCCAAATAATGAGTTTTAAACTTTGAATGAAGATGACTGCATTCTAATACTGTTAAACATTATTTCGATTATTTCATAAATAAATATATAATTTTCTAACACCTGAAGATTTTACTTTTCTACTTTTTTCACTGTTTAACTAATTGTTAAAATTTATATAGATAATTCATTTATTAAACATTTCCATACTCCTATTTCTTGCGTTCATTTATAATTTATCCTCTACTGAATAAAATATATTGCATCCTCATAAAATGCATGTCGCGTACAGTATCAGTGACAAATTAGGCTTAAAAATCAGCAAGAAATTTTGCTTTTATTGAGCAGGTTTACTTTATGCTAATTTCTCTTTATTTACCCAATGAAATCAGTAGCTAAACTCTTATAAATATAAATTATTCTAAACTCTGATAAAAGTAAACTATTATCTTAATCATTATCTGTAGTGAGAAAAATACACTTATTTTTAATGCTAACATAATATACATGAGGCAGTCAAAGAAATAACTTTTTAAAAATTTACTTTGTAATACTCCTTTCAAAAATTATCTTCTGAATAAGTTAAACTATCATGAAAAGGAAAACTTCGGGGAATGGTGGTAAATTTTAAACCTTCATGTTAAAATTTTTGTCGAGAAATTTTCAAATAAATTAATGCTTTAACATTCCTTCGATGTGGTTATTTTTGTCATTTATAATAAACTAAATTGTAATAATTAATTAATCAAGTAATTAGTACCGAAAATTTTTACGGTCTTAATTTTTCTAATTAGTTTCATAATGCTTTAAAAAAGGTTTTTTTTTTTTTTTTTTTTAATTATGTATTCGAGGAAAATAAAATTCCTCCGGGGAAAAAAAAAATCGAAACCAGTTTCTCAGCAAGTTTGATTATGGAATGAAAAATTTACGCGTTTCTAACAAATTCTTTAAAAATGCTAGCTTAAAAAAAGTTATTTTCAAGTAATTTAATAAGATATTGAGGATTCTGAGTGCATCTAAGAAATTTTAAAGCGAATTCTTCAGTTAAGAAATATAGAAAAACTATTATTAACGAAAACACCTCTTTCAAAAAATGCATAATATGAAAAATATTATGTTAAAATTGCATTAACTGTATTTTGGAACTTTTTGAAACAGTTTTTATGAGTGTTACTTAAATGCATTAACAGGTATTAAGGAGTTCTTTGAATTATTTTATGAAAACAAAAATACTAAATAGTGGAATGTATAATAGATTATTTCTTTCTTTCTTTCTTTCTTTTTTTTTTTCGAGGAATTAGAATAAAAAAACAAACACGTGAAAGTTGGGAATTTTTATACATTCATAAGATTCTGTGCGCTTCTTTTTGTGTTATTTTATTATGGTTTAAATTGTATTAATCTCTTAATTGTATGATATTCTAGCAGTTTGTCTATACTTAAAAATATAATAAATTGGGATGTTTACTCCTAAATAAGGGGAGAAAAAAGCTAATGTTTTTTAATCAAAAATGATATTATTTATTATTTTCTTGTAGAGTTTTTTTTTTTTTTCTAATTACTATTTTTATTTTTATTTTAAGAATGAAGAAATAGTAACAAAAAGATACCTCTTTAAAATTAGGCTAAATGTTAAGAATGAGTAAACATATTTTACTCTACGCTGTAAAAAAAATGTGTTCTATTTACTGCCAGAAACTCTCTGTAATTTGAACAAATACGCGTAATTTATGAAAAAATTACGTTGTCAGAACGTATTTTCTCAAATTACAGAGAATTTCTGGCAGCAAATAAGACATATTTTTTGCAGTGTAGAAATAGCTAGTGTCGTTTTAATATTAAGCGATGTTTATTTGCAACTAAAAATGTTGTGTCTAATAACGAGATTAACGTGACAAAGATTAATTGTTTGTCTATTAGAATATGTAACTCTGTATATCAGTTAAACTGTACATATTCGCAATTAAACTGTACAGAGAATTTACAATTAAACTCTAACTTTTAGATTGTAGGATTTAACACAGGAGAGAAATATTTGAATATGTCCTTGCATCATGTTTTTTATTAGTTTAGATAATTAATAACAGAAAATATGAATATTTTGACATTGTACTTACGTCAGTTAATATTAAGAATGTATACAATATACAATATTTAAATTATTCTTCTATACTTTTTTTCTCTATATTATATCTGATCTATGACAGAAAATTGCATTCATTATCATAAAAAGTATTCTTTCAGTAATCAGCTGCAGTATATTTTTTCTGTTAAAACAAAGAACGAAAAAATAATCCAGTTTTGCACCAGAAATTTCTATTGATAAATAAATTTATATTTTTACGAGCTCTTCAATAGAAAAAGTATAAATTTCTCCATTAAACAAAATTTCTGGTGGAGAAATGACACATCTTACTTGGGGGTTATCTACTAGAAATTACGGTAATAACAATGTAGAAGAGTATTAATAAATTTATGATATAGATAATTCTATATTTACGAATTTACATATGGAGATCCTTTAACTAAATATTTATTTATTTATTTAATTTATTTATTTATTTATTTATTTATTTATTTTTTGTCTTGTCTTATTTAGAATCGTCCTTCCAATGAAATATTTATTGTATCCGAAGTAAAAAAATTACTTAAAAAATTAAGCATGAATTCAAGTGAATATCCATTGATGTGTTAGTATTAGAAGTTAAGTTTTCCTAATTTTTGTCATTTCTACATGATGTTCTTTTATAACAGTGATGTTATTGGTTAAATTTTTTCTATCATTTAGTTTTATTAGCCTGACTTAATAGCATTAATCCGAATTGAAAATGATTGATTCTGTGTATTCAACCCATAAAAAACAAGATCGGTATAAAACTAACTGTATTTCTTTTTAAACTAAAATATTTATCACAGTAATCTACAGTTAAAAGATTTAAATATGTTTTCTGAATTTGTTTAGAGCGAGCACGTACGCAGTTTTTTTTTTTTTTTTTTTTCTGATACGAAAAGTAAGGAAAAAAATAATCTAATATTTAAATATTGTTAAAAAAGAAATAAAAAAGAAACTAGTGTTTTGTGGCTATCACAACACTTTCTTCTATAGAATTTTATACAAATTCATCAGTATAAATTATTTATTAAATTATTATTTATGATAAATGCAGACAATTTTTATCTGACAGAATTATGACACTAAATACCGAAAGAAAGTCAATTTTGTGCCAACGTCAGAAAAAATGCATTTTTTTTTTATGAATAAAAATCAATAACTTTGTGTTTTAAATTATCACTGACCACTCAACCATTCATTTTAAAGGGGATCTCATCGCTGAGATCTTTTGAAAGATCAATTTTGAAAATTTACCCCTCCCCCCCCCACCACCACCACCAGGGGGGAACCGATGCTCCCGTATGCACAAACATTTTTCCTACTTTTCTTCTACTGTTATGATTAATTCATATTAATTTTACAATCATACGCTAAAAATAACTCTCATTAAGTCCATTTATGCGAAATTTTGTCCTAGACTGCCATGTTAAAAATTTTGAAAAATGGAGATCACAGCGCCACCTGTTGGGTGATTGATCCCCAAATCTAATCAGCACCACTTTATGTCGAGGGTCAAACTAAATACAAAGTTTAGTTAAATTTCGTTCACTGGTTCGTGGGATACAGTGTCCATGAAATTTGCAATGCACACAGACACACAGACACACAGACAAACATTGTCTATAAACAGTCAAATCGTGTGCAGGACATCCCAAAACGGGTAAATCCATTGAAAACTGGAGTTCAAAAATTTTCACGAATCCAGTACTTTCTCTCTAAATATGAAGAAGAAAGTAAAAAAAAAAAAAAAGTTGTTATAAACTGTGGAAGCTGTAGCAGAATACGTTTACAAATTTGCCTTTTTTCTTTCTTTTCTTAGGCAAAATGTGCCACTTCAGTTATTTGATATACTTTTGGTACAATAATTTACGAATAAAACACATTTTTTTCTTCTAAAATTATTTCTAGACTAAGACCTAAGACATAGAATTAACTTATGACATAGAATTAACAAGCTTATGACATAGAATTAACAAGCAGAACGTCTTTCTTTTCCCTCTTTTTCCGTTTATTGGATTTAACTGGAAAAAATTCGTAAGATGTGGATCTGATTATTATATATATATATATATATATATATATATATATATATACATAGAGAGAGTGGGAGACTTAAAAGCGATAATGAGTTCTAAATATTCTTTATTAAAATTTTTAGCTTTTTTTGTGTGAGAAATAAAAATAAATAAATAAATAAATAAATAAACAAATAAGAAATTCTTTGTGGTTAAAATAAATTCTCAAGCCAAAATTATCAAGAGAAATTCTCTGTGTCGTTATAGAAAAAGATTGACAGAATTAATGGTCTTATTTAATTCTACAGCACATAAAACCAAAAATTGTGTTTTTAGTTATTTAAATTTAAAATGAAGTTTTCTAATTTAGTTTATAGCCCTATATTAAATAAACTGAGCTGTGAATATATATATGCTTTTTTTAACACTTTCCAACAAAGTTGAACAGTGTTAATGACTTCGGTTTGTGTGTCTGTCTGTCCGCGCTCTAACTCCCGTACATACTTATGGAATTTCTTGAAAAATATATATTTTATTCCAGTTCACTATCGGATGTTCCCTATTGAAAATGGAGTTGATATCTCTACCGGTTTGTGTACAGGGACACCCGAAAATATTCCAAAGCATTGTCTTCTTTGAGAGGTATTTATATAAATATATTTTGATATCTTTGCTTTACATAAATGTTAATAAAATTGAAGTATGTTTTTCAAGTTCACTACTAGATGTTTCATATATAAAATGGAGTAAATACAACCACTGGTTTGTGTACAGGGACAACGGAAAATATTCCAAAGCCTTGTGTTCTATGAGAGGTACTTCTATAAACCGTATTTTAGTACCTTTACTGTACACAAATCTTAATGAAATTGAAATATATTATTCAAGTTCACTATTGGATGTTACATATATACAATGGAGTAAATACCACCACTGGTTTGTGTACAGGGACACTCGAAAATATTCCAAAGCATTACGTTCTATGAGAGTTATTCCTATAAATCAAATTTTAATACCTTTACTTTGCACAAAGCTTAATTAAAAAGAAATATGTTATTCATATGCACAAAAAAAATGTTTTCTATAGAATATGGTATGATTAGCATTAAATTTACAGGGCCACATAGAAATATTCAGTTACTGTAAGAGCAGTTCATAAAAATTTGCTGGAATTGAACTTTCGTTAAAATTACGTGTTTTTAACATTTTCTAATAATTTTTAAATGTGAATATTATTTCAGTTTGTGTATCTGTCTCTCTGTTCGTCTGTCCATGTGTCTATATGTCTATCTGTCTGTTCGCGTTTTAACTCCCGTAAATATTTATGGAATATCTTGAAACTGATATGTGTTATTCAATTCACTATTGGATGTTTCCTATTGAATATGGAGTTAATGCGTCTACTGGTTTGTGTAAAGGGACATCTCAAAGTATTCCAAAGAACTGTGTTCTATGAGAAGTATTTCTATAAATCATATTTTGATAACTTTACTGTACATAAATCTTAATAAAATTGGAATATGTTATTCAAGTTCACTATCGGATGTTTTCTATGTAAAAGGGAGTAAATACTACCATTGGTTTGTGTACAGGGATACTTGAAAGTATTCCAAAACATTGCGTTCTATGAGTGGTATTTCTACGAACCAAATTTTAATAAATTTATTTTGCACAAAGCTTAATGAAATTGAAATATGTTATTCTTATGCACATTAAAAAAAAAAAAAAAAAAAAAAAAAAAACGCTTTCTGTACACGCTTTCTGTACAATATAGTATGATTAGCATTAGTCTTACAGGGCCGCATAAAAATGTTGAGTTACATTAAGAGCTATTAATAAAAATTTGCTGGAATTGCATTTTCGTTTACATTAAGTATTTTTAACACTTTCTAACAATTTTTGTGTGTGAATATGATTTTAATTGGTTTAGCTGTCTGTCCGATTGCCTATCTTTTTACCTGTCTGTCTCCCAACGCAGATTCCGTAAATATTTTCATAAAACCATACACAGCATATCAAACTATTTAAAATATCTTTATATTCCAAAATATCTTTACATTCCGACGTTTCGGTTAATATTCAATTTTTAACCATCTTCAGGGAAATTATGTACATAAACTATAAACATAAATCAAATTAAGCCATTCTTGGATATTACAAATACAATTCCTAAATACGTGATTACATAACTTATATAAAAAGCACTCTAAAACATCTAAATAAATCACAATCATGCACATTACAAGAATGCGCTTGTGATGCAAAGATTGTGATTTATTTAGATGTTTTTAACTCATTTTAAGATGTATATAGAGTGTTTTTTATGTAAGTTATGCATTCACGTATTAATTTCTTTAGGAATTGTATTTGTAATATCCAAGAATGGCTTAATTTAATTTATGTTTATAGTTTATGTACACCATTTCCCTGAAGATGGTTAAAAATTGAATATTAACCGAAACTTCGGAATGTAAAGATATTTTGGAATATAAAGATATTTTAAATAGTTTGATATGCTGAAAAGTTTTATTACTATTTTTATAACTTAATTGGCAGCATGTATAAGTGGAATATATTTCTTTATTGTCATAATTTTAAAAAAATGATACATATTAATGAAGTTCACTATGGAATGTTCCCTATTTAAAAGGACATTAGTAGGTCTTGTACAACTAGTTTGTTTACAGGAACAATATAATATATATATGCCAATCATTGCATTTTAGGACAGACATTTTTAAAAATCACATGTAAATAACTTTCAACAGCAAAAATCATAAGGAAATTGACATGTATTGTTAATATTCTAAAATAATGTTTTGCATAGACTATGATATGATTAACTTTCAGATTTACAGGGCTACACTAAAATATTTGGATACATTAAAGGCTGCAATTATAATCTAACGGCTAGTTTTTCTTTTGTGTTAAGCCTTTTTAACACTTTCCAGCGATGTCTAAGATTGGTTTTAAAATTAATTAGCCATTACTTTTCAGTCCTTCTGTCTGCTGTGTGATGATGTAGGTAAAGAACATTGAACGTTATATGATACAACAAGTACGTACAGTTGGAAAGTGTTAATGATCAATACGTACTGCATGATTTTACGTTCTTGTTCTTTTTTTTTTTTTCTTTTTTTTTTCAATTTAAATCTACATCATGCATAAGCAAACCAAATACAAAACAAAAGAAGTAAAAACAATATATTTTTAGTTTCGTAATTTTATATAGATGTTTTTTAAAGTATCCTAAAGAAATATAAAAATAAATTTCAATAACTGCGACTTTCCCGAGACATTCTAAAACTTTTTGTGTAATTAAAATACTCTGTTTACGTACTAAAATAAACAACATAATGAAGTAAAAATTTATTTATTCATTGAAATTTTAATTATTCATTGTAATTATGATCACTATTAATTATTTATTCATTATAAAATTAAATAAGTATTAATCTGCGCAATAATTAGTTGCAAATTTATCTTATACAAATAAAACTACCCTTTATAAGCAAACATTTGTGAAACTTTTTTCATAATTTTGAATTGATTGGAAAATCATTTGATAATACTTTGATAATACTGAGAAATAACTTTAAACGTATATTATAAATTAATTCAGCATTTATAAAACTTCTAAATACAATGGCATTGAATACTTTATCAGCTATGAAGAGGTCGGTTAAATTAAAATCCTTAATTTGACTTTAGCATTGTTATGTTGTTTAAATTTTTATACTAAATTGAATTTTAATTTTTGATTAAATTTCGATTTACCATTTTTTTTCTGATCTAATAAAAATAATAATTCAACAAAAATGGATGAATTAGATTACGCTTCATTTTACGGAAAAAAAAAAAAAAAAAAAAAAAAAGTAATTAACTGAATACTTTTGCATAATTTACGAACCTAAGAGCTGAATAATATTATGGAATATACCCCAAATTAATTTTACATTTTCAAAATTTTCTTCGCTTTTTATAAAGCATAACATGTTTTCATAGCATAATACACTAAATTTCATTAAAGATCGCTAAATAAACAATAAAACAAGAATATGAATTTTTAATTCTAATTTTTTACTCTGGTGATTTGAAGCTAAATGATTTAAAGTTGCCCTTGGGTATAAAAGTAACAATTTATTTATAATTTAAAGAATGATCAAGTGAATATTTCTTTTCGCAATGTAAAATAATGTATTCTTAGTTTTTGATTAAAAAATATATTTGGAAAAATTAAAATTTGTTTAAGAAATTAATTTTTTTTTTTTTTTTTTTTTTTTTTAAGCAGATCGTTAATAAATTAGAACTCTAGCTGCAGATCAACTAGTGATTTCGTTGGAAGAGGAATTATTTTCGTTAAATGAGTTCTAGAAAAAGGAATAAGCTTAATAAAAAGCAAGAAATTACAATTTCTAAAAAAAAAAAAAAAAAAAAAAAAAAACCTCTATTCTTACTTTTTATATTAGGTAAAAATTATAGGAGTACTGTAAAGTGAAATCTTTAAATCTTATTATAAAACTGTTATTTTGGACGTTAAAAAAGAAATGCATGACTTTTTTTTTTTTTTTTTTTTTTTTTTGACAGAAACAACATATTTTTTATTACATATTTATGAATTTTTAATTGTTAAATACCATATTTAACCTTCAAATGTATGATAAGTATATTTTAGTTTGTCAATAAATATTTTTTTAGTTTTTTTAACCCTTTTTTTTTTAAAGACATTTAAAAAAAATAAAGCAGATAGTTCTTTATATGTAAACTGACTCACATTCTCTATTCTGAAAATCTGAAGAGCTTTTTTTAAGAAATGCTTCAAAAATGAGTAGTGATCTTACAGCAAACCAAATACAAGAAATTACTTAACTAACTAGCATAATATTATGATGATCATTATATATTAAAAATAGACACTAATATTAGAAAAGTATTACCAATATTTACCAAATATTAGGGAAGCGGTCGTACGAAATTGAAAATAATTCCACTTAAACGCCCATTTGCTGTAACATTTTGGAAAAAGAAAAATACTTTAATTCTTTAGTGGCTATAATGTTGCGTTACTGCAACTTTAATCTTTGAGTAAATAATCATTAAAAGAAAGAATTATTTTGAAGAATTATATAATAATAAAAAACCACCCACACTATCATCTACACTTCTACTATAACTACATCTAAATCATCTACACTTCTACTATAACTACATCTAAATCATCTACACATCTACTATTATTATCGTAAAGTGAAAAAATATTTCGTCAGTCATATGATTGAAGGATATCCGGATATTCATAATAAGAATAAGTGTAATAATTTTTTAGAACGTTGAAACAGTTGTAGCCTGTGATTACTTAAAATGAATTCTCTACCTAGAAATATGTGAAGTATTCTAAGAAATATCATGTAAATCGCATTTAAATCCTAAATTGTTGCACTATTTCATTCGCAACACAGGATTTGTACAAGACTTTTTTAACTTATTAAAAGAGAGACTCATAGACTTAGGAAAAAACTATAATCGTTTAAAAGACTTAATTTATGGCACAAACAAATGCGTTTTCCTTTTTTTAAGTATATCTAATAGGTTACGACATGAATTAAGAATTTTCCGATGTATTTCTTGTTTGTTGAAAATAGTTCAAATTATCCCAATGTGTTTACAGTGAAATTAGAGAGAATATTTCCACAATAAATATTTATAACGTTAGATTAAATCTAACCTGGTAAATTGGTTGTTACTATACATTTTTTAAACAAGTTTTTATTTAATTTTTGTAATTTTTACTAATTTGTATTTTCCATGAAATTTTCTCTACATATTTTTAAATTTTTGTTTGAACAAAATGTTAGGCAAGTGATATTAAAATTGTAATTATTCTGCTTTTATTTTGGCAGACCCATATGATAAGTTCAACTAGTAATTAATTTTTATAATTATTTAATAATAATTTTTATAGGATATCTTTTTAATTTATGTGGAATGTATTTTACATCTTTCAATTTTTAAAAATAAAATATACTGTTTGACCTTTATTAAGGAAAGTGTTTCAATTATTAGCGTAAATCCTTTTTTTTTTCTTTTACAATAATGAAGCGGTTTTATATGTATTTTTAAAAGACATTCTTAGTGTCACATATAGAAACATCACTATAAGAAGTATTGAAAATGACAAACATTTATTATTATTATTATTATGATACTGTTCGTAATAAAATCATATTTTAAAAAATGTAGTGTTCAGCGCCGCATTCCAAAAACGTAAAAATTGGCTATTATCAATGTATGCAGTCATGACTTTAAATTTTGTACAAGGAAACGTAATTGTTTTGAAATTTTCATCACAATATCTATTTCTTTTTTTACATTTTGTCTTCTGCTAATTGTAACAAAAAAAACCACAATTTTATTTATATGTATGTGTATGCGTGTGTGAATGTGAATATTTATTTATTAATGAGTCATGTTAATTCTAAAATTAAAGTTATTTCTAGAATGAAGTCTGATTTTACAAATTTCGATGTTGATTCTTTTAATGGGATATATTGTAGTTCATTCTTATTCTCTCCTATATTTTTAATGATTTTCAAATAAATTACTTTTGTTTCATTTACTAGCATACATCTGGTATACGTATTTTATCGCATACAGTATGCAATTTTAAAATTTAATTTAAATTTTAAAATATGACATTTGAGAAAAGCTTGCGTTTTCTTATATATGTATTCAGTTATTTAACTATATTACCTACATTTGTTTAAAATATGTTTTCCTAATTTTCGTATCTTTCTAAGGATTTACATTTAAAATAATATGTACTTTATGTAAATGGAACTCGGTTATTCTTGATACAGTCTTTTAAAGTTTCTTATCATTGTAACCAAATTACATTTTAATTGAATTTTAAGACGATATCACTTTTTTTTTTCGTAATATATAAAGCCTTATTCATAAATATTAGTGAAGCGTTTTCTGTCTCCCTTGATTATTGACAGAATGGCAACATCTCAGCAGCTTCAAATCCTTTAAAATTCATAATAGTGTTACTTTGCGCAAACTTTTAGAAGTTTGCTAAGAATCTTATATCACTAACAAAAGTTAAATCCTTAACTTTAAAGCCTTTCGAAATATTGCCTAGCATTTGATTTTAATCCAACAAACATATTTGATTAATTATCACACAAAGCTTATATGTTTCTTTACAAGTATATAAACCTATACGTTTTGGTTAAAAAACGTATTTATTTTCCTTTCAAAAGAAAATGATCTTTTTAATAACACCTGGTATTATTAAAATGTTGTTTCAAATTAATATTTAATAGTATTCATGAAATAACACTTTAACTTACATGAGATTTTACAAAATATTGAAGAGTATAAAATTATGTATTTTTTATATTTTAGTACTTACAATTCCACATTTAGATGTTAAGTTCATAATATTTATTTACGCATATTCTTTTTAGGATATTCAGTAGAGATCTTTACTTACCTTTTTTACAGAAATCAAGTTTTTAATCAAGCCTTAATGTCTTTAGAGAAACAATTCAACTCACCTACAAATTTTCAACACACAAAATGACACATAAAGGATTAACAACTCGAAAGTGCCTTAAAAATTTTTAATAGTACACAAAAACAAAAATATGTTCAGTACTTACACATCTCTGTGTTTTACTAATACAAGATTTAGACCCTATTTTTCGGTCCTTAGTTCTGGGCCTTAAAATTGTGCAGTTTTTTTTTTTTTGTTTTATAATTTCAACGCTATATGTATAAAATGAATGCCATTTTAATAGGTCTCTTTTAATTATATATACATAATATGGCTTTGTCCTTAACATAGTTCGATCTCAAGGTTGCCAGGCAGACGGAATAGTAGTGCAAGTCCAAAATTCATTTGAAGTGACAAGGTAGCTATTTCGTAACCTACCTTAATGCAGCACCATTAAATGAAGTCCAGCCTAGTTACATGCAATCAGGTTGTGTGTCATATTTACCTTGGAAAGATCGTCATTATTGAGAAGGCATTTTGGAGAACTCGAGTTCCGGAGCACACGGTGTGTTCTATATTGTTTTGCACGTGAAAGACAAGACGAAGGTGAGGAGTCGGCCAAATCCCGAAGAGTTGAAGTGTCGTCGTTGATGGCTTGTCCTACTCTTCCGTCCGTCTGACATCCTCGGCAATCATCTCTTTTCACCTGAAGTTCAGAATGATGTAGAATTTCGATTACGTTTCATTTAAAATTTTGACATCTTATTAGACCTTCGACTACGACCTAACATACTAGAAAAAATAGTTCGTATATATATTTTTAATAGTTTTCTCTGATCTGTGTATCACAGTTAATAAAATAAAAAATATATAATATGTGTTAAATAGCACGAATTAGTCTATGTAAAGGAATTTAAAAAAAAAAAATTAAATGTTTAAGCGGAAAGCTTTTTCAAAGGTATAAACAAGTTAAAAGGACAGTTCTCAAATAGTTTGTACATATTTTTTAAATAAATTTTGCTAATGTGTGTACCATAGTTAATAAAAGAGAAAATATGATATTTATGTTAAATTTAATTAACATGAATTAGTGTATGTAATTTATTTAATTAAGCAGAAAGCTTTTCATGAGCATAAATAACTTAATATGACTATTCTTAAGTACACTTAACGTAACCAGTTTAATCTTATAAAGAATGCTAGAATTACTCTAAAAAGATTTAAATTAAAAAGATTTTTTTTCAGTTGTATTTACACAAATGTTCATATAAATACTTATGTTATAACAGATTTTATTTACTTCTTTTTCATGCAGAAATAATTGGGTACACCGATATTTTAAAAATACTGATATTTTATCTAAAATTCTATATGCAAATGAACGTTATTAAAAAGAGAGAGAAAATTTTACTGAAAGATATATATGTAATCCCAATCCCTGTATGTAATACTAACGAAGAAATGCAGTAATAAATGTGTGTATTGCGTAAGATTATAACATTTTCATACTCAGTTAATTTTCAGTAATTAATCAATCCTATACGTTATTAAAAATGTTTTATGAATGGTCTTCATTTATTGGTTTAAAATGTAAAATACTTCAGCTCGTGTTAGGTCGCATTTGAAGGCCTAGTTAAAAACATAATACTTCTAATTGACTTTTGCATATTTTATATAACAATGCTTAAAAATGAATATAAAAAGAATTTAGTTAAAGAAAAGAATTTAATTATAAGAAAAATCTGACAACAAAACAATCACGCTATAAAATAATTTGAAACGAAAATAATTTGACACAAAAGGGATTATAATAAAATACTTTTGCAAAACTCACTTTTTATCTGAAACTCAGAATGTTAAATTAATTTTTATCGTTTATGTATTTATCTAATTAAAATAACTAAGCGATGAAATTAATGCTTTATGCAAAGTTTTTTTAATAATATAAAAAATTATAAATATTGATTTGAATTTTTCTTTGTTGAAGCAAATAACTGTTTTAGTTGATAATTTTCAAGTATCTAAGCAATATCCTGTGATTAAATAGTTGATCTTTGACAGAGTTCAAACTATTGAATTTTTATCATAAAAAATTAAAAAGCATAGAAAAACAATTATGAATAATGAAGTTAAATCATTGTTAAAAGAAGATAATCTGGTAAATATTATCTTTACCATTATTTTATCTACTTCATTTAATACAAGTACTCTTATGACAAAAAATACATCTTTAAATTTTGAAGATAGGCAAATTTTTGTAAAAACGGGTGTCATAATTTCATGTAAATTTATGCATTATCACGACTTTGCTTTTCAGCATCAAATACATAAAAGTAATCTAGCTCTAGATATAAAATTTATATAAACACAATCGGAATTTTTCTTTAATTGATTACTTAACTGATAAAACATTTCGAAGAATAAAGTGCCTAGAAGTCTTTAAACATTGTTTGTATTATTTTTTTAATTTTTAAAAGTGAATAAATACACTATCTATCAATAAGTATTTGGACACTTTCCAATTTAGACGCTTTGTTAAATATCTAAAAATGTTCTTTAGTGATCATCTTGAGATTTTGGTATTATAAAGAACATGTTATACCTCATATACCTCAGCAAATTTTTGTTCTGAAAAGGAAAGAAGGACAAGTAAAAAAAAAAAAAAAAAAATACAAATATTTTGGATCACCCTGTAAAAAGTGATGCTTGGAATGCGTTTTCGCTGTAGTATCTGCTGATGAGGATTCTTCTAATTATCCGTATAAATTTTTAGGAGACTACCACATATATTCATGGTGATATAATGGTTTCTTTAAAAAAAATTGGAAAAAAAAAATTGCCATTTTTTAAATTATAACAAGTAGGGTATTAGATGCACAACAAAGCCATTTTAAGGAAACTTGGCACTATATATTAGACAGAGCATACTGCAATCGGAATGCAAAAGTGTTAAATATTCTACGAAATATGAACATTTTTACTGTATAATTTTTAACAACGCATGCGCAAGCTTTTAGAAATTTTCATTTGCATAATTTAACTGCCAAACCCCCCAAAAAGTATCGTGTAAATTCAAAAAGTTATGAGTTATAGAATTAAGAGAATTTGAGTTCTCTCAAAATAAAAGCTAAACTGTTGGAGACTTTACTCATATTTTTATTTTTATTCAATCAATGTTAATACAGAGTTCGTTGATTATAAATAAATTTTGATTAAAAAAAACCCTATCACCTTCCTTTTTCTTTCTTTTTCCTTTTTCTTTTTGAGAGAAACTGAAATTCTGTTCATCCTATCTCATAAATGTTTTAATTTACACGATATTTGCTTGGCGTTTTTATGTAAGTAGCTCAATATATTATTTAGCTATTAAATTATGCAAAAGAATTATTTTTAAAGCTTGTGCATGCGTAGTTAAAAATTATTTAGTTAAAATTTTCATATTTTCTAAGATATTTAACATTTTTATATTCTGATCGCAGTATACTGTGACTAATATAGTACACCAATTTTCCTAAAAGTGACTTTGCATTGTGTTTAATACCCTATGTGTTATAATTAAGAAAAAAAAAATTCAGTTTTTTGAAGGAACCGTTATATCTCCATGAATACATGTTGTAGCCTCATAAAATTTTATACAGATAATTAGAACAATCCTCATAATCACTATTAATTCTCTTTTCCTCTTCAGGACAAAATTTTTGCTGAAATGTGTGAGGTATAAAATGTTCTTTACACTCAAAAAGTTTTGAAATAATTAATTCCTAAATTTTTCTAGATATTTTACACAATGTCTAAATACTTATTGGTAGATAGTGTATTTGATTAGAGCACGAGTTTTCTTATCAATAGAGCACAATATAATAGAGCACATATTTTCTTTAAATAACAGTAATTGTATATTGTGAAATTGGAAATGACACTTTTTTTTTTTTTTTTTTTTTATGTGAATAGTGGGTTAAATTAATTCATTTAATTACCTGATTTTTGCGGAAATGATATTTTTGTGTTGCTCCTTATAAATAACTGTGACTTGCTGCATTTTACGTTAAAATTGATATCGTTTAAAACGATCTCGATTGAAAAGGCTTTGAAAAATTTTCGGTTGAGTATATTTAATATAATTACATTAATTAAATGAACTTTATAAGTTCAATAGGGTTCGGAGTGTTACTAAAAATGAAGTTAAAAAAAGTGATACATATTGCAACGTGATATATTTATTGCATGATGTTTAGCTACAGTTTTATTATTGTCGTTTTAATCAGCCATTTTTCTATTCTTTTAAAGTATTATTTTGAGGCCGGGCAGTGGATGATTTGCGCCGGGTTCGAGCTTAGGTCGCGCTCATTGGCCTAGTTTTTTGGAGTTTTCCGTAGTTTTCCCCAAAACTTTCGTGAATACGGGCTAGGATCCTTTAGATCAGGGGTGGCCAACCTCAACCCCGAGGTCTACACTGTAAAAAGTAGTTGTAGTTTTACTGCAGAATGTGCTCGCAAAAAAAGTTGCAAGCACATTCTGTGTTAAAACGAAATAATTTACAACAGAAACATCTGTAAAAGAGTTGTAAATCTCTCACCTGTAAATCTCTTTTTTCAGATGTTTCCACTGTAAATTACCTTATTTAACAGCAGAATACACAGTTTCCTCCAGGTTTAAAAAGGGGCAGATTACTGATAACAAAAAAAAGGGACATTTTCTAGATTCATGAGGGCAATTGGCGATTCTTAAGGGCACATTTACATTTAAAATCCAGACAGTTATTTTAAAATTTCGATTTAAGGTAGAAATAGAAGAAAAAGTTTTAAATTTTAACTTTCTTTACACCTTAATTTTGCTTGTTAGTGATGTATGAACGAATATTGATTGTTATGCCTAATACATTTATGTTTATAACATATCTTTAGTTTAAAGGTTATTTTCAATAAAAGGTAGTAAGAGCGCAACTTTTTTAGATTAAGGGCAAGAAGGGTGTAATTTTTTTGGATGAGAGGCAAGAAGGGTTGCTATTGTTTCAGTCATATGGTAGGCAGGGCGCAGCGCCCTCCTGAAACTGTCTGGGGGAAACTCTGCAGAATATGCTGGCAAAATGGGTGCCAGTTTATTCTGCTGCAAAAATTACAGTTATTTTTTACAGTGTACATGTGGATCAGAAACCTTTTATGTGCGGCATGTGGTCCAAATTTAAAATTGGAAGAGTACATTAATATTATAATTTATGAATTATTAAAATTTTACGAATTCCAAATTATGAAGATTTCTGAAGAAAAAATATCAAAGCATACTGAAGTGCAAAAATATTATTCACAAAAAGTGTACTTCGATCCTAATATAATTTTTTTCTCGATCACGGACGCACTATTGTAATAATTAATCTTTACAGTGAAATGTTCGGCGCTTAATACACAATACTGTGTACACTACACTTTTTAAGACAATGCTTGGTAGTCATTTGAAAGAGAAAAAAGATATTCATATTTGAAGTGAAATGTTCATGCATTTACATCGATTTTTTCTGATATATATAAATCTTAAAAGCAAAGTTTTAAGATTTACCGAGTTTGTTTTGTTGAGCCACACGCACACACACACATATTATGTATATATAACAATTCAACATTCTAATGTTCAAAAACTAGGAAGGAAAACTTGAATTAGCAGGGTATCAACAAATTATTACATATGGAAATCAAATATTTTTCAAAACAAAAGATATCGGAATTGTTAATAAATGTAGAAACTTTAAAATCCCCCCCCCCCAAAAAAAAAAAAAAAAACTGCTATATCGTTATGAAAGGCAAATATCGCAGCAGTGTAATACACCATTAGTTGTTTCTAAGACGGTGATATATGAGATCATATGAAATCGCTACCAACAACTTAAATATCCCAACAAGGAATTAAAATGCATGCAAGAAAAGAAAAAATGAAGTCGAAAAATTTTAGAAAACTAGCCAAACTAATGTACCAAACATCATTCATTGTAATGTTAATTTACATGAAGCAAATATAAATAAAGAGTAGTAAACACAATGCAAAAGTAATGTAAAAGACGATAAAATCAAATTTTCTAAACAGTTAACTTACTGATAAAATAAATAAATAAATAAATAAAATATCAATTAGATTGATCATCAGTAAAGATAATTAAAAATAAATAGTGAAAAATATAAAAGTAGCTAATTATAAATATATTACCATACAACAACTATTTTCACGTAAATATATCCAATATTGAGATATGAAGACAGGTGACCAGCAATTTTAATTATATCATCCTTACGAAATTAAAATTAAAATTTCGTGACGTATAACAATTTAATACAAATTATAAATTTAATATAATTTTTTGAACTATAACATTAAAAGATAATTTAAAATATTAAAAATATATAATTTCTTAAAATAAATAATATTTTGATATAAAATTACGTTTTTAATAATTTAAAATTAAGGAGGATACGATATTTCTTATATTAATAAGTACTACTGAAAATAATATTAAATAAATATAATATTTAAAAATAATTAAATTTAATAATAAAGAGGATATTAAATTTTCGATATAAATCGGATGTCAGTTCAAAAATACTTATAGAATGTCACCACCATATTGCAAATAACAATAAACCAGATAATGTTTATTAAAATAATATGTAGTTAATTAGTGTTTAGAACAAATTAATATATAATTAGCAATAAGTACATTTTAAATACAAATATTGAAAGATTTTTAATAACATAATTTACAATAAACAACAGTCAGTAATAAATGCGTGCGATTAAATTGTACCAAAAATAGTAAATAATTAAAAACGATTGCAAACAATTAAATTCTTTAATCAAAAGAGAAATTAAAATCTGCAATACAAATATATTGAAGAAAAGAAAAACTTTAATCATTATAGTTCATTTTATACACACATATTAGTGGCCTGGCACACGATTTTGCTTTTAAGATTTGACCTGAAGTGAGTAAAAGTTTGCCGTCTCTGCTGATATAGACACCAATGGAGGGCATTTCACCCAGGACTAGGTCCCACTCATGGACAATTGGTCACTCCGTACCATTGACAGCTGGCTGAGAAAGAGGGTCTGTAATACACTTCCTGGTTTCTACACCATAATTTAAAGTTTTTTATTTTAGAATTTTTAGATAAAATTGCGCAGAAAATATTAAATAAGCAGCACTATTTATTCTGCCATAAACATAGTAGAAAATGAATATGGCACTAATCAATTCAGTAGTATATGTAGAATGTTTAGATTTACTTTGTATTTCATTAATTTTCTGAAGTGGATAGCTCTTCATTAAAATAAGCAGCAATTTATTTATTTTTAATAGATGGTATTTTTCTTTAAGTTACATAAATTCAGTAGCATTAAATTTGGCACCATAAGTAAAATATACACGTATACATAGGGTTACATACAATTTATTGTTATTTTTATATAAATAGTGTAGAATTTCAGAGGGTTTTCAAAACCAAAATTTAGTAAATTTAATATTTACATATATTAACCGCTTTCTGACTTATCCCGAAACCCAACATTAAAAGTAATTTTTACTTGTATTTATTTTATTTTTATTATTTTTATTTATTTTATTATTATTATTATTATTATTATTATTGAAAATGTTATATGGAAATGGTGTTTTATATCATTTTTAAAAAATATACAGTATCTACCAGTAAGTATTTGGACATTTTCGCATTTAGACATTTTGCCAAATATCTTGAAAAAATCTTTAGGAATTATCTTGAAACTTAGGAACTACAAAATACATATGCCTCATGCATATCAGCAAAAGTTTTGTCCCGAAAAGAAAAAGAGGATCAGTAAAAAATAAAAATATATAAAAAAAAATTAAAATGTCCTGCATCACTCTTTAAAAAGTAATGTTTGAAATGCGTTCTGGCTGTAGAATGTGATTGTGAGGCTTCTTCTATAACTATCTACATAAATATTTATGAGGCTTCTTCTAACTATCTACATAAATTTTTATGAGTCTACCGCACATATCCATGGATATTTAAAGGTTTTGCCACTTTTCATGTACGGCATTAAACCGTTAAACCCAGTGCAAAGCAATTTTTACAAAACTTTGCGTACGATATTAGGCACAGCATACACTGCAATCAGAATGCAAAAATGCTAAATATCTTACAAAATATGAGCATTTTTACTAAATAATTTTTAACTACGCAGGTGCAAGCTTTTAAAAAAATTTATTTGCATAATTTAATAGCCGAAAGTATTGAGCTACTCATATAAAAGCCCCAAACAAATATCATGTAAATTCAAAAAGTTATGAAAGATAGAGTGAATTTCAGTTCCTCCCAAAACAAATGCTAAACTATAAGGGGTTTTACTCACATTTTTATTTTGATTCAATCATTGTCTAATGGTAATACAGTGTTCGCTGGTTATAAATAAATATGGATAAAAAAAACCCTACCTTCTTCTTCTTCTTCTTCTTTTTTTTTTTTTTTTTTTTCAGAGGCCCTGAAATTCTGTTCATTCTAAAACTCATAACGTTTTGAATTTACACAATATTTGTTTCGGGCTTTCACATAAGTAGCTCAATATTTCTGGCTATTAAATTATGGAAATGAAAATTTTTAAAAGCTTGCGCATGCGTAGTTAAAAAATTTTTAATAAAAGTGTTTAACATTTTTACATTCTAATCTAATACGTCATATTGCTCAAATATGGCTTTGCGCTGGGTCTAATACACTAAATGTTATATTTTAAAAAGTGGTATTTTATTTTGCAATTTTTTTAAAGAAACTGAACCCCCTAAAGAACTTATACCACCACGAATATATGTTGTAGCCCCATCAAAAATTATACAGCTAATTAGAAGAATCCTCATAATCACATACTGCAGCAAAAACAAATTTTAAGCTTTACAATTCGACAATATTAAGTGGTTCGCCGATTGCAAAGGGTAATTTTCAAGTTTAACTCAAAAGAAATTTGTATGTATTTTTTTTTTTTTTGTTTATCATAAGAGAAAAAAAGTAGTAAAGTGATCTTAAAACTACACGACCCCTTGAAAATCAGCATTCTGTATGACATAGTGCGGTAAAAAAAAAAAAAAAAAGAAAAAAAAAAAGAAGAAGAAGAAGAAAAAGAAAAAGAAAAAGAAAAAGAACGCTTTTTCTAACTCGGTAAATCGTGGACAGGAGCATTGTTTAAAAAAAATGCAACTTTGCTGCCAGAAATAATCTGTAATTACAGAAAAATACAACGTAATTTTTCCGCTATTTACGACCTTTTTCTTAAATTACAGAGAATTTCTGTCAGCAAAGTTGCATTTTTTTTAACAGTGTAGAGTATAGTCTCTCTACTTTCAAGGAGAAGGCGAGGAGGGGGGGGGGAGGGTTGAAACATGCCAACGATAAAACATGCAAACGATTCTTAAATATATCTCAAAATACTTTCCAAAACAAATGTTCCACATATATTTTTATAAACACTGAAACTAGCGTAATTTTGTACACAAATACGCAAAAAAAATTAGACTTTTATAAACTTTTGAAAAAGTTTCGATCATTTATATTACATATACACTCAAACAGTAGTAAGTTATTATTATTTTCAAGCCTCGTTAAGAAACCATAGAGATAAGAAAAAAAATGATATTCTGACTTGCGCACTGCAGCAAATTATTGTCTAAATTCTGTTATATAATCGACAGCGATCTGTTCCGTCATTAAATCGTATTTATAGGTTAAAGTTATGTAACCAAACTCTTTCCCTTCGAGAAACACTTTAATTGGTAAAGATCAATTTAAAAATATACTTAGAAAACAAGATTATTAAAAGTTTCTAAGCAGTACACACACATACTTATCATAAGATCAACAGAATCTGTAAATTAATTGTTTACCTACCTTTTCCTACATAAATAACAAAGTAAACTTAAAAAAAATATTTGCCAATGGATTGATAATTTATTGTAGAATTTCTTCTATGCTTTTTGTTTGTGAAATAAACGATCACGGAAAGCATAAAAAAATTATAATATATTTCGACATATTTCAAAATTTTCCAGTATCATTTTTCTAAACACATTGGTACTTCTATTACTTTTTTGATTTACCAATATAATTAAACTAATTTAAAAGAACACAGTTAATAAAAAATAATTGGAATCGTTAATAGAATTTTATATATTTTATTACATTTAAAAATTTAAAAAACTATAATTTTCGTAATTTATATACATGTAGCTGTATTATGCAAGTATTTGGAATTTGTCAATATTTTTTTTAAACATTACAAATATTGAAACGTTTTAATTAAAAGTAAGTCCATTGTATTAGAATAAATGATTTCTTATTTAATTAGAATTCTTATGTAAATATAGAACTATGGACGAAAACAAATAAATATCATAAAAACAACAAACAAATAAGATATATATTTGTACTTACGCAATTTTTTTTTTTTCAAAGGCATTTACATTGTTTGCTATAAACGAAGTAAATTCAATCTAATTTGTCATTTAAAAGAAGTAATGAAAAAAATTGAAAACTGAAAATGTATTTATTTATCCAAAGAAAAAAAAAGTATTTTGTTTAAATAAATAGAAGTATGTTTGTTGGCTTTTGTAGTAAATGTATATAAATTAATTTAAGGGTGATAGCCGTATTTTTATAAAGAATTTAAAATGCCTTTTTTGTCAGTTTAATTATTCTATTGTTTTTAATTACAGAAATTGGAAAAATATTTTTGAGTTTTAAATATAAAGCAGCAAAAAATTCAACGAATACACATTGAATTAGATTTTGTCCTCTATATATTTTTTACAATTATATATTTATGTGTATATATATATAAATGTATATTACAATAATATTATTTAAAAGGTTAAAATACCAAAATATTTTGAAATAAATAAATATTCACATACTCAATGAGAGAGGAAATGCAGAAAAATTGAGTATATGCGAACAGAATATTAATGTAAAAAAAAAAGAAAAACAGACAATAACGAGAGTGAAATTATATTTAACCCAAAAAATATTGAGGACATTGTCAGGGTTGTCCCTCAGTGCAGGGTAGAAGATGTTTCAAGAGCTACTATTAAAAACAAAAAGCAGCTATCCTCCCACATCTTACCGAGAGAAAAGAACCGATCCACTGCAGCTCAGAAAACAAAATAGATAAAAGGAAAAATTTGCAATATTTATATATAAATAAACTCGTAAAAAATGTTGAAAAAAAACAAACCAACATAAAAAAAAAAAAAAAAAAAAAAATGGTTTAATAACAATAACTACCCCGAAATTTTACACTGTTGTAGCACGCCTGTTGTTCGATTTTAATCCTTTTTCTCTTAATTAGAGGAATACAAATATTTTATCATCTGATAAATTTTTGTTGGAATCAAAATTTATCATCTGATTGAATTTATCATCTGATTAAATTTTAAATTTATTATCTGATAAATTTAAAAGAGACAGCTAAAATAATAAAGATGATAAGGCTTACGCTCAAATTTTGCATTTTTACAAGATGTATAGTATTTCACTTTTCTGTCGAACACTTTTTTAATACGTTTTAAATAAATTTGAAACTGATCATCATATCCTTAAATCTTTAATTTTTTATTCATATTTAGCATAGAAGGACGAGTAATATTGAAAGATAAAAAATTATTACAAAATAGTAGATTTTTTTTTATCACTGTTGAAAAATATTAAAATTCTTTTTTAATTTAAGGGATCATTTTAACACAAGAATTGTTATTTGAAATTACTGGTGGAAGTCTTACAGGGTGTGTAATTGATTATACATTAGTAAAATAATTTTGATAAAGTTTCACCATGTGATTAGTTGCATTTTCAGTTTCTCCAAGAACACGAAATTTGATAGTTGTTTAGTAAAATATTTGAAATTGAAGCTAGATGCGTCGTCGAATGGTTGAGCAACATCTATTTTTCTCTTCAGGAGAATTTCTAATTTTCAGCTAAAATTTCTAGAGTTATATCATGACCCATAGTGTGTGTGTGTATGTGGGGGGGGGGGGGGGTATTTCACAAAATTTTACACAATGGTTATTACACACAATGTTTACGAGCATGCTCTTTAATTTAAGTTTGTTTTGCTTCCAATAGGAATTTTACTGATTCGTACTTCTCTTGTTCGGGAAAAATATGGTATGATATACCGTAAGAATCCTGGATTAATAGAAAAAATAATCCCTAATGTTTCATATTAGTATACCTAAGTATCTTGTTAAAGAGCGTTTAAGTCAATTTTATGTTAATACAGTACTGTACTTTGCTTTATCATAAAAAGAAAAAAGATACAAACTTATACATCAAGCGAGAAAACTTAGGCATGAGTGCATTTTTTAACTTAAAGCTACACTCGTGACTATCTTTTGTCACCTGATGGAAAGTCGTACTTGTTATTACAACCCAAAACAGCTGTTGCGTTATTATTATTATTTTCAATTTAGGGTATTTTTCACTCATTTCTCACCATTTCGAACTCGTATTTTATTTTTATGTTTAAAGTTGTAATTTATGTAGATTAACTTGTGCACTTAGGAATGGGAGTAGTTTTTAGCTTAAAAACTGACTTAAGCCAAACAATACGTTTGTTTCTTAGTAGGGAGTTTTAAAGTATTTAATTCCATAAACTTTCTCTAAATCTGCGAATCCATATTTTATGATGGAGTGATCTTATTTTTATAGATAGCGTTAGTAGTAGAGAGAAAGGCTTTTTTTTTTTTTTTTTTTTTTTTTTTTTAATCGTGCAATATATTCTTCTTAAGAAGGTAATCTGTGATGTAGGTTCTATCAATTTAAGTAAAAGCTAAAATTGATCCTTATATTATATCCCCTTTTCAGGATAAAAAGAATATTGGTAAACTACTTCAATCTTCTGACAGTTAACACTATTTCTAAACTAAATACTCTACTTACTGCTGCAAGGTTCGTTTCATCTACATACGATTAATTTTTATATGTATTCTAATACATGTTAGGAAATCGAAATCAGTTTTTCTAGAAAGGGGGGGGGGGAGAGAAGAAGAAGAAAGAAGGAGAAGAAGAAAAAAAATCAAATCTCAAAACTTTCTATTAGCCAATTTTCAAGATATCAATAGGTACCACATTTTTTCACAAATGAAAAACATTTATAGTATTTATTATTACCTCAATAATAATGTGTGCTGCTTTTCGTGTATTTACTTATAAAAAGGATATTGTGAATGTTTCGTAAATTTTTCTTCTGTTGAACGGGAAAATATATATATATATACACACATATGCACATTTTAAAAATTACTTTCTTTTTGGCAGTTTGACAGTATTAAACAAATCAAATGGCAAAATTCAGTAGTAACAATATCCAACAGAATAAAAATTTAGATTGACAACTGAAAGTCTTATATAAAATCTTATATTTCCATTAAGTATATTAGGTTTAAATTGAAGTATATTAGGTTTGTTCAAGAAAATATATATTCAGACAACATTTCTCTTTGATTTTGATACATTTTTTACAAATTTGAAATCTTCAAATCGCGTTTTCTCAGTTTGCATCATTTTTTTTTTTTTTTTTTTTTTTTTTTAATGAATTTATGATCTTCGAAATTCTAAAATTTCTGCATATATTTATGAAAAGGCTTATTTATTTATTTATTTGGATGTTTAATGGAACCTACTTAAAAGAATTATGGAGGAATTTTGAAATTTATCAATTAGTTTTTTTTTTTTTTTTGGGGGGGGGGGGGACTAAATATTACTTTTCTGGAGAATTTTTTTTTAATTATTTTAATTTAATATGTAATTTAATTAATCATAAATAATTGTTATAAGGGAATAACTTTCTCATATAAAAAATATGCTTTTTTTCTGTGCTTTTACATTAGTTTTTTGCTTACTACAGTCAATCGAATTTCTTTATTAGAAGTGTTATGTTTAATTTAATAGTTTTATATATTTATTTTAATGCTTGTTTCATTATTTTATTCATCTATTTTACAGAAAATTTCTAAAATAAAAGAAAAAATATGCTTAACTTATTAAATTGAATAATTATAATATGTAAAAGTCAAACATATATGTGAAATAATTTGTTGTGTTATTTATTTATTTATTTTTTAACTGAAATACTATTTGTATTCTTAATATTGTTTGAAAGTAGTATGTAAAGTGGAATAATGCTCGTCTGTCGGGAATGTAAATGTTAAAATGTATTCACACGATTGTTTTACTTAAATACATTTAAACAAACAAGCCAAGTCATACTAATGATGGTACTTTTATTAAAAGAACAAAGAACGTTGCAATTATTTATTTATTTATATATTTTATTTATTTTTTTATATTGTATTACTTTATTATATACTACCATTATATCTATCAACATTATGCATCCAACGTGTTCCTAAGAGTAGAAATTAATTTTAAAGATAAAAAGGATTTTTTTTTTCGAGGGGAAAAAAGGCAAAGAATTGGAAACACATTTTAAAATGGTCTATAAAAATTCTAAATTATTTTAAATATCCAATTATTTTACGATGAGTTTCGTGTATGTAGATGAATTATATCTCAATTGTAGGATTAGCTATAAACAAATAAAAAAGCATAAAATATAAATCTTCCTTTTATTATTTTCTTTTCTTTTCTTTATTTCTTTAAATATTTATTTAATGATAAATTAATTTATTTTTTATTTTTTATTTTATTATATTATTATTATTATTATTATTATTATTATTTATTTATTTATTTGTATTGCTACTAAACTTGACAGTTCGTAATAAAAGACTTTTTTTTTCAATTTTAAAATGAGTGTCTAGTTTAATTATAATAATAATAATAATAATAATTATTATTATTATTATTATTATTATTATTATTTTAGAAGAATACCTGATTAACATTCATAAATTTTTTTAAAGGATTGGCTGAAAAGGAATTCATTATTAATAAATATTTATTCCCAAAATTTTAAACACAAAAAATATAAATTTAAGATTTTGTAAAAGCTTGTAAATATTGTTTAAGTATGATGATATCTTTAAAAGTATTATGCATCTTTTTATGCAACTTTACACTTTTTAGAATAACTAACTTTATAGTTTTAATTTTATCCATTTTCATTATTTTCATCACCCCCTCTCCCCTTAATTTACATCAATATGTAAAGAGGAATAGTTTATTTGTATGTGTAGAATAATCTCTGGAACTACTGAATCGATTTTTTTTTTCTCTCTCTTTTTAAAGGCTACACTATCTCTGAGTGATATATGCTACAGTTATTTATATTAATAATCTAAAGAGGAAAAGTTTGTATACATGTGGTGTGTAATCTCTGAAACTACTGAAATGATTTAATTTCTTTTTCCTCTCTTTTTAAAAGGTACACTATCCATCCCTAAATACTATAGACTGTAATTAATTTTGATAAAATGAATTTTTAATAAATAAAATATATTTTAATTAAAATCCCATAAAAGGCAAGAATAAATGAAATATTAAATATCTAGCTCATGCCACTAAAATACGAGTTTTTACACATTCATTTTCCTTTAAAATTTTTTTGACATGAAAAGAAATGTACGCGTTAATTATAAAATTGACATAAAGCATTATGAAAAGTTAAAAATGCACGTTAAAATTGATGTCATTATATTTTTTAAAGTATTTCTTTTATTTCATTTATTTCATTATTTTTCTTTATTTTCTTTCTTTCTTTCATTTATTTTTTAACATAAAAAGTAACATTTCACTACATGTTAATTGAAAATTGCGTAATTAAACGTGGATAAACCTGTATCATCAAAACTTTCTGATAAAACTGACGTCATAATAGATTTAAAATTTTTATTTTAATTAATTTATTTTTTTAAGATATTAAATTCAATTAATCACATAGTCTTATATCCCCCCCCCCCCTTTGATTTTGTCGTCTTTAAACTAATGTGGTACAGTTCTTTTGTAGGACTCCCTTGGCGACTTTTAATATCGTTTGCCATTTTGGCGATGAATTAAAATGGCTATCGCGATTGCGTAACTAAAATCCTTCTTGAGAAGCGTTCGAGCTACTTCGGTGCCAGATTTCAAGTTTTGACAAAGGGTTCTATTTTAAAGCTGTACCCTAATGTGAATAATCATAAGATTAAAAAAAAAAAAAAAAAAAAAAAAAAAAAAACTTTTTATATACCATGTTTTAAATTTTCTGATGAATCATAGAGCTCTTATCAATGTGCACAAAATTTTTAAATAGATAATGATGTCAATTTTTGTGAGATGCATAATTTAACTTTTTATAATTTTTTAACGTTCACATTTAATTAAATTTATTTATTTTTATGTCGAAAGAAAATGAACTCGTATTTTTTTTTTTTTTTTTTTTTTGGCAACAATTAAATTATAGCTAATATTTTAATGGCTATTTTAACGCTATTAGGATGTTACTATTTTCATATTTTAATTAATTATAAGAAAACTAATCAAAAAGTCGAAAATCGGACTTCGAAGTATTGTGTTGTTACCGGGTTCTGAGCTACTGTGAAAGTTTCAAATGTGTAGCTAGTAGGGAAGTTAGTTAAAATGCGATTGCAAAATTTGTAGCGGACAAACAAACAAACAAACAAGAATAGAAGTTAATAAAAACATGGTAATTAGTTTATTTTAAAGTAAGCATGTTTCTAATCAACATAATGAAACTCTAATAATTAAATGGCATTTACATTTCATTAACAGCTGTCTATTCCCGTACTTGGCTACGGTTTAGATTCGCTGAAAACAGTCGCCAATCGAAACGTATTTATTTAAACGTTTCAATTACTTATTAAAAAAAAAAAAATCTTTAAATATAGTGACTAAACAGGATTAACTATGGAGATGTTTCTGTAAAGTTTTTAGCTCCCTTACACCCTCTGAGAGGAAAAACCGAAGATTTGCTTTTTATTTCTTCCCTTGTATGCACTATAAGGCGTTATACAATGCGATTTTTTAAATTCCAATTGTGTGTTTGCTAATAGATGGATCTTTTTTTTTTTTTTCATACTGACATCAAATTAACCTACATAACATATTGTAGTACTACATTTGAAGTGAATTTGCTGTCATTTTATGATCAATTGGGTAAATTGGGTGAATACTATGTATAGTGTTGTTCAGTGTAATCGCAGTTTCCAGACTGAAGTCCAAAGGTAAGGCATTGGTTGTTTCAGACAAGAGGGACACATACATACTGGAAATAAGGAATACTCTGCCGACGGCAGCGGGGACCTGTTTTTTTTTTTTTTTTTTTTTTTTTTTTTTTTACGATGTCAGTGGTTTTTTAAAATTTTTATTTATAGAGTAAAAATAGTGATTTTTTTTTTTTTATTATTATTATTTATTTATATATCGTGACCAGCGAAGCAGGCAAAGACTGCTAGGATCACAAAAAGATTAATTTTTTATACTAATATGCTTTTTGCCACTTTTTTATATTGTTTAATAATTTATTTAGAATTGTCTGAATGTATTACTTATAAAATTTAAGTTACTTCAAATGTAATGTGGAGCTGTTAAAAGAAGAAAATAAAATGATGGAATAAGACTTTTTTTTTTTTTTTTTACATTACCTAAGAAAAAAAAAATAAAGTCCGTGTAGTTTATTTAGTCCTTATATTCCGTAACATTTTATAAAAATCAAAAAGTCTTCAAAGATTTTACCATCTATAAAGTAATGAAAGATCAAAGCCTCTCTAAAAAAAAAATCTCAACGTAAATTCGTATAAAATCTTTTGATGACTAAATAAACATATCAGATGGCTTAGAAACCTTATCTAGAAAATGATACCAAAACAAGTCAGAGCTCTTTTTAACAAGGAGAAGACGCTCGTGTTTGATTTGCTATCCATTTTTAAACATCAAAAATCGGTAGGAAGGTATTTAAGTTTTTTCACGTCATATTATATTTATTATTAAGCCTCTAACATATATCTGAGAGGATTTATTATTATTATTATATATTTTAAAGTCGACGCAATAGAAGATGTGGTTTTTGAAGATACAATTTTTAGATGATCTAGGATCGTTCGGAGATCGCTCGAATAGTAGGATTGCTCAGCTTTGCATTATACGTACGCAACGTCTATAATCTTAAATATGATAAAATTGGATTGCCTTAAGGGTATTTTTATGTAATCGCGAAAAGAAAAATACTTAAGCATAATATTGAAGAAATAATTTTCAAGCTTCTTTTTACAGTAATAAATATCGAATGTAACAAAATAAATGCTAAAAACAGATATAAATATTTGTAACAGAATTTTACGAAGAGACGGTAAAAGAAGTTAAAACTTCATTTTTTCTTCTTAAAATAAATACGTGCAGACAGTTTACAGCAGAGGCGAACATTAACGGAAATTATGGCATAAATAGATAGAAAAATTAATAATGAAATGAATAAAAATTATAAATGAAATTTTATATTTATATCTTCACTATCAGAATCAACAAGACTGATTTTTCCATCCTGTCCATAAAGAGAATTATTTTGACTTTTGCTTCTCGAATTAAAAACACGAATTTAAAAATTAAATTAAAATTTTAAATTCAACTAACGCCATTTCAGTTATATTAAATATTAGACGAGTTTCAGCTATATTAATTATTAAATGCCGTGTGGTCTATTAATTCCGTAAATTGTATGCATTTTTCTTGATAAAAGATATAAATATATTTTTATTTATATTTAATTTATGTAGCTAATATATTACTATATATTTGAATAAAGCGATTCTTACAAGTTATTGATCCTAAAATTTTGACACGATATAATCTTAATTTTTGAAATTTTTTATTTGCATTTCTAAAATTTCCTGTAAATTTTTATTTTTGTAAAGTATATATTATGCTTTTTAGTTTCATCTAATTAGTTATTTTATTGCTTTCATTTTAACTACTTTAAGCATGCAGTTTGTTGGGATGGTCAGTAAATAATCTGAAATTTCCCATTTCATTTCAAAATTATAGAGTTATTGCTTAATTTTTAAAAGTACAGAAAATTTTGAATAAACAATTGATTATCTTGGGTTTAAATCTTTGATTTAAATGTAGTTACTTTGACCTACAATGTTTGTCTATATTTGTCATGTTCTAATTCACTCCATCTTCGAGGATAAAATTGGAAATTTCGAAATGTATAATTAATTAAACTTTTTTATTTCAATGAAAAAAAGTCATAAATATGTAAAAAAGCGAGCATTATAAAGGATGAATATGTAAAGTATTCCCTAGAGAATAAAACTTTAAAGTACAAATCATTATATATATATATATATATATATATATATATAAAGCTCTTTTAACGCATGACATTCATTAGAAGAAAGGTATCAGAATTTTCAAAATTCTAATTAAAAAAATATCTTGTTTATCCTCTTCGAACCCGAAGCTATAACAACAACATAAGTTACACTTGAAGGCTTTTAGACATATACATTCATATTGTACATTACAAAAAAGTATAATTTTCTTACATTTATAATTTAGGGGGTTAGTAATGTACGATAGAAATGTATGGCTTTAAACAACTAAACTCTAAATTATTAAGTTACATAAATCTTCCTAACTGTAACACAATTAAAAATTTGATGCCCTTAAATACATAAATCAATATTAATTTTCTTTTTGTTCTGGCAAGTGTCTAAGTACTTAATAAATAATTATGAAAATTGCGTACTTTTCTTGGACCGTGTGGTCGACTACTATTTTGAAGTCGTTTTACGAAAATCTACAAAATAACATTATATTTCAGAAATAAATTTAGTTTCATGCTGCCATATACCGGTATCTTTTTAAAGTCAACTTATTCAGCTTTTTATTAGTTTAGTCAAAATATAAAAATATTAAATGGTATAGGTTTTATAAAGGAAAGAATAGAGGTCCACATATGTAAACCTCTGGAGCAAAGAGGTTAAAAATAAATGAAAACACTTTTTTTTTTTTTTTAACCGAAATGTAGCAATAAAATTAGAAACTGAAAGTTTTTACGCTTATAGAAAAAAAAATAATTTTGTTCATTGTGTCAGAAAAATTAACATTTCCGAGCAAGGGAAATTTAAAATTTTCGTAACACTCTTAAAATCCGCATTTATATTTTATTCCAAAAGCTTAATTCCGAACATTTTCAACAATTATCTTTACAAATATTAAGGTGCCAAATTTCTCTTCTCTTCTTTTTTTTTTTTTTTTTTTTTTTACCGAAATGTAGCAATAAAATTAGAAACTGAAAGTTTTTACGCTTATAAAAAAAAAAAAAAATAATTTTGTTCATTGTGTCAGAAAAATTAACATTTCCGAGCAAGGGAAATTTAAAATTTTCGTAACACTCTTAAAATCCGCATTTATATTTTATTCCAAAAGCTTAATTCCGAACATTTTCAACAATTATCTTTACAAATATTAAGGTGCCAAATTTCTTTTTCTTTTTTTTTTTTTTTTTTTTACCGAAATGTAGCAATAAAATTAGAAACTGAAAGTTTTTACGCTTATAGAAAAAAAAAATAATTTTGTTCATTGTGTCAGAAAAATTAACATTTCCGAGCAAGGGAAATTTAAAATTTTCGTAACACTCTTAAAATCCGCATTTATATTTTATTCCAAAAGCTTAATTCCGAACATTTTCAACAATTATCTTTACAAATAGTAAGGTGCCAAATTTCTTTTCTTTTCTTTTTTTTTTTTTTTTTTTTTTGGAAAAACGGAAAACAATGAATAAAATAAAAATGTAAAAGAGACATATTTGACCAAAAAGTGATTGCTCTATTTTTTCATATGCAATCAAACAGCTGCTTAAAATTCTTGGGAAATATAGTTATCGGGAAATTTTCGAATAAATTGAGCTTAAGCAATATTTCAACGGAAATGTACGACGTGACATTTTCTTCTAAAATCACGCTGCTTAATATGAGGTTGATTCTGTTTCATGCTCAACAGCCTGCAATAAGATGGGAGACATAAATCCCAGAGTATTTAACTAGTACAAACTTGCCGTTTAAGGAGGAAGATTTATGGATAATAACAATTAAAGTATGTTTATATTTGTTGAGAACCTTATAGTAGAACATATATGAAAGGATATTGACCTCTTTGCAGGTGTTCATATGTGTGAACAATAGATTAAAAACGCATTCCGAAGTTATCTTTCTATCCATTTCAGAGGAAATGAATAAGTAATGCATATCAATTCAATGCTGGGAAATAGACGAGTTGCTTGTTACTGTGCAGAATCTTAAAGAAAGAACTTATTTGAACTTTGAAAAATTTCATTTTAAGTTTTATAAAGCATGAAATTATGCAGAGTGATAAAAAAATAATTAAAAATAATAATAATGAATTTACACAGTTAAAAAAATTCTGGCTTTTTTCTGTGAATTTCAGGCAGCTAATGTGCCTAATATTTACCAGCAATGTTCCTTGAATACGTGAATAATAATTAAATATATCATTAAAATACTACAAAATATCTGAAATCAGGAACATTTCATGGGGAAAAACCTGTTATTCTCAGGATCTTGCTCCAAACTTACAAAAACCAGAAACATATCCGATAAGAGATTAAAGTTAACAAAATTTTTTACAGTATACGACAGTTTATATTTTGCAATAATTTGTATTGGTAATGCCACAGCCGCTAATTTTTCCGTTTTTCTCGGAAGACTTTGTACCAGAACTTAATTATAGTAAATGTCAATATACTAATTTCTGTGAGAGAATAAATACCTTTATGATTACACTGTATAATTGTATAACGGAATAAAATTTGGGTAAGGTGGGAAGAATACAAAATGTTTTTCATAATTTAGCTTCATAATTATTATAATTCATTTGAGTTATAGATTTTCTTAAAATTCAATTTTTTCTTACCAATAGACACAAATGAGTGATATTTTATACCATATTATATATATATTCTTTTTCTTTCTTTCTTTCTTTCTTTTTTTTTTTTTTTTTTTTTTTTTTTCAGTATGTCAAATTTGGTTTATTCAACTTTTATTTTACAGCTACGATTCACTTGAATATATCAATTATATAAAATATTTAGATGGCGAGTATATTCATAAATCCATATTAATAGTCTTTTGATAAAAGAACTTTCAGACATTTTTTATTTTTTCTTTCAAATTTTCCTAAAAAATGTATTAGGAAAATTAGCTTTAAAGAATTCTGCTACAACTAAGGCAGAAACGTTAATACGGAGATATTTTCAATTTTTTTAAATGTCCATCAGGAATTATTGATATAATTATTGTTTTACAAAAATACAGAAACTATTATATATATATATATATATATATATATATATAGTATTATTACTATGTACTGTTTTTGATATTCACCAAAATTTCCTTAACGAGTTTTTTATATTAAATTGTCTTTTGAAAATTATGTGCAAATTCTTAAGTGCTAAAAAGGAAAAAACCCACAAAAAACTTATTAAAAACTATAAGGAACCTTTGAACAATAAGAATTAAATAATCAAAACAATTAAGCTATTTAAAAAAAAAACAATATATGTACAGTCGGCTGCAAAATTATTCGAGCACTAGCCAATAATTCCTATATTTAAAAAGTACACTTAAGACTGTTTTGCTAAGTAAATCCTTGTCGAATCATGTTCTTAGACTGATTAAGAACATGACTCGACAAGGATTTATTTAACAAAGCTGTATTAAGTGTACTTTTTTTTTTGGCAAGGATTATTGCTAGTGCTCGAATAATTTTGCAGCCGACTGTATAAAACATGTGTTCGTCTCATTGATGTTATAAATACTAAAATTATGGCAGATCGTTCAGGGGAAACATTCCAAGGAGTAAAAGAGCAAGTCAATTATTTTATTACAATTATTGTGTTCTATAACTGAAAAAAAAATTACAATTTAAGAAGGTAAATTGCTATAACACTCTCCTTGTGAATAACGTAGAAAATTTTCTAGCTTAAAAGCAAACATATTTATATTAATTTAACCTAACAAAAACTGGTGCGATTGACTTTAGTTTTTAATACATATATTATTCTACAGTATTTATTACCTGCGCAAAAAAGGTGTTAATATGCATGATTTCGATATAATTCATTTTTCTCTTCTTCGGTGAATTTAGATAATGTTGCATTTCGCTTTAATAAAGGCATACACGTGAGTTAGATGCTAACACGCTTTTCTCACTCCCCCCCCCTCCCCCCATCGCCATTTATAATTAAGAGGTAATAAATTGAAGAAGAATACCATATGATTTCCATCCAAAAATTTAAAATAAAAATACTTTATTTAAAAAATAACATTGTTAATTTAAAAAACAATTCTGCTATTTTTTTCGACGTGTGCAAATTATTAGAATAATTGTGAATCGTGAAAGCTTTTGTTTCATATATTTTTTTTGTTTTGTTTTGTTTTATTTTAATCCATGCAGTAATTCAAGAAATATAATAAAATTTGTTGATGTAATTTATATTTCATTCTTTAAGAATATTTGACAGAATTTTCAATGCTTTTCAGGAAAATTTAATAGTGTTAACGTCAGTTCGTTTATTTGTCTGCCTTTGTTTTCATTTACATAAATGTTTTTAGAATTCCATTAAATACTTTTTCACTATATTAATTCGTCACATGTTAAATAGTAAGTCATTAATATTTTTCAACATCATCGAAAAGTGTAGAAAACGCATAACACAAACGAAATCCACCTCCAGTAATTTTCCATAACGAATTCGAATATTTTTGGGTGGCTTTGTAAATGAATTTTTTAAGTTATTCATGTATTTTTTATAGGAAGCAATTTGTATCGCATCAGAAAAATGTATGTTGATTTCGTACGTTTTGTTTTGAAAAAGACGTTGAAGTGTAAAAGAAGTACGTCTCTCAGACCGTAATGTGCCCAAAATATGTTTGAAATCTTATACAAAAACTAGCGTTAATATATATAAGACTTTTAATAGAAAGCATTCTACAGTGATTTTGAAAAAGCCTTGAATAACATATATCTTTTATTATTATTATTATTATTATTATTATTATTATAAAATTATTTATTGAAATAAAAATGCAGATAAACACATGAATTAACATCATGAACACTGTTAAATTTTGAGAGTAAGATTTTTTAAATAAATAATAACCTCCAAACTAGTCTTAATGAATTAAAGATTAATTACATCAACTAGTGAATTTATATTTCTTAAATTACTGAATGCATTTAAAAATGAAACAAAATATTTGAAAATTCACAATTATTCTAAGAAATTTTACACATCTGTTTTTTTTTTTCTCCTTGAAATTTTGATAATTTATAGAAATAGTTTTACTCTCATTCGGTGTTTCTTTACTATAAATTATTTTTTTAATGATGGTTTAACTGTTGGAATATTTTTAAGAAGGATAAGAAGGAAAAAATATATAAAACTTTAATCAGCAAAATATCATAGCGACTATTATTAAATATTTTACACTATACACTTAATAATTTCCCCTTTTAAACATATTTAATACCATAAAATATTTGGCATATATATACTCGTATATCAGGAAATATATATATCAGTTTTGAGGAATCATTTAAAAAATATATAGAAACACTTATACATGTTTGGTTTTTGTTAAAAATACCAAAATGTAAAATGTAATAAATGTACTAAATAATAAAATGTTGTCTACTACAAATTATTGTTATTATTATTATTATTTATTATTTATTTTATTTTATTTTATTTATTTATTTATGGTTGCTTAATTGTCGCAGTATTTTGTGGAAGGTTAAGAAGAAGAAAAATCTTAATCAGCAAGATTTCATAGCTACTATTATTAAATATTTTGAGGTAAACTTGTTATATCCCTTATAAAAAATATTTAATACTATAAAAATATTTGGCATCAGACAATTACTAAATCAATAAGATTTAGTAAGTGTTTCAGATGTATTCACTATTACATGTTAAGTTTAAGTAAGAAAATGTCGTGTACTTTGCAAAAGAATTGGTCGTAAGAAGTAAAAATATTTAGATATTTCATTCATTATCACTGTCAAAATATTTTAAACCTTTATGTTTAAAAAGGATTTCATTTGAATTTGGATGCAGAACAAATCTATATCTTAAGACATGCAAAGAAGATAACATATTTTTATAACGAAAGTTTCGTTCAGTTTCACAATTTTTAACGCAAAGTATTACAAATGATGCTTAGTTTTAAAGCATCAAAATAATATTCAAGAAAAAATAAAATATTTATTAATTAATAGAGTAAAAATATAATTAATAAAATATTTAAATTATTCTGAAAATTTCAAACTTAAAATTGTATCACATAAATAACAAATATATTTTTCAAAGGAAAATATAAAGTAATTTCAATTATTTATTTATAATTTACATTCTGAATTTTATAACATAAAAATACTACATTTTCTAAAGTTTGTTTAATCAAAATAGATGACATTACTATTTTTAATATGAAAATTATTCCTTTACAATTATATTTTCTTGATTCAAGGAAATTCTGGAGTTACGTTCATGTCAGGATTATTATTGTTTGTTTATACTATGTACTTATGGTAAAATAAGCACTTGATGCAATAAAAATATTTTTTTTAATTGTCTGGTAATAAAACCGTGCACTATAAAAAATAATGAAGAATAAACGAACATAAATAAGTAAAATAAAAGTAGGAACATTAATCTGTCACAAATATAACGAAAAAAGTTGTTATAATACCTTTTTGCTAAGTTTACTTTCCATACATAAAAAGCATATTGCATTTTATTTTGTTCGAAATTTAATATTCATTTGCACAAACATCATTTATAAGTCTATTGATGTGCTGATAAACGGACAACAAAGCAAATCTTATTATACTATAGCTACAAAATTACGCGTGTTCAACCCACCCACTGAATTAACCTATTCGAATTTCTAAAACTTCCCAAATTTCGCAATTTGACACAAATATTACCCGTAAACTGTTTGCTTAAAAAAGCTATAACTTTTAAATGAAGCTGTTTATATACATTATCAAAGCGTTTACACAAATATTTTTAAGTAGATAACTTTTGCACGAAAAACGTAAAGATAAAATATTCGTGCTTCTATCTGATCTGTTATAAAGTAAATCTTGACATGAAAAGTATGGTGTGAATTTTGTCAATCTATTTTTCTTTACACATTGATAGTATCACTATTGTTTGCTTAAGTTTCAATCGGAGAGGCTTAAAAATGTTCGCTGGATGTTTGACGAGAGCTTTAGCTCAAACGAAGCAATGTTTGTTGAGCGAGAAAAATTTCGATTCGATTTTAAAATGTAACGTTGAGTTTATACAAAAAAGGAGGGTTAATGTAGATTGCTCACGGCAAACCTATGACCCGCATAACTGTATGAGGATATTTTGTAAAAAAATATTACTAAAGAGAATTATGTCATGAGATAATAAAAATTATTATTACAAATGATGTGAAAAGTTGAAAAAAGGAATAAATTTTGGAATTTCGGGGAATAACTAGAGAATTTTTGACAAGAAGTTCGGTGAAAATGAAGTATTTTAATTGTGCTTTTATAATTAAAAAAAAAATATGTTTTATAATTAATTATACATATTTTCAATATATTGTTTTTCTTTTTCTTTTTCTTTTTTTTTTTTTTTTTTTTTTCTTTTAAATAGCATAACGTAAGGTGATTTAATGTTTTACCCTCGCATGTATAGCAATTAAATGACGAATAAATAATATACCATATTTAAAAGTATTTCTTTGGGTTGGTTCTTATCCTGCTTACCATGATTAATATATACTAATTCATTTTTCCTCATAATTACATTTTATTAATTACGTTCATAGAAAAATAGTACTTTTGTAACTAGCAAAATGCATTGTTATGAAAAACGGAATTTTCTGTATAATTTTGCAACACTTAATTTTTTCTAGAATATGATTTATTTTAGATATCAGAAAATATATGATTCATACCGCAAAATTTAACAATTTTTAATAGGATTTCTGAAACGCTGTAGAAGAAAAGGGCTTATGGCTTCCAAATTTCATGGAAAAACAAAACAGAATTTTTTATTTTAAAATAGCAACCACTCATATGCATTATAATAATTTGATTTTCTTTCAAACATATTACAAACTAAAAATATTTCAATAAACTCTACTAACAATACCATACATTCAGTTTAATCATTTATATACGGATAGCATTTTATTTAAAAGTTATTATTTTTTTTTTTTTAAGCGCGTTATTATACTAAAATTTTTTATAAACTTAAAAGGTAACCGTTTGATTAAATTTGACTTTTAAGAGTAATTAAAACGATATCATAAAATTTTCATATGCAAATATAATTATGTTTGGTTTTGCGTTTTAAATTTTATAAAAGCTTCAATTTATTCATATATTCTCAAAATGGAAAATTAAATACTTGTTTAAAATGATAGTCAAAGATTTTAGAGAATTATTATAATTATAATTATTCCTTAATCACATATTTTTAAAGATTTGTACATTTACCCGAACGTCAGAGCACAAAAATTGTGTACATTGTATGCAGGATGAAATCTTCATATCATATTTTGATTTTTTTAAATATCAAAATAAAAGTAAGAAACTTTAGGGATTATTTGACTTGAAATTATTAATCATAGCTCTATATTTACAATATTTACAATTAAAAATAAAAAGTAACTATTTTTATAAATGCTGGAAGTAAGCAATTTACCAAACTTAAAGAAGCATGAGTCGAATTTCACTTTTCAAAAAGAAAGTTACATTCATATTAAAGAAAGAGAAAAAAATTAAAAAATTAGATTAGAAAATAATTCTAAAAAGGATATAAGAGGATGATTATACTATGTTTCAATAAACATCGTGTAGTTCATTAATAGAAATTTATATATATTGAGAAATACTCTCAAGCTTACAAAAGTTGAATTTTCGAGTATACGTTGTCAGAGAGAAATACTTTATTACATGTTATTAACATTTTTCACGATTATTTGTGTACCAAATATCGGTTTAAATAAGCAACTTCTACGATATTTTTCGAAAAATAAGTTTTTTTTTTTTTTTTTTTTTTTTTTAATAGAAAAGATTTGTCAAATCTTTTTTAAAAAAAAGGGGGGGGCGGCGGGGGGTAAATATTATTAAGTTTTAGAGTCGAATTAATTTTAACAAGAATGAAAAGGAACTAGACCAAAACCTGGGTACTCGGCATATCGAGTCCTAGATTACATAGCATACCACTGAAATAACCTGTCGGCATTTAAGAAGCATAATTAATGTATAGAAATTTTATCATTTCAGATAAGAATGGCGCTATTTCTCGGATGAATGTTTATTGGCAAGACTAATTATGAATGTTGACAATAATAAGCATGAATAGTAAAAGATTATCCGATAAAAAATAGCGGACCGATCAATATAAATAACCATATTTACATAAATAATGCAAAATTTGGTTTTAATTTTTATTTAATTATTGAACCCAAATTATTGGAATTTGGGTTCAGTATTAAAAAGATTATAATGTCTTATATACTAATGCATAGTTGGTTACATGACGCAAAATCTTTCTTCAAGAGAACGGTTAAATTACACTATTCCAAAATTGTAAATATGTATAAATTATAATTAAAAATAACTAACAGAAAGTGTTTGTATTATGAATAATAATCATAAAAAATAAATAAAAATATCAACATATTACTAAATTCGTAGATTAAATCTCATCATTTTATTTTACACTCCTTTAAGAAGGCATATTTTAACGAAATACACTAAATTCGATGCTGCGCAAAAATCTTCCCATATTTTCTTACATAATCGATCATAGTTGACAGTTTTAACTGCTATCAAAGAAAAAATACGGTTGTAACTGAAGAAACGAAAATCGGTTATTTTAAGAGCGATAAATAAAAGATAAGATAGGTACGTGGAATAAAATGGTCAAAGATTAAAGAGGAACTATCAAGGTGACAGTCAAAATCTTTTTCTACAACTGAGAAATGGCTTTTGAAAATAATAATAATAAAGACTAAGCATAAATTATGCATAAAAATGTAAAAATGAGGTGGCGTTAAGTATTTCTACTTTCCGAACATACTACGTAAGAAAGTGGTTTAATAATGAAAAAATTCGACTACAAGATTTATACGTATCTGTACGTTTAAAAGTTAAAAACAAAGCTTAGTAACAAAATATAAAATAATTAATAATATTTGGGTGATTTCGTGTTACATAATACCATTCAGGGTACTACTAAATTAACTTAATTTCGTAGAACTAGCCGAAAAATGGTGCCAAGCACTCCATTTATCATTTCCTTGTACCTTAACTTAAAAGCTATACATTGTTTGAACTGATAAAATATTAAAAAATTACGATTAGTAAAATTTTTATTTTGTATAAAAAATTAAATAATATGCTTTTGATTTATATTAATATACAATTACATAGTTCTATCGTCAAATTATATACAAATTAAAATAAATTATTATTTTTTCCAACAATCTAAATAGTCATAGTCCTGTAATATTATTTTCATTAGTATTGGGGAGTCACTAATTGCTCGTAGTCATTATATTCTTATAGTCACTGTTCCCACTTTTAAGTGGTTAATAAAAAGTTTCTTCGTTAAAGCATGGAAATCTTGTCGGTTTTTCTCATTGACTCGTGTAAATTAAAATTAAACTATATATAACAAATATATTGAGATAATCCATCAAGAGAAGTATTGACTTATCAGCCTAGTGCGTCTCCATATATATATATATATTCTCAATTACTCTGTGTATTTTATCGTTAATGAAAGTGCTCTGAAGTTCATTCGATTAAACGATTTTTGCAAAGCTTTTATTTTTTATTTCATTTTTTGTTTGGCATCGTCCTCTTCTCCAGTTTGTGTTAACTGTTTTACATGTGGCTACAATGCTTCTTTCTCATTTTCTCTCTGGTTTCAATGAAGATTTTATTTAATCTTTCTTTTAATTTAATATTTCACTTAATTTTTCATTTTATATGGTTTTGCTGCTTCGATCGGGGCTTAAAATGATATAAATTGCTATGATTAGCTATATCGTTTTACGAAATCGATGCAGCTTTCATAGCTTTATGAAGTACTCGTACCCTGATGAGTATCTTACTTCTAATTTTAAGCATTTTTATCCAATTATTTCTGTGGTTAATTATTTGTTTTCTCTGTCATCAAGTTTAATGGTCCTTTTTTATTATCATTCATGTCGGCGTAAGTATTTTAAGTTATTATTGTCTCTTACTAGTTCTTAATCTAAATCGCAACATTTTGGGTCAGTCTTTCTTCTAAGTTAAATTCAGTTCTATATTTTTGTGTGTTGTTATTGTTTTAGTTCTATTAATTGCTAAATTTTAAGATTAAATTTTATTACGTTATCTGTCATATACATATATATATATATATATATACACACATATAAATCTTAATTGTCGATATAAAATGAAGTGAGATGACACTGTAAAATAAAGTGAGATGACACTGTAATGTAGAAGTATGACATCATCCACGTCTGAAATTGGTGTCATCAAGTTATTTCACACTGTAGCAATTGTTAAATAAAATACAAATTTGAAATTTTCATGTAATGCAGAGAATAAACATGAACATTTATAGTCAATGAAAAGCCGTGAAATCAAATTCAAACTGAATAATGTTCACATTTTTTGTTATGTTTTCAAATTTATTTGCAGAAAATGTTTATATTTTTCCTAACATCTGATATAGTTTTTTAAATTAGATATTAAAACTTCGACAATCAAATGATCTTTATTCGCAAAATAAGAAAATAAAATAGAACATCCTCCTTTTTCTTTCTTTTTTTTTTTTTTTTTTTTCTTATTGATTTTTCATCTTAATAAGAATGTTTTAAATTTTAAATCACATAACTTCCAATTATTATTATTATTCTTTTAATTTATTGTGTGTGTATTTGTGTGTGTGTGTGAATTCAAGACGATTTGTTGAAAGTGTCATTCATAATAGAATATTTTTGAACATATTTTTAATAAAATAATAATAATAATAATAATAATAATAATAATGTATAATATGCTATTTATTTATTTTATTTTATTTTATTTATTTATTTACTTTTTTTTTTGTATTAAATTTTAGATCCAAATTATTATCGTATATTATTCCTTGCCAGCCATGGACTAAAACGTACGAAAGAATTTTTATCTGAATATTCAAAAGGCTATTACTTCTTTTATTGATGCCAAAAAATATATTTATCGTTTACTTCCCATTTATAACATATAATATTTCCTATATTTTAATGCACATTATTTTGGTTAAACCATTATACTTAACTGTAAGTTTGAAAAACTTAATTTTTCACTAAGGTTTTCATTACATGATATTTGAAAAGTACATTTAATTTATGAAATCTTCTATTCATACAAGATGTTACACACAAAATTAGTGATTACTATTAAGGATTGTCATTTTATGAAATAGATCAAGATCCGTTTATAAATTTCTGTTATGCAAATAAAAATAATTTATTTACATTACATATTATATACAAATATTAATAATAAATATTATTAGTGTATTTATTACTGCCACAATTGTTGTACTGTTGCAGTGTGGAATAACTTTATGACACCAATGCAAATATTATATAATATACAAATATAATACCTTTAATTAATGACTGCTGATAAATGATTTTCTATTTTCTCTAAAATATTGAACTTCGAACGATTGTCAAATGAAAAATAATTTATCACGTTATCTGCTTTATCAGAAACTCCAATGATTTCAATTTTTGAAACTCTTGTTTATTAAAAACTAGCTGAAAAATTGTTGTAATGCATTTTAGAATATATAATTCATTCCTCTTTCAAAATTGTTTTGTTGCAAGATAGGGACATGAGCTATATTTTCGCTTGAATTAGCTATATAATTTTACGAAATCTTGCAGCTTATTTTGCTTTAAGAAGTACATGTTCCGTGATGAGATAATACTTCTATTTTTAAGCATTTATTAACCTATTTCTTAATTCCTGTGGTCTTTTTTCTTTCATATTTTTTAATTCAATTCTTATTTCCTGATTCAATTTTAATAAACAATTTAAAGAGAACCTTCATCAATTTTCTCTGTCAAAGTTTTATGATCCTTTTTACTCCTGTAGACGTAAGTAATTTAAATTGGATTTCTGTCTTAATTGGAACTAAAAATGAATCCTAAAAATTTCTGTGCTAGTTTTTATACTGTGATACAATCAGTTTTATTTTTGTGGTGTTGGTAATCTCATGTATCTATTAAATGCTAAAATTTATAATAACTTAAATTTATATATATATATATATATATAATTCAAAGATACTTACTTAAAAATGATACCTTTGCATGCTTATTTATAATGAAATATAAAATCCAGATTACTCATTAATATGCACATTTTCCAAAAGTTGCATTTCATTATCTGAGTTTAAAATTCTTAACCGATCTATCACGATTTCACATGTAGTTTCATTAAATGATGATCGTCTTTACATAGAAGAAAAGAAAGAAAGAAAGAAAGATCATTTAATTAAAATTTTCAATTTGCATTTTTAATATTGAGGTAAGAAATTTTTGAAAACGTAATACTTTGGTACATAATCGCCCCGTTTCTAATGTGAAAACCAAATTTTGTAAATTATTACCCACAGTGATTTTATATGTTTTTAAATATATATATATATATTAACTTAGAATTATATTTTGTTTCTCTCAATAGTTTCGTTAAGCTGTAAGACTAAATCTGCCATATTCATGGAATAATTTAGACTAATGGATATACTTATTCTGATTTCAATGAATAATAATAGTAATAGTATAATAGTAGTAATAAAACTGAAACCATTTCTCATTTTCTGATAAAAGTAGTTTGACATTCAATTCGTAATAAAATAATAACAAAATCTCGTATTTTTATAGCAGCGGACTACAGACAATAATTTCTGACAAATAAATGGTCAGAAAGTTCAATTCATAAGAATATGAATCATTTGTTTCGTGTTTCGATTCATAACATCTGAATCGAATTGCAAATAATTTTTATTCGCATTGGAATGTAAGGAAATTGCCCTTGTTTCAGAAAAAAAAAAAAAAAAAAAAAAAAAAAAGAAAAGAAAAGAAATCATTAACATACATAAAATTTAACAGTTTCTGCCTCCACTTATAAAACTAATTCTATTGATTGACCTTAAATACATAATTTCTGTTTTAAATTCTACAATATTCTATATGAGTCTAACATATACATTGTGAAAAATCAGTAAAAAAGTTAATAATTTACGAGTTTAGTATTTTCTTTTAAAGAAACTTGTTTATTTTAGTATTTTATGAAAAACATATAATTATATTTGACGCATACAGAAGCATGTGTCAATATACTAACACTTAGAGAGGCATATAAATAACCCAACTGCCTTTGTATTACATATTTATATTTTGTGTATTTATATATTTATATATTAATGTAAAAAATAAATACACTTTTTTTCTTTTACATAAATACATTCATTAGAAACTTTATCTATAAATTAAATTGTAAAATTAGATATCGAAAATGCATGCTTCCGTAAATTTTAATAACATTAACTTATGTGTTAAAATCCTCATACTAAATAATAAAAGAAAAGGTACACAAACTTCCTACAAATATTCATTTTATGTTAAAAAAGCATGTTATTAAAAATAAATAATCCAAGTATAAAATACCTTCACTATAACCTCATGGTGATTAAATGTTTAGTTAAAAAAGAAAAATAATAATAATAATAATTGTATTTAAAATCACATTTTTTTTCTTTTATAAAATTTTTCTTAACCTTCTTTAAACATGAAATTTGATAGTGAGATTTAAAGAAAAAAAAAAAAAGTAAAACTTATAAATAAATTATTGCAGATTTAGATTAGAAAAAAATGAGTTCTTTTTTAAGTCAGAAACAACTAATAAAAATCACGCTAATAAGAAACAAAATAATTGAAATTTCTTGGACTAAACGAACTGTGTTTAATTTAATCATAAAAATAACAATGGTACCTGTAATGATGCATGTAAATTTTTGCAATGCAAAATGAATCCAAAAGAAAAACAAAACTTCCTATTATTACGTCATTACATAAACTGGAAACCATAAATTATATCTTACGGAAATAACAATTACAAACAAGTTGCGTACAACAATCGTCTTTAAGTCGTAAGCAAAAAGACAAAGAACGATAACTTGGTATAACAGTAGATAATAGCTTCTCAAAAATTATCTACAAAATATTTTCATTTACCTTAAACGAGTAGATGAAGTAAGTATTTATAGCTTTTCCCTCTTATCACGTGCCTGTAAAGACATACATGTGAACTCTGTGGAATTTTTATTATTCTGCGAAGAAAAAAGTGTAACGTAATAAACTGTGCTTGCTCTAAAATGGAAAATATATATATATAAATATATTTGATTAAAGAAGAAGAAAGAAAAAGGAAAAAAAAAAACATAATATTTCCGTGAAAACGAGTGGTACGAAAACGAAAAATAGTACTTCAATGTTGCACCACAAAATAGTGCTAAATAGGGATTTTTAGCTGCAGCAAATATTTTGGGCCCAGGGCTTCACCATTTCAGTGGCGCTTACTACTGAAATGGCACCATTAAATGGCGAAACATGCATTGCACCAAAATGTTGGTTGCAGCGGATTGGAACCATTTTTTCTCGGGAAATGTAGGATTTTATTTTTAATAGCGTAATGTAGTGTATAAAGACGTTCGTATAATTTCAAATTATGTATATTAAAGTTGTTGTCAAAAAAAGAAAAAAAAACTTCACGAGAAACATCGCGGAATAATCAGAAATTTTTGGTCCTAACTTACAAATTATTTTAAACAGTTCATTAAAAATATATGTATGTTTTTTTTTTTTTTTTTTTTTTTTTATGGAAGGTTGTTTTATTGCATGCTCAGTTGTTTTATTGCATGTTTATTCATTAAAATATTGAATTAAATGAATTAATAATAATAATAATAATAAAACCTTATTGGTTGTTGATTTTTGTCAATAAATTCGTACCTCTGAATGAGAACATGCTGCTGGGCTGTCTGGTTTTTAATTCTTTTTACACGAAGGAAATTCTCTTATGATAGCGACAACGAATTTGCATTACGATAAAGAGGAATATATAGGTCGGTATGTTACGTTATATTGGGGGTTATATATATATATATATATATATATATATATGTATAGGGCTGCTACAGGCGACTTTTTTTATATTATTTTCATACCACTATTCTCGTAAAGTAAAATTTGTAACATGTTTATGCTGGAAAAAATGCACTTTTACATGTACAAATATATTTTTAATTGTTTTGCTTACAAACAATGGTACGAAAATAATTTAAAAAATAAATAAATAAATAAATAAAAGTCGGTTGTGGCAGCTTCCTATATATATGATCTATAAACTTTTTTAGTTTTAGCTAGTAGTATAAAATTTAATTAATCATTATTAATAGTGTCTCGTTAAATATACTTCAACGTATTTAATAATTAAAAAATGTGTTTGTTTGTGTTCAAAACAAATTTCACAATATTGTTTAAAAAATACACGCTTTTTTGTTTGCACGTTAGTTTGGTTTACATTAATGCTTGATTATTTTCAAACAATTAATTATTAAGAAGTAATAATCCTTCAAATTCTTATTATATTTTTAACGATAACGTCTGCTAAATTAACAACGTTATTCTTCAATTATTGCGCTTTTTTACGGCCAAAGGTCAATATTAATCATTTTTACCTTCTAGACTTTTTCCATTACGAAATTCATTTAACAATTGTTTAACTATTGCTAGTTGAATCTTTGCCAAAAAACATAACGTATGTGCCAAGTTGTTTTTCTTTTATTTCTTTGCGAGTTAATTCATGCTGCGTTATAACATGTAAGATTTCTTTCTTTCTTTCTTCTTCTTTTTTTTTTTTTTTTGCGTGTTTGTTATATATGTGTGTGTGGAATTTTATTTAAGTAATTCCTGTTAAAGTATATAGTAAAGAAAAAAAATCGTAAATCAAAACATTTGATTTAGAATTTTGGTAATTACATTACATTTTACGATTACATTACATTTTTACACATTAATTACATTACATTTTTACACATAAAACTAAAATTAGTAATAACTTTGTTTAGAAAATTTTAAAGTTAATAAGCTAAAAAATGTGTGTATAAAACTTAGTAATTTATAATTAGACTTTCTTAAAATATTGGTTTATATTATACATAGCAATATGCTACACAAGAACAAAAAAAAAAAAAAAAAAAAAAAAAAAAAAAAAAAAGCGAAAATTAATTTAAGGAGTTTCTGACGAATGTTAAATATTCTGTGTAATACAAAATATACAATATTATATATATATATATATATATATATATACATATATATATATAAGCGTGTGGTAAACCGATTGTAAGCTCCAATTTTGAGAACATTTCAAAAATTGAGTCCTGAAAATTCATAAAATTTCAGCTAATATGAAAATAGGATATAATACCTTAATGGTCATGACTAATTCTAAATAGTAAACATTTTTGTTTTCACTTCATTTAGAGTTTAAAATGTTACTCTCTCTCTCTCTCTTTCTCTCTTTTAAGACTTCTAATTAAAGAAAAAAATTATGCAATGAAGCGTACCATTAATACATGCCTTTTTGTTTTATATGTATGAGTTTTCTCACTTTCCTATTTGAATTTTTGAAGTCTTTTTACCTAAAAAATAAGTGTTGGCAGACGAAGATAAACAAAATGTTTAAGCGAATAATGTATAATTTTTCTACATAAATTAATCGAAAAGTTTATAAAGTATGCTTGGATAAATGATGAATAATCACATATAACTTCAATTGGACATTTCTTAGGTTTTCTTTTTTCTTTTTTTTTTTTTTTTTTTTTAATCTAATCACATCTAATGTAATTCAAGTGGTAGATCTTACTGTACATTACCCACTTATTTCTGCATGTCTTTTTCTTCTTTTTTTTTTATTTAATTTGAAAAATTGCTTTTAAATTTACGTGCACTATAATACATGCCTTACTAAAAGACTCTATTTATCAAATTTACAGAAAAAAAAAAGAAAGAAAAATCTTTATATATATATATATATATATATAACTTCTTTCCCTTCTAAATAAGTATATATATATATATAATTTTTTATTTCATTATAATTTCCAGACTTTTACGATTCATACTAGATATCTATTTGGATTTATTTTACATGTCCTGCTTATTACACTTTAAATCATTTCTATATTTATTAAATGTGAAATATTTCATTTATATATCCAAAGTTAATATATATAAGATATCGTATAGACATTTTCTCTGAAAACATCATCTGTTAAGCGCTCAGTGTACAATTATCCTTGTGATTTTAACTCAAAATGTGAAACTTTCGTATATTTTTTCTTATTACTCCAAAGTATTTTTATACGTATAAGATACAAAAGACATACCTAAAATATATTTAAAACTAACAGGCTTTGCCAGCTTCACTAGTCACTATATTTAAAGGAATTTTCAAAAAATAATAATCACTATATTTTAAATCACTTTATAAATAAAAACTAAAAACAATTTAATTGAAATCGCTTAAAACCGCGCTTCGATTCTCAACTGCTTACATTTGCGGCTTAATCGAACATTTCAATTTAGGTGCTAACAGGTCGATAAAGGGAACTGCTATTATTGATGAATTACGTTTTTCAGACAGATTATCATCTTCATTCTATGACAATAGGTGGCAGAACCAGAAAGTTTTTCCAGCTGAAAAATATTTAATTAATAATAATAATAATAGCCAATCGAAAATTCGAAAATCGGGCTTCGAGATGCCTCACGAGAGGTTCAAATGCCTCCATGTAAAATTTTGTAGCTTTGTGATCAACCGTTTCCCTAAAAAGCGACCAACACAGCTCTAAGTTTAACTTATTTTTTTTTCCGTTTCTCATCATCCTTGCAGTTTAGGAGACTGTGACGACACTGAAAAATTTTCTTTTATCAGTTGGCATCTTTTCTCTTAATTTTCTGCAAAAAGTAACACATTGGCTCATGGAAGATCGAACTCACGACCTTCGCGTTATTAGCCTGAGGCTCTAACTAACTGAGACCACGGAAAGGTGTTTTACTTTCACATTTCTATCTCTAGAGATGATTATTTCAGAAATTTATTGATTTTTATTAATTTATGACCAACTAATTAAAATTTAGGAAATCGGGCTTCAGGGTGCAGGAGAGGTCAATATGTCTGGAAGGGAGACATCAGGAGAGGTCAATATGTAAAATTCTGCAGCAACCAGACGTTTACCTATAAAGCGATGAAAATATTCACATACACATCTTCTTTTATTATATGTCGGGATGATGCGTTTAACAATTCGTTGTTCATAATGTAAGTAGATAGTAAAATCAATCTATAAAAAAAGCAATTAATTATAAACAATACATATTTATTTGTGATTTTCACTGTATGTAAAAATTTTTAAATTATTGTTTAAGAGTTTATAATTTATATAAAAATGTTTTGATTTCGAAGGTATCCTAACTGTACAAACGAAATAATAATAATAATAATAATAATAATAAAGCATCCATTTATTAAATATTATCGGTATCTGTAAAATCCCATAATTTTTTTATTCTTCTTATGAACATCGGTTATCAAGTTATCAGCGTCCATGCAAAGACATAAAAAGAACAGTATTTAGGTTTCGTGAAGAAACAAATCTTTGTAAAAAAAAAAAAAAAAAAAAAAAAAAACTTAAATAAATAAATAAAACTTTTTTTAACCAAGTTTTTATTTTTAATCTTACATTACCCTGTTTTATAAGACTTTTAAGGATCTAATTCTTGCTGCAGTTTTATACAAATTCACATTTAAATTAAAGATCGATTTCCTTTCATTTCAGATGTACTAATTATTGTCCAAAATTTATATATTTCTGCAATTCTAGATAAATAATTTTACCTTTGACAAAATGAAATTGTAATGGTCTCCTTTTAACAGTTATTACAGCAATTTCATTCTTGTTTCGAATTTTTTTAATGTTTATATACAGTCATCAAACCTATTTAAAGTCGTATTTCCGGTGTTTTTTAAGATATAAAATAGCAAACATATTTATTCCGGTCAAATGGAGAACGATATATAGATGGAATGCGTAAAAATAAAGAATTTTTATGCAGACATTCGGACAAAAGTAAGGATGTAGACAGTTCCCTAAAACAGCAAATCTCTGTTGTAAATATAAAGTGAAATGTAAGGGAATCATTAATACAAATAGCGCTTTTCTGCAACTTGTTGAATCAAAATAGTGTCTCGCATGCTTATAGTTTCTTTTATACAGCCGAAACTGTCTTAAATCGTCTATCCTTGCATTTAAAATTTCTTTCTATCACTACACAGGTATACTACAGGTACAAATTTTAATTCGTCATTGCTAATTTTCCAAATTTTATATTAGTTTCAGTTATCAATAAGTAACTAACAATTCTCGAATGGAAAATAGAAGTATAAAAAGAATGAATATTCCTTATGCAATATTACATTATTAAGAGTATAAATTAAATTAAATAAAAAAAAATTGAGCGTAAGTTTAACACAAAGGATTTTTTAAAATATAAAAGTATGAAGCAAATAAACAGCTAATTCATTAAGGTAAAAAGAAAAAAAAAATGAAATTTCTTATTGCAAGACAAATGCTGAATTTTAAAATTCTCAAGTAAAACATTAATGAATCCAGACTTATTCTATCACAAGAAATAATAATAATAAATAAATAATAATTAATTAAATTACATTTAAGTTTAATTAAAAAATAATTATAATAATAAAAATAAGATATATAACCTTAACAATGTATTGTGTAGAAAGAATATATAAGTGAGAAGCATTCCCTCGAATATTAAAAAAAAAAAAAAAAACTGGATAATTTGGATAAAGAATTTTCTTTCATATAAGCAAAACGTATGTCATTGTTAAAGTAAGTGAATGGTGTGCTTGAGAGAACATTTTAAAATAAAGAAACACTAAGTTAAGATGCACACTGTGTAAATATTCTTTTAATTAAAACAAAAAAATACTGGATAAAGTAAAATATCTTACTTTAACCTTCGGCATATATAGTTAAAAATACCTTTGGAGTTAAGTTTTAGTCTGTTTTATTGTTCTAATATAATTGCTTGCTCAGATATCAACATCAAATTATTCAACCTATTGCAGTCGGCAGCAAAATTATTGAAGCACACATTCACATATTTCATATATTTTATTTTAGTTTGATCGCTAATTTTTATCATCAACTTTTTTTTTTTTTTTTTTTTTAAGTATAAGATTAAGATCATGATTCGACAATGATTGACTTAACAATGCAGTATTAGTTGTATGAAACCGGCATACGAATTATTGCTAGCGCTTCAATAATTTTGCTGCCGACTGTATCACTTGGGATTTTAACAAACTATTTATACTGTGGATTTTATTTAATCTCACTTATCTGAAGAATTTTGCATTTTATTGGTTGACTGTGTACATTTTTCTCACTAATTGCATTTTTCTTGTTATTCATTAATTTCTTGATTTGTTTCAAAGGCGATTATCTACTGTAGTTACCTAGGAGTAAGGGATATCACTCCGGAGTGTGGCCCCCACAAAGGGCAGCTAAAATGTCCTATTCATTCCTGGAAGTTCTTCAAACGACTACTCCGATGAAAGCGACCTGAGTTCGAACCCAGAACTTCTCGTCTAAAAGCTTAGAGAGTAGAAACTCTCAATCAAAGTCGAGGCTATTTTAATTTATTTATTTTAGCATCAAACGTATACATTGATTTCTAAAGTTATGTTACAAAGTTTTCGCAAAAAATAATAAATGTATGGTATAAAACAATGTAAGCAATATATACTTGTTACTATAAAAAAAATTGTTTATACTCGATATTTATTATTCACTATATGAATTTCAATTCAAAACCCTCACTAATTCGGTATAGCATAATACGATTTTAAACTCACTATAATTTATAATCTTTTAAAATTCTTTTTTTATTTTTATTTATATTTAATCCAATACAAAAATTTAAATATCTTAAAATGTTCTAGGGTAGTTGTTTTATTTGTATATGAATTTATTCTTTGTATTTTGAGATATTTTGTGGCGTTGACATTTGCTAGATTTTCAATTTGTTTTCCTTTATTTACATTAAAAAAAAAAAAAAAAAAAAAAAAAAAAAAAGTGTTTTTTTACATGCTTCTAAAATTAAATTATGCGTTACTAAAAGTAAAGTTACTAAAAGCAAAGTTACTAAAAGCAAGTAAAATTACCTACTGAAAGCAAATTTTTATGTTTTTAATATGTGTCTAAATATGAGTGATGTCTTTAAGTATAGACCCTCTTTGTAGATGGATTCATTGTAATAAGCCAATAATTTTCAGAAGTATTATATATTTTATATTTTCAAGTTTATTTTTATACATCGGTGTATTATAACCACATAGTGTATATGGGATCTATATTGTTAGAGTGTTTTCACAATACTCGTGTATTTTAGCACCATTTATCGTATCCATTAGAATGCACTATTAAAATATTCGCAGTACTGAGTTTAAGACGATTCCATTGCTTTAAATACTGGTTTTTTTAACGGATCTTTTCCTTTTTCACTCATTTATAATTTTAAATTTTTACACGTACCTTTTATCTTTTTTTTTTTTTTTTTTAACCTAAATTTTCTTATCTAAATAAAGAAGAATGATATGTGTATTTCCGTTGTGTACGTGTGTGTGCGTGCGTGTCAATTCAATTTATGTACGGATTGAAACTATTTTTTTTTTTTTTTTTTCTTAAAAAATCTGTCAAGATATTTATTTGAAATTCTTCTCCAAAATCGTGTGATTTATTTACGTTGTGAAAAGTTTTCAATTAGTACTTAGAAAATTCCACTGTATAGCAGCATTCATTCATAAAAATAGGTTAATCTTTAATATTCTAAAAGAACTTTTTAATTTACATAATATTTTTATTCAGTATCTGAAGCATTATTATTTTTTTTTAATTAGATGTTATTGTTAATGTAGAAAAAATAATTATAGCGAAAGTTATGATATGATTATTTATATGTAATAATAATAATCATGATTGAAAAACATAATTTCAAAAAACATAAAAAAAATATTTTAAAAGGCTACATGCAAAAATTTACTTTTTTACTATTAAAAAGAAATTTACATTTCCTTTAAATATATTATTTTTTATTATATATATAATTTTTTTCTCTTAAAAAGTAAAAAAGAATACTTATTGAAAATTCTAAATGCCACTCTAAATACCATAATAATAACGAAATCCTCTAGTTTCCCCAATGTTTTGAGTTAAAAATTCATGCAATGAAAAATAAAATAAATATTGTACAAAACAACACAAATGCAAAAATTAAAATCCTTCAACAATAGAAACTTTAAAAATACCTAAAAAATCCTTTGTAAGTTTAATAAAAATAGCTTCCTTTATAACTTCATCTGTTAGATTTTTTTATTTGTAAATATTCATCTAAAGAAGTTTCGGGAAAAAAATAAATAAAATAAGAAAAAGTTCCGCTAAGTCTATAACTCTTTCTTCAAAAAATTCTTGCTTCCTCGAAAGAAGCTTACGTTTGTACATAAACCGAATAAAAGGCTAATCTATCCCTCTCTTTTCAAATGCGACAGGAAGCCTTGATCATGCTTTGATTTAAATCTACGTGTATTTTCGTGAAATTTTATTTTCGTGAAAAAGAATGATTGATGAAAATTCATTTGCTCAGAAAAAGAACTGGGAGCGTTTCACTGGAACAAATAATGGTTACCCAAAATAGATAACCGTTAAGGATTTACTTTTCACATAGAATTGGGATATGAATGAAATATTTCATTTAATATAATAAATGTTTGCGAAATGTGAAAAGTCATATTTTATTGTATGAAAATTATGCTAGTGTAAATATATCAACAGCAATATTATTTAATTTAAAATGAGTGTTAGAAAAATTAATCTCGGGTTATACTGAAGCAAAAACATTCGTTTTCATTTTCAATTCTTTGCATTAAAATTTAGTTTTTATTTTAATTTTTTATAGAATTTTAAGGGAGGAATTGTTATAAATAATAATGTGTGGAAAATATTTTCAATCGGGTTATGTTTTTTAAATTGTGGTTTTTAGCTTGAAATGTAAATTAAAAACTTCTAAAAAGGATAAATAATTTCTGCAGGTGTTTAATTTTATTAAGAACTGTCAAGACTTCTAAAATCTGTTTTAGTTAAAATTTATTATTATTATTATTATTATTATTATTATTATTTTCAGAAAAAATACTCACGCAGTTATATACTTGAAAAATGAAATCAATGGGAGAGGGGGGGGGGGGGAGAAAATCTAATAAAAAACAATCGAAGACCTCTCTCCCTCTCTCTCTCTCTCTCTCTCTCTCTCTTTTTTTTTTTTTTTTTTTTTCTTTTTCTTTCTTTGGTGAAACATTTAGCACATATATATTTAGCACATACATACATATAATATATATATATATATATTTTTTTTTTTTTCCTTGACGACTTTGAAATTTACATGGAAGAAAACTTTCGGTATTATTTGTTTCATCTGTATTTAATTGCAATATAACTAGCACTGATTTTGAAAGAAAAAGAAAAGAACGAATAATGTGCGATAGAAATCTAATAAGTATAGACCGATTTCGATGGCAGTGTAACTTGAGAGGAATTCCTTTATAAGACAATCCTTAAAAAGAAAGTTGCATCAATTTTTAATCTTACTCAAGAAGACTAATAGATTTGAGGAGTCATCCTGGTTCTCAATATAATCTGGTGGCGAACTCGCAATGTTCATAGCGATATTATATACAATATGAAGCACATTATATCTTAATAATTTTGACCAAAACCTGTTTAATTATTCATATATTCTATAATAATATTTCATATTCTGATAAACAGATAATTTGCTTTAAAAGGTTATAATTTTGTTTAAGCTAAAGAGATCGAAAAAAACTATAATAAAATAGAATCTATAGAAAAATCGAAGACCTCTCTCCGTCTCTTTTCTTTTCCTTTTTTTCTTTTTCTTTCTTTGCTGCAACGTTTAGCATATATATATATATATATAAATATATATTCTTTACATGACGATTTTGAAATTTGCATTAGAGAAAACTTTCGGTATTATTTTTTTCATCTGTATTTAATTGCGATATAAGTAGCACTTATTTTGAGAGCGGGAACAAAAAAAAAAAAAAAAAAAAAAAAAAGCGAATAATCTGCGATAGAATTCTAATAAATATAGACCGATTTCGCTTGCAGTGTAACTTGAGAGGAATTCCTTTAGAAGAAAATCTTTAAAAAGAAAGTTGCATCAATTTTTAATCTTACTCAAGAAGACTAACAGATTTGAGGAATCATCCTGGTTCTCAATATAATCTGGTTCTGAACTCGCAACCTTTGTTTCATAGCGACATTATATATATGCAGCACATTATATCCATATCGTTTGGCATAACTAATAGTATACCTAAATATTTTTTTTTTTTCCGAGGCATTTTAAATACCTTATAATTTTTAATAACAAAGTTAAAATAATAAATGGAATAAGCTATCATAAAAATATAATAAATCTTAATAATTTTGACCAAAACCTGTTTAATTATTCATGTATTCTTTAATAATATTTCATATTCTGATAAATAGACATTTTGCTATAAAAGGTTATAACTTTGTCTAAGCTAAAGAGATCGAAAAAAAACTATAATACCAATCATTTGTCTCAAAACCATATTTCAAACATCGAATTATACGCATTTGTTAACTTTTATATACTGTCAATATGAATTACTATTAATAAAATGTTTTAAGAGAAAGTATAATTACATTTGTAAATTTTAATTAGATACATAATTTTCTATTCAATTAAATAATAATTGCTATAATTTATTTTCCAGTTTGAAAGTTATAAATTCAAAACTTTAAATATCACGTTCCATAAATAAGCGTGTATCTGTGTAATAAGTACAAAACTTTGAATAAACAACATAAAATACAATAAACTCGCAATAATTGTTTCGGGCCGAAAGAACACACAATCCTTCGTCAGGCGAGCAAGTAGGCACGAGTGTTGCAACCAAAGCGGCAACGCACAAGATTGTTTTAAGTGAAGAGCAAAAAAATATATAAAATATATATTATTAATGTGTCTGTGTATTTCTTTAAATTTTATAATCCTGCTTATGGGTATAAAAATAATAGTTTACACGATAGTTTTCTTCACAAAGACAAGCATTATACTTTTTTTTTAATGCAATAAATTTCCGTACACATAACTGAATTAAAAAAACATACTATTTATTTGGTTTCACGTATATAAAATAAATGTAAAAAGAAAAATATGTGCATATATTAAAATAAACAACATGTGACCGGGAAGTAACGTCAACAGATACAGTTTTAAAAATCTTGATTTCAATTGGGTAATGCATCAGCTTGAGGGAAAAAAAAAAAAACTAAGAATATATCAAATTACTTTAAACCGTTCTGTTGTTTTTCTTCTCCAGTATGTAAAATTTTACCAATGATCAATGTATGTTAAAAAGAAAAAAAAAATCAAAATCATGCAATATTTTATACTAAATCATCATGTAATCAAATCAAATTGCAAGCATTTTATATAATGATTTGTCTTTTTCTTTCTGAGTGCGTGCATGATAATCCACCAGTATTGTCATTTACTTAAACAGGAAATATGCAAAAGTTACAAAATATTTATTTACGTACTAAATATATGTTATAAAATGCGATTAAGAAAAATCTAATCTGTATTTACACATAGCGGCACAAATTTGAATTGAAATATTCAGCCACATGAAATTTTCATATGTACCTCTAATAACACTGCTCTGAAAAAAAAAAAAAAAAAAAAAAAAAATGAGATCTGATACCATTCTTGCTGATTCTTATGTAAAATGTCCTCCTGAATCCGAATATGACTCCCATTTTGACAGTCACCCACCGTTTTTTAGATACACCACCCCCTCCCTCAATTTCTTTCCCTGTTCGATAATTTTATGACCATGAATTTGATTTGAAGAATAAAAAATAATTAATTTAACACCTAAAAACAAAAAAATATAAAGTTTAAAAAATAGCATTAGTAATAGATTAAAAAAATGTAAGATATGTAATGTATAATTTCAATGGAAAATCCCCCCCCCCCCCCCAAAAAAAAAAAAAAAAAAAAAAAAATCCCTTGTCACCAATGTCCATGTTTTAGAATTTTCCAACTTTGTAGCTCCTCAGGAGATATTTAGCGGTTAAAATAATACTCCCCCCTCCTAAAAATCAAATTTATAGCCATAAAATCACCGAAAAATGATAAAAATAGGAGGCCATTCCTAAAAAACGGTGGGTGATAGGGCAACATGGGCGTTATATTAGGATTCAGGAGGTCATTTTACATAGGAATATGCTGAAATGGTGTTAAAAGCAATTTTCATGACGAGCAGTGAATCGGAGTAATCAGGAAATGATAAGAATATTATTCAATAAGGCGCGTTTGACCGCATTTTATATAAGAAATGATAATAATTTGATATCAGATAATATTTCGCTGATAAAAAATACCTCTTTAACATTCTTTGTGTTTAAAAGTTTTTATAAATTTTTATAATTAAAATACTTTAATTATAAACAGCAAATTTAGGTTTCAAATCATTATATTTTTTTCAAAATTTTGTCTTTAAACTACTTTGGATAAAAAAAAAAAAAATAATAATAATAATAATAATAATAAAAAATCCAATTTCATAAAAACATAAAAAATTGTAACATTTCCTCCTCCTACTTTAAATTAAAAACTAAAAAAGAACTTAAAAGATGTTTTGCATATTCCATACAAAACTTCTTTATTTGATAAGAAAAAATAATTTGATGTGGTACTCACACGATTTTCTCTTACTATACTACAAAACCGATTTTCATTTCTATATTGCAAAGACAGATCGCAGATAAATGGATAAGATAACAAGTATTGTACAGAAACCTACTTGAAAAAGAATCCAAACTAGGTTTAGGAACAGTTTCATTTCATAAATGAATCTGTGGGTGGAGGAACTACCGCTCCCTCAACTTCTGTTTGAACATTGTACCAAAATTTGTATAAAATTTAAGGCTGTTAATAAATTTAAATATTTAAGGCTGTTAATAAATTTAAATGTTTATATCAAGTTATTAAGACAACTTTCACTCCTCGAAACTTATCATTCTTGATCAAACTTTTCAAATAACAACTTGATATAAACTTCAAAATGCAACATTTATTTGTAATTCTGCAATTATTTATTTGTAATTTGCTCTGATAACAGACCTACACAAATACCAACCGATAAAAATTTGATTTTAGTATTCAGGAAACTTAAAAACGCATAATTATACAAAAAACAAGCGCTGAAACTTAAACATAAAAAATATTTTATTTACCGTGTATTTAAGAAGAATTAAATTTCTTTCCTGAAAACTTTTCCTGGATGTGGTAAAATATAGCAATGTACTCCCACCAATTGCATTTAATAAAAAAAAAACGTTTTTGTTTAGTTATTGGGAGCCCTGTATATCATCTATAAATTATGCACGCACCACATTGTGAACTATATTAGTAACACACAGCACAACCTCAATTTCACTTTTGAAAATTTTTCAAGTGCAGTCTCATTATATTCTAGTTATTTTGGACAGTCCTGTAAAAAAATGGTGAATAATTTTCATACCATATTCTACACGAAACATGCTTTTATGCATGTAAAAAGTATACGTTCGTTTAATTTTGTTCAGTGCAACCTAAATATGTTAAACTGTACCTACCAAAAATTTTGCCCACAGGTCTACACTGTAAAGAAAAAAAAAATAAAAAAATACGTGAAAAGTGCAGGAAAAATCTGGCAGCTGGGGTGCCAGTATTTCTCCGTCAAATATACAGGACAAAACTGTACTTTTAACAAAAAACCTGTTTGATTTACAGTATTCTTGTGTAAAATATATGTCAGTGATACAATTTTACGGTTTTAAACTGTATATTTGACGGAGAAATAGTGGCACCCCAGGTACCAGATTTTTCCTGTACTTTTAACAGTTTTTTTTTTTTTCAGTGTAATGTATTTAAATTATCTTAGATGTCCCTGTACACGAACCATTTGCTTGATTTCAACGAAAATTTAGAGTGTGGCATCTGTTTATAATACAAATTTAGATTACAATGTTACTATTAGTTCTTGAGATATGCTGATGACAGACACACACACGCACAGAGAGAGAGAGAGAGAGAGAAAGAGACAGAACATCCGCAAAAAACCTGATTTTCAGATTCAGGGGTCCCCAAAACGTATAAATATAACAAATACTCATTTCCAAGAATTTAACGCCAAAACAACACTTTCTTTACCATTACATATTGGTAAGAGAAAGTAAAAAATACAAAGCAAAAGTTTGATAGAGCAATTGGTTACACAAGTTCAAAAAAAAAAATAGAGCCTTCCTATTTATCACAGAATTTTTTCGTTATTTTTGTTCCATTTTCGACGCAAAAGAATCGCTTTTTTTTTCTCTTTTAAGACTTAATTTTGATTATTATGATTCGATAATATGTTTTAACATGCGATTTGAAAATATTTTACGTCATTTGAGTTCACTCATAGTAACACAAATATGAGTGAAAAAATATTGCTATAAGTAATTATTAATAAGTATCATGGATAATTAGACTCATCAAGAAATGATAAGAATATTTCATCTTTATATTAAACAAGTTAATCATATGGCTTGTTATGTATATACTGTTAGACTTCGTTTATTGTTTCTCAGGGTCAAATCTTATAATCGAATTTTAACTCACTTCCTATCATTCGATTGGATTGATTTTGTGCATATGTATAAATCCTACGGCAATGCATACTCAATCAACAACGTTCTCAGGAAATGAAGCCTGGGCACCCTCAGCGTCCGACTCCAGCTAAAAATTATATTTCGATTTTTAACCCACTTCCTATCATCCGATCGAGCTGAAATTTTGTATACATGTGAAATTTCGATGATGATACTTGTTCGAAGATGATGATACATGTTCTAGGAGTAACAGACTTAAAGCAGGGGTTCTGTGGTCCCTGAACCCCCAACTCTAGTTAAGAATTTTATTTCTAATATTAATCCATTTCCTATTATTTGATTGGGTTAAAATTTATATGTATGTGTAATTACGATGACTATACATGATCAAGCAGTAAAGGAATTGGAGGAGGAAAGGAGTCTGGAGGCCTTGATCCTCCATCTCCAGTTTGAAAATCTTAGTAAATTTTAAATAAAAGTTTGTTTATATATATATATATATATATATATATATATATTTAAACATTTATAGCAATATTGCACTATTCTGATATGTGGCGTAGAAAAAGTGTCAGGTTCTTTTTATTCGACCGTAATCGACAATATCACTAAATAATGATAAAGCAAAAATCTGGATTGATCGAGTGATTTAAAATGATACAACTTATGAGACAACTAAATTCTTTAAGAAAATCTTAAATTTAGAATAACTTGTGTAATTTCCAAATTAATGTATTGGTAGACAATGATGCTCAAAACAGTATAAATTTTAAAAGAAATCTGACATCTTTGTAATGAAAATGTCCCTCCAAAAGGACGTTTTTGCGAAATTTTGCCCTATTCGGCCACATAAAGAAATTCGTAAAACTGAAATAACTTACGAAATTTTCAAAGTTTAATTTTTATCGTTAATAGTTATGTTAGCATCTTAATTGATATTTTAATGCTGGCCTGAAATCTATACAGTAAAAATATTCTATTTATTGCATGTTTAAGTGAAATTTTGCTACATTCTCCCGTGTTAAAAAAATCATAATTTTCAAATAACTTGCGAAAATTTTAAATTTGAATGGTACAAATCTCAATAGGGTTCATACCGATATCATAAGTAATATTTTTAAACTTGTTCAATTTCCCAACGGTCATTTATTCAGGAAAGAATGTGTACACTAACTAACATACTACCAAAATAACTAATAAACTGACTAACATGAGGAGGGGCATTATATCAATTGTGTGATTTTTGATTCTTCACGTCTCAAAACGTTCAAAAAGTCAAAGACCGAGGTCGAAAATTTTCCCGATTACCTAAATATATAGTGTATTATATATATATACCTATTGTATAGTATATTGATAACTAAAAACACAAAGCAAAATTTTTTTTATAAATCGGTTGCACAATTTAAAAATAAATTGAATTTTTCTATTTATCCCAAAAACTTGTTATTATTTTTGTGTCATTGACGACGCAAGAATTATTTATATTAACACTTTCGCGACCGTATGTTTTTGTCTTTTTCACAGTAAGGTACGCCTGTGGGCGTTAGTCTCCCCAGTTACAATATTTCAGAACAAAATTGTCTGTATTCACATTTATGTTACAAATGGTTATACATTATAATTGTGCTCTTTCTAATCAAAGCATTTACATCCATAGTATATTGGTAGTACAAATATGGATATTGGGTATATTTTTAAGAAATAATTGCAAAAGAAACACTCACTGGTGGAGTAAGAAATTTTCAAATGACGGGAATCTACGTCAGCGGTCGTGAAAGTGCTAAGGTTGTCTTTAAGAGGCTTTATTACAAATGTTACGCTTTAGTAATACATTTTAACATGCGATTTGATTAAGAAAACCCGACTCATAGTGACACAAATATGAATAAAAAATTTAGCTATATGCAGCAATCATATGTATCAGACAGATAAACATAATCTGGAAATCATAAAAATATTATTCAATAATGCCTGTTTGAGCGCAGCTTGTATAAAAATAATAATATTTTTCTTTCAAATGATATTTCGCTGTCAAAAAGTAAATAAGATCTCTTACTTTCTTCCTTGTTAACTTTCTTTAAGAATTCTTATAATTAAAATATTTTTATCATAAACAACAAATTTAGTTTCCGAAATATTATTATTTTTATTTTTTAAAATTTGATATTTAAACTAATTTTGGATTAAAAAATAAAAAATAAAAATAATATTAAAAATATATATAATTCCATAAAAACATAAATAATTGTACCACCCCCCCCTTTCTACTTCTTTAAATTAAAAACTAAAAAGGACGCTTTGCTTCTATACAAAAATTCTTTATTTGATAAGAAAGAAAAAAATACAAAGCAAAAGAAATTTTTACCAATTGGTTACACAATTTAAAAATAAATGGAGCCTTCCTATTTATCACAAAAGTTTTTCATTATTTTTGTTCCATTTGCGACGCAAGAGTTATTCATATTAATGATTTCTTTAAAATACCTTATTACGAATCTTATGATTCGGTTTCTTTCAGAGAAAAATAATTGCTCTCTAGATTCCAGATCAAACAGGGCATCCGCTGTGCAAACAGTTGCATCTAAATGATAAAAGTGAGCCAAGTCTGTAAGCAAGGAATAACACTTTATTTTTAAAGTTACCCGGCGGCTGATTTAATTTCTTTATTGAATTGAAAGGTTCCTGATCAGAACAATTATTTTCGAGTTTTAGTAACAGCATTTGATCTGATAGAAAGAAAGAGGGAGGTGGGGCAGAAGAATGAAAAAAGAAAAAAATGAAAAAAATTGTTAGAAGTAATTTCGTTGGAATTATAAACATTCTATTTTATTTATTTCAATTTTCGCTTTTGTGATCCAGCGTCGTGCTATTTATGATTGTGCCAATTATCATTTCCGTTAATTTTTTGGAGAAGAATGCATTTGATATTCATCCCCCCTAGTAATTATAATAAAAAAATAAAGTAGAAGAAAAGAATAAAGATTTTTTTTTCTCTTTTTGTTGCTGGATTGTAATTAGAAAAGTCATTAAGAACATGTAAAAGAAGGGAATAAAAAAAAGTTTAAAAAAATTTTGTAATTAGGAAAAGTTTAGAAATTATTTTTCCCAGTTATATAAAAGAAGGAAATTTAAAGAAAGAACGTAATGGAAAAAAAAAAAAAAAGGAAGAAGAAGAAGAAGAAGAAGATAGAAGCGAGAAAAAGAAAAATGGCACGAAAAAGAGAAAATTAAAACAAAAGAATAAATGAAGTAAAAAAGTGAGGGGGGAAATTAAAAGAAAAGAATGGGGAAAGAACTAAATTTTTATTAATGTATGCTGGTGTAGTTTATTAAATACGTAAAATATCGTCATAAGTTTAATTCTTTTAAAAAGATATAGGAATAAAATATGAAAAGCTTTTGACATAACTAATTTGCTAGTATGCTTAAAAAAAAAAACTAACTCATATTTTGTTAAATAAATCCTTATCGAATCATGTTCTTACACTGACTAAGACAAGGATTCGACAAGGATTTACTTAACAAAACCGTATGAAGTGTACTTTTTTTACACAGGAATTTTTGCTAGTGTTCGGACACTTTTGTTACCGACTGTATATATAATTCAAGAAATATATGACAGCGAATTTTGAGCAACCACATCTTCTAACAACTCCCAACATCCACCACAAGTGCAAAAAGGGAAAAAAAAGTATTAGAGCTGTATTGAGGTTTAATTTGCCCGTATACCACATTTTAAAAATATTTTAAGAGAAGTTGAAAAATAAAATTTTCAACACTTGATTTATATTAATATCACAAAATTTATTAATATCTATGTCTTTTTAAAATTGTAAATCACATAAAGAAATGATCTCTTCATTACGTTTAAGTATTTGCAAGATTGCACTATCGTAAACCTTTCACAGTAATAATAATAATGCCAATGGTTAAAAGGCCATTATATTTACGTTATGCATGTGTAGGTCATAAATGAAAATGAGCGTAATTATAAAAATACGCTCATATCTAATCTTTCTTTCTTTTTCATATAGTTTAAAATACGTAAAATTGAAAATTACACATTTATTTTTTAATTTTTAGCCCCCTTTTTTTAAGACTTATTAATTTGCAAAATTTATACATGTAATAACTGGAAGGGAGTAGGCGTTAATTTTTCTTTTCAATATATGAATGGATTTTATTTATGTTAACATTTATTTATTTAACATCAAGGGCCTGAAAACTAGCAACATTTTTTTTTAAACAATAGCTTTATAGTAACTTCAAACTAGCAATGGTTATACTTAATTTATCCTTTTTTTTCATTCCCTATAAGATTGCATTACGAACTATCAATAAAAGTGTTTTCTGTTACAATCTTTTTGAAAAGCGGGTTAGTAATAATATAATAACAGTACAATGTGCACTTTCTTTTACTGAATATGGTAAAATGAGTTTTCTGATAAAAATCTGGTTGAAAATGTTCTATAAAGATGTAATTTATACGATAGAATCAACTATTGTATTATAAACAATTGAATCTCATGAATGTTACAATTAGTTATTATTGAAGGATTTCCCCCTAAATTACATTTGTCATAAATTGGGAAGAAATTTTTTTAAATATTTAAAAAAAATTATGTTCATATAAGTACTATGAATGCACGTCTTACTTCCCCACCCCCTTCAATATGTTTTTAGGATATTGCAATAGCATTGAAATGCTCACAAGTTTCTAAGACGCATAATTCTTTTCGAGCATCAAGTTGGGTTTCAACTGAAATTTAAAAAAAAAAAAAAAAAAGGACAGTTAATAAAAGTAAGCAAAATATTATTGTTACTTATACAGTTTCGTTAAATATTCAACTCTTTTTTTAAATAAATAGTTATAATTTAATATTTAATAGATGGTTGCTCGAATAACTGCAGTTGAGAGTAAATTTAAATATTTTTAGTTACATACTTAAAAATTCCTAATGTAATATTTTTCTATACTATTAAAAGTTTAAAATTTGGAAAATTATGAGTTAGAACTATAAAGTAAAAATTACATATTATACATGCCACCGCATTAAGTTGGTTGTATGCAGAAGGCAAAAAAAAAAAAAAAAAAAAAAAAAAAATCTTTCCAGATCGACATTTCATTTCAAATTCTATAATCAAGCAGTACAGTTTGGGTCCGACACTTGTAACAGCTTCCTCTCAGATTGCATTGCTAATTCAAATACTCTATGAGTGTTAATTCCAATTCGAATAATTAGTTAAAATCGAACGAAAATTTAATCAGATTCAAAATAAAAAGATTTTGGATAAATTTTCAAATTTATTCACAGATTTTGAAACATTAAAAAATTAGTAAAAGTGGTATGGTACAAAACCGAAGCAATCTTTACCTTTCGGAATGGGTTTAGATTTTTAATTTTTATATTTTTCTCTCATAAATACAATTACCATTCTTTAAAACTGAGTATGTGCTCTCTCTCTCTCACATTTTCCCCTCAAAATATATTAAGTTTTTTTTATTATTTTTTTTTTTAATAAATCGATAAATAATTAGCGAGGAATTGAAAGTTATCCACTACAACACAGACAAATATTTTTCCAACAAATCGAATTTTGTAGTAACTAATATAGTAGTAACTATGTAACTAATATAGTAGTAATTATTTTGTAGTAACTTTAGCGCAAATTTTCCTCATAAATTAACATGGAACCAAGCATGTTAAAATGACAAGTTTATACTTATCAGGTACATTTCATTTAACCCTTTGAAGGGCGGTGGGATATATTAATTAAGGAGATACATTTAATTGGTGAGATATGTTTAATTCTCAACAGCGAAAACTTGCCCCGGAAAAAAAAATTACTTTTATGAGTTTGAGGAAAAACTTTATTTATTTCTTCTCTAATATTTTTCGTAATTTCTTGTGGCTTTTGATTTTAAATGAGCAAAGTTTTCTTGTCCTGCGAAGGGTTAAGCAGGGGAATTAAGAAGTAATGGTAATAGTGGCTTCTTCTTTTTTTTTTTTTACATGCATATTATTTTCTATGGCTCAGTCAACAATTATTTTCAAACGTAATCCCAACCCTTTTGCAGAAAGCATATAGGAATGTCGTGTAGATTTTGTTCTAATACTTCAATGAAGTATGCAGATGTCATCAAAAGTTAATAATTATTTTTGACTTTTTTGTAACATTAATAAATAACATGATATAATTATTCCCTAAAATTTCTATGAAATACATATTCGTTTCGAACAATTAAAATGTTTTTCCAATGAAACCAAATAATGTAATAATAATTTAATTTCAAATTTAATTATTTGAATCTATTTATTTATTTCATTTCAAATAAATATATTTTTGCTATTTCACTAAAAAGTATGATGACTAATTGTTATTTTATTATTTTTGTTATTAGTTTAATAAGCACTATTAACTAGCTCTTATGTCACTTCAGTTGATTATTTTGAACATTTGTGTTAATGAAATTTATATTTAAATAAATAAAAATGAAATAGTCAGAATTTTAAGTTGCATACTTTCACTTAATTATAACTATATGATTATTAATAATAATTTACATGTTTCGATTTATGCCCTTCAAATGCAAAATTGAAAGTTTTGTTTTTTAAATAGGGTTTTAAAAAAATCGCAATTTATGCAAAAATTGTAATTTTTTTGTGCAGTGCATTTATTGCAACCTTTGTACAATGCAATAAATAACGTATTTAAATAACATATTATGATCGTGTTGGAATAATTTTTAATTTATTTTGCAACATCTATTGATGTATATGAATAATATAAGTTATTGCAATAAAAATGAAATAATTATTATTGTCACTACTTGAGAAAAATAACTTTAATAAATGTCATATTTTGAAATAATTAGCTTGTAAGTGGTTTCTTGTCTTCAAATTTTGATCTTTATTTTTGAAAGAAAACCACGTGCGTAATATTATATTATGTAATTTATAATTTCATTTATTAAAACTAAAGTGAATCATTGATAAATATTTGTTAATAAAAAAAAAAAAAATGTAAATTTTTTTATTGCAAAGACTTAAAATTTTCTTAAAAATAAATATATGCATGTGTATATATATATATATATATATATATATATATTACTTCTATTTACTACTACTACTACAATCATTACTATTATTATTATTATTATTATTATTATTTTGATATTACACACGTGATGCCCAAAATTAAACTTTTGATGCACCAGTTTTATTTACTTTTTACTTTTTACTTTTTATTTAATATGTTTTTTTTTTTTTGTTTTTTTTTTGGCTTATTCATTTTAATTTATTTTATTTATTTTAGTTTGTTTATGAATAAAAGTGTACTTCAAATGCCATAAAGAAACCCTATAATGCTATATTTTAAAGGTACAGTAATTTATTTATTATTTATTTATTTTTTATAAGGAAAACTTTGTTAAACTATAGAGAAGCGTTAATATAGCTTAAAGTCAGGTTATTACAGTTAGCCATATTGATTATGGATTGTTACTCTCAATTGAACGGGAACGTAAGTCAAATTATGATCTGTTGCAGGGAAAACAACTTAGCGCGGCTGTTTTCAACAACCGCCGGCTTGCGATGCCGATTCTCCAACAAGCTCTTGGTAAGTGCCGATGAATAAATAATAAAGTTTAGCTGCTACATGTTTCATAACGTTTTTGAACAATACAATGAAAAACTCTGAATGTGGATTACTATATGTTTTGTATTAAATACATTATCAATTACAAGCGACTCTTTTTTTTTTTTTTTTTTTTTCGGGGGGGGGGGATATGATAAAAGTAATGATGTTAAAATCGTACGAAAGTAAAAACTAAACTTAATTCATTAAAAGTAGCTTTCGTATAATTTTTAAAAATGTAGAAATATTGAAACGATTTTAAAATGTTGCTTTGTATAAAATTCTCTTTTAACTAGTCATTCGAATAAATATTTACATTATATATTTCTTTTCAATAGGATAAACAAAAACTATTTCTTTTTGTGTATAAAGCTGTAAATCAACAATATGCTTCTTTGACTCATAAAAGAAGACGTTGTTCTAAAAAATATGTACAAAATATTATTATCTGCCAAATTAACGCAGAAACTTCAATTGTATTACAATAATAAAATAACTAAATAATAAGTAATATTTTTTTTATTTAAAGTAAATCTTAACATAGATGCTCTTAAAAATTAGAAAATACATAAAATATCTTAAAAATTTTGATTCCTTTAAATATATTTTTTATTTATCGCACAAACATTTTCAACGATATATAGGTATAGTCGCTTGTTTTCAAAACTATCTTAAGTTATCTAGATGGCATCATTTTTTATATGCTTCTAATTTATATTTATAAATAAATATAAACATTACAGGAGACTCGAAATTTCAGACTGTTGAAAATATGGATTAAAATGCTATTTCAACATATTCTTAATATAAACCGTTCATCATTCTCTTTACTTTTTTTTTTTTTTTTTCCAATGACATATTACACCCGTTACAAAATTTAAGAAATTAATTTTATATGATTCAATAGTCAAATTATATTGCTACAGCTTTAGTGTAATAGCTTAGCTACGAAAGTTATATTCTGAACAGGTTTCTGACAAAGGGAAATTGCAATACCACTATTTTTATGCAGTAATTTTGGACTTGACTAATTGTTTATATACGTCGATATCTAGTTAAAAATATTGCTATATAAGAATTTTGGTATCCAAATTTCCTTTTGTGTAAACTCCGATTCTAAAGCAATTCGAAAAGTGATTCTGTTATTTATTTTTCTTAAATTATTTTTTTTTATTTTGTTATGGGTGCAATATTTCATCGAATGTTCAATCTTTATTCATTTCTACTTGTAAAAGGTTAAACTTTGAATTTTTTTTATTTACTTACAAAACGAAATGCCTCAGGAAAAATCTAAATTTCTGTTAATTATTATTATTATTGTTATTATTATTTTACTCAAGATGCTATAAACTCATAATTCGTTCTGCAGAAACTTTTTTTCATTTTTCACTCATTAAACATAATTTTACGCAAGTTGGTGAAAACAATTTGCAAGTGAACCATAAAAAATTTTTACAATCATACATTACTGAAAAAAATATCTATCCTGTTTTTAATTTTTTCTAATATATATATATATATATATATATATTGTCTTGATTTAAAAATGATTGTTTTGTAATTAAGGTTGCGCTTAATAAAGTCATAATAGAATATATTTTGGCAAAGTCTGTTTGATGAATGTTCTTTGAAAATAAAAACAAAAATCTTATTTATTTCATACCATAAAATAAGCCGTAATTTTAATGAGTGAAATTATATTATTTTAAAATATTTTTAAGCTGAGTTTAGGAGGTTTTTTTTTTTTTTTTTTTTTTTTTTTTTTTAAATAAGAATTTGGGGTGATCTTATCGTTTAAATAGAAAGTTAAATGTTACTAAAATAAATTATTATAATCAAATACGATGGTTTATTATTTGTTACAGTATTTAAGTAAATAATCAATTATGCGTTTTGTGATTATAAATTTTTTCTAGGCAATCTCTTGAAAAACATAAACACAACTTTATACTATTTTTAGCTCGTTTTTATGAAGCACATGCTATAAGGCAGAGAACACTGCATTTAGAACAATAAAAATTTCAAAGTATGAGTTTAAAAAGTTATTTCTTAGTTTATGAATTATATTTGTTGTACATAAAGGTTATAAAATAAATTAGCTTTATAAAAATTTATTATAGTACTTTAATAATTTTTTAATATATAAACTGATATTTAATAATGTAATCTATAAACATAAACCTTATTTGCTTTACAAAAGAAAAAGAAATTGTTAGAATATACACATCATAAAGTTTTGATTTTAATTATCTCATTCGTCATATCCCCACAAGTGGCTGACAGGTTCTGCTCTGAAAGCTGGTAGACATGAGCCGGGTTACATCCCAGGTTGCGTTCGTCGACCTAGACATTTGAAGTTTTGGAGGACTTTCTCAGAAACTTGAGAAAATACGTGCTAATACCACTTAAAAAAAAAAAAAAAAAAAAAAAAAACTAGGAGCCCAGAACTCTAGCGCAGTCATTTGGCTCTAATCTTAACACCAGCGCCAACTCATTCGTTACAACCGTATTTCTGTGGTACTGACTATTGTGTATTACTGAACATGGAAAAAAATATATATATAGAAATAAAAGAAAATGTTGTGCGTTGTATAATAATTTAATTAAGAAGTTTTATATTAGAATAATATTTTTTACAATTATATTACTATAAAACGTTATGCGCAAAATGTAAAGGAGGCGCACAATTTTTAATTGAAAATTTACATGAGCAAAACTTACGAACAAAAGATCTGAAAAGAATTTCATAGATGTAAGATAATTTGTTTTAAAAGGTATTATCTAAATGGGATAAACAGTTTGAAAATTTTTAAAAAGTTCTCTCTCTCTCTCTCGCTCTCTTTTTTTTTTTTTTTTTTTTTTTTTTTAGCGAAAGAATTTTTTGCAACATTTATTATCACAGCCTATAAGGATTTTATTTTTAAATATATTAAATGGTAATAAATGTGAAATCGGTACGTTTAATAATTATATCTTAAATCTGATACATATCTAAACAAATGTAGCATTTTGTTTATTTTTAAAATCACTATTTTCTTAAAAATCAATTTTTTAAATCACTTAAAAAGGGGATTAAAATCACTTTAAATTAATTTAATCAAATTAAATGACTTAGGTTAAAATCACTTTAAGATTAAAATCGCTTAAGATTAAATTTTAAAATCACTTTTGCTTATCAGTTAAGGATCTTAACTGTATTTAAATATCCATTTAAATACAATTCAATGTAATCATTTACAATATATTAGAAATCTCACTTTAATAGCCAATTTTATATTATTATCTGTAAAGGAATTTAAAAATTATACTTTAATTAAACATTTACCTACGTTTAATCATACAGTATCATTATTTTGTTTTATGTAAATTGAAAATATAAATGCCTTTTTAAAAATAATTTATATCAATGATTGCATAATGAGGTCATTATTACATATTAGGTTTATTTTTTATTATAGCATTTAAACATAACTCACTTATATATTTCATAATAAAATGTAACACTTTTTTTAATCAATTTTGTTGGCTTTTTCACTTTTACTGTAATGAATAAATAAACTTATCAGCTAATTACTTGATAACTTAATAACCCAGTTGAAAAATTCAACAGGTACTTGAAAAAAAATAATGACAAGTATGTTAATTCCTTCATTAATCTTTTTAATTAACATTTATTGTGAAGTGTCACTTCGTGATAAATGGAAATAGCTTTGTAGCATTACATCGAGTAATTTAACTCTTTAAACATCTAATTTAATGTTTCATAAAGATTACAAACTTAGAGCTCCCGATGGAAAAAAAAATGAGTATCGATGAGATAACACAGGTCCAGGTATTTTTATAAATATGATATTCAATTTTTTATTAATCTAAAGTGAATAAAATATATGTATCTTTTTCTATATATGTATATAAAAAGGTTTATTAAATTTTTATGCGCATACATTTCATATCTTTCGTTTTAAACGGAATTTTAAAAAATATATATTCTTCAAATTAAATGTAAATATATCGGCACACATGAAAATAAAATGTCTTTTCATATAAACTTAAAGTAAATATTTTTTTTAAGTAGATACAACAACGCAATTTATTTATTTATTTTTTTAATGTCAAAATTTGTTAATATTGCTTCGGAACTCTGAAATTATTTTAATTATTTTATTTTAAATTATATTAAATCGAAGTTGGATAACGTTAAATAAAGCCACATATAAAAAGGAAATTATAATAACGAAATAGAAATATAATTTTATGCTTATTAAAACGTACTTTCAATAGAACTGATAATTAGTCTAGCAAAAACAAAAACACTTTTAATGTTATAACAAAAATCTTTTTTTTAAATAGATATATATAATCAAGCTATCAGTGAATGTGAGCTGATGACATAATATTATTTTATCCTTAACAAATACAGATGTGTTTGTTGATTGATTTGTACGATAATAATTGTTTGTTATTATAATAAATTACATTTGTTAGTGAGTTTGAAAAACCCACCATTATTTAATTATTATGAAACCAGTTAAAGGGGAAAGAGGGATTATTTTGAAAAGCGATAGTTATATTGAAAGTTTCGCTAGCGAGCATGTAATTGCAAAATTTGGTGATGTAATTATGTTATTTATCGTTAGTTAATTAGAATTCCGGAATAAAAAAAAATCACAAGAACATGATGTGGTTATTATATAATAAAAGAAGCTTATTTACATTAACGTATAAGTGCAGAATAACACACACACACACACAGAAAAAAAAAAAAAAAAAAAGGAATTGAACCAATTTTCCTTATGATTAAGAAACAGGTACTTTCATATATTATCTTAAAAGTTCTTTAAATAGAAAGATGGAATAAAATGGAATAAAAAAAAACACATAAAAGGAAAGAAAAAAAAAATCAATAAATATTTTATCTTATATAGATTTTCTATGTTTACATTTTCAAGTAAAGAAGTTTTATTTTTTATTTATTTATTTTTTTAAAAAGGAAAGCTTGTGGAAACCAAATATTTTCTCACGGGGAGTCAAATCCACACAAATTTTCGCTGAAAATGTTTAATAAAAATAATTTAAATTTCAAGAATACATTCAAATAAAATTTTTAAAAATAGTATTTTGCAATTATTAAAGCATTAAATTACGTAATATTAATGTTGAAATCAGAAATTTGCTTCAAAGATTAGAATTAAAAATCATATCCGTGTAAATTTAAAGATAAAACAATTTTTTTTCATCCAATGCGACATATATTGGATGAATATAGTCTACTCTAAATATACAATATATTTTTATTTAAAATTAGTTTATCAAAAGTACAGAATGAGCTAAATTTAGTGGAAAGAAATATGATATGACTTTAATATTTTACTTATGTAATCAAATTGAAAAACTTAAGTCCTTTGCACCAATTTTCATTTCCAGCAACGTCATTTCTCTTTTTTTCTTACTGTAGGGGATCAATTTAGCTTGATGTATTTTTATTTTGTGTACAATTCAAATATTATTATCTAAATTCATTCTAAATTCATATATCTCATTCTTATCTAGCTCCAAGAACTAAATTCGAGTAAAACAACTTTATTTAGTCCTATTAGAAATAACTTTATATTATATTTTTAAAAGTTGAATTACTGTTTCATTTAACTGCTTTATAGATATTGAAAGTGTCAGTAACGTCGCAATGCTTAAAGTTATCAAAATATGATGATAAAGATGATGATAATAATGATGATAAAGATGATGATAATTAACGTTTAAGGAGGGAAAAATGTTTCATTTTTCATTTAAAAATACATTATAAAATGATGTAAAATCGATTGCTGTTTTTTTTCTCAGCAGTAGAAGGAGAAAAATTTTTGATTGTAATAACAATAACATTATTATTATTATTATTATTATCAATGTCATTATTACTATTGCTATTATTATTATTATTATTATCAATGTCATTATTACTATTGCTATTATTATTATTATTATTAATGTCATTTTTACTATTGCTATTGTTTCAAATGTCAATTTTAAAATATTTGGACCAATCTTTTGGTTTTCATCAGTACAAGTGTAAGTTTAAGAAATAAGTTTTATAATTTTGGTAAATTTAATAATACGCGCAAAGCATTTTCTAATCTCACAGTATTAAAGGAAATCTATAAAATTTTCTTTGCAAAAATATTTTATAAAACAGATTCCTTTTTACTTAGAAGTGCCAAACAATTGTACTTCATCGACAACAAATTTAAAATGTTATCCATATTTCATTTTACGTGGATGTTCGATCTTAGTAAAGAAATAATAATAAAAATTAAAATAAAAATAAAAATAAAAAATTCATTAAAATTTTCCTAATTGCATAGTCGGTGACATGACAGTTTTTATTTCAGAAATAAATCGAAGATAATCGAGCAAAGTAAAATGAATTTCTATTGAATAAAATATGGTAGCTCAAGGCGATCTGATTGTTAAAATTTCTTTCCAGAAGGAGAGTAATGTTGACTTAAAATAAAAATAATCAACCTACAGTCGTTTGCTTTTTTTTCTTCTTAGATATAAAAAGAATATAGAAGGTTTTTAATAATTAAACATGAAAAGAAAGATAGATTTGGAATCTTTAATTTTACTTCATGAAAAGTATTTATTAACTCTCGATATGCTGAAATAGTGAACATATATTTTTCAAGTGGTTGTTATTGGAGTGTTTATTATTAAAATAAAGTATATATCTGAAGAATAAGTGAATTGATAAACGCATTAAAACTTTGTAGTTTTTTTTTTTTTTTTTTTTTTTTTTTTTGTACTTTTGAGATATGTTATAGCGTAAAGATGTTTTTAATTGATATTTAAAATTAATATTTTTCTAATTAACGTTTCAGAAATTTAAATTTTTTTATGCAATTTTCGCATGATGTAACTAATAAAATTGGTTACTTATATTTGAAAAGGCACAATACAAGTAATTCCATAAATTAGTTTTATAGCACGTTTAATTTTTCACCAGATGTCAGTAAGAAATGTATGCTTTTTTATTTTTTTTTTATTTTTTTTATTATTATTACTAAGAGCATTATTTATTATTATTATTATTATTATTTTAAATACACTTTTTAGTAAAATTGATATGTAATCAATACTTAACGTTCATTTATTTATATTATTTTTACTTATTTTTGTTTATTTATTTTTATATTTAGTTATTAGAACCTTGATATACAATGTTTAGAGCTTAAGTCGTAAAATGAGCTTTGTACACCCTAATTTTTAGATGATAGGGCAATACTCGTTTTGGTTTAAGCAGTTTTACATTATATATATATATATATATATATATATATATATATATAATATATATATATATATAATATTGAAAAATGCAAAAAGTACAATTTACAATTTATAGAAATTAATGGATTTTCTCAGAAAATCTATTGATTATTCTATTATGTGACTATTTAGTAATTAATAAATATTGTTATCAGACGCTAAAATTACAGGGAGCAAAACTTCCATAAACTTAGAAATTTACAGTTCTGGATTCTTGAACGATTTAACAGTAAGATTTTTGCTTTTTTTAATTTTAAATAAATCCTAAAAACAAAGAGTCTTTACATTTTTAAATGAATCAAGCAACAAAAATCTTTTTTGTTCTCTCCACTGATATTTTAATGAAATCAAGATTATCTTAGAAATTAAACCCAAAACATTTTTTTTTTTTTTCCTTTTCTTTATATCTATAAAAATTAAAACAACCGAATAATTCTCAACATTTTTGAATATGTATAATATAAGAAAACAGATTTCCTTTCTTTTCCCATTCATATGAAATTTTCATAAAAATATTTCTTTTTTTTTTTTATATATATATAACGATCAAGATGCTTAAAATTTATGACGATGTACTGCTGCGTGCAACAAAGGCTGAAACTTTTTTTTTTGTGTGTGTGTGAAATTCTATTACAAATCAATTAAATTATGAATTTTAAAACTTTTTTTTTTTTTTTTTTTTTTTTTTTTTTGTAGAAATTAAAACATCTTACCTTTTTTAATTAAAGCACTATATTTAAAAAGATTTCTTTCAAAGACTACATGCTTTAATACGTCTTTGCCAATTTTTAAATCACTCTCAATACAGTTATCATGAGTGAAATTTAACTTACTAGGTTTTGACCCCATTTTTGAAAATGCAAAATCAGAAAAAAATCACTGAAATTCATTATAAATTCTAGTTTTTTTTTTTTTTTTTTTCAATGATTAGTGTTTATAAATCTTTTTTTTTTTGTTGTTGTTGTTGTTTTTCTCATATTTAATTTTGCTTCAATATTTTTTATAATGTACGTAAACGTATATTTTTTTCTAAAATGTGATTAATATGGGTGCCTCATTATTAATCTATTACTATTATTATTATTATTATTCAGGATGTTTTGAAAAAAGAAAGACGTGAAACGTTTAAAATCTCTGTTTAGCCTATGTTACATATAGCGTACACTGTTAAAAATTTCAACAGAAAACTCTGTGTAATCTATTATCTTAAGTTTTACGTAACATTACAGAGAAAAATAAATGGAGATGTTAAAAAGCGTATTTTATACATTCATTTTAATAACTAAAATTAATTTAATTAATTATTGTTGAGAATATATTTCGGACTACTTAGAATGCTTTTTCTAAAGTAGAAACAGTCATTTTTAATTTTAATTAAAAAATTAAATAATAAAATTAGGTAAAATACAGAATAAAGATTGAGAATCTCGGTTATTCACCTTTAAATAAGAATTACTGTAAATTTACAGAGACTCTGGATAAATATTTACATTAAATTTACAGAAATTTTTAACAGTGTACAACACATATATGCCATTAGAAACGGGAAAGGATCTAACTGATTGATTTTAATTCTAAATTTTATGAAGACAAGCATCTTAGAGAAAAATAATTACTTTCAAGTCCCCCCCCCCCCCACACACACACACAAATAAATAAATAAATAAATAAATCTTTATTTACTTATTTATATAAGTGTGTTTGTTAAATAGAGAATTGAAAGATCAGTATAAATTAAGTTCATTATTTTTATTGAAATATTGGTAATCCAGAATAAAAATGCTTTTAATTAAGCGAAAAAATTATTATTCGATTATACTTATATGTATACACATCGAATAAAATTTCATTAAAGCATCATTTCAGAGTTGTAGGTGGAAAACGTTCTCTAACAAATAGAAAACAGAGTTAAAAGTGTTGTTAGATGAATATTATAGTGAATATTATAATAAATGAATATTATAGCGATTTTCTTAGTATGTATTTTTTATTATAAATTTATTATTATAGATAATAAGTATCCCCAAACGAGTAATGTAATGAAACTTTAAAAAGTTATTAATCCATTTAAATAAGAAAATTATATTGTTCTTATGTCGTAAAATCGTAAACAAAAACTATAATCACCTTTTCCACATAAAATAATTTTATTTTTTCTAGGACTCCCATATGCAAAATTTAACCAAGTCGGAAATTCTTTACACTACAATAGAATACGTATTAGAAATGTTTCGAAAAAAAAAAGAAAAAAAAACCAGGAAATTTTTAATTAAAACTGCATCTTTTTCCACCCAAACGCTCATGCATTTATTACTTAATTAGTGTGATTAATTTATTTATCTTTAGTTATCTTTAACATAACTATTACTAAGTGAAATCCTAAGTTCATCAAGGTAAAAAACAATACTCATTTTTATAGTTCAAGAATGCAGACGGAAATATTTATCGAGCAAAACATGAACGACGAACTAGGTGAACCACCGTAGGTATTAATGTTGAAAACTTAAAACATAATGATAACTGTTAAAGGATAAATAGTTTGTAATAATATATATTAAGGAATTCAATTTAATTTTAATCAAAATATAATTCACGTAACCAATTTATATAAAAACATACTAAATAATAAGAGAAATGTGTTTATCAACAGATGTTCTTAAACCAAATTCGAGACAACTAAAAATCTCCCATCCCCTCGCAAATAATAAATAAATAAATAAAAATAAGTAAATAAATAAATAAAATTGCGAAAAATCATGAAATAAATAAATTAAAAAAAAAAAAAAAAAAAAGCATTATTTGATTCTTGCAACGTTTAAATGTAAACAATCTACATGATGTATATTGTTTAACAGATACTGCTAGCAAATTTCTATATAAAAAATAATATAAAATAAAATTGAAATCAGGTATAAATTAGACATAAAGATAAATATAAAATATATTTTTATGTGTATTTTTACTCCCATATTACAAATTCCATATCAATATTTATTTGATAACATTTGTACAAATTTAATGTTTACTTTATGATTTAATTTCGTAGAAATTAAAAAACATTAATTAGCAGTTTTTTTTTTTTTTTTTTGTACCTTTTAGTAATTTAAGCTAATATCAAAAATACAGATCTATTTTCATTTATTAACAGCAAAATAAGTTATACATGAATTTTGTTTTTTTTTTAACACCTATTTGAGTTTGGTTTATATTTTCATTTTATTGAAATTAAGAAATCAATAGTTATAACTTTTTTCTATTTCTATAACATTTTTATACATTAAACTTATCCTATAAGCACAGAGAAAGTAAATAATGCAATATAAACTGATGTACTATTTTTATCTATTATTTATAGAGTCAGAATCATATATGCAATAAAAATAATTTTTTTTATTAAAATTATTTTGAATGCAATTTTTCAAAAGACACCCCTTCCCCCGCCCATCCTCACATTAATTTCATTTGATTTTATGATTACGATTATTATTTTAATTTAGGCATTTAAAGCTTTATTAAACGTAATAGTTCACATTCGTTAATTTTATTTTTAAATTATCATTAGAGAAAATATATATATATGTATATATATATATATTGTAAACAAAAAAAATAGTACAAATTTTAAACAATCCCTTACATTTTTTGCTCTATACATTCTTTTGGAAATAGTCATTACGTTAAAAAATAAATAAATAAACAAATAAATAAAAAATAAAGAGTAAGTATACATATTTTAAAAAAAAATACATTTAAAATTTTCTTTTAAATAATTTGGGTTTTACTGAAACATAAAAATATACACTAAATAAGAAATTTTTATTCATAAACTGTGGGAATCCTTTAAAAGAAAAGAGAAAATTACGAAATTGATTATTATAATTCAATATAACTATTTGTTAAAAAACTCCTTTCATCCGATATTGATAGGAATTTATTTTATCGTAAACATATAACATGGAAATTACTGAATTATTATTACAACAAACCTTTTAAAGTAATCATTTTTTAATTCTTAATAAAAAAAATTTCGTAATAATCAAGTTTTCTGGTAAGAATATCAAGAGCTTATTATTCTTATTACTTAATCTTAAAAGTAATCGAAATCATAATTATGGACAAAAATCAGGAAATAAAAACAAAATTTATCAAAGTTTTTCTAAATTTTTAAGCAATTTTTTTTGTTTGAATATTCGTGCAAATGATATTATTATATATTTTCATGCACCAGTTTTCAATTGAATTTAAAGCTTAAAGAAAGTATTAACACGATTTCTGTGTCATAAAAATGTTTTATTCCTCAATTTTATAGAAAGAATTTTTACAAATAATAATACTTGCAATTTATACTTTCTGTTAAAATGTATAGTACTTTCTTTAAGATATATACAAAGTATTACATTTATGTAAACAATTCATAAGCTCATAATAAGAGACTCATATAAATTTTCGCTGAACACTTTTATTTATATTTTATAAAAGATAAAAAGAAAAAGAAAATATATTTTTTAGTGACAATTTTCAGCAAAGCATTTAAAAATTAAACCGAAAATAAAATGGTCGGAAAATTTTTAGCATCATTATACACGCTTTGCATAATTTAGAATTTTTCTTCAGAAAAATACATTAATGATATTGATAAAATCGAGTTAAATATTTTTTCATTGCCTAAATAATTTCTGATATTTTAAATTAAAAAATTATGAATTAAAAGAAAAAAAAAAAAATCTCGTATGACTATTTTGCCATGATCCATTTTTAGGAAATGTATGGCATAGCGTGAACATTAAATCATTTTACATGTTTTAAGAAGCTCATGTTAGAATGTCTATTTACATTGAAGCTAACTGAGCAGCTCAGCTTACAGCACCAATTATAATACATATAATACATATATAAACAATAACAAAAATGATATTTTCAAAGCCTGCAAAAACAAGCACGAAATATATTTCAAAGCTATCTTCGACTCATTTTGTGTAAACTCGCTAAAACTAAGAAAAAATTTATGTAATTTAAACAAATCAAAATAAGTCAAAGATAAACTTACTTTACGTGCTTACCTTGGCAGACTTTGAAATGTATTTTCCCCTAGTGGGCCCTGAGTCCTATGGCCATTATTTATAAAAACAAATGGAAGGAGTTTGTGAGATTTGTATGCAATTACCTACATGCCAGAAGTGGTGGATTGGTGCACCGAGTAGAGCGACGAATGGTGATAATAGGCTGCAGCCGAGGCGTCGTTGGTCTGTGGCCCACTGGGGGGCGACAAGGGCGCATAGGCCCCGTACTGCACCATGTCGTAGAGTTTCATGTCCGCTTTGTTCTCGCTGGCGATGATATTGTTGATGGAGAAAGGGTGATTGGAGGGGTTGAAATGCGGATCAGTCTTAAGCTGGCCTGCCGCCAGCATACTTGGATGTAGGTGCACGGCCGCCTCGCTAAGGTGGCGTGGATGAAGGGCGGCTAATTGATGTTCCAAATGCATCCCCTGACCACCGTTCAGAGGAGGGCTACTACAACAAGAAGGGTCCTCAGCTTTACACGCTGCAACGTCCATTGAGTGATGCATAGGATGACTTGCGTATGCCTGCATAGGACTACTATTAGGGGTGCCCCTGGGCACCGCATGGTGGTGTGGATGTTGTTGTTGTAACTGATGTTGCTGCTGCTGTGAATGGGGAGACATTCGGCTATCCCCACTACCGCCTCCCCCTTTACCAGCAGGAGATGGGCTACTATTACTGCTGTGTGAACTTTTGGCAGCTTGTCGGATTGCCTCTTTTTTCTCACATTTGAAACGTTTTTGGCGACGTAAATAACAGCCGTTTTCGAACATGTTACCCGAATCTGGGTGCAAAGTCCAAAAACTTCCCTTACCGGGTTTATCTGGGGTACGTGGCACCTTCACAAAACAGTCGTTGAAACTGAGACTATGCCGGATCGAGTTCTGCCAGCGCTGTTGGTTCTGCCGATAGTACGGGAAGAGGTCCATGATGAACTGGTAGATCTCGCTCAGAGTCAGCATCTTGCTCGGGCTGTTCTGTATCGCCATAGTTATCAGAGAAATATATGAATAAGGTGGTTTTGCATGAGAATAACTCCGCCGGTACGTTTTGTCGGCGCGGGCTCTTTGTAAGGCTGCTGTTGCTGCTGAACTGTCACTTGCGGCTCCAGCACCATGAGCACCAAAGTCCCGACCGGCAACAAGAGGCGCATTCATGCCACCTAGGCCCGTCATTGAGCCCATACATGCAGGCGAGGTCATGCCGTTCATGCTTTGATTCAAAGAGTTCATTCCACCAAGAGGAGTCATAGCTGTCATTGTCGGTGACATGCAAGTGCCGGCAGTAGCTCCGACACCCATGCCCATTCCAGCCGTGGGTCCCATACCCCCCATGGCTGATGCGGACATCATATTAGTTCCAAAACTTTGTGGAGAATAGTTCATGCCTGCCATACTCATTGATGAGGCTGTGGCACTGTTCATACTGTAGCTGTTGCTCATAGCACTCATAGGCTGCATGCTGCAGCTTGAGTCCGGATAACCCTTGTGACTCAAGGACATCATCACGAAAACTCTTTATGATAAATAAATTTCTATTTATAAAATCACAGAATACTTGGACGTAAAAATTCTGCGTCACGCTTGGTCGGGCATTTGGATCCGCGGATAAACGAGCGGATCCGGCCGGTGACCTCGTCCGTGGTACAAGGACCACGTGCGTTGCTGACCGTGTAAACACACTCGTGCGGCCGAGGCAAGCTGACTTTCCCAATCCTGGGCACTCGTGGAAGCGCTCCGGCCGAACTCCGTATGTGGAGTGTCAGCCTTAGGTAAATATGGCCAAGGCACACAAAACCCCCAAGTCCTGCTCACCGACTACGCCCCGCCACATGCAAATCCTCCTCCGGATCTGTCCTGCCGGCTGATAGCCACGCCTACAGACGGCTGACGCGCGCGCCTCTTCACCCAATCGCCGGGGCCGGTCCTCCCCCCTCCTTCTATGTTCCGGGGCGGAGCCTGATTCCCTCTCTCTATCGAAGCTCGTTCTCTCATTCCCATTAGGCGGGCACCTAATTATCGGCTTGTTAGATGGAGTTGCGAGTCAACACAAACACACATGCAGTGAAAAAGACTCCAAACTTTTCAGGTTGTTTCCGAACAGAGATGCTTTTTGCCACTTGTTCGGGAAATGAAACCGCACTTTTCTATGAGGGAGGGAGCCCCTTTCCTTATTTCTCCCCCAATAGCTCTCCGTTGGCTACATAAATAAGGGGATACGATTAAAATGAAAATGTTAGGAAGAAAAAAAAATGTGTATTTTTCAACTAGGTCGGTGGGGGGACCTTTATTTGAGGAAATGTAATCTTCGTGAAAACTTTCATTCTATTTTTTATTAGGATTAAATGAAGCCATTAGTACTGGCCGTCGAATTTCTCAGACATCTAAATTTCAACTTCAGGCAATATGTTAAATTTATATTATTAATTTAAATAAAAATGATATATATTTTATTAGTGTGAAGTTATAGATTTCGCAAATACATCGGAAATCAGATTTAATAAAGAGTTTAAATATTAAATCATGCTAAAGAATACTTTTTAGAAACTCACGCGAGTTAGACAAACTGTTTGTATTACAGAAAGTAATTTTGTTGCATCGTATTGTTGTCGTTACGGGGAACATTCAGTAGTATTTATAGTTAAATTTTAAGTTACCATACTTGTTTATTCAATGGTCACGGGGCTAAGTGCTTCAATAAAATTTATTGTGTTAAAGATGTACACAATTATTTATATGTCTCTTAATGAAAACCTGCTATGATTGATGGAAAATTACTTAGAACAGGAAACGTATTTCAAAACTTCTGAAAATATGACTATGATTAATTTTAGCCCTTTTTTCATGATTAATTAAGAAAGAATCTATTTTAAATTTTAATTGAAGGAAGAAAAGTTAATTACATATTTTCGTCAATTTTATAATTTGCGTAACAAGCTTATTTTCATTTTCATTGAAACATTGAAACCAAAACATTGAAAAGAATATTTATAAAGTAAAAAGAATTCCGAAAACTATTAATTTCTATTTAGCTAATAATCAAGAAGTTTTAAAAATATTTATTATGCCAATTCAAGAAAGTAACTTATAAAAAGTAACTTATCATTTTCAAATCTTCCAATATTTAGTCGTTATTTAACACTATGGTTCACCAAAACATAACAAAATGCACACTTACAGAGCAATTTATCTTGTATTTATTTCTTTATATTTTATTTTATTTTTATCACAAATGACATTTACAGATGTAATTTTGTTTATATATTTATTATGAAACGGACATAAAATGTCCTTTGAAAATTTATATTATCATTTACCTTTAAAAAATTCTTAATAGTTCCAATTAAAGTTTATTAATAATAAACAAAATATTCAAAAGAAATTTGTCGGATCGATTTCAGAAAGGAATTTATTTTTCGAATATCTATCTTTATTTCCTAGTTTCTCTGCTTTTTATATAAACGTTAATCAATCTGATGTCTAATAAATTATGCTTTTATCATTTTCATCAAACCATAATTGCAAATTTTCATTCTTCAATTAGGGTTTACAACAACTCTCTTTTTTTTTTTTTTTTTTTTTTTTTTTAATTAACCATAAATCTAATTTTTATAAAAAGTTTTTCTAAAATTAATCATTATCTTATATTCAGTTAATTTTTAAATATATTTCATGGGGCTAAGGTATTTTGTACATATATTATAAGAATTTCATAAAAGAGCGTATAAATAATTGTGTACCTTTTTAACGCAATAAATTTTATTAAAGTATTTCGCATCTTGACCCTTATGTAAACAAGTATGACAACTTAAAATGTATCTACAAATACTCCTGAATGTGCATCCAACTTATAAACATGTTAATTGGTAAATTTCTCCCTTTTGTGTATGATAATAACGGATGAAGGAAACATTCTCCTAAATCCCACGTACTAAACCGAGAAGACTTCCATCTTTGGCCACGCCAATCCTCTGGATCGTTTAATTAGTTTATGCGAACAAACACGGTTTATAAAATCATATTCGTTTGTGTGTATAAGATAGATAGATCTTTTGTTATTATGTGTTATTTTGTATGTGATTATTATATGATATGGTTGATTATAGTACAGTGTACATGGTTAGCATTCATTAGGAATGGTAATTTTATGGTATAGTATTGATGCCATTGGAGTATAAATATAATTTTATTTCTCCAGTATAACTGTTTGTAAAATAAAGTCTTTATTTTTTAAAAGACATTTTAGAGATTTTCGTAAACTATTAAATTCATGTAAATTCATGTTTTTTTTGTTTTTTTTCCATACTTAGTAGTATACATTTAAAAATAATATTTTCATTACTGATGCTAGAAAGTTAACGCATTATGTTATTAAAAGAAATTTCTCAACATCCCGCATTTATAAAGAATTAATGTATTTTTAAATTTATTGCTTTTTTGAATACATATATATAGTATATATGTGTGTGTAATAACAATATTGAGAAGGCGATTAGGTTAGTAATTACCCTTTTAAAATTCCTTTGGGTTAATAGTTCAATTACCAAAAGGTTTCTCTCTTACAATATTGTCACCTTTTTTTTTCTTCTTCTTCTTCTTCTTCTTTTACATTTTTAGTTTATTTTGTGTACATTTTTCCTGACCGTATTATTTATTTGTATCCTAAAATTGAAATGCTAGATCATCGAACACTTTCTCTTGAGGGAAAATAATTATAGATATTAGTAATATCGGTGGTCATAAGTATGTACTATTAGCATTTTAAGCAATTGCATATATTTCATTCATAGAACATTTCTCATATTAAATGAGATTAAAGAAATCTGATATGAGTATTTTTTTTTTTTTTTTTTTTTTTTTTTTTTGTGTGTGTGTGTGTGTGTGTGTGTGTGCGTGCTTGGCTATTATAAATCAATTATAAAATTTGAAATTCCGTAATCTGTAATCATTAAAACATTTCTGAAATTTAAAACATAAATATATACAGTACCCGCCGCTTATTAAAATCACATTCGTCCTGAGCCAAAGTGATTTTATTAAGCGGCTGATTTTTATATCCGACGAACATTCCTGCACTCAAGGAAAAGGTATTACTTCCCTGAATATCGAAAGAAATTTCAAAAGGTAACGAATATTGGAATTAATATATAATATTAATTATTTTTTTTTTTAATAGGTCAGGGTGGCTAGCATTTAAACCTTTTCAAATTCCCTGACTATTTTTCGAGATTTTCCTCCATTTTTCCCTGACTCTCACGTTTATTTTCGATGAAAATTTCACGACACTAGCAAAAAATTTAGTTATTTAAAATATCATTAATAATTTAATGATTAATAATTAATATAGCGTATTTTCACAAAATTTGTTAAAATTCCCTGACTTTAAAGGAAATTCCCTGATTATTCTCTGACTTTTCCAGATTTTCTAAATTCACTGACTTTTACCTGATTCTTTGATTTTCCCTGACTGCTAGCCACCCTGTAGGTAATTAATTGTTCCTTTAATATAAGTAAATTAAACACATTCCAAGTTTCTGTGCGCATCTTTTGAGGAAAATTATCGTTACTTTACCAAAAGTTCACACTTTTCTCATAAATTTAAAATATTTCCATTTAAACCTCTTGATTTATAGTTATTTGAAAATAAGAACTAGAAATATTCTTTTAATAATTAAAAATTTAAAAAATATATCATTTGCAAATCGAATCAAACTTGTAACTTATTACTGCGCTTTGAAGAATGCAAGATAATTCACGGGACATGTTTAATTTGTAACAACTATGCTGCAAGTGTAAAATTCTCAACAACGAGAAATAACGGAGGGATTGTTGTGAAAAAAAAAAAAAAAAAAAAAAAAAAAAATGCAAATTAAAAAATAGTGTGCACAAATGATATATATGCTGCTGAGATTTTTGAGTTTATTAACCGGCGATGTTGATTTTATTAAACGGCGGTTTAAAAGTAGTTTGTATTTAATTTGATTTCGGTCCTGGCAATTTGATCAGATTAAGCGGCTGATTTTATTAACCAGTGAATTTATTAAGAGGCAGTTACTGTATATATAACTTAAAATGGAAATATATTATTAAAAATGACTTCATTTTTTATTAATTTAGAGTGTGTATTATTAAGACATTTTTTAAAGTACATTATGTCATTACTTATCTTTACTAAAAATGAGAAAAATAATATAAAAAATAAATGCAGATCATTTATTACAATCGTCAACCTAAGCGTGCATTTTTCTCCATTATTTACAAATCAAATATTAAAATAACAAAAAAAGAAAAGAAAAGAAATGTAAAAGAAATAAAATTATAACTGAAGGAATAAAAACAAGTACGAGTCAAAAATCATATATAATTGTATAAAATCTTTCCGATTAAACTGTATCAAATGCCAAATAAAATACGTCAAATTTTTTATGTATTCTGAAACCACAAAAAATGGACAAGTTATTCAAAGTATAGAATTTTCAGTTACATTTTCTTTTAGAACATTCCATTGTATTATAGATATTTTTTAGAATCTAAGTCTATAAAGGTTTTTATCTTATGCAATTACTTGCACCTTTATATTATATAACTATTTGCAGCTTTATGTTATGTAATTAATAATATACCCATATTTTATGTAATTATTTAAATAATTTGATATGTTTTGTATTAAAGAGATCACTTTAGTATCCCAAAACCAATTTAGATGGCAATGAAATACTTCTTTTATAATTAAAAATGCAGGGATATTTGAAATATCATAAAAAAATAAAAAAATGCAAAATTAAAATAAAAAACATATACATGGATGTTTTCTTGACCCGATTCGAGATTTTTAATTTTTATTATTGGTATTCGAATTTAATTAATAAAGAGAAAATCTCTTAGAATTAAAAAAGTTTTTTTTAACTATTTAAAAAGAAAGATAAAAGACTTGGATTCATCATTTCACAGACCAGTAAACAATAAGATATGTATTTTTACAAATTAACAAAGTACAATCTTTTATAACTATTCAAAACTGTTAATACCCTATTAATCATACGAATAGTTTTTAAAAATACAATCTATATTTCAAGTCATTTGGGTCCCGAAAAAAAATCAGTTATTATTATTTACTTTTGTTATTCAAGAACTTCATTTCTAGCATTGCTAGAAATGAATCAATTATGAATAAAAATATGACAAAAAACATTTATGCTGATCAATGGTTAGGAACTTTGACAAAATAATTTATTAAATAGAAAAGTGTACGTGCAATCAATAATAAGCATAAGGTTTCTTTTTCTTTCTTTTTCTTTTCTTTTCTTTTCTTTTCATTTTTTTTTTTTTTTTTTTTTTTTTTTCTTTTTTTAAGTTTTCTAATCCTAATAATAACACAGGCCTACAAAAATGAAGTTGACAAAATTTGATTTGATGATTTCAGCTGATCTTTATGTTTTTTGATATGCTGAAACCGAAAATGCAGCCCATTTTTCTCTATCACGTATAGATTTTTGCCAATACAGTGTGTTTACCGACACGATTTCTTACATATACCATCATAACAATCGGTTGGTTGGTTGGATGATATGATTTTAAGTCGCACTAGTGCTTCATGATTGCGAGAATAGGCATATATGATTAACTAATCATGGAAACATACTATAAAACTTACTATATAATTATATTGGTGGAAGAGTAAGGGGAGAAATTGTATAGGCAGGCACCCTGTATTGACAAAAATCCTTACGTGATAGAGAAAAACTGGCTTTATTTTCGGTTTCAGCACACCAAAAAAACATAAAGATCAGCCAAAATTATAAAATCAAAATTTTACATGTCGACCTGTGTAATAATATAATTTATTTTATTTTTATTTTATTTATTTATTTATTTTGATAAATTTGCATAAATTAATTCCCTTGACGTGCTTTATATATAAAAAAAAAGTTCTATGGCTTGTTGAAATTTAAATTTTTGATCAGAACCTCTTAAATGTGAAATTATAGGCATATCTTATTCAGACTAAATCCGGTATTAGGTTCGGGTGGAGACTAATATCCTATATCCACTGGGAAAATGAATGTTTTACAAGTTGCAAGCAAGCTAGCGGAATTTAGATAATTCTGTTTGTAGTCTCCTACAATTAATAGCTTATCATGCATAATCAATTATCATATGTGCATTTTTTTATATATGGGGATGGTGAGAAAATATTTTCTTAGAAAATGCATTCACATTTATTGAACGGAGTATATTATTAATGTATATTATTATTCTTTAGTATGTTTAAATAAGTATTTAAATTCTTCTTTAAAATGTGGTTTATGTACAAGAGAAGAATAAAAAAAATATTCTGTATCGTTAATTTAAAGTTCAAAATTCTGATATCGAATGTAAAAGTATAGATTTCAATATGAATTTCTCCATTGTTTTCTAAAAACAACGCACGTGTTTTAAAGATATTTGCTTGACAATATTTGCTTATTTAGTTACCAGAAATCCGAAGAACATTTCATTATTGATTTACTCGAAATATTTAATGGATTGGAGAAGCCCCTTGAAATTAGGCTTTGTTAAATTTAGATCTTATTTTGTCTTTCATAGGTATTTCAGGGATGGAACACGGGCGTTGAACTCATACCACTATCAATGTAATAAAATTTTCTACTTCTTAAATCAACGATATTACAGGTAGAAAAATTTCTTAATCAAATATCGGTATGAATTCTGCGCCTGTGTTCCATCCCTGGTATTTCTGCGACTGATACCAGCTAAGAATTTGCAGCTTTAAGTAAAATCATAATCAGAATTTGCACCACGATTACTTTGCCGTCAGAGAATGATTTTTCCCTGAACTGAAATTCTTAGCAGTGTAGGAGTGTTAAAATATTGACATTATCTACAAAAATCTACAAAAGAAAAGACAAAAACTGATACACTGATAACCCATATCGCCAGGGCAACACTAACAACTTGAGGCACCCTCCCGCAAAATATTTGATAAGGTTCTCCTTTAAAAATAATGCCTGACGGTTTTTATTAATTCACTTTTAGTTATTTGTAAATTATCGAATTGTAGGTTTATATTTTAAGCAGTAAAGCAGTACAATTATAATAAGAAAATTGTTATACATAAAAATTCAAAGTTAATGTGACGGAACTTACCATGATTGTATAGTTTATAATTAAAACTCGAATAAACGACTACGTCAGAAACGCCAAAAAAAAATATTGGAAATGCATACAGCTGTTTCGGCAGCCTTTTTTGCACTGAAAACGGCACGCTTAAAGCTGCCGAAACAGCTGTATGCATTTCCAATATTTTTCTTTGGCGTTTCTGACGTAGTCGTTTATTCGAGTTTTAATATTCCAACGCCAAGTCTCCTGTTATTATATAGTTTATAATTGTCAGTTTTACTTTGAACTCTCTACTACTGATACAACAAAATATAAAGTATAAACCTCTAACAATGTTGGCAGAGATGCTTAAAAAAATATTTTTTTACTTAAAAAAAAAAAAAAAAACTTACTTTTTTTTCTCCCCATCGGGACGCACTGTGGGCCTCGCGGACCTTCATCGTTGCCAAGTGATATAACGATAACGAATATACTGACATACCGATATACTGTATTGATTACAAATAAATGTTAATCCAGAAATTAATTTTATTAAATTTATGTTACTCTATTTTCTTTACAGTTAAATTTAACCATATAACTATAGATCAGAATATTTTGGAGACTTAAACCAAGTTTAAAATAAATAATGTTTTGAAATAAATAAATAATATAAAAATTACAAAGAATAAATTTATCTTTTTTTTTTTTTTTTTTTTTTTTTTTTTTTTTCATTTATTTTAAGGAGCTACATAAACAGGCTCCTGCTGTTTTCTTAAACTGCTTATTTTTACCTTGACTTCAGCAATTTAAATTTTAGTAAACACAGATTAATGGAACTGTCGCAAAAAATAAATTTTATTAAGTTATAAAATATTATTTACCACCTTCAGAGTTTGTGATAATATTTTCTGAAAAAATTGCAGAAAGACTTTTTTTTTTTGGTATTTTATTTTTTCAGAAGATAAACCATTATGTTAAAAAAGATAAACACACTATTTTGTATAAAATACTTTAATAAAAACTGCTTCACTGGTAAAAATAAAAGCCTTGTTCATCTACTTAAATCTCGACATATTTTCTACCAAGTGCTGTAAATATAGAAATACAAGTAGTTTTAAAATTTCCTATAAAATAAAAAAGACATTAAGTTTGTAATATATCCTTATTGTAGCGTGTTGGGAGAAAAATCATTTTATGTATAGCATTAGGAAGCTTAATGTTTCCGCCAAGTTTTCCCAATCGATTCAACGCGATATATATTTTTTTTTTCTTTTTAATCTTTACTGATTTCTTTCGAGAGCAGGAGGGGAAATCCGCACGTGAAACATCACGAGGGTTCTCTACCACAGCACGCTAGTTATTGATTTTTTACTCGACCAAAATCGACACTTTTGCCAATAACCAAATTCAGGCGAGACGTCTGTGTCATAACAGTTTTACATAAATTGCCAGTAAAATTATAATATCTATTTTTATTGGATAAAATAACATGATTTTTTTTTTCTTTCAAAATAGCTGTTGATCAGTGACATTGTATACCATGCTGTTCTGTCTACCTAGAATTTCTGATTAATTTTATGTGCAAAGTTATTAGTTGTTCATTGAATAATTCAAATGTAGACTGTTCCCTCATGTTCAGATCACTGAACATTAATAAATTGTTTACTTTTTTTTTTTTTTTCTTCGTTTGAGAATATAAACGCGGTCTTCATAGTTTAGCCAAATTTGAGGTAGGTAAAAGGCGTATGTTTTAAAACGCATTTAAACTTAAATTGCCTATAAAATTATAATATCTATTTTTATTAATTAATTTGACAAGATTTTTGTTTTCTTTTTAAATAAAATTTGATCAATGAAATAAAATGTTGTTTTGTCTACTAGGAAATTCTGATTAATTTTGTGTATAAGTTATTAGCCATTCATTGATTTAATTCAAAAGCAAATTTTTCCATCATGTTTAGCTATCTAAGTATTAATAATTTGTCTAACGTCTTTTGTTTGTTTTCTGTTTGAGGTAATAAATGAAATTTTTACATTTCACCCGGGTTCGAGATAAGAAAAAAAAAAAAAAAAAAAATCTGTACCTTTTTTATATATATATATATATATATATATATATATTATGAACAAATTTATAATATCTATTTATATTGATTAAAAAATAACAGGATTTTTTTTTATATATATATAACTGTTGATCAGTGAATTAAAATATAATGTTATTTTGTCTACTGAAAATTTTTGATTGTTTTTCACTGAATTATATTAACTTTTCTCTGATGGTATATGGATCGCTGGGTGTTAATAGATTAAAAAGGAAAAGAAAAAAAAAATTCAGCAAAAAGTAAATTTTATATTTTAACTTAATTTGAGATAAAATAATGAAATCTGAGTTCTTGGTATTGAAAGATTTTTTCTAGAATAAATAAACGACCATCATGTACGAGACTGTATGACAATGTACTTTTGCAATACTCCGTTTTTGTGTGAAGTCCAATCTATAACACACAGCAGTTCGTGTAGAATTAAGAATATATTCTTTGTTATGACGTTTACCTAAAGCTTAAATTTCACAAATAAAATACTTTAGAGAAAATTTACTTTTTTTTTTCTGTAATATGTTAATTTCTGTTTAGCTGCAATATCAAAGATCATTAAAAAGTGTTACTGTAAGTTTGCCTTGAACTGATCATATATATAGCTGTAAAATTTATATTACAAAGTATGCGAAAATCTTTAGCTTAAGTTTAAGGTGTTTAGGAATAAATTTTTTTAAACATTATTTTTATTGTTTTTATTATTGTTCTTCTTCTTCTTATTATTATTATTTATGTGCAATGATTATTTCTGAAATTTTGTTTCTCAAGACTGTTAAATAATTTAAGGAATGTCTTTAAATAGACGGTATTAGACATTTGGGCTTACATTTTTTGTCTATGAACAGTTTTAATTCTCTAACCTAAAACAGTTTAAGTAAAATTTATTGGTGTTCTTTGCTATTAAAATTTCTGGTGTAATGCTATATAAAACATCGTTTCTTTAAGCCATCAAATGGTGACGCTTAAATATATTGCTTTTTAGTTGGTATCACGCAAAAGTTATTATTGCGAACTCTTCCATTGAACTCTTCCTTCAATGAAATGCTGTATTTTACATCATTGAAGCTGAACCATTTCTTATGAATAAAATGTAAAAAACGGGGAAATCTTATTTTTCAGGTATTGACACGCGAAACTCACATTACTCTGAGTTTCAGATAAAAATGCTTAGCCACGATAAAGTATCTTATCGCTTTTTCTCATCCGGTGTAGAGACGCTTATCTTTTAGTGCGGCACTCTACACCGCAAATTCTACAACAGATGATAAGCGATCATAACGTCTAACTGAATGTCGTAGGTGTTATCAAAGATCGTTGGCTATTCGTATTCCGCTTTCTTTTCTTTTCTTTTTTTTTTTTCTCTCTCTCTCTCCTTCTTTATAAAAATGAGTCAGCTGAAAGTAAAACCTACAACAGAAATGGCAACCGACTCTGATTTTTGTGTAACAGGTGTTTTCGTAATTTCAAGAATTTAGAATTCAGATGACAACGATGATCTTCAACGTGATTATGAATTTGTTTGTTTGCTTAATTTTGGCGTTGAAACTGAAATTGAAATGAAATGTATTCTCGACATTGTATTATTTATTATTATTATTTTATTTAGTACAATAATTAAAAGTACATAAAGCATCATATATATTTCTTGTACTTCATATATATATATATATATATAATTTTAGAAATGAATACATATTTTTTAATATAAGAACTGAAAACTATGTTAAACAAGGACAATATCTAAATATATGAAACTGTAATAATAATAATAAGGAGCAAAGGCCATCACAGCTTAAGACAGGGGGAGCGGCTTAAACAAGTTTTACGGGCACTTAACTTCTTCAAAACCTCAGCAAGACCATATGATAGGAAAGAAAAAGTTAAGATTAAAAAAATTTTATTAGGCGAAAAAATAATATTTTATAATTAGTGATATTTATAAACTAACTTTATATGAACTAAATCAATTATACATGATTTAAATTAATTATTGATATTTATAATTCAGTTTTCTTAAACTAAATCACACATTTATATTATATTTTAAAATATTATGCATTCTCTACAACTACATTTAATGATGACAGATCATAATCATAATATACTACAAAGATATTTGAAAAACGTATGGGATCATCCACAATCAAACAGATAATAACTGGGTGAGGGAGAAAAGAAAATTATGATACACACAAAAAATGCAATTTCCGTACTATGTTTATGCATATTAGAGATGAATAAATAGATAGATAGATAGATAAAGTATAAATTCATGTTTAAATTTAATAATTTAAAAATTTTCATTTTATTCCAAATTTCTCTATTAATTATCTTCCACCTAAAAGATTATTTTTTTGCATAAGTTATGCCTTAATGGCGATGGAACTTTTACCCCTAATCGCATATTAAATTTTAAAGGAAGTACAATATGATATGATATAATTATGTGTACCCCAGATTAGAGCCTCATAAAGACCGCGGCACACTCTCACCACAACTTTTCTAACACTATTTTTTACTTATATATGCTAGAAAATTCACACTACAAATGGGAAATTATTTTTATAAGAAATTAACGGTGTCGGAAATCGAATTCACACATCACCAGTTAGACCATAGACCTTATATAGATAGACCACGCATCATCCCCTCTCATTATCTGTCTGCGACATGAAGTAGCTTCCCCAGCGAAATTATCACGTGATGCTGGAGAGAGAGACGAGAATGAATATTTTGTGATTTTTCCGTAGGAAAGAAAGTAGTTTTGAGTTTTTTAATTTCTGTTTTGTACACACACATTTATTTAAGCCTTTAGATTTACGCATCGTTGAAAAGCTAAAATATCATGGATTAATTCTAAAAAAAATTCTTTTGTGAGAAACCATTCTGAAGGGGAGAATTTTTTGTTTGAATTCTTACAAAAATAAGTGCTTTCTTATGGACGAATCTCCCTCAACTCTCTGTCACCTGACATACGGCGCTGACCACAAAGGATGAAGGTTTCAGATTTCACCCTTTAATTGAAGACATTCACTATAATGGGAAGTCCTATCGGTGGCGTAGTCTATATCTATGAGTAGACACCCCTATAAATTGTCCCCTTATTTTAAGGTGCAATTTCTCTTTATTATACGACAAAAGTAATATTTGAAAATAATGGTAAGAATGTGCCCTGGTCTTAATAAGGCCCTGCCCGAGTTGAGTTGTTGCTGAGTGTCAAACATCTTTCTAGTGTAGTACATACCTTTGTTTATTTTCTAGCGATGTCTAGAAAGGAATTTTTTTTTTTATTTTAATATATAGACAGTTTTTGTTCCACTCATGAAAACTAATTATGCATTTAGTAAACTAATCATCTGCGTTTTAAATTGAAAAAAAAAAAAAAAAAAGTAATAATAATTCTGGAAACATTTTCGCTGTAGAAGATAACGTCATAATTAAGAGGCGATATATATTTGTATCTATAACGGAGATTATTTGGTTGTCGCATAGGGAATGTTGTTAAATTTTGCCGATAGTTGGAAAAATAAAAACATTGCTAAAACTTAATTTCAAAGGCAAATTAAAAAGTGCAAGTTCTGTATTATACCACAGACTTTACTTGTTTCTTTCAGCACAAGCAAGTTTATTTACTACTGAAGGAATATTATACAAAGCCCGTGATCCCACTGTTACGTAAATTTAATAAAATTTAATAATATCGGTTTGGAGTGGGGGAAAAGCACAGGACAAAAAACCATAGTTCTTACAAGACAACATCTTACCAGTAAAAAGTGATAAAAAATCTTGAGAGAAAATGAAACTCCTTGGCGTTTACATGTTACATTCGCCAAGTTCAAAATATATTTACGAAGAGCGAGATTGCAGTTTTCGTTATGAATAATCTTGAGTAATTTTTGAAAAGGTTACTATTAATTAATTGGCAATTGGTTATTGAATTTTGGCATGATTTCGTCAAGTTTTAAATTCCTGAGAAAATGACAAGCAAAGCTTATTTCAGACATTGCCTTTAAAACATATATCTCGATGAATAAGCGCCTAATTTACATTTCGATGCATAATGAAAGAAAGCCAGATAAGGACCATTTTCTTTCACAAAATAAAAGGAAAGTGAAAAAGCCAAAACATATCTTCCCAAATTCCAAAAAAATTTAGATTATGTTACAGAGAATAATAGAAAATGATCACAGATTTAGTTTAGTTGCCTTGAAAATTGAATGAAAGGGAAACATATAAAAATTTAGAAAAAGTACATTGAATATGATATATTCAATATTATACATTTAAGTTATTATTCATAGTAAATATTCATTAAAAATAGTTATGTCGCTATATTTAAAATAGTTGTTTAAGATTAAATAATTTAACTTATAAATGCATTTATTTAGAAAATTTTTCTATCTTTTAGAGAGAAAACAAATATTATGATAATTGATAATTTGCATTGCAACATCTGATAAAATTATTTAGTTAAATTGGCATCATATTAAAAAAAAAAAAAAAAAAAAAGGTGTTTGTTTGCATTTATTTATTTTTAAACGAACTATAGATATGAAATATCAGCATATAACATAAATTTATGTGATGGAAATACGGTTACAGAAAAAATTAGAATGAAAAAAATGTGAAAAATGACGCAATAAATTTATACGATATACGTGTGCTTCTAATACTTTCAATTATAACGATGCTTAGAACTGAAATGAGATTAAATATACGAAGTGTTTTATATATGCAATCATTTTCATCCTACTTTTTAATTTTGGGCAATAAAACTAAAAATACAATGCAATAAACTATTTTTCCTCTTTTAATTTTATGCTTGTATTTTACATAGCATATAGGTTATTTATAATTTCCATTATCATAGGTAAAAGTTTTCTACCTAGTTAATAATTTATTTCTAATAAAATTTTACGCTAACTTAATAATAAATTAGTCACGGATAATCGCTAGTTCAGTACTAAATAAATGAAGTTTAAAACTTCAGTTTGATTTTCAAAGTAAGCAAAGTTCAGATAACTCACTTTAATAAATTACTTCCATTAATGTATCCAAGCTGATTATTTTCTACCACAGACATAAAACATTTCTTTTCTCGCATATGCACGAAATTTGTAGGCGTTTTAAAATCGAATTATATCACATATTTTAAAATCGAATATCAGTTTCGATTGTCTTATAAAAGCAAAATCATTCTTAAAATTGAACAAAAAGTCAACGCGCACAGGAGACTGTTAAAGTTAGTTTCTGTAAGGAAAATATTGGAAAAACTTCGGTGATGAGATCCAGGTTGGTATAGAAGACCGGTTACTCCGAATGACTTGAGGCAATTTAACTTCAAAATGTCAAATCCACTGATGGTGTGTAACAAACGTGGCACTTTAGGAGTAAAGCTTACTTGACTTTTAAGTGTGATTTAAGCCTAGTTAGTGTCCAAAAAATTAAAGACTTCTACTGCCATTGTGTTCATGGTACATCGCTTGAACAGTTCAGCGCGAACCATCTGTGATTTTAACATTGTAACTTGATTAACTTGATTAAAATAGTCGTTATATACTCGTCACTCATGTTCTCTTTGAAGTTTGGACCCAATTTTACCCATGGAATCTTCATCCAAATGAAGCTGTAAGGTCTGTGCACCGGCTTCAACAGACTCCATTGTATTAAATGTTTAAGTTAGGAGACAATCAAGAAGCTTTTACTTATAAAACCAATAAAGTTTATTCTAGCTGAATATAAAGGACGTAGGGTAAATTAAAGGAACTCACTGAGCTATTAACTTAGACTAATTGAAAGTATTATAAATAAAAGTGCTCACCATGTGTAGCTTTAATATGTCACTTCCAAAACTTGTTGGAAACTCTAGGTATTCGGAGAATGCTTTCGACTCCACCACAACTTTCAGAGAATAGCTACGCACCACGACTTAATTTCATTAAACTCTAGCCTTCTAAACTATCCTTGTTACGGACGCTCACTATTCGATCGCACTTCACAATATTAATAACTATAATCCACTAGCAGCTACTAACTTATCGCTTCGAACACTCTACAGCGAATTCCAACACCAACACTGTACGACGCAGACATCACACTATTTAAACTCCTTCCAAACAGACAACATCCTTCACTTCGTTTCACCCAATTACTTCTTTAAAACTAAGCATATTCAATCATTTTTCTCAATTGACGTAGATCCTAATTTCCTTTTAGACACTCCATGTCCATGCCTACCTAAAATCACCTCTACTCGACACTTTCAATCTAGCAATTTCACCTCTAACGTCGCCAAACTATGCTGGATCCAGCTTATACTTTCCCGACCTCAATCAACATCTTAATCATTCGATACTGCTTTCCTTCGGTGACCTTTATTTCCTCAACCTGACGCTACATGTACTTTACAAAACTCAAATGAAATGTGTACCAAAGACACACACTTCAAAATCTAGTTTCATTCACGAAGTTTCATTCTAGTTTTCCAGTTTCATTTCTTATAGGGATCTTCGTAGCCTCCTTTGCAGACATTCTGTTTCAGAAATTTTATTTTATTTATTTATTTATTTTATTTTATTATATTTAATTTTTTCATTTTTCTGAAGGGAAAGCAATTAAAAAAAAAAAAAAAAAAAAAAAAAAAGTAGACATTTGTAGATTATACAGTACTTTCGGTACAGGATGCACTTGCAGAGATGTCTTCATAGAAAGACTAATTAACCTCAAGAATGTACTCTCATTTAGTAAAAATGGAAAAATCTTTAACATTTTTAAACGTTTACGTATAAATATGACAAGAGACAGAATTTGCTCTGCTATTTGGTAAAAAATGCTTCTAGAATACACCATTAAAAAACATAGTGACTGAACATTATATTAAAGAAGTCAGTTAATACTAAAAATTATAAATAATTTACATTTTAAAGTTCGCTTTAAAACTATTTCTTAAATTATTTGACTATAAAATAAATAAATAAATAATTAAAATTAAAATTAAAATTTACATTGTTTAACAATCATTCTAGCAAAACGTTTCACATAGATTACATTACGTAATTTTTTGTATTTTTATATTTAAAAATCTACGCTATTAATTTATCTTTAGTTAATAATTAGTTGGAAAAAAAATACGTACCTTTGTGACCAACAAATGTAAGGTTTCCCTTATTTTCCTTATAACTGAGTTAAACCGAATTTAATAGAATGTAGGGAGATATATGAAACTGGTGTTTAAATTTAGCCAAAATATAAAACAAAAAGCGTAACGGAAATTGATGTGAAAAACCTTTTCAAATGTTTCACAAGAAGGAATCGGAGATTTAATTAAAAAAGAAAAATATATAGTGACAATGCAAAAAAATAAAAGCATAGGATATTCAACATAAATTTAATCCTTGTTCCCTAGCACATGTCCCAGGTGCAATAATCTTCCTTTTTCCATCATGTTGCCACAACATCAAGCATAAAACGAACTATAAAGATGGACTCGGAAAAATTTACAGCTGGACACGACATCCTCCTGTATTGTAGCAATACTGCTCACTGCAATGTTTCCGATTATTGTAGTTCGTGTGCACTTCGTACAAATGACGGTATCACTTTCAATAAAAGAAAGGGAAAAAAAAAAAAAAAAAAAACTACGTGTTACTTTTGTCGACACGTTCCGTTTCGTTAACTTCCAGATTTTTAAAGAGAGGGGGACATGGCACATTTAACTTACAGCAGTTTTTACGCTGCTGAAAGTGATATAAATTACGCTTGTTAGGGGTGGCTTCGCTCTTATACAGGGTTTATGAGGACGGTGGTGTCGCACTTGCGACCGGGACAGTTCCGACCGGGGTTAAAATCGTAGCACTTGCGACCGTTTTGGTTTGAGGGTAGCACTTGCGACCGGATCTATCCGAAAGCAGGTGCAACACAGGAGATGTGTTTATGTGTAAGGAGGGGGGGGGGGGCTTCACTGATTAAATTCGTTAAAAAGAGTTAACAAAACTGAATTTATTTACTAAGTGATGACGCTGCCACTGCAGAAGGAAGTTATGTACTGCAACAAAAACATTACGTGATGAGGCTGATTATGTGTATAAATAGTACGGAAAGAAAAAAATAATTGAAAAATAACTTTAATATGAGTTGTTTATAGGGAGCGCGATTGTAGAAGCGTACTTGGTTTTATTAGACATTTGAATCTGTGCAGAAAATCTTTTTCTCTTTGCCTTTTTTTTTTTTTTTTTTTTTAATCTATTATTTTTCTGTGCAAGATTTACCATTGTGCTCCTTTTGTGCTCTTTCGCTAAAGTCAGGCAAAAGTTCTTAATCAGATTATCCATTCGAATGTCATTCCCCTTATTGATTTTCTAACGCATTTGAGTTTTTCAAGTTCATTCAACTTATTTTTTCTTTTTTTATGTACAATATATACACATTTTATAGTAAAATATTAGCACTAAAAATATCTCTTTAAATTATTACCAAATTATACGTATCAAGTTTAATGTTCTATATTACTTAAAAAATTTTACTGCGATATCTGCTATGAACGAACCTTCATTTACACTGAGGAAAAAAAAAAAAAAAAAAAAAAAATATATATATATATATATATATCATCTTCATCTAGAACTATTAAGTAATCATTTTCTAAATCCATAAATTAGAAATATAGCTTTACGAGTCATGTGTATAAGATAAACAAATAAATTGAATAAACAAAATGATCCAGAATTGCTAGTCTATACTTTTCTAGATGTTAAAACAATATTATGAATATTATGAATCATTAGTATTGTGAGAAACTCTCGTTTGTTTTTCTAGAATTGGGTAATAAACCAAAATTATAGACACTAAAATTCGCTTCTTGAGTTCGCATTTATTTGCAGAGATTTTTAAATAGGTTTAACTATGATAATATAGGAAAATGCTCTAGAATTCTAATAGGGGGTGTGTAGGACTTGTTATCATCATTTGGAACTATAGAATTTATAAGGAAGTCGTGGAGCTGTTTTTTACCAGAGCCAAGATTTATTTTCTAGATGATAATTTGCTTTCTTAAATGATAATTTGCTTGAGTACATCTTTTGGCAAAAGCTCTAAAATGCTACAATTTGGCTTTACAATTTGCCTATGTAAAGCTAAGCTATTTAGAATAAAGATATTAATTGTTTTCGAATAACGATAGCAATTACAGTTGGTTATACTAGCTGCATGATTATGATTCTGGTTATTATTTCGTATTATTGTAGGTTTCAGAAGGACATAATATTTAAAAAAAAAAAGATGTATTTGGAAACATTGAAGTTTAATTTTCACAATATATATATATATATAGATAGATAGATAGATAGATAGACAGATATATAGATAGATACAAAGTCAATATAAAAAATAAAATTCTAAATTGTTTCTCATCTAAATTTTTAAATTGTTAATTTTATGCATAATTTATAAAACGTTTCATAAATTATTTCTTCGTTTTTTTTTATATGTGTCAGTAATAATAGGGTTGAAAAAGTATAAGACTGGATTTTTTAAATAGTATTAGTTTCTATTTAACCCTTTATCGGTCCTATTTAATTTCACTCTTCGGGTCAGTATTGCCAAATTTAGGGACTTTTTTTTTTTTTTTAAATTAAATATCCAACATTAAATTTTAACTGTAACGGCTGCCTAATCACTTTGAAGGTTATTCGTCCATTACGTATATCAAATGTCAATCACTCCCAAAAATTATTCGCGATAGTTGAATAAAAGTGTCCTTAAATTTGGTAACACTGTTTAGAGCGCTTTAGAGCGATAGGACAAAGCTTTTTATCCGATATATTCTTGTTAATAATTATTTTGGAATAATAAATTCCGTCTTAGTAAGTATATATGAGGGTGCTTCGTTATTGATAGATATTGGAGATTTTGGAGATTTCACTGATGTGCAGGAGCTCTCCCGCGTTCTGTCTAATATTTAAAAAGGCACCAAAAAAAGAAAAGTAATGGAGCTGAGCTTCTATCGACTCCCATGAAAATTAAGCCTTGCTTACAGATTTACTAGTAGGTAACTCTATTTGAATAAATTAGTTGTTACAATTTATTTCAACTGGTGTAATTGTGTTTTCATTAAATATTCATAATTAAATTTTTCGATGTTGAGAAAATAAATGCACGTATATTGAATAAAGCATATCTTTTCACATTAGTTTGTTTACGAAATAGTATAGGGAAAAAAATATATGCATATATATTTAAGGTAAATGGAACTTCTGTAACTACATGGAAGCACAATGATAGGCGACACGTATTCAGAAATTCAAACTTAAAACAAAAATAATATATAACCAATCACATAAAATAACAAATATTTATTGTAATGGAATACTTCATCTAATAACTTTAGTACAAATAGCTGTAGTTTGTAACTTTGATACTGTAATCATTAAAGTTTCTTTTTTTTTTTTTTTTACTTTAGTAGAAATCTAATAACTTCAGTACAAATAGCTGTAGTTTGTAACTTTGATACTGTAATAATTAAAGTTTCTTTCTTTTTTTTTTTTAATCTTTATTTAGTGAGAACATATAATAAGTTGTTGATAAGTAAACATAGTTGATAATAAGTTGTTGATAAGTAAACATAGTTGATAACAAGTTGTTGATAAGTAAACATAGTTGATAAGTAAAAAAATTGTCACATCACTGCTAAACTCAAATCTCGTACTCTAACCATGGCAGAAAAACCTCGTAGACATAATTAAATTGAAATCGAAATCTATGAATAATCTCAGTTATTAATATAGAGTTTGAGAATGTCTATTTACTCCCAAAATTTTTTAATTAGAGCCAAGCCAACAGACAAATACATGGTAAATTAAATAGTTATGCAATTATTTTTTTTATGATTATTCTTATTATTATTATAAATTCAAAGGTGTTGCACAAACAGAAGAAAGATTATCAGTACGGAAAATTACAAATGGAGACTTAGATGTATTTGATTTTTAATAAAATATTCACTTATATATATGGCGTGAGTAAGATTTTACCTCTTTCATTTACCTTTACTTTGAGATATTTTAGTTGATATTTCAATAATATATCACTTGCCAAATAGATATTAGGTAAGTAAAATTTCGCTTACCTGTAAATCTTCTTACTGGAATTTTTTTTTTTTTTTTATCTTACTTGGCTCATGTTTGTCAGCACTCTCCAATTTTTCATTTCTTCTGGAATTCAGCACATTGCATTCTGTAAATAAATCTATAACATTTTCATATTATTCTCTGGTGATATATATTATTGAAATATCAACTAAAATATCTCAAAGTAAAGGTAAATGAAAGAGGTAAAATCTTACTCACGCCATATATATAAGTGAATATTTTATTAAAAATCAAATAGATTATGAGCTTGATTTCAAAATAGAATTATAAAAAAAGAAATAGTTGATAAACTGTTTTTCTAATAAACTGTTCTTGGTGAAAAATAAATTACGAACACTGATGAACTATCTAAAAAAAACAAAAAATAACTGTCTATTCATATGCCTATATATTAACGAATTAAAACAAACTGTTATATTTTCAAACAGACTATTTTGGAGAAATAAATTAAATAAACAAAATGAACTTATTTAAAGATACCAATATTGAAGCACTAAATGCAAATAATTATGATATTTGGAAATTTAGAATTGAAAATTTGTTACAAAAAGATGATCTTTTTTCAGTTATCACTGACGAGCCTCCTACACCAATTACAGATGCATGGAGGTCAAAAGATCGCAACGCGCGTGCAATTATAAATTTATTAGTTGACGACACTCAAATAATAAACGTTAGGAACCTCTCCACAGCTCGTGAATGCTGGGAAGCTCTTAAAAAAATACATGAAAGGTCATCGCTCTCAAGTAAACTATTTCTCCTTCGCAAATTATACTCCATTAAATTAACTGAAGGAGGTAATATGACAGAGCATATCACTAAAATATATCAAACGCGCGACAAGCTGATAGCCATTGGTGAACAAATAAACGATCAGCATCTCTCAGCTTTAATGCCTTGTTCTCTGCCACAATCTTACGATGTATTAATCACTTCTTTGGAAAGTAGAGATGAAGCAGACCTTTCCCCCGAGTTTATCCGATCCAAACTAATAGACGAATATTTAAAGAGAGAAGAAAATAAACACGAAAACAATATTTCAGCTTTGAAAATAACTAAAACAAAAAATGAAAACGTGAAATTCTGTAAGTTTTGTAAAAGAAATAACCACAATATTGATGAATGCTGGATTCTAAAGAGAAAAAATAATTCGAGATCCCAACAAAATAATAGATATAACAAAAACAGACAGCCCTTTAGAACTGCAATGTGCTCTCATGATAGAGATAACGCAGACAAAACACAGATTTCGGTAACTGATAAAAATACATCAGACAAGGTGTTTACATTATATATGGGTATGAAATCAGATAATTGGTATATTGATTCAGGCTGTTCGACACATGTCTGCAACGATAAAAGTAAATTTTATGAATTCTATCCTAGCTCCTCCTGCGTAACGATCGCGAATGGGCAGGAAATAAAATCGTTTGGACATGGATCTGTAAAATTACATACCATAAATTCAAATAATACACAAAACACCATACTGTTAAAAAATGTCTTGTATGTACCGGATATTGAGACAAATCTCATCTCTGTGAAAGGGGCAACAGAAAATGGGTGTATAGCAGTATTTAAAGATAGATCATGCAGAATAATGCATGAAGGCGAAACATGTATTGAAGGGTATATCAATAATAATTTATATGAATGTAAAATAAATTCAGATACAACACACACCATAAACATTGTGAAAACGTGCGAAAATAAAAACTGCATAGACAAATGGCATGTTAAATTGGGTCATAGAAATGTTAATCATATAAAACAGTTAGTAAACAAAAACATGGCAACAGGGATTAAACTAGATGATTGCAAACATGATAGTGTATGCGAAACTTGCATATTATCTAAGTTAACTGACAATCCTTATCCCAAAAAGGCTCAATTTAGGGCAACAAAAGTTTTAGAGTTGGTTCACAGCGATTTATGCGGGCCGATGAAAACCCCCACGGTCGGTGGAAAGTATTATTTTTTGACGTTCATAGACGACTTTAGTCGATTTACCGTTATATACCTATTAAGAAATAAGGACGAAGTTTTATCAAAATTAAAACAATACATAGCAATGACCTCAAACAAATTCGGGAGAACTTTGCAGGCAATCCGCTCAGATAATGGAGGGTAATACACCGGAAAAGAATTCGATGAATATTTAGGAAAATTAGGAATAGACCATCAATTCACAGTCCCCTATTCGGCTCCTCAGAATGGCGTTTCTGAGCGTAAAAATCGAACTTTGTTTGAGATGGCACGTTGCTTATTAAAAGATGGAAATTTACCGAATTCTTTCTGGGGTGAGGCAATTAATACCGCTGTTTACTTACAGAATAGACTCCCGACTTCCGCGTGTGAATCAACACCCTATGAATTATGGACGGGTCGAAAACCTGACCTGTCAAAATTAAAACCCTTGGGTTGTCGTGCCTATGCTTATGTACAAAAAGTACACAGGGGAAAATTAGATGATACCGCCCAGCAAGGTATATTTGTAGGGTATGATAATAGGAGTAAAGGGTATAGAATTTGTACGAATGGTAAAAACATAATTATAAGTCGTACTGTAAGATTTATAGAACATGAAAATAAAGAAATAATAAATAATGAAACATTAAAAAACAATGATGAGAGACCTGATAACATAAAGCTATCACCAAATCTGCAGATAATAGATTCGGAAGCAGAAAACACAGATGATAGCAGTTTGTCAGATAATTCACAAGACTTACCGCGAAGATCGCAAAGATCTAATAGGGGGTACCACCTGATAGATTTACGTTCACAGTAAACAATAAAAGAATTGAAGAACCGAAATGTTGGGACGATATAATGAAAATGAAAAATCCCATAGAGAAAGAAAATTGGATTAAAGCCACGTTAGAGGAAATAAACTCACTTAAGGAAAACGACACATGGGAATTAGTAGAAGCCTCACCAGGAACTAAAGTAATAGGTAGTAAATGGGCATTTAAGGCAAAATTCAATAATCAGGGACTAGTGGAAAAATATAAAGCAAGGTTGGTAGCCAAGGGATTTCCCCAAAAATATGGCATTGATTATGGCACACACAACCATAAGAAGTTTTCTAGCAATGTCCCTGTACAAAAATTTAAGTTTAAGACATGCTGACATTAAGACGGCTTTCTTACATGGGGAATTACAGGAGGATGTATATATGCAGCAACCAGGGGGTTATGCTGCACCAGGCGAAGAGCATAAGGTTTGTAAGTTGAAAAAAGCCATCTATGGGTTAAAGCAGGCCGCGAGGGCTTGGAATCAGAAATTAAATGATACATTATGCAAATTAGGTTTCAATCAAAGCCAGTACGATAAATGTCTTTATAAAAGAAAACAAAATAATTCAACAACATATGTTCTAGTCTATGTTGACGATTTATTAATTGCGGGTGAAAATAAAATTATAAACATGTTAATAGACAAATTGAAAGAAGAATATCCGTTGACAGACTTAGGCGAAGCTAAGTATTATCTAGGAATAAATTTAGAAAGACCCAGTAAAGGCACGATAACGCTCGACCAAACGAACAAAATAATGGAACTAATAACCAAATTTGGGCTTGAAAATGCGAAACCGACAGATACTCCCATGGAGCCAGGCTACATAAAGTTAGTCGATAACGAAAACCTTCTACCGCACAACACCCAATACCGACAAGCTATCGGAGCGCTACTCTACATAGCCACGGTATCGCGACCGGACATTAGCGCTGCAGTGGGGATTCTAAGCAGAAGGAATGAGTGTCCCAGATTAAAGGATTGAGAGGCGGTTAAGAGAGTCATACGCTATCTAAAAACAACAATTAACCTAAAATTAACATTTAGCAATAAAGAAGAACCTATCCTGAGGGCATATGCAGATTCAGATTGGGCAAATGATGCATCCGATAGAAGATCAATCGCAGGAAACCTGTTCATGGTCGGAAGAAATCCCATTCAATGGAGCTCAAAGAAACAAAATTGTATAGCTATGTCCTCCGCTGAAGCTGAATATGTGTCCGCAGCGAACGCTGCACAAGAAATAATATACATTAAGAATTTATTGCACTAACTAGATTTAAATCAAGAGGAACCAATAACTTTGTATGAGGATAATATGTCCTGCATCAAATTAGCAGAAAGCGGCAAGTACCATCATAAAACGAAACATATTGACATACGATACCATTTGCTTCGTGAAAACATTAAAGAGAAAAAAATTCAAATGGTTTATAAGTCTACAGAAACTATGATTGCTGACATCCTCACTAAGGCTTTACCCAGAACTCTCTTTGTTAAACATAGAAACAAACTATTAAATTAGAATAGGACTTTCAGAGTCTAAGTGGGGATGTTAGAACATTATAGACTCCGAAATTCATATTTAATATTAACCTAGAAACTTTTTCATTTAAAGAACTCTCATTTTCCGTACGTGATATGTAGATGTATTAAACTCAATTGTTTCCGCGTTCTCGCCACACCCTGCGGGTTTAAATGTAGATGTATCTTCTGTATCTTTTTCGCTTCTGTAAAACTGTTTAAGTATATGTATGTAAGTGCCTCTCTAAAGAACGAGCCTCGGGCTCGTTCCAAAAACACTACATATATTTTAATAAATATTCCAGAAATCACATCAACGATTTTTTTCACTTGAATATATATCACCAGAGAATAATATGAAAATGTTATAGATTTATTTACAGAATGCAATGTGCTGAATTCCAGAAGAAATGAAAAATTGGAGAGTGCTGACAAACATGAGCCAAGTAAGATAAAAAAAAAAAAAAAAAAAAAAAAAAAATTCCAGTAAGAAGATTTACAGGTAAGCGAAATTTTACTTACCTAATATCTATTTGGCAAGTGATATATTATTGAAATATCAACTAAAATATCTCAAAGTAAAGGTAAATGAAAGAGGTAAAATCTTACTCACGCCATATATATAAGTGAATATTTTATTAAAAATCAAATAAGATGAAGCAGAGAATTTTTAAAGCAAAATTGTGCTTTTTTTTTTTTTTTTTTTTCAAGCAAATTTTACAAATAATTTTATTACTAGTAAATTATTTTCCTGTATCACAGTTTTGTTATTTCCGCCTACTGCTTCTTCGGAAACCTGTAAAACTACGATCATAAATAGTCTGTCTTTCTTTCAGTCACTCTCATGAGCTTCATCTATTTCTCAGCAGCAGAACTTTCTCTTGAAATGTTCCGAGGAAAAAAGAATCACCTGTCTGAAGTTACGTCAAGTGAAATATTTCGTCTGGGCATTGATTTTGACCTTGGATTGCTCATTTACTTTCTTCTTTTTGTTACCTCTTTTAACTTCAGCTGTTTCTTCCTTCCAACCTTCAAAACACTTTAGCTAGTAGTTAATAAAGGCTCGCAACTTAGCAGGATAAATGTCATTGAAATTGACAGAATTATTTGAAGTTATTTTCTAAAACATCATTTCCTGAAAGAATGGTTGTCCCATTAACCATGAGCAGACTATAGGATGGGTCAAAATATGTGTTTTCTTTTGTTCCTTTTCGTACGCGTATCAGATAGATGTCTTTCAGTCAAGTTAATAAATACAAGCAATGAAAGCAGTGTGTCATTGATCTTCTTTTAGTTCACTTCCGAGAAACTTTCTTCTTTCATTTAGTCTTCTTTCATATGCACGATTTCCCTTTCGTAATTTTTTATGTTTTTTGACGAATGCAATTTGTCTCAACCGCGCGCTTTTTTATACGTTATGAAGGAAGTGAATTCGATCTTACATGAATTGCGACTTAAGAGTTAAATAAGCTTTATAATTTAAATAGTAAATTTGGGTATACACCAGAATATACATGCACACACATATATATATGCATACATGATTATCGTAAACACTTAATTTCGTTTACCCTCAGTTACATCGTTATTTAATTATTATTATTATTATTATTATTATTATTCAAATAAAATTTAAACATAAAGACCATTTAAAAAGAAAGTTTATTATTATTACCATTATTATTATAAAGGAAATTAAGTATGATGGAACTCAAAAGAAATATGTTACCGAATAAAACCAAAATTAAAGAGGATTTAAATTTATTAAAAAAAAAAAAAAAAAGTGTCGAACACATTTCTTATGAATTCTCATAAAATTCTAGAACTACAGTGTGAATTTAAAAGTTTGTCCAGAAAATGTCGGATTTTTAAATCCGCTTTTGATCCAGCATGACGGATTATATTTATGCTCTGCCAAAGAAATATTGAAAGTCATCGACGCTCTACTTTTTACTGAAAATAGATATTTTATGCTAATTCCGATGTAGAAAATGAAATTTTGGCAACCTAAAAAACATATATATATATTTTTCTTTTACGAATCCAACGTATGAAATACATAAATAAATATAAGTGTATCAAGTCGATTTCCCACCATTCAGTGTTTCGACAACTCAGTTTTCCGACAGGTACGTTTACTCGACAGCTTTCTTTTCCAACAGGTAGATTTTCTCGACAGCTCGGAAACTCAGAAACCTTTGAACAGCCCCTACCTGCTTTCATCTTTTGCAACAGGTACGTTTTCCCGATAATTCACTTTCCCGACAGATATATTTGCCTGACAGCATGTTAGCCGGGCAACTCTTTATTCATCATTTTCATTCTATTATTTTTTATACTTTTCTTAACAAGATAGAGAACTTGTCATAAAAAAAAAGTAATACTCTGTGTGTAAGATTTTATTTATGTGCAGCATACAGTCGGTAACAAAAGTGTTGTAAGATACACTAGCAAAAATTCCTATGTAAAAAAAGTACACTTCATACGGTTTTGTTAAATAAATCCTAGTCGAATCCTGTTCTTAGTCAGTGTAAGAACATAATTCGATAAGGATTTATTTAACAAAACCATATGAAGTGTACTTTTTTACATAGGAATTTTTGCTAGTGTTCGGACACTTTTGTTACCGACTGTAATTCTTATACGTTAGGATCTCTAGACTCAAATTGTTTAAAGTTCGTTTTAGTATGTTTAAAACGAAAAAAAGTGAAAAAGGAAAATGTATGTATATTGTTATAAGCTAAGTATCAATGTTCTAAAACAGTCACAAAATCTCTTTTTAGAACAGAAATGCATGGAATTTACCGATATAACTATTAAAATACATAATAATCGAGTAGAGAGCATATCATTTTTTAGTAAAAAGGAAGGGTTACATCTTAAGTAAGAATTAATCCATTACTAAAGTTTCAACTTTCTGGGACTATCTTATTGTTAAACTAAATTGAAAATGCACTTTTGACGCCATTTTCTGAAAAATATTTTATTTAAAATTATAATAATAATGGTAATAATAATAATTTTTTTATATTTGAGTACGAAAATCTGCTTGTACCATGCATTAACAATTAAATACGGTTTCAAGAATGTATTATAAAAGCATCTATTTTGGATTTGAATAAAATGTTGATGCAAAAACACATTTTTACTAATAAGCTCTAATAAAAACTTTTTTATTAAATACGCATTTCGACATATCAGGAATATGTTAAAGAATGCATATTCTATTTTAAAAAGAGTAAATTATTATTATTATTTATTTGCTTTTATTTATTCATTCATTTATTTATTTATTTGTAAACAATTATTTACTGACTTGTAAGGATTTATTTAAAATTTTCATTTTTTTATAATAGAATTCTGCATACATTTTTTTTTTTAAATAATGAGAAGTCCTCTGTGTTATTAAGAAAAACATAAAAAATAAAATAATGAAAAAAGAGTTATCTGAGAAATGAGCTTTCGAGCACACGTACAGTCGGTAACAAAAGTGTCCGAACACTAGCAAAAATTCCTATGTAAAAAATGTACACTTCATACGGTTTCGTTAAATAAATCCTTGTCAAATCCTGTTCTTAGTTAGTGTAAGAACATGATTCGATAAGGATTCATTTAACAAAACCATATGAAGTGTACTTTTTTTAGATAGGAATTTTCGCTAGTGTTCGGATACTTTTATTACCGATTGTATCTGTCACTAAAGTTATCAGTCGGACAAACGTACTTGTCGGGAAACCGTACCAAACCCATTATAAGTTCTCCTACGCACAAAAAAAAAAAAGAAAAAAAAATGTGCAGCACAAAATTTAAACTAATTTTTCCATTAAAAAATGTTTTGTATTCTTTGTTGTTAAGATAAAGATTCTAATAGCAATCTGTTTTTAAGGGACTATATTAAATAAACTTTCCTATAGACAGATAAAATAATTCTGCATAGACAACGATGTTGAGAAATGTACCAGACCACTAACCTTATTAATACTGTGATTTTGATATTCTTCTAGAACAAAAATTTACAATATTTTATATAAATACATTCAAACTTATTTAATACTTTACGAAGAAAATTTTAATCTACATACATTTCTATATTTCTCTCTCTCTCTCTCTCTCTCTCTATATATATATATATATATATATATATATATATATTAAAGTAAAATTACACCATTGATTTGATTTGCAGGAGTGTATCAATGTTCATTCTAAGAAATTAAGACTAAATATTCAATTAAATAGAGTATTACGGAGAATTTGCTCACTGGAAAGTATCTCTCTCTATTTTGTTAACAGTTTTAAAGTAATATCATTTAATAGTAGATTAAAATAAAAGATCGAAGTAGGCTAAAATAATTAACGCTAATGTTCACCAGTACTTCATAACTATTGTGCATACTTCATAAATATTGTGCTAAGTGTACTTAACATCATACTTGAGATCAATTAACTTACTCTTAAAAAAGAAAAAAAAAAAAAAAAATCAGGGTTTTTAAATGTATATTTTTTCTCATTGACATTTTAAATCATAATGTATCTGCTTTATAATTATTTATCTTACTAACTTTTAGAGAGAAAAAAAACTCTTATGATTCATTATATGTGTTTTCGCTCATAGAATAGCAGATTCATTTTTAATCCACTGTAGTCGAGATCGTAAACCTCATCGTAGCTTCTTCGAAATCCTTGTTAAGAACGACAATAAAATGTTCTTACAATAAGTCAAGTGTTCTCAAAATAATTAATGAATTTCACTGGACGCTAAAATGACTTCATCGGATTTCGTATCTATATGTGTGTAGAAACGAAAAATAATCGACAAGAAGTTGGCTTTTAGCCAAGTTTCGCACCGAAAAAAGTAAAGGGTGAAAATGACTTGATCTTCTTTCCTTCGAGATCTTCAGAAAATGATTTCTACCGGCCCTTCAAAAAATAAGTACGTCAAATAAAATTAATAAACAAATATTAAATTCCCTCGTGTGTGTTTTAAAAGCAAAATACTTTAAATATGTACATAATACTAAGTACTGTCTATAGTTTTATACAGTTTCACACACACACACACACACACACACACACACACACACAAAAAAAAGGTAATGCAAATTATATTTTAATAAATATCACAGGATTTTTTTTTTTTTTTTTTTAAGTGACCTCCTTCATGCTATGTTTAAATTTTGGTGATGATGTTTTAAACAACAACATCAATAAAATAATGAAGAAAAAGAATATTTATTAACTAAACAGTTAAATAAATAAATAAAATACTGCAACGATCGACGCAATAAACAAAAAAATATTTTTTCGTTAAACATTCTTTTATCTATTTCAGATCAAATTTTAAAGCTTAAGAAGTTTAAATGGCAACGACATGTTAGATTTACTGGATTACGAATTTAATTATCAAGAATACAGTCGGTAACAAAAGTGTCCGTACACTAGCAAAAATTCTTATGTAAAAAAAGTACACTTCATACGTTTTTGTAAAATAAATCCTTGTCGAATCCTGATCTTAGTCAGTGTAAGAACATGATTCGATAAGGATTTCTTTAACAAAACCGTATGAAGTGTACTTTTTTTACATAGGAATATAATAACTTTTAATCAATTTCCTTCGAGGGTGTAAGTACGTAGGAAAAAACATGTATTCACACTGATCGTATATATCACAGGTTATTCTTCTGCATGTAAAGATGTAAGAGTCAAGAATTCTACAAACATAATTGTAAAAGGCTTATACTTGAGATTAACAATGTAATCTGCTTTTGCATAACAATTCAAATCCTACAGAATACAATCGATCTTACAATGAAAAATACAATGAACTTGAAAGATGAACAAATGAAAGAATAACAACAAAAGGAAAATTACCAAAGATATATCAATGCGAAATCATAAGACACATGTAAATTGATACCATATATATATATATATATATATATATATACATATGTATAATATATAAATGAATTATTAATCGTAGTAAAAGCCAAGCAACAGATATAAGATCACTGAAGCCACACAGACAAATAAGAAAGAAATTACAATAAATTAAAATAACCTGTGGAGACTGGTTGTGATGTATTGAAACGTTTATTTTTGATTTATTGATTTATTCTTTAGTTTAACTTCAGTATAATTATGAATTTACTTCTAGATTGCTTGTTGCAATTTTAATAAATTTGTCGGTGCGTAAAAACGACATGGAACTGAAACCAAAAGACACAAACAAGCAATGAGAAAATAAACAATTAAGACAGTATTTAAAAAAAAAATATTTTTTCAATTAGGAAAGGCTCAGAATAGTGGAAAAAACTCGTCAGGGGTGACCTGTTTAAAAATGAAGAATAAAGTGGAATAATTTATTTAGTTCAAGAAATGAGAAAATCAAACAAAAAACAGTCATAAAAAACTACTTGTTTAAAATGCTGTTTAGTAATCTTTACTGAGATATAGAAAACTCTTAACATACCTCTGGTAACATAAACTTTAGATCGAAACTTTAATTATAGTTATCTAAATATGCAATAGCATAGAAATTAGCACCAGGGAGCTACTTTTAAAAATAATGGCTGTTTTTCAGTCGTTCTAAATCTCAAATATCACAACAATTAACTGGACTAAGTAAAGGTTTGTAACTTTTTACATTAAAAAGTTTCATTTTATTTTTACAAAAGGAGTGTTCTCAATTACGAATTTAGAGGTACGCGGATTTTAAATTGGGAATTTAGTGGTCCGTGAATTCGTAAAGGATGACGACCTCTGGAATAAAGCATATAAGTATGGTGTATAAAATGTATAAGTCAACCATTTCATGGTAACGAGTGTGATACTTTGACTCATTTTAAGGTGTTATAGAATTTTTAAAGACAGATTTTATCAAGTAATATCCTTAGCGCATATAATACCTTAGCTTCTTAAAATATATTTACTATATTTTAGGAGGCTTTTTCTATTGCTGTAAAATATGTAAAATATATTTCTATATAAACAATTCTACTATATAATTTTCAAACGTTTTTTTTTTTTCTTTTTTTGAGGAGGTGGGGATTGTTTAACGGGTGTGGCATTTTTCTGACATGACATTTCACATTCCATATTTATTAAAATTATTGTATATTTTACAATGATAAAGACTTGATTGTTTTACAGTGTGAAAAAAAGATTTATTTAAACAAAATAATGCCATTTTAAAAATGAATTTATGTTATAAAACAAAACAAAATAAAATAATAATAATAAATAATAATAATAAATAATTAAATTGCAAAGTTACGTGTGTGACAGAAGTTGTTATGGATGTGATATCGGGCAAGTTTTAATTATTATTTTATGATTATCATTTTTTATAATTATACTTTCAGATGTTCAAAATTAAATATAAGATTGGTAATGCAGTAATATAATATACAATACAGATGCCCTTCAGTTGTAACTTTCCAAAAATAAGCAAAGGTTTAAAATACATAATATTCTGTTATTTACAAGAACGGAGGTGAAACTTTTCCGATGACTGCAGATTGATTTTCATATGACTTGTTGTTTTTTGGCCAATACTAATTAGGGATACTTATAAGCATATTTATATTATTTTATTCCATTTTTTTTCTATTTTCCAAATTTCATCAAAATTAGAAGGGAAATTTCTTCAACTGTGGTAGAGTAATAAAGTTTTTTTTTTTTTTTTTTTTTTTTTTTTTTTTTTCCCATAATCTATTTAACTTTAGTTTAACAAGTGTTTATGTAACAAATTTGCAACTTTAACATGTATGTCCATTTTTACGTGGGATGCCCGATATGTCAATAAAAACTTCTTTTAGCAGAAGGAAAGAAGGAAAATCACCTTTAGAACTTAAAACCGGTATCCGTACTTTGCGGAGTATAATCTATGGATCACGAAATATGTGAATAATGGCGATTACTCATGTAACATACACTTACAAATAAACGCTGGTCTTAAAACTTAACACCGTTATCTAAACTTGCTTTTCTACATTTATTTTGCAACTTTATGGACTACCAGTAAATTCACTCAGGTTTCGGAGAGCATGTTTAAAATTACTTTGTGGAATAATTCGTAGTTATGTGTTGTTCCGTCGAACCTAAAAGAAAAAAAAAAAAAAGGTGCTAATATTGTATTTTAGCATTTATGTATTTAGAATTTTCATGATTTGTCTTAAGTAAACAAGTATATCATCAAATGATCAAATAATAGCATGAAACATGAGTAATAAGGAAATAAAATGGAATGATACGTAAATGTAGACTACTCATTAGAGGAGTTCTAAAAACCACTCTGTTGATAAAAATCATACTAAATTATACAAACACAATATTAGTGGTAACAGGTTACAGAAATTAACAAATTTCTCAAATAAATTGATTCGCAGGTTTTAAAAATAAAACTGCAGAGTTATACTATAATTTATACTGTAAGCTCATAAGAAAAGATGAAGCAATTTGTTATTCACACTGTAAAAAAATGTTGTAATTTTTCCTGCACTTTCTGCGGTTTATTTTCAAGTATTTATGCTGTGAAATAAATTCAAGCACCAAATGCTGTAAAAATCGACTTCCTGTGGACTTTAGACAGGAACATCTGCTTGTGGAAACATAACATCTGCGTCTTTGAACTGAGATGCAGATGAACGATGAATGAAAGACTAGAAGATCATGGAATGAGCAATGTCCGTTCATCAGAAAGGTTAGTTATTAATTTTTATATTAATATTTTGTATTGATTAATTAATATTTCGTTAAAACGCATTAGTTATAAACATATTGTAGCATGTCTAATCTATTCTGTAACTTTTGTCTTAACGATTTACAATTAATTAAAAAAAAAAAAATGTTTCTTATTAATCATTCAGTATAGTCCTTTTAAATTTTCTTACATTTCAGTTTTTCATACAATTACATTTATCAAGTTATATGCTGGCCAAGAAAGTGCTAAATGCACTTTTTTATATGAACGTGTATAAACTTGCACTCATGAAAATCAACAAAAAATATTAATTATTTATCAAGTAATTAATTATAACAAATTCAATATGTTTATGATTACAAATTAATTTTTAACCCTAGAACACTAGTGTTACGTAATTTTTACGTGCAGTCTTCATTTAATGGTTTTTTTCCGCACTTTCCCTACTATCGATACACTTATTTGAGTTTAAGTGCTTCGAAATAATTATTCAGATAATGAAAAATTAGTAATATTGGGTAAAACAGCAAATAATTAAACATATTTAAAAAAAATATTAATGAAATTTTAGCAAATAAAACGACTTTTACATGATCGCGTCAATTTTAGGTACCTCTAGTGATAAAGTATTCTGCCTGTAGTAAATTTCGACAATCAGCCGAAATTTGGCGCCAGTTGCATTCTATGCCCGTTTTATAATCTGAACCTGGATGTTTGCTCACCATCCAAACGACCTTTGAAAAATTTGGTCAGACAACTACGCTAGTTTAAATTTATGTGTATATCGGCCGACATGTAGCGCTGCTGTTTATTAACTGTGATCCGATAGTGGGGGTTTTGAATCCCGGAAGATTTTTCTCTCTTTTTTATTTATTGAATTTATTTTATTTTATGTATTTATTTATTTATTTTCAAAATCGATATCTGCTATAACAGATATACCTATTGAAATTAGATTTTATATTATATTTATCTGCTTTTTAAAATTATATTACGTTTACTGTTTCCAGAATTTTTAATTTCTGTAGAATTTGAAATACCCTCCTTTTTTTCAGGACATTTTCCAGCCATTATTTAGTAACGATAATTTTTTGGTTTATTTTATGATAAAAATTGCTATTCCGATTTTGAAAATATCTTGAAAAAAGACGTAAATTTCCAGCCCTGAATTTTTGTCATGAAATAAGCTATTAGAACGAGAGATCTATTTCTTTCGGACAAAATAGAGTAAATGAAAACATTTTTTTTCTTTTTCCCTTTGGCACCAAATAGAAATAGTATAAAAGATATTTTAAAACATTAATATATGTAACCGCTGCTAAAGAACGCAATTTCATATTTTAAGGAAAGGAATGTGCTATTTTTATTTTTATTGATTTATTTATTACGCCTTTTAAATATTTTGACCAAATGAAAATAATAATAATAATAATAATAATAATAATAAATAAATAAATAAATAAATAAGGATTTTTTTTTCTCGTTTATATTGAAAAATCAATATAAACGAGAAAAAAAAAAATATATATATTGGATTCGTAAAAATTTTCGATCTCCGTTTTTCGATGGATTTAAATGTTTTCGGATGTCCAGAACTAGATTAGTTTACTTATAGAAAAATTGCTAAAAGAAAAGGATTTACTTTTCTCCCCCTCCCCCATACAATATAATTTGTGTTTAAATGCGCTCAAAAAAAAAAAAAAAAAAAAAAAAAACTGTATCGACCGACTACTGCATTTTGATTTATCCGTAATAATCTATATATATATACGGTAAACTCTCGATTATCCGCAAACGGATTACACACGTTGCGGATAATTCGTGGTGCGGGAAATGGGCGAAATCAGAAAGAAGGTGTTTTTTTTATTTTTATCATCAACAATAAACAGATACAAATGATAGCTTAAAAAAAAAAAAAAAAAAAAAAAAAGTAAATATAAAGAATTATGTGGTTTTTGCTTTATTTGTTCTCCAGTAGAATACGCTACCAAACACGTCAACATTTCAATTTATTTCAAAACATTGACGTGACCGCTTTTTTTTTTTTTTTTTTTTTTTACACCAGTTTATCTGGCGGGTACTTTCTTTAATATTCAATCGTAATTAAATATTGGAGAAAAATTTTCTACAAATGAAGTGGTGTGAAAATGTGGCGGTTATTCACAATGCTGTGGAATAAATTAAATGTTTGCATGTCTGCTGTACTGTTTAATTTAGTGCATAAATTAGATTACAAATTGAACCATGGCTTCATCTTAAGTACACTTTTTTCTTTATGTTTTTTATATCCTATAGTATATGAAGTACAACCTCGTTGACGTGAATTACTTTTAATATGAACTGTTTCCACAATCCCCGTCAAAATGAAGATTAGTTACTGATAACATGAAAAAATTTTTTATCCCCCATAAAATTCACGTTAATGAGGTTCGACTGTACAAATAATTTTACTTTTTATGAATATTTTCATTGTTTGTATTATGTTTTATATACGATATATTCAAGTTTTTAAGCTAGAATGCATTTTATGTCATTTCAATTTCATATTCAGCCTTTTTTCGGTTTATGTACGAAACCCATGACTCTCAACTTTGCTGATAATCAATTATACTGTATCTATATACATGTATGTCCATTAAAAAAAAAATAAAAAAATTAACATCTTTTAACGCAGATCATAAACTAAGCATGTCAAAACGAAAATGAGGAATTCTCGCTGAGTAAGATAAACAAATACTGGATAAAAGTTGAAAATGAACCAGATGCCCATACCACAAATATGACTTTTATGTTTTATCTATACTGTAGATATTCAATGAAAGACTTGCTTTTTATATTTTTCATCTGTCTCAAAGTGCAAGCGAATTACTATAAATTTATAACTGTCTATCATTAAATTTAATGCGTGTGATTGTATGTTTAATAGGAGACATATATAAACTTGGTGCTAGAGATTTTTAATTTTTTTTATGTTTTATGATTTAAAAAAAAAATCTTAACTTTAAATATTATTTCTTCCTTTTCTTTCATTTTTTGCTTTTTATTTATTCCCTTGTTTATTTATTTAATTTTACGCAATAATAACATTATATACATAAAAAAAAAAAAAAAGAAAAAGAAAAGTAGCATTTTCTTGTTCTAAGCATTAGTTAATAAACAATATCGCATTTTTAGCAGTCATAGCTACGATTAAAAGTAAAACTGCAATTAAATATGAACCCTTCAAAATCATTTAGAATTTCTGTAATCGCTTTTAAGAGTATTTTGGCTGACACAAAGAAATCTCCCCCTCTCCTTTTTTTTTACGTTTAACCCATATCCTACCAAGCATTGAAAAAATGTTTTTCAATGTCTGTGTATACACACAAAATGAAAAAACTTACCATTTTCACATTATAACCGAAATGTTTAAATTAGTCCACAAATAGATACAGAATAAAATATTGGAAATTTTTATTAGGTTCATTTGGTGATTATTTATACACAGAATTCCTTATATATATATATATATATATATATATACACACACAGTAGGATTTTTTTTTTTCTTTTTTTAATGAATTGATCACACTGAGGCCAGGCCATTATGAAACCTGAATCCATTACCTTTTGACACGCTTGAAAAAAAAATAAAATCCTTTTTATTCGTAAATACAAGAAATAGGCAAGCATTTCTTTTTCATGCACTAAAATATCTCACAGCATTTTTTTTTTTCCTTAAATGTAAACGTAAAGACTAATAATTTTTTTATAAAAGTGTGTGAAAGTGTTTAACCCATATTTCACCATCGTCCTAAAAATAGGACACCATGCATAAGTGGTGTTTATATAAATTCTTTTGAATATTTTTATTCAAATTAAAGACGATATCTTATTTAAAAGTCCAATAAATACATATGTGTCTTTATCGTTAGTTTAAATTACCGTTTAATATATATTTTTTAATTTTTAAAATGACGATTTTTAAAGATTTATTCATTACATTTTCATCATATTATTACTTAAAAGGTTTTACATTCAAGAATAATGGATATACAAATTTATTGAGGTAATATTCTACACTTTGTACTGGTCTTTACGTTAACATTAAAAAAAAAAAAAAAAAATGCTGTGATATATTTTAGTGCATGAAAAATAAATACTTGCCTATTTCTTGTATTTTCGAATAAAAAGGATTTTTTTTTTTTTTTTAAGCGTGTCAAAAAGTAATGGATTCAGGTTTCATAATGGCCTGGCCTTGGTGTGATCAATTCATAAAAAAAAAAAAAAAAAAAAAAAAACTACTATAAAAAAAAATATATATATATATATATATATATATTTTTTTTTTTCTAAAAAAGGAATTCTGTGTATAAATAATAACCAAATGAACCTAATAAAAATTTCCAATATTTTATTTTGTATCTATTTGTGGACTAATTTAAACATTTCGGTTATAATGTGAGAATTGAAGCTGTTTGTCTGCCCTTGGGACCTAGGTTCGAGGGAAGTACACTCCACAGCAGTTTTCCTGTGAATTTTGGAGAAAAAACACAGAAAATTCCGTACGGCTGTGCCAGTGGACATGACCTGGTTTTGAACCTGGTAGCCCAGTCTAAACGACTTTACAGCAGATTCGTTAAATTACAAATTGCAAGAAATAAACTGAAGATTTTTTTTTTTTTTTTTAAATTCAGTAGTTTCTACATTTGTTGTTTCCAGCACAAGTATAGTCAATTATGTGTAAATTTGTGTTATTTAAAATCAAAACTTTCCAGCGTAATAGTATTTACAGTCAATCTCCGATTTTAAATTTAGAAATTGTAGAAGTCAATCTTTCAACTTTCAAAGTATTTCTACTTTGCTTTAGAAGCCAGTACTTTTTGTTCATGTCTTATACTATATAGGAAATCTATCTATTGGTATATTAATGCGAAATCAATTACTCATTTATAAGAATTTAAGCATGTATCAGGGATAACTTTCAGCACTTTTTTTTTTCCTACCACTACTTCCATCACGAAAACCTTTATTGTATTTTTACGATTAACTAATATAGTGTGGGTGATCGAATTATTTGAAAAAAAAAAAAAAAAAAAAAAAAAACTAGACGAAATGGCCTGAAACCTCATGCATGCAAAGAACATTTAAAAACTCATTGTTTCCACTATCGTTTAGTCCAGAGTGCAGTTAGCGCACCAACCACAAATTCAAAAATAGCGAAAATACTTTGGATCACCCTGTATCATAAAAAGCTACAAATAACTTGTAACTTTAATACATTGCTGCACATACTGTGCACAATATTTGTATGTTTTGGTGCGGGAATTGCGCAATTATTTAGACAGATATTTTATATTTATCTTTTTATTTTTTATTTTTTTCAAAAATTACTAATTTTTTTGACAAGTTTTTTGCTTATAACTAGAACGGATTTCCATAAAATGTTACAAAAATTGCTGAAAAATTGCTAAAACATTAGAGAAACATATTATGAAACAGAAAATCCATACGTGTAATATTCGTTGAGATATGAGTATTTTAATAAATATTACTGCGCGTGCGCGAAAGATATAAAATTTTTTATTGCAGAGTTTGAAAGCTAGATGTACATTGATACATTTTTGTCTAAAATTCATTTGAATAGAGTAAATATTAATCAAATTGTCGGCAAAAGAACGAGTTATATCTTAGGTATTTTTCAAAGTTGAAATTTCAAAATGAGTTTCACCCATGCCACGCATTTAATTTGAAGATCCAATTATTTTAATGACGTTGCAAAAGTTCTTTTTTGGGAAAACCCCTTATGATATCATAAATCTTAGTAAATAAATAAAAAAAATGATAAAGTTATAGGCCTATAAGAGGTTTTATACAAACAAGAACTTTCGCAATGTGGTTGAAATAATTGGATCATCAAATTAACTGCGTGGTATGTGAAAAACCCTTTATGAAATTTCAACTCTGGAAAAAACCTAAAATCTAGCTCGTTCTTTTGCCAACAATTTGGTTAATTTTTAAACCATTCAAATGAGCTTTTGACAAAAGTTGCTCAATATATTTAGATTTCAACGTATGCAGTAAAACTTTTTATATCATTCGCGCATGCGCAATAAAATGATATTTACTAAAAATGCCCATATCTCAACGAGTATTACACGTGTTAATTTTATGTTTCATAATAATGTTTCTCTAATGTTTTGTCAATTTTTTTGTATGTTTGGTAAAATTTTACGGAAATCTGTTCTAGTTACAAGCAAAAAACTTGTCAAAAAAATTAGTAATTTCTGAAAAAAAAAAAAAAAAAATATATATATATATATATATATACTCACCTAAATAATTGTGCAATTTCCGCACCAAAACATATATATTGTACATGGTATGTGCAATAAAGTGTTAAAGTTATAAATCATTTGTAGTTTTTTTATGATACAGAGTGAATCAAAGTATTTTCACTCTTCTTCAATATGTGGTTGGTCCTCTAATTCCTCTCTCGACTAAATCGACAGTGGAAACAATGAACTTTTAAACGTTCTTTACAAAAATGAAGTTTCAGACCTCTTCGTCTAGTATTTTTTTTTTAATCTAAAAAATGTAAAAAAAAAAAAAAATCTAATAATTTGATCACTTACTGTAGTGATTATTGTTAGAAAATATCTCATCTTTGTTGTATTTAGATACATACTTACCAACAACAACTTTACAGAATCGAGCTTCGTTACAGTTAAAAAAATTAACTTTAACTCTTTAACTAATTAATAACTCTTTATCATAAGTTGCGCAATACATATATCTTTTAATCTATTTTATAATAATAATAATAATAAATTCTATCTCTTAAAATTTAACTCTTTAACTTAAAAAAGTAATCGCAATTACAATGAATGAACGCATTTTTCCTCTAAAGCTGAAAAACATCTCATTCTCAGTGTGTATTGCTACTAACACTTATCCAGTCAAAAAAGTGCGAAAGTTTGGAAAACATGCGAACAATTTTATTGATTAACAGCAATATTAGCAACTAATTGCAATTGAACGTTGATGGCGCGCGTCGCCTGTCTACACTGAGTGATGCCAGATGGTCGAAAATTATTTCCCCAAACAAGTCTTCAAATTTTCCCAAATCAGGGATTTTTTTTTTTTTTTTCGAAAAAAATCTCCAGCTTGATTTCTTTGGGAAAATAAAAATTTCTTCAAAAAAAGAATATATATATATATATAGAGAGAGAGAGAGAGAAAATATCAAGCAGATTTTTCTATGATTTAAACTCAGATTTTTCCCCAAATGAAGACAATTTTTGAAAAAAAATCCTCAAATAACAATAAAGCTATTGAAAGTCTCTAGTCGTAGGGATATATCATTACGTTGCCAACATTGACAGAAAGTTGAAGAACTCTCCAGATTTGTCTCCAAAAATTTTAGAATTCCCCAAAAAAGTCCCCAGAAACATTTGGTCCCCAAAATTGCCCCCAGAAGCCTCGAAAATCCGCAATCTGGCATCACTGCCTACACTGTAAAAAAAAAAAATCAGTATTTTACAACAAAAGGTGCTGGCACCGCGGCTGCCAGCACAGTTGCTGTAAAATTTACAAGCGGCTGTTTTTTATGGTGCTGTAAAATTTACTGCACTCTACTGTGAATTTTACAAGATGTTGTTTTTAGTAGTGCTGTAAAATTAACTGCACTTTGCTGTGAATTTTACAAGATGCTGTTTTAAAAAGTGTTGTAAAATTAACTACACTTTGCTGTAAATTTTACAACACTTTTTAAAACAGCATCTTGTAAAATTCACAGCAAAGTGCAGTTAATTTTACAGCACTACTAAAAACAGCATCTTGTAAAATTCACAGCAAAGTGCAGTAAATTTTACAGCACCATAAATCACAGCAGCTTGTAAATTTTACAGCAACTGTGCTGGCAGCCGCGGTGCCAGCACCTTTTGTTGTAAAATACTGAAATTTTTTTTTACAGTGCACTGATAAGCAATTATAAAAAAAATAAAAAGTGCGAATATATATATATATATATATATATATATATATTTAAAAAAAAGAAAAGAAAGAAAAAAATAACATTTGATTCTACAGAATTACTATTTAAGATCCTTATAATCCTCGTTTTTGCCTCGGACATCTATATGAGTACGACAGTAGGCATATTAATAAATAACAATGCATAAAAATATGTATATATTTAGTTATGTATATTTCTCAAGGTTTTCACAAAGGGAAATTTGGATACCACTATTTTTATATAATAATTTTTGATTTGAATAATCACTGATATCTGTTGATATCCATTAAAAAAAAATAAGATATAAAAATGCTGGTATCCAAATTTTCCTTTGTAAAAATGCTAAGTTAGTTATAGAAAGTTAGTTATAGAAAGAAAAACAAATTCTGAGTAAAACTTGTTTTTCTTAAAAAAAAAAAAAAAAAAAAAAAAAAAACACTTCTACACATATAATGTTGACTTACATACCTAACTTCATGTTTTTAAGCACATTTTATAGTTGTAATACTTTTTTCAAATTTGTTAACACTATGCAATTTGTTTATTTATTTTTTATATATATTTATAAATATATACCTGTGTGGAGTGCCCTAAAATTTTAATTATTTTTAAATAATAACTGGGATATATGGATAAAATTCGTTCTAGCATACTAATTTATCTCTACATACATGTTAAAATTACAACAATTAATGAAGATTTGTTTTGTTTCGGAAAGCCATAGATTGAAGTAACCTTGATTCGCCTTATTCTACAGTCATAGCCTTCGAAAAGCCAAAAAACGCTAGATGAAATGTATGATTCTGGATGGTGTCTACGATTGCTTTTTTTTAGTAATAATTAAAACATTATGATACCGTAAAGTCGGGTTACTTGGACACTCATGTGTTACTTGAACCGAACACGATAAAATAATTTTAAAAACGCACCTGGCATTTGTTTTTGAAATAATGGACGTAATTTGTAGTTAGTCCGCCAAAAAACAAAAACAAAAAACGAACTATACCTTTAGCCAACTGTTTCGGGTTCCTGCTGCCTTCGGCAGCGTTATCAGTACTAAGCTTGCAATCGATTTTTCACTAACTTCCCGACTAGCTAGGCATTTGAAACTTTCAGAATAGTTCAGAATACTGTGAAAATGCATTTTTAAAATGTCTTTAACCAATTGCTTTGGGACCCTGCTGCCTTCTTCAGCGTTACCAGTACAAAGCTTGCAATCAATTTTTAACTAATTTTCCGGCTAGATAGCCATTTGAAACTTTTATAATAGCTCAAAAGACGATAGCAAGGAACTTTTTTAATACTTTTATCCAATTGCTGGGGTTCCGGCTGCCTTCAATAGCGTTTATATGATTCAACAGAAAATTTAAAAACATGGTTTATAATTTTTTTTTTTTTAATCTTATAATTATTTTACCATGTTTTTACTAACTTCGATTCTTGTTTGTATGTTTGTTTGTTTGTCTGTTTGTTTGTCAGGTACAAATCTCGCAATCAATTTTTGACTAATTTCTCGACTAGCTAGATATTTGAAATTTTCAGGACAGCTCAGAACACGGTGACAATACATTTTTTTAATACTTTTAGTCAACTGTTTCAGGTCCCGCTGCCTTCGACATCGTTTATATGATTCGACAGAAAATTTATTTAACTAACTTCCCGACTAGCTAGACATTTGTAACTTTCAGAATAGTTCAGAATATGGTCAAAATGCATTTTTTAAATACCTTTAGCTACCTGTTTCGGGTTCCTGATGCCTTCGGCAGCGTTATCCGTACAAAGCTTGCAATCGATTTTTCGCTAATTTTCCGACTAGCTTGACATTTGAAACTTTCAGGATACCTCAAAACACGGTGACAATACATTTTTTTAATACTTTTAGTCAACTGTTTCAGGTCCCTACTGCCTTTGGCAGTGTTTAAATGATTCAACAGAAAATTTATTTAACTAACTTCCCGACTAGCTAGACATTTGAAACTTTCAGAATAGTTCAGAACACGGTGAAAATGCATTTTTTAAATATTTTTAACCAACTGCTTCGGGTTCCTGTTGCCTTCGACAGCGTTACCAGTAGAAATCTCGCAATATATTTTTAACTAACTTTCCGACTAGCTAGATATTTGAAACTTTCAGGATAGCTCAGAACATGGTGACAATACGTTTTTTAACACTTTTGTCACCTGTTTCAGGTCCGTACTGCCTTCAGCAGCGTTTATATGATTCAACAGAAAATTTATTTAACCAACTTCCCTACTAGCTAGACATTTGAAACTTTCAGAATAGATCAGAATACGGTGAAAATGCATTTTTTTAAATACTTTTAGCCAACTGTTTCGGGTTCCTGCTGCCTTCGGCAGCGTTACCAATACAAGCTTGCAATCGATTTTTCACTAACTTTCCGACTAGCTAGGCATTTGAAGCTTTCAGGATAGCTCAGAACACGGTGGCAATTTTTTTAATACTTTTAGTCAACTATTTCAGGTCCCTACTGCATTCGGCAGCGTTTATATGATTAAAGAGAAAATTTATTTAACTAACTTCCCGACTAGCTAGGCATTTGAAACTTTCAGAATAGTTCAGAATACTGTGAAAATGCATTTTTAAAATGTCTTTAACCAATTGCTTTGGGACCCTGCTGCCTTCTTCAGCGTTACCAGTACAAAGCTTGCAATCAATTTTTAACTAATTTTCCGGCTAGATAGCCATTTGAAACTTTTATAATAGCTCAAAACACGATAGCAATGAATTTTTTTAATACTTTTATCCAATTGCTCCGTGTTCCCGCTGCCTTCGGTGGCGTTTATACGATTCAACAGAAAATTTAAAAACATGGTAATATATAAAAAGTTCTTTTTATCTTGTAATTATTATTTATTTTGTCGTTTTGGGTACAAGTAACCCTCCAGAGTTCATGTAAACTGCTTTTGTAATACATCATAGCATATCCAGCCAACATCTATTATATATATGTTGATTATATATGTAGGCTTATTTTTTGTATAATGGTTTAGACATTTGGCACGATTGCCAGAGTGATGACACTAAATTAAGAATCAAGATAAATGGTGGGATACCGAGAACTACGATAGGCCAAAATAACAAAATGGTCATTAAATAAAAATATTCGAGAATAAATGGCTTTTAATGAGAATTTAAATTGACGAAACAAATTTAAAAATCAGTCAATAAAATAAATTTGGTTTCCCAACAAAATGTCACCCTTAAGTGTGAGTCCCAGACCGTCAATAATTGCCTATAGCTTAGCACTAGAGCGGTGTAAAACCCCCTCAACCTCATTTTCAACCCAACGAAACATTTTTTTTTCTTCAGTGTCCCACTCCGATGATGTTAGGGAAACGTGTACTATATTAGGGCATAGTAACAAAACGATTATTAAATAAAAGTGTTCATGAATAAGTGACATTTGATGAAAAAATAAACATAGTAATAATAAAATATAAGTTAATTATAATTATTATGATACATTGTATTAATATTCAACTAAACATAATAAAAATAAAATTTAGCTTTTCAACATCAGTATGCTCAGTAACCGACCATCAGTACTCTCAGTTACAGGCATATTTCGAAAGGCATGAATGCGTTCATTAAATTTCAGCAATAGTACTTGAGCACATATACATACACATATTGTCATCATGATAATAATAATAATATTTATTATTATTATTATTACTATTTTCAAATTTACTAAGCGGGGATTACCCCTCTATGATTTTCGTATCTCACATTTTAGCTCTTTATTCATTAATTTATTCTTGGATATATACAATACGTGCACGATTCCACGCACATACATTTAGTTTGTTTGAGATTTTAGTAATGGATTTTAATAATGACAAGAAAAGAGGTTTATTTAACAAAACAACTTCATTATCGATTTTCTTTCTTCTTCTCTATGGACTAATTTAAAATTGTTTGCTTAAGTTATTTGAGTTATTGGTAAATAAATAATGTAAACAAGCTTTAAAAATTTCCCCGTCAAATGATAATGTGAGGAAAATGATGGATTTAGGATTTTCAGAGGAATTAATACTAAATGCATAATAAAACTCTTTACTCAACAAAATATTTATTTATTTTGTTATAGTTATTTCGTTAACTTTTTTTTTTTTTTTTACAAAAAAAATTCCCGATTTAAAAAGCACAGTATTAGCAAAATTTACGAAATGTTCCTTTTATCTAAAATTCCGCATATAGGTTAACAGAACAGCAATTGGCTATTTAGGGGAAATTTCTTGAAGTTTAATCTTATTTTAATGCAATCATTGCCAATGGAAATTTTTCTTAGTATTAATCAATATATAATGATTAATAACTGAGAACCCTTTCTTTATTTTCTTTTCTACAATTTACGTTATTAAGAATAATAGATTCAAAATGGGATTTTGGTAGTAATTGAGAGCTTTCGTCGAGCAAATTACCCTAGTCATGTTAATAATTAATTAGTCATTTCAATTTCCAGTATAAAAATTGCTTAAAGTAAAATCTGTTGGTAAAAATATACATTTAAATTATGTATCAATGTAAATATACAAAATATATTGATTGTAATATTCATCAATATCAATCGATTTACTAATTGACACCATACTGTATAGCAAACTAATTCCTCCTTGGACGAATTCCTCCTGACAACATCTACCGGGGCTGCGGTAGACTTGGTAGTGCACTGAACTTGTAAATGGAAGATTGCGGGTTTAATCATCGAGCCGGATGTACATTAATGATGGCTGGTAAACGTAAAATCCATCGTGACTATAATGTCCTCTATATTTCGAAGTTAATACCACTGGGGATTATTGAAGCTGGAAAGAATCCCCTCCGCAGAGGTTCAAAATTGCAATGGCATGTCTTTGGGTCACACCTAGGCGTGAATCCCAAGTCGTCGCCAACTGCCCGCTGAGTAGCAGTATGACGAAGATAAAAAACCCACTCAACTTAACTTGACTATACCTTCTTTCTAAACCACATAAACTATTGGATCCAAACACTCCATGAAAGTCGATCGCTAGAAACCTATGCAATCACTGAAATCCGATGAGAAAACATAAGTGAGGAGTCTCGCATATTTTATAATTAAACACATTGGTCAATTGCTGTAAAAATAGTTGACTGGCACTGATAATATTTTAGATACCTAGTAATTGAAAATCCCTTAATTCCAATAAAAATAGTTTATTAATAACAATATATTTATTTATTTGAAATAAATGATTGACATACCTCAATGAATAAACTTTTAGAATCAAATTTAGATTGATGCTTTAAGACTAAATTAACCATCTCATAACACCTGGCTAATAGTGACAGCTATCTTCTTTAAGCTTTGGGGACAACTTTGTGCTTGACCGATGATAAAATCAAATCAAAATAAAATATTAGTTGCTATTGTTAATTGTAACAGAGCATTTTGTTAGATGTTAGTTATGTTTACTACCAATTAGATTCAGAACTTTCACACATTGTTTTATAGATTTTTGTGCTTAAGTAGCCAATTAATGGATTGAGGTCAATTACTGACACATCACCCTATATATGTGCATATAAGAAATGTTTCCAATCACAGAATAATTTGAAAAACAAAATGTATAAACAGAATTGTATCGTTATATAGAAATTGTATTAACTATGATTACATTAGTTTTAATAGTTATAGACATTTTGGTATCTTTTAGAGGTGCCCATAAGTTTATGGACATATGGGATGGGTTGTATACACCCCAACACAAAAACCTTTTAAGGCTCTAATATATATATATATATATATATATATATATATATATATATACGAGGGTAAGGTGAAAAGTTCCCGGCCTGACAATGAAAGACTGAGATTTTCAGTTAAAAAATAATTTTATTTTTTTTACGTACTCTTCCTTGACCTCAACACACTTGGCCCAGTGTTTCTGCAACATCAGTATTCCTTCCCGGGAGTGGGAGTCTAAAAGGCTGTGAAAATATTCATCTACGGCCCTTCTGGCGTGTAATGGTGGACCCATGTCTCAACCATGGTAACAAATCGCTGCACAAAGTCGGTCGGATCCTTATTCAGTCATCCCAAACATTGCTACGAATATTATTTGCGCATTTGCTTTTGATCGGCATTCAGCAAATGAGGCACCCATCTTGCGCAGTGCGCACGCATCCCTAATTCTGAGTGCAAGGTGTTTCGCACACTTTCTTCCGATATCCCCACAACCTCAGCTATCTCACACACCTTCACTCGCCTATCGTTCAACTCGATATCATGCACTTTTTCGATGATTTCCGGTGTGGTGGCCGTTTTTGGCCGTCCTTCATGTAGATCATCTTTGAGTGACGTGCGACCACGTTTAAAATCAACTGACCACTTTTTAATGGTTAACATACACAGAGTCCCCGTAAACTTTTGTTAACTTCAGATGAATTTCCTTAGGGGTTAATTCATCCAAAACGAAGAATTTTATGACCGCAATATATTCAAGTTTATGCATTTTAACGAAAAAAAGAAGAAAAAACATTCGTGTAAACAAACTACTTGAGAGAACAATTTGAAACTTATACAAACTAATGACACGTGCACCAAGGCAGGAAAGGCAAATTTTTGCTGATTGGAACACCATTTTTGTGTCAGGCCGAGAACTTTTCACCTTACCCTCGTATATATATATATATATATATATATATATTAATCTCTAAAGAAGAATTAAAAGAAAAAAAAATCCCAAATGGCCTGTTTTATCAGGAATAAAACTGAGCGCAGGATTATGTAATGCTATTATCTTACAGTAATATTTTGTTAACTCTCTGCAAAATTGTATTAATCTTCCCTAACAGAAAAAAGAAAAATTATTATTTTTATGCGTAGATAATGAAGTTAAAGCTTGCATTTAGGATCTTTGCATCCTTGATACATCAGAGGTATAGTACGAAAAGTTATTAACGTAAAATCTAGTGCACTGAAAAAAAAATTTCAAACCTTCATTGCAGAAAGAAGTTTGGTTGGTTTTGAGTTAAAAACAGATTTGGTACGCGAGGTTCCGGAGCCTCGGAGCCTGGTGGGGAGGCACAGGCTCCTTTTACAACGATCCCCCTCTATGGGGGATCGTTGTAAAAGGTCCTAACCCGTATTTACACGAATTTCGATGAGAACTACGGAAAACTTGTGAGAGATTTTACTATTTTCATAATAAATCTTAGAGTTTATAATGATTTGGTGTTTAAGTTCTATTTCTTGGTTGGATCCAGTGAGTTAAGAAGTGTATTAAAATTTTGAAGGGGATTTAGTTTATTGAAAGAATAGTCGTCTTATTGTTTGGAAAATCTCTACGAAGTTTACTTGGGGATGCCATGATCTGCGAGGTTTTGGGGAATTTATTGAATTATAACTAATTTTGTAAAGATATGCAAAATTGATTCTCCAATGATAGTTATTTAAACAAAGGCAAATTTTAAATCGCAGTCACGATGTATTCTACATATGTACAGTGGTATTAGTAATTTTCTTTACGATGCTAGTATTAAACGTGCGTACGAATATATATTGCTCATTATTTCGCTGATAGATATTTGAAATCTTTAATTATTAATAATCTAAAGTATATTAAAAAAAAAAAAAAAAAAAAAAAAGAGTCATTTATATATCACATTAATAAATTAAAAAATTTCTTTTTGCTTAATTTTAGAAAACTAAAGTTTTTTAATTTAATCTATCAATCATAGATTTTATCTTATCATATAGTTTCTTTGACTATTTAGTCGATATAATTTCTTTCCTTGTCGATATTTTTCTTGTTGCAGCGTACTTGACAGCTTTTACTTTCTCTAGCAAAGGTCAACAAAAGTAGTATACTCTATTTTACTGTCATTTGTACACGAGTACTCTTATACGAAGTCCATTTTTACAAATATAAAAGTTAACATTTATTTTGAGAGTTAATAGCTTTTATAGTTAGTCTTTCGCCTCGAATGCAAACGAAGTCCTGTCTTTTCCATATGATGGTCAGCCGCACGTGCTGTATGTCAACGCGTTGACCAGTCAAGTCTATGTACTTATCACTTGTGAACCGCACTTCGTTGTTCCCTCCTCCTAGTAAATTCTATCTTCACAAAAATTGAAAAGGGGTTGACTGTCTTCGTGGGGGGCCTACAATGCTCCAGTGTTCACTAAAGAACACCTGCAACATTTTGACTACTTAGGAGAAAAAGGAACTCGACTGCAGCATACCTACCAAGCTTTCAGCACGTGGATACCTCACAGGTGAGTGAAAATAAACACTGACCACAAGTCTTGTTTAGCGATGATCTTTAACCTATCACGGTCACACTATGATGTCATTTAGACTGAGAAGCTTTCGTCTGGCTGAAGATCTCGTGCAGACGATTGATGGAAATGTTTGCCGATGTGCAATTTGTCAGGATTCTGACCCCGATCCTCATACCTCCGAGAATTTTCGTGGAGGTTTACGCTGCAGATCATCTATCGATCGACCATGGACGCAGCTGTGCGAAAACTTATTTGCAGAAGGTATCATCTTGATACAGGGAGACGAAATGCATATGGTAAATTTTTCTTGAAGGGTACGCACATTTTATAAACCCTTTCATAGGTCGATGACAGAAATTCCAAAATATATTCCATGAGGTTAGACACTAGACACCAAAACACCTACCAGGTGCATAACTAGGTGAAATAAAACATATCAATAAAAATTTATCAGGATCAAAGTTATAAGAAGCATTCAAAGAACTTATTTTTCACTTTTTCTTAGAGATTAAATGGCCATTTTTCTTACACAGATAGATATTTTAATAATCCTTTTCGATTGAAATTGTTGAAAAATGTAACCGATTTCGGCCACCATATCTATAGAATTTTTATATTAAAATAAAAGTTAGTTTAAGGTACATTCTCAGTTTTGCTTTTCTTTGTATTTAGTGGAAAAGGAAAATCTTACACTTAAATAACGTTGAGAGAATTATAATCTGTTAGATGTTCTCATTAGTAAAATATATTAGTTAAAAGCTTCTCGAAAAAAAGAAAAATTATGATTAGCTAATTCTGTATTTTTTTTTTTTTTTTTTTTTCGTTTGTAATCTTAAGTAAGACAAAAAGACAATGAACAAATAAAATAAATGCATTATTTTATTTTATTATTGCATGTGTAGGGTTTCTTCTTCCCGTATTTTCCAGAACCACTATTTTTAAATAGCAGTCTTCAGAAACAATTTTCCACGATTTACTAAAGAAAAAATTACTATTAAATATATATATATATATATATATATATATATTGAAGAAAAGCCATATCCATAAACTTTAATAATAAACTTTAATAAAATTGAAATATAGATCGTGGGCCGCACATAAAGGCTTAGTGGGCCACTTGGTTGGCCACTCCTGGTTTAAGTATATCTTTGGAGGCAACGGTATTGGCAGCTGTCACATTAACGACTTTAACATATGATATTCTTATTTGGTATGATTTAATTTTACAACTAAGCATGAGACTTCAGATTGTTTGATTAAGATTGTTTTCTCGGGTGACCTATTACATTTTTTTTCAATCCATAGAATTCACAATTCCATTACTATTCAGATTTTACAGGACACATATAATATATGATAACTAATTTTATTATTCTAGCTTTTATTATATCAAAATACTAATGCTTCGCTGACAATGGTGAATTCCCTGGTCAATTCTCGAACGTGCTGTCCTGATCAAACGAAATGTTACGTTATGCTATCGAAACTTAATTTACAAGTCAATTCTCAAATGCGTCGTCTTTTGTTAAATCAAAGTGCTAATGTTTTGTAAAGTAAGTCAATTCATAGGTCACTTCCCAAATGTATTGTCTTGTGTTAAATCAAACATCCATAATTATTTTAGAATAGTTTAAAGAAATTGAAATCTATGATTGATTTATTACTGACAACTTAAAGTAATGTGAAGCAGAGAATTTTCCAACCAAATTTCCCTTCAATTGAAAAAATCAAGATTTGTAAATTTTAAATATCGATTACAATATTTTAGATGTAATTAAATTTATATTTTTTTTAAATGCAATAGTAATAATGTAAATATGTATGTGGATTCCGTTTTCTTGAGTGGACTAGGAAGTTGATTACAAATTATAACATATTAAAATTTTAATTAAAAAGATGTGTAATTAATTAAGGAAACGGTGATCATTATGAAGTTCTTTTGTAAATTACCATCTTAAAATTTAAAATATTTGCGTAAATGTAAATATAAAAATAATAGGTACAGTCTAAAAATATCTGAAACGGATAGATTCGTTTCGTGTACATCCGCTCCGTGGAGGATCAAAATTGCGATGACATGTCTCCGGAACACCTTTAGAGGTCTGTCCTAAACCGTCACCAATTGCCCATAGCGTAGCACTAGTGAGACGTAATATACGGTCACTCACTCACTCGCTTTGGGAACTGCAATCGGTAGGAAAATTATTGTGGCACACATCCACATTTTCCGGATTTTTCCTTTTTTAGTTTGATCTCTAATATTTATTTATTTTGTTATATTACTTTATATTATTTAGTTATATTTTACTTTATTTTATTTATTTTTTTTACAAATATTTTTTTAGTTTGATCTCTTTTATCATTAACTTTTTTTTTTTTTTTTACAAACAGCATAAGACTAAGATTATGACTCGACAAATATTTATTTAACAAAATAGAACAAGGTGCACATCTTTTAAATAGGAGTTATTGCTAACGCTTCCATAATTTTGCTGCCGACTGCAATTTGCAGCACGTTTCTTTTCATATCAGCAACAAAACCAATCTTTTTGGTAATGATGGCTGGTTGGTTGGGTTTAATGTCGCACTAGTACTGCGCAATGGGTAATTAGTGATGGTCTGGAACGCACCCCTAAGGATGCCACGGAGACATGCCATCACAATTTTAATCCTCCTCGGAGGGGATGGCTCCCCCGCTTCGGAAATCCCCAGAGGTATAATTTGGATGGGAACATGAGGACTTTGCGGCCACGACGGTTTTTACGTGCACTAGCCGCCATTAGTGTACATGACGGTTTTTGGCTGGCTCGAGAATCAAACTTGCAACCTTATTGGTAATGAAAAAAGCCTTTTGGAAATTTTTCATTATCAAAAAGTTTGGTTTCGTTGCAGATTATAAATGAATCTTGTTCTTAATCAGAACTTTTCGTTCCAAAGCTGAATCTACCTGCTTTAGTTTTTTTTTTTTTTTTTTAATACAGTGCAAATTAAAATTATTTTGTAAAAAACTAAATTCAAAAAGTAAAATTCAATATTTAAAATTTTTTGGAAAAATTTTAATATGCACCAGCCTTGCAAGCATCCTCCTCAATTTTACATTATTATTGCTCAAATATATTCTGAACTTATTAGGGTATTATGTACTTTGTGGATTCGCTAAAAAATTAATTGAAATTTTTTTTTTTTTGTTCGAATGGTAAAATTTTATGCGAATTTCAGTTTTTCAAATTTTTAAATTGTGTTTTAAAATCTAAATTAAGATTGTTGAAGTTGAGGTTGAGGTTTATTGGATTTTATGTCGCACTAGAACTACGTAATTAGAGATAGTCTGGAATTCACTCTCGGAGTGTTCCTGATGCATGCCACCACAATTCGATCCTCTATGGAGGAAATATCTCCCTCACTTCGGTAAGTTTCAGAATTATTAATTTTACTAGAGTGGATATTATAATATTCATAGATACATTTTAATGTCTATAAGGTGGCCTCACTATAATTTTATAAGATTTAAGTTAAAATTAGCAAAACTAGAGCCTTTAAAAATAATTCAAAAATTAATAATAATAATAATGTTTTTTTTTTTTTTTTTTTTTTTTTTTTTTTTTGCCTTTTAAATTTAAATAGTTTTGAAGAAATTTTATATATACTTTATACTGCTATATTTTAATGTACATGTACGAAAAATTTCTTTGTTTGAGGATGGTAATTTACAAAAAAAAAAAAAAAAAACCTTTATATTGTTCACTGATCTCTTAAAAGTTTTTGCACTTCTTTTTTTTTTTTTTTTTTTCTCAGTGATTAAATATTCTTTATTTTAGTTGCCTACAAAAATAAATAAATAAATAAAAATAAATAAATAAAATAAAATAAAATAAAAGTTCTATGTAAGTATAAGTCATGTGATATTCTAATAATTTCTTTTTCTTTCTTTCTTTCTTTCTTTCTTTTTTTTTTTTTAATTATTTAATTTTTATTTTATTTTGTAAGGAATGGAATATTAATATTTTGTTTTGTACATATGTTATTATTATATGTTATTTGGATATTTTTATTATATATACTATCATGTATATGTTTGTGTTTGTTTTACACACATATACATAATACAAAATATAAACACTTACACTGATAATTTTTTTAACGTATTACATCATTCTAATGTGATATGAAAAAATTATCAATGCATACAAGACAATCAGACTGATTATTATTATTATTATTATTGCCATGGCACTTGCGATTAAGCATAGGCCGGGGGGGGGGGGATGGCCGAATTGATGACCATTTGTGAAGGAGCACCCAATGGGCGGTCATCGCTACCCCTAACAGAGTCAACATATCCGTGGATTACCCAGGATTCGAACCCAGGCCAAACCATGTAAGAATCAACTACGCTTACCACTGACCAGGTATCTTATTTCTTAAAAATAAAACAAAGAAATTAATGAAATACAAAACAAGATGAAAGAAAAGGAAAAAATCAAAGGAAGAACTGCTTTTTTTATTATCATGTTATAATGCAATAATTTTAGAAACTAAATATGCATACACGCACACACACACACGCACATATATATATATATATATATATATATATGTATGTGTGTATATGTTTATGCCTATATATGCATCTTTTATCATGTTATTCTGTGCCTGAAAGGACTTTTATAATATATTTATATCTATCTGTCTATCTGTAAACTTCTCATTTTGATCTTTTCCCATTTATTGACATTTTAGTAATGTTTTATAACTTTTCATATATATATAAATGAGAAGAAACCAGGAAACAATTCAAGATAAAATATATTACGTGTATATAAATTAAGTATTTTTATTAAAATGTATCAAAATGCATAAAAGTTTCTCATCATACCCGAATAAGTGCTATTTTCTCCTATTATTAAACATAATTGCGTGCCAAATTGACTAACACTTTCAAATATGTGTATTCAAATATATGATTTTTTTTTTTTTTTTTTTTATAAAAAAGTCCTATAAGGATTCTTTTCCTTTTATTCATTTCTTGAGAAATGGCTCAACTAACTATAGTGTAACTATAGTATAACTATAGTGTTAAGTAGTTCAATAAAATACATTTAATCAATCTTTGATTATAAAAATTTGGTTTATGTTTTTTTTTTTTTTTTTTTTTTTTTCACATCATAATTTAAAATAATTTTCAACTACTTTCAGACTTACACTACTGAGTGAATTTAGAAATTGTAGAATTTAAACATTCTTTTGCTAATAATTCTAAAGTTGTTTAGATATATTACATTTTTATGCTAACAATCTCTTTATTAAAAATATTTTATCGATATCATTATTATTAAAGTGGAATGTTGTGATACGCTATGGAAAAAGTTACATCACGGATACTTTCTAATTAAAATAATTTATTAAAAGAAAAATCTTAAATATTTCCATTATTTTATTTGCATTCAATTAATGAATTCTCAATATATTCCTTTCTCCTCTCTCTCTTTCCTCATTTTTAAAAACAAAAATTCTTAAATATTTTTTTATTATAATTTTATTTATTTATTTATTTATTTTTTATTATTATTTACTTACATTTTTCGTAAAACTTGAACCATAAAAATGTCTAATAAAGTAAATTTTTTTAAATAACTTTTAATTCATAATTTCTCTTGATTTTTTTTTTTTTTTTTTTTTTTTTTTTTTTTATGATGAACTATATTTAGATTGTAGCCTTCCCACTAACAACTAACATGTCTTCAAATGACACAAATTTATAAATTTTACGTTATTAAATAAAAAAATTTAAATAAAACGATTCATTTCAGTGTAATTTCATATACCACAGCTCTTAGAAAAAATTACTATTCGTAGAATCATTCACTATTACATAAAAATTTCATATCCCTTTTACATAAAAACCAACGAATTCCAAATTCCCCGTAAATTTGTTGAAAGAGGCCTCTAATCCTAGTTACCCTCTTTTGTGAGGTAGCAACTTCAGCCATTCATAATCCATTTTAGAAGAAGACAATGATGCAAAACCAAAAAGCGAAGAAAACCGTAACCAGAGCTTCCTATTAATGCAAAGGCACGTATAATGGCTCTTTCTCAGCTGGGTGAGGAACTGGGGTTTCACAAAAATGCCTTAGAACCAAGACACTACTTTTATATTTATTTTTACTACTTAAGTTAACAATCTAATCCCAGTTACGCCCGGAGTTAAAACGAATGCTTATGTTTTAGTTGTAGTAGGAACGTGCTTTTTCTGTTACGAAAAAAAAAGCCGCCTGTGTCAGCAAATAGTCTGGGTATATCTTGCAGGGTTAAATGATGAGTCTGGCACCATTTGTAAATGTGATATATGAACGTGTTTACGTTCTTTCTGTCTCATAATAAAACGGTGAATGTCAAATCTGTGAAGATAGTTAAGAAATACAGGGACAAAAGGATTTCAACTGGAAGGACTAATAAACACCTAAATTTGTTTTTGAAATTAGCATTTGAAAAGCCTTTTACGTTAGCTGAGTCCTTGGTTAGCAGGAACTTTATGATTAAAGTTAAGTAGGTCTTCGCCCTCATATTGTAAATCTTCTGTTAGTTTCAAGAAAAAGTGTTATTACTGTGATTACAAGATGAGTTTATTTCTAAACAACAGATATTTCCGCTTTAAATAAAAGTGAAACAATAACGTTAAAAATGAAACATATTTTTTAAGGAATAATAGTCTTGAAATATTTAATATTATCAGTATTACATACAATATTATCAATATATATTGTATGTAATATATTATCAGTATTACAATACAATATTAATTTTACCAAGACAAGGCAGGGAGAAAAAAAAAACTAATTAATAAAAGGTAAAATGTATATCAAAAGATATCTGTATAATTTTGATACCCAGTAAAAGTTTAAAAAATATCTTTAACTTTTATTTATAAAAAAAAAAAAAAAAAAAAAAAAAAATCTTTTTAAATAGTTTTAAATTTTAAGCAAAAACTTTAAATTTATTCAGCATGGACACTAATTATCAAGCTAAAGTTTTTCCAAACAAAACTGCATTCTCTTTTTTTTTTTTTTTTTTTTTTTTTTTTTTTTTTTTAAATTAAGCGTTAAATATAGCTGTATAAAAATGTAATCTGTATAAAATATTTTAATAGTTCTTGATATTGTTAATATTAATTTCTAATGCATTTAAAACGTACCTCAGTTTTAAAATAACAGGGAGAAGACAAAATGCTAATCAAATCACATTTTATTTTACATATGCACACAAGGCCAAGTTTTCTAGGTTTGATTAAATATCAGTTTTCTAAAAAAATAAATAAATAAAAAATAAAAATTCTCGTTTTCATGGTTAATTTATACTTCTCATCATTAAAAATAATCCTGAGAGTGTAATACTATTAGAGACCTATTTCGTTCAGACAAAATGCACCAAAATGAATTTTTTCCCCTTCAGCATCAAGTTATGAAATAGTAATAATAATTAAAATAAATATAAGCGAAAACGTGAAAAAAATAATCTGGTGTGTCACTCACACGGCTTTCTCTTACCCTGAAATTTAATACTATAAATACAGGTTGGAGATTAAGAGGTAAGATAACGATGTTATGTAAACCTATGTTAAACGATTCAAATTCAGCTTCCGAAGAGTTTTATATGATACATAATTAATTCTGTGTGAGGGGGGCGGTAGCCCCCCTCAACCCCCCGTTTCATTAATGCACCTAGATTTATATAAAATTTTATTCGGTTATTAAAAATAAGCCTGTTTTTAAAAAATAATTTCTTAAAATTATTATTTAAAAAAAAATATCTTTTATGATAATGCAGACGATTTCCATATTAGAGAAGTAGTATAACACTAAAGATAGAAGAAAAGTCCATTTTATTCTCAATATATATATAAAAAAAAAAAAAAAAACAGTTGCATTTCGGGAGTACCGACGGAAGTGAAAACGTGAACAATTACGTGTGTATTTCTTGAATCGTCAGGAAATATTTTATTGTGTAGGAAATACTTTTAAATCAAGTGTTTTTTTATTCATTAATATAAACTACTACTAAAAAAATTATATTACAATTTTATTTAATGCGCTAACTGCAATACAGACAGTGTCCGGAGATGAGAGAAGTCGTGTAGAGCCGCACCAGATTGTAAAAACGTGAGAAAAACAGCGGCTTTGGTCTTTCTCACGGTTTTGTGAGGTCTAACTGCAATAGAGACAGTGTCCGGAGATGAGAGAAGTTGTGTAGAGCCACACCAGATTGTAAAAACGTGAGAAAAATGTCGGCTTTGGCCTTTATCACGGTTTTGTGAGGTCTAACTGCAACGTTTCCGGCTGTAATCTTTAAGAGACAGTGGCCGGAGATGAGAGAAGTCGTGTAGAGTCGCACCAGATTGTAAAAACGTGAGAAAAATGGCGGCATTGGCCTTTCTCACGGTTTTGTGAGGTCTAACTGGAATAGAGACAGTGTCCGGAGATGAGAGAAGTCGTGTAGAGCCGCACCAGATTGTAAAAACGTGAGAAAAATGGCGGCTTTGACCTTTATCACGGTTTTGTGAGGTCTAACTGGAATGTTTCCGGCTGCAATCTTTAAGAGACAGTGTCCGGAGATGAGAGAAGTCGTGTAGAGCCGCACCAGATTGAAAAAACATGAGAAAAATGGCGGCTTTGGCCTTTCTCACTGTTTTGTGAGGTCTAACTGCCATAGAGACAGTGTCCGGAGATGAGAGAAGTCGTGTAGAACCGCACCAGATTGTAAAAACGTGAGAAAAATGGGGGCTTTGGCCTTTATCACGGTTCTGTGAGGTCTAACTGCAACGTTTCCGGCTGCAATCTTTAAGAGACAGTGTCCGGAGATGAGAGAGGTCGTGTAGAGCCGCACCAGATTGTAAAAACGTGAGAAAAATGGGGGTTTGGCCTTTATCACGGTTCTGTGAGGTCTAACTGCAACGTTTCCGGCTGCAATCTTTAAGAGACAGTATCCGGAGATGAGAGAAGTCGTGTAGAGCCGCACCAGATTATAAAAACGTGAGAAAAATGGCGGCTTTGGTCTTTCTCATGGTTCTGTGAAGTCTAACTGAAACGTTTCCGGCTGCAATCTTTAAGAGACAGTGTCCGGAGATGAGTGAAGTCGTGTAGAGCCGCAGCCGATTGTAAAAACGTGAAAAAAATTGCAGCTTTGGCCTTTCTCACTGTTTTGTGAGGTCTAACTGCAATAGAGACAATGTCCGGAGATGAGAGAAGTCGTGTAGAGCCACACCAGATTGTAAAAACTTGAAAAAAATTGCAGCTTTGGCCTTTCTCACGGTTTTGTGAGGTCTAACTACAACGTTTCCGGCTGCAATCTTTAAGAGACAGTGTCCGGAGATGAGAGAAGTCGTGTAGAGCCGCGCCAGATAATAAAAACGTGAGAAAAATTGCAGCTTTGGGCTTTCTCACGGTTTTGTGAGGTCTAACTGCAATAGAGACAGTGCCCGGAGATGAGAGAAGTCGTGTAGAGCCGCACCAGATTTTAAAACAATATACAGTATATAATTATTAACACTTCACATTAGCAAGTTAATTGTATGATACATTATTTGTATCATAGAAGGATGGAAAGCGTTTGCTGACGATGACGCGAATTCAATGATTTTTGTTCACCGAAAAGTTTTCACTTCAAATGGAAAACGTTAGCTGACGATGACGGGAGTTCAATGATTTCAGTTCACACAAAAGTGCTCAACGCGCCTAAGGAAGTTTCCACCTAAAAAAATACGATTTTTTTTCTAAGTTTTTTTTTCGTTAAAAGTAAAAAAAATCGATAGCTTTGTTTTAAATTATCGCAGATCGATGGTTCAACCATTCGTTTTAAACGTATTGGCGAGCTCTTTTGAAAGATACCCAACATGACAATGTACCCCCTTCGAGGGGGGACTTCTCCCTCAGGGGGGGGGGGGGAGGCGAGGCTCTTACATGCACAAAAAATTTTTCCCTGTTTACTATCTCTATTACAATATATATTCGTTTCATTTGGTTTAGTGCAGTCTATAGAAGTTAAACTCTACTTACCTGGAATTTCCCCCATAGATGTAATATATTAGAATTCTCTTGATTGTCCCTGTACACGAACCCTTTGCTTGATCTTAACGAAAAGCTTATTGTAGCATACCTATATATGATACACATTTAGAATACCAAGTTTAAACTTTCTGCCATAATTTGTTTTTGAGATAGGCTGATAACGGACAGACACACAGACACACAGACACACAGACATACACACAGACCATTTGCTAAAAACATGATTTTCGTATTCAGGGGACCTCAAAACGTGTAAATATAACAAAATCTCGCGTTCGAAAATTTGACCCAAAAACAATACTTTCTCTACCTTATGGGTAAGAGAAAGTAAAAAGGTGAAAACCAACAATAATAATATGGTAAGCGTTGCTAGGGAAAACAAGTTCATAGTTTAAGATGAAGAATCTTTTGTTTTTCTTTCTTTCCTCTTCTTCTTCTTCCTCTTCTTCTTTCTTGTTCCCCTTCTTCTTCTTCTTCTTTTTTTTTTTTTTTTTTTTTGTAACGCATTTTTGTATATTTAAACCAAATGATAACTATTATATTAAATTCCGACAAAAAAAAAAAAAAAAAAAAAAAAAAAAAAAAACAGTTGTTACCATTAATACATTGGATAAATCAATAAGTCACAAAAAATACAGTTTAAGAAATAGGCCTTTCGTCTAAAATTAAATTCTGATTAGTACAGAATTTTAATAGTAATTTTACTTCTGTCGCCAGCAAACTGATGTAATGTGTAGTAACATTATAAAAGTGAAATTTTTACTTTCTCTTACCCATATAATAGCAGAGAATGTGTTGTTTTCGGGTTCAGTTTTCTAAATTCAGTTTTTTGCTGTATTTACTCGTTTTGGGGTTCTCTGAATAAAAAAAAAAATCAGTTTTTTAGATTTTTGTGGGTTTGAGCGTCTGTTAACAGCAGCATATCTCAAGAGTAAATAATAGCAAGAAGTCCAAATTCAGTATTCTAAAACTGTATCCTATAGGAATTTTACATTAAACTTTTCGTTGAGGTCAAGCAAATGGTTCATGTTCAGGGATGTTCAAGAAGATTCAAATATATAACGCTTTTGAATAAAATTTCTAGTAGGTCATATTAATACTTTTAGACTGTATTAAACAAAATGAAATGATGATAAATTTTTTATATGCCTAAAAGTATGTTTACTATAAGATATGATATGAAAACCATTTACCATATGTTTACAGGACCACACTAAATAATTCGGATGTATTAGGGCAATAACTTGGAAATATTTGAAAGTACATTTCAAGTTATGTTATGTAATTTTCATATTTTTCTAAATTAATATATATGTATATAACCCCTTATAGTTTAGCTTTTATTTTTAGAGAACTGAATTTCTGTTCATTCTATCTCTCGTAACGTTTTGAATTTATATGATATTTGTTTGGGATTTTCATGTAAGTTGCTCAATACCTTTGGCTATTAAATTATGCAAATGAAATTTTTATAAAGCTTGTGCGTGTGTAGTTAAAAATTATTTAGTAAAAGTGCTTGTATTTCGTAATCTATTTAATATTTTTTCATGCTGTGTCTAATGCAGTATGCCATATTTCCTGAAAAGGGCTTTGCACTGGGTCTAATACCCTACGTGTTATAATTAAAAAAAAGGGGGGGGGAATTGTTTTTGCATTTTTTTAAAGAAACCACTATAGTTCCACTATAGTTATGAATATATTTGGTAACTTCATAAAATTTTATAGAGATAATGAGAAAAATCTTCATAACTACATGCTACAGCCAAAACGCATTTAAAGCATAACCTTTTACAGGGTGATCCAAAATGATTTTTGTTTAATTTTTTACTGGTCCCCATTTTCTTTTCCTGACACAACTTTTACTGAAAAATATGAAGTATAACATATTCTTTACACTACCAAAGCTTCAAGATGATTCCTAAAGAACCTTTCAAGATATTTAACAAAACGTAAAATAGAAAGTGTTAACATTATTTTACCCAACATCTGTATATATATACATATATATATATATATATATATATATAAGAAGAAAGTATACTGGATTCATGAAAGTTTTGAACTCCAAGTTTTTGATGGATTTACACGTTTTGAGATTCAGATGTCCTGAACACGATTTGACTATTTTTAGAAAATGTCTGTCTGTGTGTGCATATCAGAAGTTTTGTGGGTGCTGTATCTCACGAACCAATGAATGAAAATTAACCAAACTTGGTATTTAATTGGAACTTGACCTAAACGGGTGCTGACTACATTTGGGAATTAATCGCTCAACAGTTGACGTTATGATCTCATTTTTTATAAAATTTTAACATAACAGTATAAGACAGAATTTCATATAAATGTACATAATGAAAGTTATTTTTAACGTGTGATTGCAAAATTAATAATAATTATTGATAATGGTAGTAGTAAACTAGGAAAAAAAAGTTTGTACTTGTAGGTGCATAGCTGTATTCCTGGTGGTATAAATTTTCAATGTCGGTATCTTTCGAAAGAACTCGTCAATAGCTTTAAAATGAATGGTTGAACCATAAATATGTAAGAATTTAAAACAAAATTATTAATTTTTTTATTTTTTTATTTTTTTATTTTTTTATTTTTCATTTTTAACGAAAAAAAAAAAAACTTTAAAAATCGCATTTATTCTGATGTTTGTACAAAATTGACTTTCTTTCGCCATTTAGTGTTATAATTCTGTGAGATAAATATCGTTTGCATTCATCATAGAAATTAATTTCAATAAATAGTTTAATAAATAATTTACAATGCATAAATTTTATAAGATTATATAGAAGAAAAGTCTTGTAGTGGCCAGAACGCAGTCTTGTGCTGGTTCCCCGCCCTCCCCCCCCCCCCCCGCCCCCTGAAAACGTCCTGATCCTTTGATGTATGTGAATTTTATGAACGAAATGTAATAAAACATATTTACGAATGAATCATCAATACTTAGTTACATGAAAAAATATCAAAATAATAAACAAAACAAAAAGAGAAAAAAAAATTTACTCTTTAATACCAATTTAATTTTTGTTTGAAAAAAGAGAGAGAGATATCTTTAAAATATTATTCAGTCTTTGTAAAAAACTATAAGTTAAATGAATTGTAAAACTCTATAATAAAGTACGTTTTCTTTTTTTTTTTTTTTTTTAAATAAATCTATCTTGTTATATATTAGAATATTTTAGTGAGTTTTTTTTTTTTTTTTTTTTTTGACCTTTCTCTACCATAACGCATGTGTTATGGTGTACTTGCTTCAACACCCGTTGCTGAGGAGTACTAAAATATTTTTTTGCAGTGTCCTTTTCCGACGCTTTGTTAGCTCTAGTGGGGTTTAGAAGTTTATGTCTCTATTTCTAAACTTCGTCTTTTTTAATTGGGATTATAAGTTCCTATTCAGAAGCGATTAAATAAGTACACATTTCCATTTGAATTTTAGTGCCGTTATTGGTCGAAATTTTAACAGTAATTGCTTACTTGAATACAGAAAAATTATAAATTTTAAGACATTCCTTTTAATATAGTATACTGATTATTGTCACAAGTGGGTTAATGAGATTATCTCTTGTTAATCGAATATTTTTCTTACCAGCATATTTTGTCTTGCTAAAAACGCTATTACAAAACACAGACTTAAGCGTAGTGTATTTTCCTTATCATTTGCGAAACATAAACATTTCTAAAAGATATTTCAACCACCTAGCTTAAAAACCCATGTTAAGTCATTCAAAAATACCATATAAAATGTTTTTAGAAAAGAAAATATCCCAGTGCTGCTTTTGCTTCTTAAATCTTTTCACGTGTTCTGTGCTCTTTACTGTAAACGAGAGTAGATATAGTTTAATCTTACGCACCTGCATTAAAAGCGTTAAAAAAATACTAAAAATTTATTTAAAGGGATCTTGTACCTATCCGCCTACAACAATGAATTGTTTTCGACGCCGAATATAAACACAGCAGGTGCTTTGTGGCACTTCAAAGGAATTGCGCCGCGACTGTTTTGTGTCGGAAGTTCTAGGTAACCTTACCTATTATTCTACACACTTCTTACAATTTTATGGGCTCAGGTGAAAGCTCTTATGCAAGAATGCTGTAAAGTTCACAGGTGGAGATTGCGTCTTTAACACCGAAGTAGGAAATTAATTGCTGCGGCCGAGTTATACGCTAACTTGCATTCAACAGTCAAGTTCTAAATGCGTAATTACCTTATTTTATGTAACAAAAGGTGTAAAAATGATGGAAACACTTATCAAGAGAAATAATACTTTTATATGGATTTTCTTTCTTTCTTTCTTTCTTTTTCTTTTTTCTTTTTTTTTTTTTTTTTGGTTACATTTGTAAATGAAACCTGTATAAAAGAGCTTCCATAAGCGTAAAAAGGTTAGTGAGTATAATAGGTATTAAAACCTTGTTCATGAATGTCATTAGTTTTTTCGCCTTTTTATCTTTCCTTTTTTAAAAAGGCTGAATTTCGCTGCTGACAAGCTGTGTAGCTTTATTGTAATAAATACAAAAAATTATATTATTTTTGAGATAATGTATTTAGAGAAAAATGTTACGCTAATTTTGATTTCATCATCAGTAAAGCATTGGTTAATTCGATTATGAATAATAACAAATAATAATAATAATAGCCAATGTAGATTTTTAAAAGATTGTAACTCTCTCAGATTAAGTAAGATACATCGAGAAGCTAGTATTTACAGTAAGCAAATTAAACATATTCCCATTCCTCTTTATAGAACTTTAATAGTAGCTGGTGCCCGTAAAGTCCGTCGTAGCTTCAATGTCCCCATGTTCCGAAATTCATACTTCTTAAAATCTGGGAAGCTCAGAGGATCGATATTGGGATGACATGTCTCTGAACCAACCGTAGGGGTGAATACCAGACCGCCACCAATTGTTCATTGTGTAGATCTGTGGTACGACGTTAAACCTACTTAACTCGGCTCAAATCCTCTTGATGGTATTTCTCAAATTTTTATAATACTTTATGACCCATGGCCAGATATTTATTGCCACTTTTCTAAAAATTCATAAAAAAACGTATGTTTGGAATATATCTTTTAGAGCACAGAAAATTTTATCTTATGTTGAAACTAGATTTTATATATATATGTACACCCCGCGACAAAAAGATAGGTACAAATGGTTTTTTCTTTGATTTTTCATACAATAACATTATCTAAATTGTGCTTATCATTTATTATTATCATAAAATAACACCATTCCCGGACTAATTTTTGTTTTAAGACTAATTTCGAAAAATTTTAAGACTAAAATTTTCTAATTTAAGACTACACACCGCGACAAAAAGATAGGAACAAAGGATTTTTTTTTTTTTTTTGAATATGATTATTTTGAATATGAATATTTTGAATATGATTCAAATATTTAATATGTTTTTGATATGATAATATTTTGTTATGATAATAAATGATCAGCACAATTTAGATAATGTTATTTTATGAAAAATTTAAAAAAAAACCTTTGTTGTATCTTTTTGTCGCGGAGTGTAGTCTTAAATTAGAAAAATTTTAATCTTAAAACTTTTCTAAATTAGTCTTAAAAGAAAAATTAGCCCGGGAATAGTGGTATTTTATGATAATAATAAATGATAAGCACAATTTAGATAATGTTATTTTATTAAAAATCAAAGAAAAACCCTTTGTACCTATCTTTTTGTCGCGTGGTGTATATATATTTTATATATTTATTTTATGTATGTATACAATATATATATACTTGTTCCTATTTCGATATGTTATATATATTTTTACATTAAAGCTGATTCAACATTGTAATTGCAGTTTACTTTTTTTTTTTTTTTTTTGTTTTTTACGCTGGGAAAAATAATTTTTAGTGAACATCATTTATCACATGATTATGCATAATCTTCATCAGAATATAAGTATCATCATTACTAACATTCTTAAAGTCATATATATTTGAACAGATTCGTTTCCAAAAAGACAGACTTTCTAAAATATTTTAATGAAATTAAAAAAGAAAATGGGACTTTGTTTTTCCATGAATTAAAATTATTTATATCGTCATTATGCCAATGGCAATATATAAAAATAATAAAAGTTTACTAATGATTTTGAATTTTTAAAGTTATGCATACTCCATGCATCCCTGGATTTTATATATACAAGTTCTCTTGGATTACATTATTGCGATAAATAATACAAAAATTGCGATAAATACGTAGAATTGCATTACACGATATTTGTGTTCATGCACAAATGTGTTATGCACACGAGATGCATCATTTATTTTACGAATTTGAATCTTGAAGGTTATATATACTCTACAGTCGGCAGCAAAATTATTGAAACACACGTTCACATTCACATTGTTCTTTCTTTCTTTCTTTCTTTTTTTTTTAGTTTGATCGCTAATTTTTATCATCAACTTACTTTTTTATAAACAACATGCAGACTAAGATCATGACTCGACAAATATTTACTTAACTAACCGCTATTAGGTGCACATCTTTTAAATACGAATTATTGCTAGCGCTTCAATAATTTTGGTGCCAACTTTACGTGTATGACTTGTTTTCATTTGTTATAGGTAATATTATATTAAAAAAATGTACAATATTTAGATTGATATTTAAGTGCATTAAGTATACAAGATGATTCATAAGTTCTAGAAAGAAAGAATAAAATATGCTTTTTATGCTTAAATTGCATAAAAAGTGATTAAAGAAGGCCTCTGTATTACATAATGAAAGTTGTACATATAATAATATTCGGTGTCATATGATGATAACATTTATATTTCAGGGTTTTTTCGTTACTCAGTTTTTCATTCTAAAGGAATTAAAGAGCAATTTAGCTTTCTCATTTAAAAATTAAGATTATTAGAGGTTTTCCTTTTACGATAAAATTTAAAACGAAACTCAAATTTAAACATTAAAATGAAAAAAAAAAAAAAAAAAAAAAAAAAAGAGAGAGAGAGACAGAGAGAGAGAAAGAAAGGAAAAGAAAGAAAGAAAGAACAAGAAAAACTTACACTATCCCAGGAATATTTTCTTTTAAGGTTGAAGTGAAAACTTTTGCTGTAGACAGCAGACAGCATTGGTTTGCAAAAGCTGATGTTTAACTATCTCTGTAACAATGATCATTCCATATTACGGAACAACATGTGGATAAAATAATAATAATAAATAAAAGATCAGCAACATTTTATGTGTTAAATTTCAAGCATGCTGTAAATAAAAGCGAGCTTAAATTTTCAAAAAGGATGTTGTAATTTTACAACATATAGTGTATTTATTTTTTAATTCAGAAAAAAAAAAAATGCTGTTTTATATTTGTTTCAATTTACTTCACATAATATTCGCTTTATTTTTTTTATTTTTTTATTCTGTCAAAAAAGATTTTCGAAAATGAAATAAATTAAAATAAAATAAAATAATTATAATGATGAATGTTAGAATTGTAATACAGTAACGATTTCCTTTCTTCCAAAAGGAACTATTTAAACAGAACGTTTTGAAAAAAATTAAAAGCTTAAAAGAAAAAAAAATCTAAATGCAGTCTTAAATTACGTCAAAAAGAACATATTAGTTACGTCCATAAACAAGAAACCAACAAATCGGTCATTTCTAAGCATTGCTGGGAGAAAAACCATAATTTTAAATTTAATTCGGCTAAAATAATTTGCAGACCCAAATCCACTCAGAAATTCGATTTCTTTGAAGCTTTTTTCATCTATAAAAATCTTATTGTTAATTGTGATTTCGCTGTACCCCATTTGTCTGATTGTTAGTCATTTTACATTCAGTCCATGTTTTCTTAATTTCTTCTAATTTTTTTTTACATTTACAGTTTATCAATTTCCTGTTAAACAATCCCCGGACTTTCCACATAATTCTATTGTTTGATCAGAATTCGATATCTTTCCTATATATACGAGCACTTCTCTGTCGCTTCGGTACGCTAAATGCTACCGAAACAGCTGTCTGCTTTTCAGTTTTTTCTCTTTGTCATACAAAACGTTGAAGATTTCCTTGGTTTTAATAATCCAATGCAAAGTCTCCTTTTAATAATATCACTTCCGTAGTGGATAAAAATTGGGATTTCATTTTTCTCCGGACCACCTCCAGGGGGGTATCCCAGACCGTCGCTAATTGTCCATTACGCTGCACTAGTACGACGTAAAACCCAACAACATTTTAATAATATTAAATTTGAATGTCTTATAAAAATAAACCTCAAAATCTGACTTAACAACAAGACAAGTATTTTAGCTATAAGATCTATCACATAGTGTTTGTGAGCATGTTTCAATGTGATTGTTGGCCAAACATGTCAATCGGCTTTTGTTTGTACAGCTGTGATTTTAAGAAGTTTTATTATAAAATGTCGACTTTAATGATTTTAAATATTGAAATAAGACAGCGCAGTTATTCGTCTTGTTTGTTCTGCTGAGTTTCGAACTACTTCTTACTCTTACAATTTGTGGCAGATTATGAATTTTATCCGCCACATTGAAAACCTTCACTTTTAGTTACGATTACAAACAATGTTGAAGGATTTTTTTTAATTTGCTACTGTAGCTGGACGCCATCTGTAGATGGCAAATGACTTATTTTTAACAACCCTTTCTGATGTAAGAAAACCCTCATATCATTTTGTGCATTTCTGTGAAAGCTGTTGCAGGTAAAAGAAAAAAGAAAAGAAAAAAAAAAAAAAACTCGATTCCATTTTTATTCATTTATTTATTTATTACATATTTTTATAACTTTTGAATCAACTTTGTGTGTATAAAATATGCACTTACTAGCAAAATAATTATGATCGACTTCTAATAATATATTTGGTCTTATTTAGCACGCAAAAAAGGTTCCACCCATCTTGGCTTGGACGATACAACTATTTAATAATTGGGCATAGGAAGACTGAATCAAATGTGTAAGCATATTTCGCTCGATTAATGTAAAGTATGAGAAGGAGATTTGGGATTTTTGAGCTGGAGCTTCATTAAATCCTAGATGTGCTAAATGAGACTGAGACCTGAGAAGTTTGAAGATCAGAACGTCATTCGGAAACTATCCTCCTGTTTTTCCAGCTATTGAAACACAATTCTAGTTTTGTCACATGAAGTGATGTACTGATCAGCCGCATTCGTTTATGGCTTCTCTTTCAGATTTATTAGGGGGTGAAAGCCATAAATGCGAAATCATCATCGATCATAAAAAATAATAAGACAGCTCTGTTAATGCTGAAGTGCATTACTTCAGCATTTCAGGTTGTTTAAGTGCTGTGTATTTCAACAACCACTGAAATGCTTATTGTTCTGGCCTTCAGTTGTCCAGTGTCGGGTTTGAATTCCGGCTCAGGCATGGGTGTTTCCAATGGTTAGAAATTCACTTCAAACTGTAGATCCCACCTAATGAGCCTTAATGTGAAAAAATAGACATAGAGCAACACCCAAAACCTTAATTCAGCATCCATAGTTTGCAGGGATTACAACTAAAACTCATTCTAGAACATATTATTGTCACTACTGGCTTATACATACATGCCGAAGTATGTAATCTTGTAATCCAGGAGCGATTTATTTAAAAGGCTCCATGGGCAGTATTACACGACTGTCGAGATGATACAGAAAACAGGGTTCTTTGCTTGATAAGACTATACAATTGCATAGTTCCATGGTCAAATCACAAGCCTCCAAATGCCGTAAATGACCATGATGCTTGATTAACAGAGGCATATTCAAGGATCCTTATAGTCCAATTTAATATTAAACCTGTTTTTATTTTGACCTGCATTCTATTCGACTATCATATCAGTCAGATGTGTACCTGTACACTGTAACTCCTTCCTGTTTTGTTTCGTCAACCGACAAACCTGCCTTTTCCAATATTCATTGATTTGGACGTTTATTCCTAACTTCTTTTCATTTGTTGTCCATTTCCTTTCCCACTTCAATTTTTGAAAGAAACTGACAAATATTGCTCGGTCACATCTAAAAAACTATATAGTTTTACAGACATTCCTGGCTATCGATCAAGCACTGACTGACATTTGGTAATCTCATTTAAATCAGGACATTTTTCTTTCATCAACGCATATTCAATATACAGAATATTCTGCATATCTCCTGGAAGACTTTTACATGGATCCAAATCCCCCTTCATACCTTCCATAGAAACTAGGCTTCATCTTTTTTAAAGCATGAATCTGATCCGAATGTTTTAGTTGGTCAGTACATCTTACATTATTCTGTTTAATATCGCGTATGTCATTTAATATCTTATCTGATAAATATGCGTTAAACTTACTGGGAAAAAGAAAAAAAAAACATAAATTAATTGAATCACATTAGAGAAGAAAATAAAAAGTGGACAAGGGTACAAATTGCAGACTACTTAACACGTTGAGCCCCACGCGAATTCTTAAGGAAATCTCGCCAGGCCACGCGCTCTGCTTAGAAGCGCATTATGTTCATCGTGTTTCAATAAAATCCAATAAAATTCCTTAATGATATAATCCTGTAATAAATAAAAATCAAGTAAATTTTAAATAAATTTTCAGTAATTACTTAAAACAATGTGATTTTAAAGCTTTATATTATATTTTACACTGTAAGCGACCGGCGGTTGACGCGACCTAAACGAAAAGTTCAGTGTCAGCCACCGATGGCTGACATGGCATTCAACGTGTTAATGAAATAGGCAGAGGGGGGGGGGGGGTAATAATAGTTTCCATAACAGACTAACAAGAAGCGGGAGAAGAGTAGCGAGCAAATGACCTAGTGTCATTTACGCATGTGCGTTGCTGCACTTTGTTTTATCATAAACTCACTTTTGAGGAATTGAAAATTTTTGAAGGTGTGTCTCTTTATTGCTTATTCAGTTTAGAAAGTAGCTTTCTTCTCATTGATGATTTGAACTCAATGCAAGGCACCTATTTTGATAGTTTTTTTTTTTAATGGTTGCTGAGACCATAAACTTGAAGAACTGGATGGTCTAAAAACGGGATATCATAGATGGTCTAAAATAGTAGTTAGCCCATTTTTCGATTCATCAAGATTTCATAATCCCGAATCAATGATCAATTCAAGCTTTAAATAGTTTAATCCCTCATTCAAATGGTTTAGTGCATATGATTTATATCTAAAGTTACCATATTAGAGTATCTTTATTACAAAATAGGGTTAAAATATATTACAATTAACCTTTTACGGACGTATTTATTATTATAAGCAAATGAGTACTAAAAAAGTAATAGTTTCCTTACTACAATTTTTCAAGACTTAAGAAAATTGTTTGAAATAGTGACCGTCTTTGAAATGTGATGGTCATCCAGTGTATCTCTCATCCCCACTATTGTCCAGAAAATGAGCAATCGAGGTCGCAAGCGTGCCAAGATTTATATCAAAACTGGATCTCCTTACAAACAATATCTGAAGTAAAGTATGAAGCGGATTACAGTCTTGAAAAAATACCGGAAGATTGTGGAACCAAGTGGCTGAGCTAAGAAAAAATATCCAAAAGCGCCAAGACAACTGAAAAAGCCCAGGAGGAAAGCTCAGCGACAGGAATCGGACACGGGAGTCGACCACAAGGACATTCATTTCTTTTGACGAGACAATGATGATGCCGAGTTGGTGGTTACTCTGGAGGGTAAAGGCCGGTTTCCACTGAAGTTGGAGCTTCCAGGTTCAAAAAACCATTAATCACGCTCCCGACACAAAGAGCCAAATGTCTTGTCATCAGTTGTAACCTTTTTTTATCAGATTGCGCAGTTACTTCAAAGGAATGCATGCAAAATTGACAAAGATATCTGCCTCTGGCCCCTCAATTATCTCAGCTGGGGATTAGAACCAGGGACTTCCAACCCCGTTCGAGGGTTTTGAGCCCGGTTGACCACATCAAAGGATTCTGAATAGAAGCCGTCGAAAGAGCTGTCAGTGGAAACCGGACTTTAACGTGGTTGCAACAATATAGTATGCTTTTGCTACGATGGTTTCTTTTCATGTGATATTCGAGAAGAAATGCGGATTCAATGTTACAAGTGTAAAGGTTAGGCACATTTGTAGTATGCTGAAATGGAAATGTGGGCGGCGAATAAAACATTAAGAGAAACTATAATACGCAAGCATAAAATTTGTCGTACGGTTTTAATATATTTTTAATAAGAGAGAGGGTTTAAAAGTAGTATTGTTTGAAAGGTATGGTTAATGTGCATTGCAGAAAAAAAATTTTATTATGATTTCAAGAAGGCATATATAAAAATATCTTTTTTTCATACACTTTTCCATTTTATGTACGTAATATTTTGTATTTAAAATCTTTATAAAAGTAGGTTGTTCAATCTGTACAAGTATTTTTTTTTTTTTTTTTTTAATACAATGGCTCGTGATTTATCTTGCATTCTGCATTTATTTTTCTTTATTTCTTTTTTAAAAACCTCAAACGTAATGCCTCATAGGAGAATCACTCTTTGCTTTATTCTAACTTTTATTATTATTATTATTTGGTAACAGAAGTGAGTTTATTACATATATATATATATATATATTGTCTGGTCACGATTGACAATTTACATATTGTTTTGATATAGTCGGCATTCTTTGCCATTGGAATGCCCAGAAAAAGAACTTTTATCGGTCGGATTAAGAGGCAAATAGGTAGAAAAAATCATAGGGATATTCATCGTCATGTAATTAAAAATGCTGATAGTGATATATTTTTTTTTTAATTGAAAGATCGAATATATACTAAGAACATGTTTACACGAAAATTTTCAATTTCTGTATTTGTTACTTAAATGTTTACCTAAAAATATTTGTCGAGTTCGACCATTAGTTTTTGTTTTTCTTCAATAATGTCATTACTATGTTAATAATGATTTTGAACAAAATTTGATGGATTTTAATTTGAGATAAATTGCTTTTTTGTATACAAGCAGTGGCGTATTTAAGAGGGGGGCTAGGGGGCTGAAGCCCCCCACCCCCACCCCAAAAGTACTGACATTAACAACTGATTATTATAATTGTAAACTTTTCTTTGATCTGGAATAACACCTTGAAAAATCTTAGCCACACTCAAAAGTTAAGTTCTGGATGCGCCACTGTATACAAGTAGCCATATTTGGACCACTCCTTTTAATTTCTATTATCGGAAACATATTTGGTAAGAAACATTTATTTTAAAATCAGTAAAACGTGTGTTAATTTCGTTATGTTTTGTTTAGTATGACAATATAAAAATACGTTTAAAAGAAAGACTTTTAATAGACGGTAATGTAATCTTTTTTTCTTTTCTTTTCTTTCTTTCTTTTCTTTCTTCCTTTTTTCTTTTTTTTTGTGTGTGTGTGTGTGTGTGTGTGTGTGTGTGTGTGTGTGTGTGTGTATGTGTGTGTATTACTATATGAACCAATATTGCAGCGTATACTTTTCTTCAGTCGAAAATATACTATAGTAAACCTGAATTAAATATATTATATTCAAAATTTTCTAAAATTATTTAAGATCTAGCAACCACGTGTAGTCAATTGGCTTTAACCTAATGCCATGCCAACGCATACTAAAATTACTTAAAATTATTTACAGAAATAAGACAAACGAAGTGAAAGCATAAACACTTTTCAGCTTTCTTAAAAAGGTTTAAAATAGCAAAACATAAATTGAAACACGCATTTAAGAATTACGCTTATGAACCCAAATATCTTTGTTTGGCACTGTGGAATGGAGTGGAATGTGTTCAACGTCGTACTATAGATACGCATTGGGCAGTTTTATCTGGAATTGTGAACGAATCCATTCCAAAGGAAGCGTACTTTACAGTATCTGTATATCACAGTATCTGTAATTTACTTATGTTTAGTGCAATAAAAAATGCCGGAATATGCTTCGAACGTACCTCACATAAACCGGAATGTAATCTATTTATTTATTTATTATTATTATTATTATTATTTTAAGAGAAAAGGGGGGGGGGGGATGTAAAATATTTTTGCTACGTTTACGACATTCGGCTGAAAAATCTAAATATCAGTTATCAGTTATAAGGAATTCTAAAATTATTTCCTGAAATGAAAACACTCATGAAAACAGACCGACAGATTAACCAAAGTCATAAACACATTTTAGTTTTAGTAGGATGTATTACAATCGCATAACTAACTGAAAAGGAACTGAAAATGCATATTCCACTTATATTTGCCAATTTATTTGAATATTTTTGTTCAGACCTGCAGTCTAATCTTTAATGTTAATAACGTAATATTCTACAGAAAACATGCTTTTTGCATCTGAAAAATGTATGTCCATTAAGTTATGTTATTTGTATTATAGAGTTATTAACATAAGGGGAAAAGAAAACCTCTCATAGTCATAATGTATATAAAATCTTTTATGAGCTCCTGATTACGAACTAGTAGTTTAATTTATAACTTTTTTAAAAAAAATAACATGTTATAAAGAACCTGAATAGCATAATCAGTTTTAAGGCATTCTAAAAATATTTACGAAAATTAGAGCATGAACAGGTGGACTGACAAACTGAAGTCTTTAACATTTTAAAACTTTTTTGGAAAAAGTTCCAAAAAATTGTAATTTACATTTAAACTTCAATACGTTATTCAAAATAAAAATCCGTCGTCGGTGTCATTAGAAACTACCAATTATGTACTGTAAAAAGAATATTAGCCAAAAGAAATTTTAATATAGGACAAAAGTAGCTGTCGATTGATGAAAAACAAGTCATTTAAAGTGTGAAAAATGATATTATATACTTAATGAGTTTATGACTAATTTGGCCTTATTATTATTATTATCATTATTATTATTATTTGCGTAAACTGTTCTTTAACAAGAAAAGATCTTCTTGAGAAATTTAGCGCACTGGATGTGTTATTAAACTGTTCCTTGTACACAAGTAATGCAGTTAGTAAGTACAAATGTAGCAGAAGTCCATGATTCTTTTAGAATATTTTTAAAATGTAATATATGTTATTATATATTTATATATATATCTTTTTATTTTTTAATTAATATTACGTTTTCTAGTTTGTTTTTCAAAATGGATTTTTTTTTTTTTTTTTTTTTTTTTGTGGTGGGGGAGGGGGCATATTTTTATTTGTTTAAAAATATAATAAATTAACGTAATGTTCAAAACATAATTATCGTGTATAAGTACATCTATTTAACACTAGCCACAACTTTAAGCTTTAATTTTGGGCTGAAGTATGTAATTTTATACATTTAAATGCTATGTGCATTGTATAGAAAACTACACTCCACTTAATGAGATAGCTTATTCGTGGCAGTACTATCCCGTCTTCGAGTAAGTTATCTTTAAAAACAGATTTGCTACAACATAACGGAATAATTTTACATTTTGCCTTGCATTTCATTTTTTTTTTTTTTTTTTTTTTTAAGATGTTCTTCGTTAGAAATAGCAATATTTTATTATTTACATATCTCAAAGATATTTCTTCTTCACACATTTACCTGTTTGAGTGTGAAGTAAAGTCCGGAGATTCAATTGAAACACCAAGAGCAACCAATCCTCAGTCAAAAAGCAAAAGAGACAACCTCAAGTCTCTCTTACCAAGTCTTCGGCGTTCGATTTTAATTGAAATGAAAGGCGGTCGAAAGGAAGTCAGAGCCGAACCTCCAAATCGAGCGCATTAACAATAGAGAATGTTAATATTTATCCAACATTGATACCGTGTCAGTCCTTAATTATTCGAGCCATCTATTCGACTAATATTTGCGTTGCATAGAGAAGGGGCTTCTGCTTATCGTTTGGCGCTGCATTCCAAACAAGCCCCTCATAACAATGCAAACACGTATTTCATTGTTTGATGTGTTGGCTTAACACGTTGCGAGGCTCACATCTCTTTGAGGAGTGGGGCAAATATTTTCTGAGCTCTACGCCGCCGCACTTCTATATAAAAGCAGCCCCGGAGGCAAGGCGCACATTGAGAAATACAACGGCACGCGATAGCCGAACATTACACTCTAATATCTACCCAATAAAAACCAGATGAATTTTTCGAAGTCTTTCTCTGTCTGGATAAGTCGAACTTCATCATTTAGGGTAAGTTGTGACGGTTTTGTTACCATCTTAAAAATCATTTTCTTAAAAATTACCTTAATTTAAAATATTCACGCTTTTCATTTTCTTGTGGATTTTCAAAAGAGATAGATTTGCTAAGTTCTTTAGTAGATTTATTTGAATAAGCTTTTCTTATGACGAAAGATGTTTAGGAAATGTCTAGTTGTGACGCAGTGTGTAAGAACTACGAGCTTTGCATTTTGTAAACCTAATTTTAATAAACTTGATGAAACTTATTTTTAAGGTCTATCAAATATGTGGATGTGAAGTAGCGACTAAAATATGCTTTAAGTAATCAAATAAGTCATGTCAGATGGATGCAAATTCCAAGTTGGATGCAAATTCCAAGTTAAATTTTCCCCCAACAATGTACTTTAATGCAAAATTTTAAACTCCAAACTATTCTTGATAAGACTTTTCTACCATTCTTTCTTCATTATTTAGAGCAATTATCTCCTCATTTACAAAATCCACATCAATCAACGTTATCTTTTTTTTGTTACAATTAAGATTTTCTCCCTTAACCCTGCTGTTCTGTTTGGGTGTATTTGACCAAAAACTCTTTTTCAATTCACCCTAAAAAAAAAAAGAGAGAGAGAGTTAAGAAATATTTTCTAGACATTTTGTGGCTTTTTTAGTGAGGATCACATTTCATTTCATTGAGAAATGTACAGTTGGTTGCAAAATTATTCGAACACTAGCCAATAATTCCTATATTTGAAAAGTACACTTAAGACTGTTTTGCTAAGTAAATCCTTGTCGAATCATGTTCTTACACTGATTAAGAACATGAATCGACAAGGATTTATTTAACAAAGCTGTATTAATTGTACTTTTTTTTGGCAAGGATTATTGCTAGTGCTCGAATAATTTTGCAGCTGACTGTATTCATTTCATTCAGAATGTGAATGACACCTAGAAACTGAATTGTGTCTCTGGTAAATATATTTCCATGCCATCCTTATAAATTCTAGTTTCCTTTGCTAGCGAGTTCTAAAACCCCTATTAGAATTCTAGAACGTTTTCCTATATTATCGTGGAGTCAGACTTATTTAAAAATCTCTGCAAATAAATGCGAATTCAAGAGGCGAGTTTTAGTAACTATAATCTGTTTATAACCCAATTCTAGGAAATTCTAGGAAACCAAGTGAGAATTTCTCGCAATAGAAAGGATTCATAATATTCATAATATTGTTTCACCATCTAGAAAAGTATAGACTAGAAATTCTCGATCATTTCGTCTATCCAGGTTATTGGTTTAGACCTTATAGGCATAGCTCGTAAATCTATATTTCTAGTTTAGGGTTGCAGAAAATGACTACTTATTCATTCTAGATGGAGGCAGTATATATTTTTTTCACGTGTTCCTGGAATAAAATAAATATATTTTATTCATATATTTTTAAAATGGAACAAATGTATTGTGCAGTAGAGGGGAATAAAACAACAGGGTAAAAGTTGTCAATTTCAACGTCATTTTTAGTATCATCAAACTATAAGTGCCATTTTGCCATTGTGTTTAAAGAAAGAATCATATATATATATATATATAAGGTTAAATACCATTCGAATTACGATTCAAGTCGCCAATGCGAGTGATTGTATGAATTTTCAAAACCTACACTCAAATGATGTTTCGTATTTTAAAATGTAAAGCGAACATACGTCTACGACAACGTAAGTAAAATGTGTGCATGTAATGCATTTAAGAAAGGTGTTTGTTACGAATTTATCACCAAATTTTACTTATGCATTTTAATTTCATCTAACATTTTGATTGAATATGTATTTATTAGTAGCAGTATTTTAGGTTGGTTGGTTGGTTGATTTTTTCGCACTAGTGCTGCGCAATGGGCAGTCAATTGTATTTTAGGATATCATTACAAAATATTCACATGACTGTCTTTTTAAAACAATAAATTGTCACACTTATGTGTCAGTTATACTTCTGCAATTATAACGGAATATGACTTTACGTGAAATATACCTGAAATGTGCTTAAAATATTATAAATAAAAAAAAGACAGAAACTTTAATTATATGCAAAAATTACTATGTTGTGGCCATCACAAAATTTTCTACTATCTCATTCTATATAAAAGCGCCATATATATACAGTTTAACATGCTCAAAAGTTTATTATATGTAGCTGCTCTGAATAAATATTTTTAAGTATAAAGTTTGGTGCAATTTAAACTATCACTAATAACAGCGCCACCTCTCGGTGAATATACACCCAATAATGGTTATCTCACATATTAAGTTTCGAGCAATTATATGCAAAGAAGCTGAAATTTGGTCTTTCTATTTACGGAGTAAACTGCAGCAAATCATCGCCATCTATCAGCCCATCTTCACCCACATAGAATCAGCATAGTGTTTCATAATGGTTCTGTCATATACCAAGTTTTGTGCAATTATATATAACAGAATGTAAGATATAGCATTCCCGTTCCCAGGGAATTTTGTAGCATAGTAGAGCAACCAATCGACCGATATGCACTAAAATTAAATTAGCATAATGCTTCTTAATTGCAATCTCACATATTAAGCTTTGTTCGATTGTACACAATAGAACTGAGATATAACCTTTCCTTAAATGGAAGAAATCGTAGTATAGCAACGCCACCTGTTGAACGATTAGCACCAAATGCTGTTAGGCGCTAATTTATGTCCTTGTGCAACTACATACCTACGTATAAATTTATATGTAATTCCTAGCAGTAGTTCCTGAGATACGGTTGGAACAAAATTTTTGTCTCACACGCACACGCAGAGACAGACAGACAGAGAGAGTCAGACAGAAACATATTCTCTGAAACTCGTCAAGTCGTATTCTAGACCTCTCAAAAGTGTATATCCATCGAAAACTGGAAGTTGAATTTTTTTATAAATCCAACATTTTCTTCTATTAGATATAGAATTAAAAAAAGAAGAGCGGGTGATATGAGGATTAAGGCCGAGTGTCTAAGCGAGAACCTGAAGTGCGACAAAAATTTAAGTAGATATTATCATCAATTGATTTCATAAAATAATAAAAGAAAGAGAGAGATATCATGAAAACACTGTTGTTTCTAATTGAATCTCAACTGGAAGAATGGCTACGTAAACAGAGTAACCATAGATTCCAACAACAACAACAATAATAATAATAATAATAATAATAATAATAATAAAATAACAAAAAATAAAAATAAAAATAACAAAACCTTTAAAAATATGTAAAAACTTTTTCATTTTATAATTTTGGGATATTTGTACCGCAATAAATCTTGCTAAGACCTAAGACGCCTTTTATAAAGTCGTTTTTTGTAAGAAAAATGTAAGAAAAATTAAATAGAAAAATTAAATAGAACAATTTTAATTTGTCAAGACATTAAAAAGAAAAAAAAAATTGTATGCATATTGAAGACAAATAATATGCTTTTCGAAGAAAAACACATACTAAAAAAAAAAAAAAAAAAAAAAACTCAAATTGAAATGCTTTAAATAAAAAGAAATTCCTTACAAAATACAGAAAAAGCTTTAAAAAAATCTCATTATAAATTTTATCCGAATATTATGATTTGCATTTTCAAAATTTTCCCCTTTTATCCCAGCTTTGCACATTCTATATTACATGGTATCGTTACACATAAATGTTTTATATAAAAAACGTTACTTCGTATCAAGTCTATCAAGTTAACATCCTTTTTTTTCTTCATCCTTTTTCTTCTTTGTTGGTTGGGTTTAACGTCGCACTAGAACTGCGCAATGGGTTTATATAAAGATAACCATATAAAAAGTAAACATATAAAAAATAAAAAATTAATTTTGAATTACAGTCGGTAACAAAAGTGTCCGAACACTAGCAAAAATTCCTATGTAAAAAAAGTACACTTCTTAAATAAATCCTTGTCGAATCTTGTGCTTAGTCAATGTAAGAACAGGATTCGATAAGGATTTATTTAACAAAACCGTATGAAGTGTACTTTTTTTACATAGGAATTTTTGTTAGTGTTCGGATATTTTTGTTACCGTCTGTACGTAATACAATCTTTAAGTTAAGGAACAATCCTTATATTACGTAAAATAAACACACATGATACGTTATTATTGTACAGTCGGTAACAAAAGTGTCCGAACACTAACAAAAATTCCTATGTAAAAAAAGTACACTTCATACGGTTTTGTTAAATAAATTCTTATCGAATCATGTTCTTACACTGACTAAGAACAGGATTCGACAAGGATTTATTTAACAAAACCGTATGAAGTGTACTTTTTTTACATAGGAATTTTTGCTAGTGTTCGGACACTTTTGTTACCTACTGTAACATCAAAAATTAGTCTTTTGCTCGCATTTTGCATTACATTTTACAACTACATCAAGAAGAAATAATGTTAAAACGCACACACACACATATATATATATCAAATTGGCATTATAGAATTACGTTTTCAGATAAATTTCAGGAACGGCGCAAAATTAACTAGATTGTTTGCATTTAAATTATGCAGATCATAATTTTAAATAAGAAAGAATATTCTTTATCATCAACTTACACGTGATATAGCTCTAAATAATTTAACAATTGGTAAAATGTATATATGTATATACTTCTTTACGTCTGTCTGTCTACCCTTTTTTTTTTTTTTTTTCATAATGTATGTTTATATATTGCTGCGATATATACATAGAACATTATAGGTTGTATCATAATATTTCTCATATAAAATGGATGCGTAGAACGTATAGTTATTTTAAACGGACATTCAAAAAACCACATTCTGTGCATTACAGTCTGCGACCAATAATTATACTATATGCACTTTAATTATGTTAAATTATTTCAACTAGAACGAAACTCATATATGCTGCTGAAAATAATTGCCCTTTTTTTTTTAATCCACAAGATTTTACAGTAGCATAAAAAATTCTTTTACACAAGATATTTTAATATTCTTCCACTTATAAAGAATAGTGGTTTAAATACGTTTGAATTTTTAGCTGTAGATTTCAAATTGGTTGGAATTACCATATATGGCATTAAGAGCCCTCACAATATGTAAGAAATAAAACAGTTATCACACACACATCTATAGTTGTTTTGCCTTATCATGCAAAAATACATTTTTTCATGATCATAGATGTATTATATATTTGTATGTACATCAGTACATCAGTATACAACAATATATACACCAAATATCTCCAATGTAATGTAAATTAAACAAATAATTTTAAATTCAATAAAATATTTTAAAATGAGCACATCGTAAAAAGTAAAAAATAAATAAAAATAAAATAAATAAATATCAAAGCAGTCTTTGGGGACTTTCGATAGAAGTGAAAACTAAGTAACTTGTGAATTGTATCGTCGAGCTATTAGATTATTATTAATTTCGAATTATTTTTGGTTTGTAAAGAAGTGTTTATGATCTGCATTATATGATTCGGCACAATATTTGTAGCTACCCAAATTAAATGAACTAAGCTTTATATTAGATAAAAATATTGATTACTTATGAAATTATTTTAATTAGTATCTGAGATACAAAAGAAAACCGATTCAGGACACCTCAAAACGTGTAAATCAGGTGAAATCTCGAATTCTACTTTCGATAATATAAAAGAACTTTAAAATATCTTTCGAATGATGTATTAAAAATAACTTAATCATAATTAGAATTTGAAATTTTGAAATTTTACAGCGCCATCTGGAGGTAGAAATTTCTGTAATCTACTGTTCAATTCCATATCAACAAAGCTTTCAAATGGTGTATTACTTATGAAATTATTTTAATTAGTAGCTGAGATACAAAAGAAAACCGATTCAGGACACCGCAAAACGTGTAAATTGGGTGAAATCTCGAATCCCACTTTTGATAATATAAAAGTATTTCAAAATGTCTTTCGAATGATGTATAATAATGCATAATAATTTAATGCATAATAATTTAATCATAATTAGAAATTGAAATATTGAAATTTTAAAATATTACAGCGCCATCTGGAAGTAGAAATTTCTGTAAGCTACTGTTCGATTCCAACTCAACAAAGCTTTCAAATGATGTATTACTTATGAAATTATTTTAATTAGTAGCTGAGATACAAAAGAAAACCCATTCAGGAGACCTCAAAACGTGTAAATTAGCTGAAATCTCGAATTCCACTTTAGATCATATAAAAGAACTTTAAAATATCTTTCAAATGATGTATTAAAAATAATTTAATCATAATTAGAATTTAAAATATTGACTTTCTCTTAAATTGCATTTTAATATTAAAAAACATATAGGAGATTAAGGGGTAAGATAACAAGAACTATACATAAACCCAATTACAAACAATTTAAAAAAGATTTAGGAACACTTTTTCTTTCTTTCTTTTCTTTTTTTACAGACTTTTATTAAGTATAAAAGTTTATTCCAGATTATTCAGACAACTTTCATTCGCCACTTTCCTTTTAATATCGTCTATAATTTATATAAACGCAAATTGTGTACTTAAATTTAGTCCTATTCGAAAAACAAATAAAACAACTTGAAATGCACTTCCAGCAATTTCCCAGAATAGCCTTATTATATCCAAAGTCTTTTGGGTAGCCCTGTAAACAAATGATGAATGATTTACATTCTTATATTCTACACAAAACATGCTTTTTTTAATATAAAACACTAGTATGTTGTGGCCACCACAAGACTTTCTTCTATATTTTCCTATACAAATTCACGCAGTAACAAAAAAAAAAAAAAAAAAAAAACGATCTTTTTCAGTTTTTTTTTCGTTAAAAGTAAAAAAAAATCGATAACTTTGTTTTAAATTATCAAATATTTATAGTTTAACCATTCGTTTTAAAGGTATTGACGAGACCTTTCGAAAGATACCCATCTTGAAAATTTACCCTCCCCGGGGGGTACTTCCCCCTAGGGGGGGGGGAAGCGATGCCCCAAATTTTTTTCCTAATTAACTACTACTATTATCAATAATTCATATTAATTTCACAATCAAAGGTTAAGAATAACTCTCATTATGTACATTTATACGAAATATTGTCCTATACTGCCATGTTAAAAATTTAGAAAAAATACGATCACAGCGCCACCTGTTGAGCGATTGATCCCCAAATCTAATCAGCCCCACTTTATGTCAGGGGCCAACTAAATACCAAATCTAGTTAAATTTCGTTAAAAAAAAAAAAAAAAAAAAAAAAAAAAAAAAAAAAAATACGATTTTTTTTCTAAGTTTTTTTTTTGTTAAAAGTAAAAAAAAATCGATAACTTTGTTTTAAACTATCACAGATTTATGGTTCAACCATTCGTTTTAAAGGTATTGACGAGATCTTTCGAATGATACCCATCTTCAAAATTTAACCCCCCCGGGGGGGTACTTCCCCCCCCAGGGGGGGAACCGATGCCCCCCCATGCACAATTTTTTTTCCCTAGTTAACTACTACTATTATCAATAATTCATATTAATTTTACAATCAAAAGTTTAATAAAAGTTTAATCAAAAGTTTAAGGTATTGATGAGACCTTTCGAAAGATACCCATCTTGAAAATTTACTCCCCTCGAGGGGGGACCTCCCCCCCAGGGGGGGGGGGGTGGCGTGGCTCCTACACAAACAAAATTTTTTTCTCAGTTGACTATCTCTATTATAAATAATTCTTGTAAATTTCATAATGATTACTGAAAAATAATTCTCTTTATGCACATTTATACAAAATTTTGTCCTATATCACCATGTTAATAATTTAGAAAAAGCGGGATGGCAACGCAACCTGTAAGATAATTTTTACTAAAAGTTGATAGGCACTAATTTATGTCAAGGTGCAACTACATACCAATTTGTATGAAATTCTGTGCAGTAGTTTCTGAGATACAGTTGCCACAAAATTTTGTCACACACACACTCACACACACACAGACAGACAGACAGACAGACAGACAGACATTTTCTAAAAATAGTCAAATCGTGTTCTACAAGTCTCAAAACGTGTAAATCCATCAAAAACCCGAGGTCGAAAATTTTTACGAATCCAATACTTTCTCTATATTACATATAGAAGAAAGTAAAAATACACTCATTTCTTTTTGTTTAGTGCAGCTTATAGATGTTCAACTGTTCCTACTAGAAGTTTTGTCCATAAACGTAATGTATTTTAATTCCTTTGGATGTCCCTGTACATGAACCATTTGTTTGATCTCAGCGAAAGGTTTAGTGTAGCATACCTATATGATACAGATTTAGAATACAGGGTGATTATAATTAAAGTTACGATTTCAAAACGCTATAATTTTAAAACTACCGGTCAAAATGAGTTGATATTTTACCAGAAGAATCGTGAGGCAATGGGATTTTGTTTGGCGAAGGAAAAAAGTATTTATAAAATGTGCCTATGGATGGCGCTGTCAATGTAACCTCAAAAGGAATGCCTAAATAGATTCATTATACACAGGAATGTTGTTAGCAATAGAATAGAATAGCAGGAAACAATAGACTTTAAGGGTTTACAACAACGTTTTTAGCAAAAAGACAAGAATACGTGTTTACAGCGGAAACAGTGATAGTGATAAGCAAAAAAGAGGAGCTTCATGAAACAAACATCTTACGAATGAGTAATGTTACATTTTGGAACTTCTTATTTTTCCTTTGCCAAACAAAATTCCATTGCCTAACAATTATTCTGGTAAAATATCAAGTCATTCTCAACAGTAGTTTTAAAATTATAGCGTTTTGAAATCATAACTTTAATTATAATCATCCTGTACTAAGTTTGGAATAATATTGAATGCTAACATTTGTTCTTGAGATATGCTGATAACAAAGACACAGACACGCAAACCAATCGCTAAAAACCTGTGTTTTGGGTTCAGAGCACCTCAAAACGTGTGTAAATATACATAAATTCTATTTCGAAAAATTGACCCAAAGAGAATACTTCCTCTATTATATAAGGGTAAGTGAAAGCAAAATTGGGGTTCTAATTATATATTTGAAAGTATGTGCATTTGCTGCTCTTCTGTCACTCACACAAGGTGAACTACTGTTCATATTGGATGCCAGTGAAGACGCTTGACGTGCTTCCGATAAGTTGCAGCACCCTACAGGGTACAGGTGATACATAAAGGTATTCCATTTTAACCCACTATTGTTCCTCTATTTGTGTATTGAATTATGTAAATGTATTTTTATTAGCGTTTAAGCAAGCTTAGATACAGATTTTGTTGATCCAATGCTCATATTACGTGAATTGATAAATAAATTTATTTTCAATTGGAGATTATTATTTCTAGTATTTTTTGTCAATTTACATTAAATTGACGTTAAATTTGATTAAAAATGCTTTGTTCTTTAATTAAAAATACGCGGATTTTTAAATACATTTTTCAGAAAACTATTATGTTTCTATGAATATAAAAACTATACTTACATAAATAATCAGAAATATTGTAATCGACCTAGAGAAGAATATTCTAAAGTTACAAGCCTTTAAAAATTTCTACGTACCGTCTGATCACAAATATTACTTTTGAATTTCGTTTGTAGTTAACCTCTGAAGGTTTTCAAACCTAAAATGTTGTGGAAAAATATGTGTTCAAATGTCAACTTTACATTCCCAAAGTTATAGGAGAATAATTTTAACTATTTCTTAAAGTATTCGATAATCGTGTAAAAGCGAAAGAGATTACTTTATTTTGTCACCTTTCAGTCATTAAAGACAAATTATAACCTACACTGTAAAAAATATGTCCTATGTGCTGCCAGAAATTCTCTGTAATTTGAGTAAATACGTTCTGACAATGTAATTTTTTCGTAAATTACGCGTATTTTCTCAAATTACATACATAGAATTTCTGGCTGCAAATAGGACATATTTTTTACAGTGTAACTTGGTATTAATGCTTCATCTCTACAATAAAAGTAATGTTGCTGTTTATTATATATATATATATTTAAAAAAACTCTGTTTGAAATAATTTATAAAATTATATATAAATAAAATATTTTGCCATTTTAAATTATGCGTATGATTAGAACTATTTCGGTCCTTTACATGGGAAAGTATGGCCATAATAGATTGAAACTGATATTTATTTCTTTGTTTAAATAAAGTAAGTTTCAAATAATGTATTTAAATTTATAGTTATATTCACAAGTTCACATAAGACTATTAATATTAAAATTAATAGTAGAATTGTATTTCATTATGGGCACAAATTGTGCCCATAATGACAATGGTCTGCAGGAAGAATTGTTTAATGTTCAATTTGGTTACATATTACAGATACACTATTTTAACTTTAGATATTTACGCATCAATAGCATTATACCCATATTTATGCATACTCAGTCTAAAATGCGGAAGTACATAAAAGTCTAGAATGCAGTTAAATAATTTCTGTGAAACTAAAAATAGCCAAAAAATGCATTTTCATAGTTTTTATGTACTGATGCCAAAAAGTAATTGTAATGAAAAACTATCGATGTAAGAGAGTGTTTCCCTCTCTCTGCGCGATTTCTTTCTTTCTTTCTTTTTTTTTTTTTTTTTTTTTAACTACCTCTTTTATAAAGCACGTTTGTTTACGTATCGAACATATTATATCAAGGTCAAAAATAAAATAAAGATAAACGTATAATACAAAAATAACATACAGTCGGTAACAAAAGTGTCTGAACACTAGCAAAAATTCCTATGTAAAAAAAGTACACTTCACTCGGTTTTGTTAAATAAATCCTTGTCGAATCCTGTTCTTAGTCAATATAAGAACATGATTCGATAAGGATTTATTTAACAAAACCGTATGAAGTGTACTATTTTTACATAGAAATTTATGCTAGTGTTCGGACTCTTTTGTTACCGACTGTATATTATATATTTGAACAATTATCCCTCAACTTGATTAGCACAACACATTTTAAGATCCTTCTATTTTCTGCGTGTTTGTTTCGTATTTTGAAAGCTTTATTCAGTTAAAATAACAAATATTATGAAACTTCAGATAACCTGTTTATGGGTAATAGATTTAGAAAAGAAAATAGTTGCAACCATTTCTTTTATTTAACGAGAGATTGTTTTGCATTTGAACAAATACTATATAGTCGTTTTCCTAACTGTTATGAGTTGCATAAACATCATTTTATGATCCCACTCCTTAGAAAGAACAAAGCTCCTTCGAGGAAATTTTCGGATATCGTAAAATTGCTCAAGTCAGCCCGAAGTTTACAGAGTGTACTGCGTAGGATAAAATTAAACTATACCAAGAGTAATATTCTTTTCGCAATACACACGCACACATATATACAGAAACCCTTTTCACGATGCCGCTCTTTTTCCTCTTAATGATATATTTTTTGTTAGTTAAATAATAATACTAAAATATTCACTTTTCCTTTAAGGATAGTGTTGTATGACCACAAGATAAAAATAAGATTATTATTTGAATTCTTACTGTAATACATGCAAATAAACCTCGATCTATAAGTACTTTTAATATAAATAAAATTTGGATGACACCAGAGTAATTATCTCTTTCTTTCTAAGAAAAATTAAGTGAAAAACGATTCATAAAGCAAAAGTAAAAACCTTTACCAACAGTAATGGATTTTTTTTTTTTTTAATTTATTTTACATTTATTGCTCGTAGCCCACATTGGTCCTTCACAATTTGCCATTAGTGGGCAAGCAGTGGTTTCAATATTGCATTATATATATTGTTAATGTTAATGTTTTATTATGTATTTGTTCTATTGATGATACGGCACATTTTTCAACCAAATCTTGCAGTTTAGTCAAGCGCCCGTGCAGTTAGTATATATATATATATTATGAAAACCTTTTCAGTCATTGCACAAAATAAATTATATATATGTGTGTATATGTGTGTGTGTGTTCTCTTTGCTTCATTTTAAAATCTTGGTTCACTTTCACTTCATCATCTTGTATTGCTACAATCGGCAGCAAAAGTATCTGAGCACTAGCAAAAATTCCTCTATAAAAGAAGTACACTTAATACGGTTTTGTTAAATAAATCTTTGTCGAATCATGTTCTCAGACTGACTATTGAGGATTTATTGAACAAAACTGTATTAAGTGTACTTTTTTTATATAGGAATTTCTGTTAGTGCTCGAATACTTTTGCTGCCTACTGTACATGGTTTGTAAAATTAATCGTGGAATAATGTTACGGTAAGTTTGTATGAATAAATTCAATTTTGATTAATTAATAAAGTCAATTAAATTAACTGTGTTTATTAAAGTACTTTTATATTTCTAAAGTTATTTAATTTGATTAATTATTGGTTATTTTAATTTCGGTAACATTTAATATTCTGCTATTTTATTTTATAACGTTTTAAATTTTAAGAAAATTACTGAAATTTTTAATATATAAATATATATATTAAAATATATGTATTATTCCGTAATATATACATTAATGCAAAAAAAAAAAGGGAAAAAAAAATTCTCAAGATTTTTTAAAAATTTACTTTAAATGAAAAGGTATGTATATTAATTAAATCTCAATTTATTTACATATTATTAAAACTCATGTTACTTACTCAAGATCGATAGTTAGTTTTGTATGCTCACAATAAGGAAAAAAAAACTTATTTAAAAACTTTCTCACTTAAATCAATGAAAAATACAAAAGTAGAAGTTTATTCACTGATGAATTTATCAAAAGAATTATTGCATATTATGTTTGCAAAAAATTATGACAATAAAGACAAAGTTTCCTTTTGTTTTTTCTACTACAAATCTACCACGTTCTAGCTGAGAAACATTTCAGATAACAAAAATTTATTAAAGGGGTAAAATAATCTGAATACAATGGGATTAAACTCCCCAAACCCTTTTCTTAGCATGGTTTGAGTTGTAACTATAATACACAAAATATGTACATTACCATAATTTAGTACTTTATACGATCCATGATTAAAGATAAAATGTTTCATAAAAATAGTTACACTGTTTGTTTACATAGCTAATAAGCACAAACGCTTAAATAAATCTACACGAAATTATTTAAATTACAATATGCCTTTTCTGTATTTAAAATCGATTTGGTGAGATTGTATAAATCAATAGTACAGTGTACAGAAAATATGTACAGAATTTCGGAGCATAGGTGAAAAGCACATAGTAATAAAATCAGTATCATAAAAATACATCAGTAAAAATTAAACGTGTATATTAATTAAATGTGCGGTTTTTTTCCTTTTGTCAGAAATAGAAAAATCTACATTTTACTAAAATTTTACAAGATTTCAATGATTGATATATACAAAAAATAATTTTTCTTGCCATTTAAACTGAAATTAATCTGTAATAAAAATTAATAACAAATAAACTTTATTTTAAATATTATGTAAGTTTTATACTAATAAATTTTATGATTATATGACGTCTGCATCTGTTTTAACTTAACGAAATAAAATATTAAAACAAGATAATTAGAACCACATATTAGATAACGATTAAATGCAACTTAAAAAAAGAGAAACAAAAAAGAATAATTGAGCACAATTAAATAATGTTTGTTACAATTGTTTAAATAAATCATTCGCTTTTTGAAAATGTTTTTTTATACATAAAAAACATCACTCCATATCTCTCAAAATGTTTGCTTCATTTTTGAGCAAATATGTACTAAACGTAAATAGACATAATTTCTTTGTTTGTTTTGTTGAATGTTACATTTTTTTATGCCTATAAACAAACATTAATGAACATAAACATCAGATGTAAACAAAAGCCAATAGAAAACCAAATAAGTGCTATTTGAACAACTGTGACAATAATATAAAGTGATTAGACTTTTTTAAATCTTTAATCAGGATTTAAAAATAAATTTACTAAGTAATATTTTATTTTAATGCATTTTAAATTAAAAAAAAAAGTTAATGTTATTTTTATTATTAACACAAAAAACTAATCAAATGATTAAAAAATAAATTAATAAGTAATTATGTAAAAGCTATTATATAACTCAAAAATAATTGCGACAAATTAATGCCATTTTAAAACATTTTTCCTCGTTAAAAAGATCTTTTTTTTTTTTTTTTCTTTTTATTGCTAAAGTTATTTATATATATATATATATATATATATATATATTTATATTGATTTAGAATTAGATAAAGGGTATTTAAAACATCTATGGTGCATATATAGCGATTTCATTTATATATCAGCATTTTTACAACACAATAGCATCAGTAATATCAATATACAGTGGGGGATCAAATTACCAAACATTTTTTTTTTTTTTTAAATACATTTTTTCTATTTTCTAAAAACGTACTGGACGAAATGGCCTTGAAATTCAGACATGGGAAAAACATTTATAGACTCACCTTTTCCATTATCGGTTTAGTCAGGACTTCAGTTCGGGGAGCAATCACAAATTAAAGAAATGCATAAATACTTTGGATCACCCTGTATCATATCCTGTAGAATAAAAGCTATAAATATCTTATAACTTTAAAACATAACTTCACTTGCAATGTGCAATATTTACATATTTTTTGTGGGAATCGTACGATTATTTAGACGGATATACGTAATTCATTTTTCAAAAATAATTATTTTTTATTTATTTATTTATTTATTTGAACAAATTTTTTCCTCATAACAAGAACGGATTTCAACAAAATTTTATAAAACTTTCATAAAAATTGACAAAATATTACAGAACATAAAATGCACACGTGTAATTTTCGTTGAGATATGAGTATTTGTAATAAATATTATTTACTACGTATACACACAAGATATAAATAATTTAATCGCATAGATTGGATATATTGGAAAACTTTTTCAAAAGTTCATTTGAACAGAGTAAAAATTAAGTTTATTATCGGCAAAAGAATGAGCAAGATTTTAAATATTTTCCACAGTGGAAATTTCATAAGGGGTTTTTCAGATGCCAGCAATTAATTTGGGGACCCAGTTATTTTTCCAATATTGCAAAGGTTCTTTTATGTATACAAATCCCTTATGAACTCATAAATCTTAGTAAATAAATAAAATTATATTAGAGGTACAAGCTCATGAGGTTTTTTTCACCAAAACAATGTTTTGCAACGTGTTTTAAATAATTGGATCTTTTAACGATAACTTGCTTAATTTTTACAAACTTGCTTAACTTTATTTAACTTGCTTAACTTTTGGCAAAAGTTACCAAGTATATCTAGCTTTCAATCTATGAGATAAAAATATTTCTATATTTTTAATTTTAAGTAAATTGGAGTGTAAAGGTTGATATTTTTATACCAACTATGTGAAAAATACCAGAGCCAGGTATTTCTCACAGCTCATTGGTAGAGCATCCGTGCGTTAAGTGGAGGTGCCCGGGTTCGATTCCCGGCTCTGGTATTTTTCACATAGTTGGTATATAAAAATATCAACCTTTACACTCCAATTTACTTAAAATGAACATTCACGGTTGATCAATTCATGAATTAAAAAAAAAAAAAAAATCTAAATATTTCTATCTTGCTCGTATGCGCAGTAAAATATTTACTTCGCACGCTTATATCTCAGTGGAAATTATAGGTGTGCATTTTATGATTCAGAATAATGTTTTTCTAATGTTTTGTTAATTGTTTCGCAAGTTTTGTGAAATTTTGTTGAAATCTATACTTCTTACAATCAAAACACTTGACAAAAAAAAATTAATAATTTTTGAAAAAAACATATCTGTCTAAATAATTGTGCGAGGGCCCAAAAAACATACAAATCTTGTACATAATAAATGAAATTATGCGTTAAAAGTCATTTGCAGCTTTTTACAATGCAGATTGATCCAAAGTATTTGTGTATTTCTTCAATGTGTGGTTGGTCCTCTTATTCTCATTGTACTCGTAACTAAATCGATAATGTGAATGTATATCTGTCCCTTGCATATTTTCATAATCATAATTCATATTTTTGTAATCAAGCAGCCCTTATCAGTTTGATGGAACTTATGTTACACTATTTAAAGAAGATAAACTTTGAACTAGCCTTGCCTAAAAATAAATAAATAAATAAATAAATAAACGAAGTAAAGAGATAAATCTTGTCAGAGACAGAATTTACTTTAGGACGACAGGACTTTTATTTTTTGGTCTATTCTGCCATATAAAGGCATGTGATAGTTGTATATATTCATACAGCATCTTGTTCGCATACCTTTATTGCAAAACGTTGCATCTATTACTGTACAACCTCTCGGTGTATGACGCTTTGGATTTGTGATGCTTTCATAAGTAATGATCTGTAATTGTCAATGCTTCGATAAAGTCTAACTTTTTTTTTTGTCATGCCCGTCTTGTACGAGATAGCATGGTCGACCTAGAGGTCGCGCCATCATCCATCAGCCATCACCATTACAAAGCCATTCGACATCAAATTTTCCATTACGTAGAACTAGTGCGACGTAAATCCCACTTAAGTCAATTCAACCCACAATCGAATTTCAAATTTCCAACCGATTGGACCGGAAGCTTACGAGATATCATGGATTACTTGGGAAGTCGGGCCTTCACGCATTAGCCATCATTACTACACAACCATTCGACTCATAATTTCAAATTTCGGTGCGATTACACCGCATGGTCGATCTGGGGATTGGTCGGACCCATTGGCCATCATCACTGTACAGCCATCTGAACCCAAATTCCAAACTTCGGAACAATCAGACAGTATATTTAGGAGATAACAAGTTTGTCTACAGCAAATGTAACGACATTCAACCAGCGGATTGAAAGAAATAGTCTAGTTGTCCTAATAAATAAAATACGTTTGCAATTTGTTTCTCATATAGTTTGATAAATGTGTGTGTGAGGGAGGGAGGGAGCTTAACATGACTAATTGATTAGAGTTTGGTTATATAAAAAAAAATTCTGCCAAATATAATCAGACTTCGTCTGATACGGGATTGTGATTCATTAAAAAAGTAATTCCAAATTTTGCCATCAACTGGATTATAGCAATGTACACACTGGATGATAAATAACAATTTCCATTGCATTTTTTATATTGTCATCATTAGTACATGTGGTCTTATGAATTGCCATCTCGAGTGTTCCAAAAAATACTGTGTACTTCACGTCCTATTGCAAATCGCATCACTTCAATGTTGCTTTATCGATTCGTTTTTTATTCTACTCTTGAAGTTAGCTAGATTTTCAATGTTACCTTAGTAAAATACATTTTCCAAATGGTTTCAGAATAAAAAATTCCAGAGAGCATGATCTGGGATATGCATGGAAAATGCAGGCTAATGATTTGCTCTTCGATAATATGTTATCATAGAACAAGCTGAACATGTGATCCTTTGTAAAGAGGTGCTCCATTTAATATGTATAAGGTAGATTCTTGGCTCTTACTTTGTTACAGTTATGGAGTAACAGTATTAAAAGAATTCTTCTACAACTCTGTGTAGTAAAGTAACATGCTGCTGGACCATTTGACGTATTAAAAACAAAATCGAACACAAAATTAAGGATGCTCTGAATCCACATCAGATAGTAAAATTTGGTGATTTAAAGGGTATCTTCTACAACATATGATTATTCTGTAAGTTCCATATGCAGCAATTGTATTTATTCATAAAACAAATAAGATAAAAATATACTTTCTCATCCAGTATGGTATTCTATAGCAATCACCTTCAGCTTCTTGCGACTTACAAATTACAGAGAAAAATCCAGGTAAATTTGTTCATCAACATTATGCAGTTAATGAATGTGGCTTATATTGCAAAGAAAAAAATGAATATTTAGAAAAGTGTTTTCCATACAATAGTATGTAGTATATTCGGTTCCATTCAACCGTACATTCGATTGCCTTGGTTATTCACAGTGCATTGATACCTCCTGCTGTGGAAGGATTTACTGCAGTTGCAACTATTTCGAGTTCGTGACTTACACGTTTTCATCCTCGTCCTAGCAACACATAAAAATTTTCATGTATTTGAAACAGCAAAATCTTATTTCGTAGTCATCATAGTAGTTACCCGAGTTGTCGTAGCGTATTAGTCGTTGTGTTGAATCTTTTTTATAATCGTCGAACAGCAAAACGAACTTAAAAAAAAAAAATTAATTAATTAAAATAAATAAATAAGTGAATAAAACATTTACAGCTCAACATGTATGAAAATTTTAGGTTGCAAAGGTACTTAAATGGTGTTTTCTGTTATAATTAATCTTTTTTAATAAGTTTATAATGTTAATTGATGAGCAACATTTCTTGATTTTTTTCTCTATTCTGAATTCTGTTTTAGGCATCAACGTTGAACAATTTTACTGGAAAAGTCCTGACTTATAAAGAATTATTTTTAAAAAAATGCTCATTATTAAAAATGCTTTTTTAATTTTATTGAGTAGTACTTTTTTTTTTTTTTTTTTTTTTTTGAACTAGACTTAAAAACTCTAAACAAACAAAAAGAAAAAAACAAACAAAAAAAAAAAAAAAAAAAAAAAAAAAACACGCAGTTTGCATTGATTACTAACACATCCCAACTTTACGTACTCGTTGTATCGTTGAACTTTCAATGTTTCCTGGTTACGTTATCACATAACGGACAGACAGATGGACTAATTGAATTTATAATCACTCTTAAACATTGTTGGAACGTGTTAAAAATGTTTAAGTAACACATATGAGTTTCAAAAAATTAATTAATATTCACGGGAGTTGGAGCACGGACAAACAAACAAACCGAAGTCATGAACACTTTTCAACTTTGTTGGAAAGTGCCGACCAGACGGTGTAGTGGTTGGCGTCCCTGACTCCTACACGATTGGGCCTGGGTTTCAATCCCGGAGAAGGCATGGATGTGTTGTTCCTGTTAAGGGTAGTGATGACCGCCCGTTGGGTGCCCCTTCAAAAATGGTCGTCAATTCGGCGACCACCTGGCCAATGCTTAGTCGCAAGTGCCACGCCATTGGGGAAAAAAAAAAAAACTTTGTTGGAAAGTGTTAAAAGAAGAAAAAAAAGAAAATGAAAGAAGACGACACTGTTTCTTCTGCTTTTACTTTTAGTACAGTCTGTAACAAAACTGTCCGAACACTAGCAAAAATTCCTATGTAAAAAAAATACACTTCATACGGTTTTGTTAAATAAATCCTTGTGGAATCCTGTACTTAGTCAGTGTAAGAACATGATTCGATAAGGATTTATTTAACAAAACCGTATGAAGTGTACTTTTTTTAATCTATATATATATATATATATATATATATATATTATTTGCATCATAAAATACATTGAACTTTATTAGGCTTAAAATCTTGAAAACTTAGGCCTTAAAGTGAATCTTCATAGCTGCGATTCAGGCTGACGAAATCTAAAAAGAAAAGATTTGAACCCATTACAGTTAAATATTTAAACACATTCTTACTTAAACATAATTACAACTGACAGAATACTTTCAACTAAGCATAAAAGCGAAATACAGAAAGCTAAAATTTCTATTTGAGATTAAATATGATTTGAAATTTTCTTACATTTACTCTTGGGATTTTCTATACATCACGCAAAGACGGAATTATAAATCAAAGCGTTCTTATTAAAAAGAAAGTGTGAAAAGAGTAATGCGAGAAAATTACTGAAAACAGAACAAATATCTCTTTTCAGCAGCGGCCTTCATGAATAAATGAAATCTCTCTTAGAATAATGACACTTGTGAGTGCAGAATAAAAAAGTTGGACAAATAACATTACTGAGAACAAATAAGGTGGTTTGTCAATGGATGGACGAATCTTTTTTCCCCCCGTCAACACGAAAACTAGATCAATAAAACGAGATATTCATCTGTTTCTATAGACTGAGCGCAGGTTAAACATTTGCTATGGAAGGAACAAACAGTTTGAGCAGGAGGTCTCCTTTAAATACGAGAGCGACAGCTTTGGTGGTGCCCGCAGATATCCAGGATGTAACGGCGAGAGAGGAGCCTCTTACGTCTGGCCATATACGATGACCGAGGTGTTAGAAAAGATTTCCTGTGAGTAAAACTTCACTTTTCTAATTTCTCTGACTTATGTCGATGTCACTTGTAAGAAAATGACAAACTCCGTTCTTAAGTTAAAACAATAGAATTTATTTCTGATGTCATAGGAATGTCACTGTACTCTTAACAGTGTTTCAAAGTTCCAAAATTTGCTCATCTCTTAATCGAAGTGGATAAAACTTACAATGTTATTCAGGGAATTGGTTTTTTTATATTTGTTTTCTTGCGGCATACAATATTTTAATTTATTACGCGATACATGTTACTTTATACAAACTAGATGCTAACGTTTCTAAACTGCATATAAAGGAGTTTATACGCAGCATACATTCAAAATGCATCCGTAGTTTTCATCTGTTATAATCAGGTCATATGCTTAATCGTTTTATGTAAATTTCTCAAAGAACATAAAGAGAGATATGACAAAAGTCTATATCTTCAATGTGAATTTACTTTAGTAAAATTTCTTTCAAAGTATTGGTTATGAGCTACTGAACTAAAAATAAAAATTATTATTTTAATTAATAATTTGCCATTAAAATGAATAATTTTGATTTATCACTAATTTAATCAATGCCATATGCCTCAGCGATCAATTTAAAATTTACAAATATTAAATAAAAGTTAGCTTAAAAAAAAAAACAGAATATTAATAAAATATTTATTTTTTCTAAACGATAAACTTTGGTTTGCAAAAGTGCAGTAATGAGCAACAATCTTTGAATATTTTATTCTGTTTTAGTTAATATCAAATTAATAAAAAGAAATTTCTTATTGATTAAAAACAACAAGTCATTCAAAGTTCCTGAAGAATTTCGCATTCTTTAAAACCGGTTTATAAATTTAGACAAACTATATCGCCTGAAATAATTAATATTACATTATTTTCATAAGCTTCTGATGTTCATCATTTGAATGTTAAAAATTTTCTATTTCTTACATTGAAATGTCGTGAAAAGTTCACTCAAACTGGCCTTATTTTAATAGATAACATGTCACGATAGAAAAGGTATGCATTTAAAAGTTTTGTTTTATGCAGTGGATTTTTTATTTATTTTTTCTTTTATAATAAGTATAGGAATTAAATATGAATTCAAAAATGTAAATGAAACCATAAAATCGTCGAAACTTTTACTTTGATTTAAATTCAGCAAATTATTATTAAATTTTATTTCCTGACTAAATTTTTTCAGGATTCATTTTTTTCTTTTTTTTTTTTTTTATTTAAAATTTCTACAGAGTTTAAAAGAAATATTTTAGTTATATAGCTATTGGTATTTTCAAGATAGCTAAAATTAATAAAATACATTATAAATATTCATATATTAAGTTATAATATAATAGCAGAGTTAACGACTTTCAAATTTACATAGAGGTCTGTTTAGTGTATTAGAAAGTGTGATGTAGATATTTTACACATTTACTTATAAAAATTTCTTTTTTGAAAACAGATTTATTAAAATATTTTTAGGTTTTACAATATTTCATTAAATATCTGATAATTTACTCTCATTACTGTAATTATTATCTTAATATTTATAGAACACTTTGTTACATTGTAAAATTACTGTAATATAAAAAACAATTGTTTATAGATTTACTTACCATGTTTAAGAAGATATACACCTTAGAGTAAAATTAATTTAGATAAAAGATATATTTATGTTGCATTTCTCGAAACGCCTATTACTTAGAAAGATAACATAGTCAATCAGCAAAGAGTTTTTATAATATTTCACTTTGTATTTAGCCTGAAATACCAGAGTGTGCAAAACTAAAACTGTATAAATTAATATATAGCTAGATATTCGTGCTAACCCACATTAACTTGTCATCAACTCTCACATTAACTTAATTAGATTTAGTTTTATGTGCCTCTTTGTGGTTCGTTGAGAAAAATTTACATCGCACTAGTGCTACATTATGGCAATTGGCGATGGCCTGGGACTTACCCCTAAGAGTTGTCCATAGAGATGCATCACAATTTTTATCCTCCACGGAAGGGATTATTTCACTGCTCTGGTGACCCCCATAGTTATTATTTGGGATGAGAACATGGAGAACATTGTGACTACGGTGGATTTTGAGTGCACGGAGGCTTTAAGGTAGGCTGACCATATGTCCTCGAATCTCGAGGACAGTCCCCAAAAACTACCTTCAACCTCAAAATATTACCACACGTTTGAGGACGCCGGTTATAATGTTATCTATGTTTTATTATAACAGTTTATTATATGTATAATAAATAAGCTGAAATAAGTTCTTTTAGGTGCTTTATACATAAAAATTACTAAAATTTTACAATTTAAGGTGATTTAATTATTTATTTATTTTTTGTCCTCGAAATATTTTTGTCCTCGAATTTCGAGGACACCGCCATCTTTGTCCTCAAATTCAATGAAAAAAAATATGGTCACTGTACTTTAAGGTCATTTTTGCCTACGAGGACTTATTAGACCGGGGCCACAACTTAAACTGGTTTCCGAACTATTAAGGTTCCTCTCTCTCCCTCTTACAATTTCTTCATGTCTGGTCAACACAACCCATGTAATTTATGGGGAAATTCATTTATAGAATTACTCCTTGTCTACTGTATATTTTAAAATTCCGTTTTCACATTCTAAAAATTCACAGCTCTTAAATTAGAACACAGTTTTGAAAATATTTATTGTTTACATTTTTTATATTTCATTTTATAGATAAAAAAATGAGAAAAATATAATTAATTAATTTTTCGCATTTTTAAAATTTAAATTTTTAAATTTTTAAAAAGCAATTTTTAGAAAATAAGTACAAATTTAACGGTTGTGTATTTTAAAATGTGAAAATGGAATTTAAAAATTTAAATTATGTAATGTGTAATTTTATAAATAATTTTCCCCATAAAGTAACATGCGCTTTGGCTTCCATCGAGGATAGCTAGAGAAAAAACCTCCTTAAGAACATCCGTGCAGGAACGGGAACTCGAACCCCTAACACCTGTGAACTGAAATCTGAAACCTAATTCCATTTCATAGAATTTTATATAATTTCTTTTTCCGTTATGTAGTCAATATTTCATAAGATATATTTTAGTATATATTTAATATTTTTATTTATAGATATTATATACAATATTTAAAATGTAACTGTTTCACATTCAAATAGTTATTATGGAATTCTTTCTCAATTTACAGCTTAAAAATTATATGATTATATAAATTATATATCTATCTGTTATTAATCCTTATATTTTGATAACGACACATGTTAAAAGCAAGACTTTGCTTTGTTTTACGAGAAATCTTTTTATTTATTTATTTATTTATTTGTTTATTTTTTACCTTTAACATTTTGGTTTATATCAATCAATATTTATAATCGCTGAAATATTTTATCATTAGTAAGTAAAATTTAAAACATAGCTCGTTTTAATACAGAAATTGTTCAGTAAAACTTAAGTCTGTTGTCGTTACAAAAACATCAGTTAATGGGATAAAATTTTATTTTCATTTAAATATAATTTAAATACATGTATTTCCAATGATACTGGGGGAAAAAAATACAGCACAAAAAAATATATACTCTTTCATTCATCGATAAATTTTAATTTAAAAACGGGTTTCTTTTACTATATATTGTATATATATATATATATATATATATATATATATATATATATATATAATTTTATGATAGTACTTAATTTATAAACAATATTTTACAGCACCTGTTCTGGAAACGCACATACCGACACATACATATATATAGGTAGATTTGGAAAAAGTGTAACAATCAGGATTAACCTCAGTTTCCTATAAGGCAAGGAGTAGGCTGGATTCAGAAGCTTACTCTGTATACCCGCTCTACTTCCTTATTGCTAACCGATGTCTTTTACTTATTTGTTTTCTCTTTGAGGTGTTTTTGGTTTCTTCTTTTTCGTTTTTCATATTCTTTTAGGCCTTTCACAACTTCACAGCGTGTGTCAAACAAGGAAATTGCTAGTTGATCTGCATAATGAGCAATAGAGAGAATAAATTAAATATTAAGGAAAGTTTATCACAATTTTGTTTCTTAAAAACCTACGCATTTTGGTTTGAAACGTTTGTAGAAATTCGGTATTTTCTAACTTAAATTTGTTTTTGAGTTGGTTTGGGTTGTGGGGATGAAGGCCGATTGGCTGTACTAGTGTCCTAGTCTTGAGGGGTATTGTCCTTCATGGGGGTCTTTCTAAGGGGTCCTAGTCCGTATTTACGCATGTTTCGGAGAAAACCACGAAAAACGAACGGCTAGGCCGACGAGCGCGACCTGGGATGGGACCCGGCACCTCACGTCTACCAGTTTTGAGCACAGAACAGCTCGGCTGCTGGTGGGCCATACGTTTTTGAACAAGTTGAATTTTAGGCAATGGGATATAAGAATGCTAATTCTAAAAATTTTGTGACTGATTACGGCCGGTAGCTAAGCCTGATTTTGATCGGGTAAGTTTAAATAAAACATGAAAATAAATATTTTTTAACGAAAAGGTAAATATAGGTTTGGATAATTTTTAGAAAATTTCTACAATCGCGAAAAGAACATAAATAACCCACATTATACAAATTCCGCCATAGATAAAAGCGATTTGATGAAACTTGCACCAATTAATTTAAAAGAAACTTTTTTTTTTTTTTTTTTTTTTTTTTTAACTTGGTGTTTTATAAATAAATTCAGAATTGTTCCCATTTTAATAAAAATACTATTTTTTTTTTTTTTTTTTTTTCAAATTTTTGAAACAAACTCTCAACTCAAATTTTAGAAATGAAATATTCTACTCTCTACAATTAACCTTCTAAAACACTCTTCAGAACAATTCAGAAATTAATTTAGCAGCTTTCAACTTTTTTTTTTTTTTTTTGAGTTTTTCGGATTAAAATTCTGTACTGAACTCAAGTAGAAGTGATTAGCGAGTATATGGGATAGAATCCTATAGAAAGGCTTCCCACCGACGACATGCTACTCGTGTCTTGTTACTTCGTGTACACTATTAGCATTAACCCACAACACCAACACCAACTGCATAGGTCACCAGGAATTTTTGTTATCATTGGTAGTACCATTGTTAAGGAATAAGAAATAATCTGGTGTGTCACTTACACGACTTTCTCTTACCCTGAAATTTAATACTATAAATACAGGTTGCATATTAAAAGGTAAGATAACGAGTACTGTTATGTAAACCTGTATTAAACAATTCATATTAGGCTTCTGAAGAGTTTTATATGATAATTAGTTCTGTGTGAGGGGGGCTACCGCACCCATCAACCCCCCGTTTCATTATTGCACCTATATTTATATAGAATTTAATTCGGTTATTAAAAAATAATTCTGTTTTTAAAAAATAATTTATTAAAATTATTATTTAAAAAAAATTACCTTTTATGATAATGCAGACGATTTCCATATTAGAGAAGTAGTATAACACCAAATATCCAAAAAAGTCCATTTATTCTCAATATTAAAAAAAAAAAAAAAAAAAAAAAAAAAAAAAATTTTTTTTTTTTTCGTTAAAAGTAAAGAAAAAAAAAATCGATAACTTTGCGTTAAATTATCGCAGATCGATGGTTCAACCATTCGTTTTAAAGGTATTGGCGAGCTCTTTTCCAAGATACCCATCATGAAAATTTCTCCCCTCGAGGGGGGACTTCCCCCCCAGGGGGGGAGGCGAGGCTCCTACATACACAATTTTTTTTCCCCAGTTAACTATCTCTATTACAAAAACTATATATTCGTTTCATTTGGTTTAGTGCAGTCTATAGACGTTAAACTCTACTTTCCTGCAATTTCCCCCATAGACGTAATAGAATTCTTTTGATTGTCCCTGTACACGAACCATTTGCTTGATCTTAACGAAAATCTTACTGTAGCATCCCTATATGATACACATTTTACATATGATATACAAGTTTTTGAGATATGCTGATAACAGACAGACACACAGACACACACACAGACACACACACAGACACACACACACACACAGAGACACACACATAGACATACACACAGACATACACACAGACCATTTTCTAAAAACATGATTTTCGTATTCAGGGGACCTCAAAACGTGTAAATATAACAAAATCTCGCGTTCGAAAATTTGACCCAAAAACAATACTTTCTCTACCTTATGGGTAAGAGAAAGTAAAAAGAGTTATCTTAAAATTAGTAAAAAATAATAATAAATAATATATATATATATATATTTATATATAATTAATAACACCACGTTTCCTTTTTACTCACAGGTTAATTATATTGCAACATATTAAATCGCGAGGATTGCTTTGTAGAGGGTAATAATTCACCAACGAAATTTTTGAATGGCCTTTTTCTGTGTGTAATATATATCCTTTATTTTTATGTTTTAAAAATGCTAAAGGCATTTTTGTATTTGGGATAGGATTTTAGAAATTTCTGATTTATTTTTATTATGTATGTGATGAACCTGTGCATAAAGTTAGCTTTCAGATTTTTACTTTTGTTTTTAGAAATAAAATTATATGAAGAAATGTAAGAATTCGTGGTTTTTTATACTATATCTTATCGATAAAATACATATAGATTATATTAGTAAATAAAATATTAGATTCATATAACAGTCCATTTGCAGTCTCGTGTAATAAATATTAGCAAGTTATACATATATATATATATATACAGTGGAACCTGTCTAAAGTGACCACCCTAGGGACCGGCTAAAATGGTCACTATACACAGGTGGTCACTTTATAAAGTCTCTTTAAAATTGGAAAATGGTCACTTTAACAAGGTGGTCACTTTTACAGGTTCCACTGTATATATCATATATATCATATATATATATATATATATATATATATATATACATATCAAGCTAAAACAAAAAATAAAAGATGTTAACAAGAACAGTAATGATTAATTTCCTTTTAATTGTATGTACAATTTAAAATTTATATATATATATATATATATATATATATATATATAAATGAATTATTAACCACACTGTAAAAAAATAACTATTACCAGCTGCAAGAAACTCTCTGTGATTGGAGAAAAAAAATTATTTTCTCCAATCACAGAGAGTTTCTTGCAGCTGGTAATAGTTATTTTTTTACAGTGCAGAGTAAAAGCCAAGCAACAGATATAAGATCACTGAAACCACATAGACCAATAAGAATGAAATTACAACCAATTTAAATAACCTGTGGAGACTGATTGTGATTTATTGACACATTTATTTTTGATTTATTGATTTTTTATTTAATTTAACTTCAATCTAACCATAATTTTATTCCTAGATTGTTAGTTGCTATTTTAAAAAATTTGCCGGTGCGTAAAAACGACATTATACGTTTGCTTAAATGCTGAAATTCATTAAGTTAATATTTTTTATTTTATTTTTTACACCGAAATAAAAATGAGAATGGAAATTTTAAATTATCCATTTAATAGCTAATTTTTATATTATGTAAGAAAATGAAATAATCAGATTTTCTTTCTATCTGAATAAACATGTTATATATTTTCACTAACTCAATAAATAATTACTCAGTGAATTTAATCGTTAATGAAACAGCTCAGACGTTAATTCTTTATCGATTAATCAAAGTTTGCAATGCTTTTATTTTTAATTTCAATAATTTGTTGGCATCTTCATATTCTCCAGTTTGTGTAAAAGTTTTACATGTGGCTACTCTGCTTTTTTCTAGTTTTGTCCCTCGATTCCTTGATGATTTGATTCAATAATTTATTTACTTTATCATTCAAAATGATTTTGCTGCCTCGATCGATGCTATGATTAGCTATGATTAGCTATATTGTTTTACGAAATCGATGCAGCTTTCACAGCTTTACAAAGTACATGCTCCCTGACGTGTCTTTACTTCTAATTTTAAGCATTTTTATCCAATTATTATTTCTGTGGTCCTTTAGTTATTTTCTCTGTCATTAAGTTTAATGGCCCTTTTTTATTATTATCATTCGTGTCGGCGTAAGTAATTTAAATTGTTTTTGTCTCTTATTGGTTCTTATTCTGTATCGCAATATTTTTGTGTCAGTCTTACCTATTAGTTAAAATCAGTTCTATTTTTGTTGTTTTGGTATTGTTTTGTATCTATTAATTGCTAAATTTTAAGGTTAAATTTTATTATTATATCTATCATATATATATATAGATATATATATATATATATAAGATAGATATTATATATAATGTATTTAATTCCAGTTAAAATTTATTTATTTACTTATTTAGATTTCAAAACGTCGTTTACTAGTCTTTGAAAAAAATCGCACATTTTTCTATAAATGGTGAGATAGCTTGATACATAGTTCATAACCTATCCATTTTGTCAAAAATAAATAAATAAATAAATAAATAAAATAAATAAAAATAAATAAATAAATAAATAGATAAATAAATGAATAAAAGAGGTTACGGAAAATAATTGTAAATGTGAAGGAAATTTTTATTTCTTTGTTACATTGAGAAAAAATTCTGTAACTGACGTCTAGATACTAAATCATGGCTCTTGTAAAAATAGTTCCATACCATCCTTATAAATTCTAGTTCTCTTTGCCAGCGAGTTCTAAAAACCCCTATTAGAATTTTAGAACGTCTTCCTATATTATCGAGGTCAAATTTATTTAAAAATCTCTGCAAATAAATGAGAACACAAGAGGCGAGTGTTAGTAACTAAATATTTTGCTTTATGACTCAATTCTAGAAAATCAAGCGAGAATTTTTCGTAATACAAAGGATTCGTAATATTCATCATATTTTTGTCAGCATCTAGAAAAGTATAGAGAAGAAATTCTTAATCATTTCATCTATCCATAGGTAATTTCTATACCTTATACGCATAGCTCGGAAATCTATATTTCGAGTTTAGGAATTTACAAAATGATTAATTATTCGTGCTAGATGAATGCAATACATTTTTTTCTCAGTGTAAAGCATCTCGTTATTTTTAAGTCTACTTATACAGCTAGTTAATTCACGCTATTATTTTATAATAGCTGTTCTCTAGTTTTAATTTTTACTTCCTTATACAAAGTATAAAGAAGTATAGTAATCCTGATTTGCGAAATGGATTTTGTATTTCGCATAGCTCAAACACGAATGATCAAAACGAATGTTGCAAATTTATATGTGTGACTGGCATGATGTCTAGTTGTACACCTGAAACTTTGGTTTTAATACGAGATCCCGTTTCAGAGATATCAACGACTTTACAACCTTACACGAATTTTCGTGATGTCTGTATGTAAGCATGTGTGTGTGTGTATCTCGCATAACTTAAAAACGGTTGGACGTAGAACGTCACAAATTGATATACAGGTTTTTTATAACATCTAGTTGTGCACCTTTCGTTTTGGACTTTGTGCGATTTTCCGTTTTGGAGATATTTAAGAAAGTTATATTCAAAATGACCAAAAATACAAAGGTTTTGGCCAATAATGACAATGAAGGGCTTGAAGTAACAAACTAATTTTTTTTTTTCCTGATACATTTTTATATTAATACTATATGCAGGGGGGGAAAATTAGCTGTTACTGGTGGCCCTTCATCGTGAAAAAATTGCTTAAACTTAAAAAAAAAAAAAAAAAAGTGCGTTTTTTTTACCCCTCAAAATGATCATGTGGGACAGATGATAAAAATCTCAAAATGCCTTGGTAAAAAGCTCTTATACTGTACATTAAAACAAAACAAAACAAAAATTTTCTTGTTATTCGAAAGGAAAGAAGAGATACAAGTTTTTAAAGTACTACACAAAATCATACACGACTGCAATTGAAAATAGGTTAAGTAAACAACATAATTACCAAATAAAACACTTGGATTAAATTTAATTGAAATACATTTACAAAATACAATCTGAACTAAAAAAAGAAAAAGAAACTTATTATATTTTTCTTTATTATTTTGCCATTTTCTCATTCACGAGAGTTGACAGGTTCTTCTTCATGTATCAAGTTATGTTGCAACTTCTCCTTGTAGTTGTCAAGTACAAATCAGAGGATAAAAGAATCTTTAAAATGTTTTCCTTCTGGACCCATGAATCACATTTTCTGGTTGACTTCTTGAAAAGTGTACCAAAACCTCGAGGATGGAAATAGTGATCCTGAATTCCTCATTATTGTTGTAAATTTTCACTTCCAGAACCTCACCCAGCCGCCAATCATTATAATACACACAGTAAACATAACATATACTTTTGGCCGTAGTTCAGCCTGGAGTTGAGCTGGATTTTCTTTACTGACTGTAACAACCCTGAATTCCTCTGAAACATGTTACAGTGGAGCACCGTTTATACGTTTTTCAAGGGACCGTTCCTAAAAAACGTATAACTGAGAAAAACGTACAACTGAAAATTCGTTTTAACATTAATACACAATAAAGTATCATATTAAAAATAAAATTCTAATCAATTTTCATGATTTCCTTTACATTTATTCGAATAAGATATATTTTTAATTATATTTAAAATATTTTTAAAAGGTTGAATAAAAATTAAATTATAATTAAAAATATAGAAATTCAGAACTTTTTTTCAAGATTTCGATTTTAACCTTTAAAGACAAAGCCTTTTGTTCTCTAAGCGAAGATGACATTATTGTAAACGATTTAAAGGAAGGAAAGAAACAAAAAAAATTTCTCCAAACGTAATGTCAAATAATCTTCGAAGTCGAACAAGGGAAGTGAGTAATAAATCTTCAAGTTTACAAAATGCCTATAAAATTGTGGGTTTTTTTTCCTTTCATACCCCATTCCTAGAATCAACTAAAAGAGAAAGTGGGAGGTCTTCAGGTGGTCACTGGCTACCATAGACCTTATATTTATAAGGTCTATGCTGGCTACCATTCAACCCAGTCGCCAATTGCTTATCTCTGAAAATTTCTTTTCCCTTCCCCCCAGGCTATCGATGCAAGTCGCACTTTGTTCTATAGCCGCACTTTGTTACCATAGTTAAAAAAAAAAAAAAAAAAAAAAAAAAAAAAAAAAAGAATAAAACATAAAGAGCATTCATCTTTTTTTTTTTTTTTTTTTTTTTTAAATCCTGGAATGAAACTCAAACTTGGGTTTTTACAAGGAGAAAAAAAAAACGTATAAGTGAAATTAAGAATTTACTTGTGTCGTATAAACGAAATATTTTAACATTAGAATTCAATGGAATGATTTGGGACCGAAGTCGAAAAACGTATAAATGAGAAAAACGTATAAATGAGAAACGTATAAAAGGTGCTCCACTGTATATGAACGTGAAGAACACAGTGGCTGACAGGAATAGAACTGTGTAGTGTTCTTATTTGTGGTACACAAATTACAATATAATATCCTATCTGCAATTGTTGTTAATCTTTTCAATAATTTATCAAGAGCAAAATAAAAGATCAATCTTTATATTTTCTATGCAACTGTCTACTGTTCTTTGAAGACTAGTCATTCTCCCAATTCTTTTAACCGTCTCAATAATACCGTCACATGGTCCTTTGCCATAGCACGTGGAAAAGAAAAAAAAAAAAAAAAAAAAAAAAAAGCTACTCAGCTTCCATTTGAAAATCTTGGTAATGATAACACAAATTTATGAAATTTTTGATGTTCTTATACTGGGTGGCTAACCCATGTTTTAAGAAGTCAGCCAGCGAATGGGGTTCATGGGTCCTGAAGGGAAACATTTTAAAGATTCTCACACGGTCTAAATTGTACTTGACAGCTAAAAGGAGAGTTGAAACATAACTTCATACATAAATGAGCATCTGTCAACTCTGCTGAATGAGAAAATGGTAAAATAACAAAGAAAAACCTAATAAGAACTGTAAGTTTTTTTTTTTTTTTTTTAATGTCAGATTACTTTTTGTAAATATATTTCAATTAAGTTTAATTCAATAAAGTGCTTTATTTGGTAATTATCTTGCCTACTTAACTGATTTTCAATACCGGTCATGAGTGATTTTTTTGTGTTACTTTAAAAACTTGTATCTTTTCTTTCTTTTGGAATAACAAGATATTTTTTGTTTTGTTTTAAATTACAGTATACAGTATTCTTACCATGGACTTTTGAGATTTTTATCACCTGTCCCACATGACTTTTTTGAGGGGTGAAAAAGCACATTTTTCAATTTTTTTAAAGTTTAAGAATTTTTTCACGATGAAGCACCACCAGTAACAGCTTTTTTTTTTTTTTTTTTTTTTCTACATATAGTATTGATATGTAAGTGCAATAGAAAAAAAATTAGTTTGTTACTTCAAGTCCTTCATTGTCTTTTTAATGCTTAAAATGACAAAATACATTAATTTGTGATCGACTATTTGATGTCCAAAAAACCTTTTTCAGGCTTAACCCTATTTAGGCTAGCTTATACAAAATGAGTCTAAAATGACGAATTTTACTCATCCGCAGAGTAAACAAATGGCTATATTTGAAGAACATTTTTTTTTTTCAAGAAGTAAAATAAACTGTTTTGGGATACAGAAGATGGGTATATATTACTTATCAAATTTTTCATCAAAATAAAAAAGGGTGCACGGCCTATTTGTTGGTTTAACATGGAATGACCTGTTATTGTTGTGGAAGTTGGCGGCATTTTAGCATGTAGAAAGTCATTCTTTAAAACAGAAGTGGGTTCTAGTCGACGAATGCACTTCATTTAATGAATACTCAGCCCGTAGATAGAGCTTGTAATGATATTGATAAAAAAAAAAAAATGTCGACATGTTAACGTGCAGAAAGCAATTCTTAAAGACACAAGCAGGTCCTAGTCGACGAAAGCACTTTATTTAATGAATATTCAGCGTTTAAATAAAACCCGTGATGATATTGTTATGAAAGTTGGTAACTTTTTTGTGTCAGAAAATAATTCCTAAAGACATAAGCAGGTGCTAATCGACGAAAGCACTTCATTTAATGAATATTCAGCCCGCTAATAGAGACTGTAATGATATTGATAAAAAACGTTGTCGATATTTTAGTGCATAGAAAGTAATTATTAAAAAAAATAAGCAGGTTCTAGTCGATGAATTCATTTCATATAATTAATATTCAGTAAACAGATGAATAAATCTCTTTTTTGTGCTACAAAAAATAATATTCTTGGAATAATGCAATGCAATGGTCTTATTCCCTACATAAACCAAATAAACGTTGTTAAATACACTACAGAGCATAAATTTCGCTAAATCAGGAACAACCAAATATTTTGAAATCTAAATGGAATTTGAATTCATCGAGAGTATAGTCAGCGGTTTATGGTATTTTCAAGGTACTTCTGCGCGAGAAACCAATACATCATTACAAAATTTCCAGACCTAGACTCCTACAGTGCGTTGCATGAATATAAACGCACCTTAGCTTTAAGAATTAGAATGGTATAGAAGTGTAATAAAGAAATATGAATAGGTGACACTTGAGCCAAACTCTATGTGTATGATTCAAGAAATGAAAATACGAGTCAAAACAATGAAAGACCAATATGATTTTATAGAAAATAACTTTATTGAATTTATGACAAAAATACATGTTGCGTGAATTTAAACGCACATGTAAAAAATAAATAAATGAGTAACAAATACTGTATCTAATACTTTGTAAAGCCACCATGGGCTTCTAGAAGAGCCAGTAAACGCTTTGGCATTGACTCATATAATGGCATAAGGCCATCCAAGCTGAATGTCTTCTAAGCTAATAGAATGGCCGATTTTAGTTCATCTTTCGTGTGAAACTGCCTTCCGTTTACGTAAACACGGCGAACCAGAATACCCAATACGTTCTCCATTATGCTTAAATCGGGGCTTTTTAAGAGCCAATCCATAATTTTAATTTTATTGTCATGGAATCATTTTTTCTCGATATGTGCTGTATGTACAGATGCACAATCTTGCTGAAAAATATAATTTCTTCCACCTTTCTTGACTGCTTGACGGCGGAGGTTCCTTGTGAGCATATGGACATAATCTACAGAGATCATAGTGTTCTCCACGAACTCTAATACGAAAGTCCCTTTAAAACCTATGACTGCCCACACTATGACAGACCCACCTCCAGATTGACGTTTTGAACAGTACATTTCTTCGGTTCTCAAATCATGCCAGTAGCTAAGAAATCCGTTCGAGTCATCGAGATTAAACTTTTTTTCATCTGAGAAGATGACTTTTCCCCAATTTAGTCGATCTAGAATCCCTTTTCTTCCCCATTCTAACCGCATATCTTTGTGATTCTGAGTGAGGGGTGCTTTCGCCTTTCTTAAATTTAATGAATGTTGCAGCTTTGATGGCTCTCCATAAGGTTGTCCGATGAACACCCAGCTTGTATTGAGCCTTTAACTTCGCACAAGAAATATTCTTATCCTTTGCAGCGTTGCATATTCGACGTTTGTCGTAAGTGGCGAGCTTTCCTGTTCGCTTCTTAACGCTTTTTTCCCATAATTTGCTCCTTTCTTTATATAATTTCGCGCAACACTCTCACTTCTTCCGATTCGATGCCCAGTTTCACGATTGCTAAAGCCTTTACCACGCATAAGTCGATTTTTATCCTCTCGTCTACTGTCAAAGTTTCCCTCTTGCCATCCTGAACAAACTCCGTAAATTTTGCACTCAAGCATTAAAACTGATTTTAGAGAACTTTAGCAACACGACTATATGTGTTTTAATTTAATTCCGGTGGCTCTGTTAAATTTTAAACGCAAAATACAGAGTGCGTTTAATTTCGCGCAACAAACGAAAAACAGTGAAAAATAAGAAAATGCTTAAAACTCATTTACATAAGTTTGCATGAGCCTAAATATACGTGCTCAAAGCGCCTTATTCAGTTGTTAGTCATATGCAATAACTGTAAGTCACATTCCTTCTATTAAAATTTTAAAAATTCTATTTCTGGTTATTGGAAAAGGTGCGTTTATATTCATGCAACGCACTGTATTAAGGTTAGAGTTTCTAAATTTTTTGGATCCCTTATTTTTTGCCACATTCGAATGCCTAATTTGACGCTAAGTCAATGCGCACCTTCATGAAATGAAAAAACTTTCATATGTTTCCACTTTTACTGTAATACCGTATAGAAAGTAACAGGTAAAGGTATAGGTAAGTTCTAGTCTGCAACAATCACTTATATATATAATATATATATATATATAAGTGTATATATATATATAGTCTTGTGAGTCAATTATAGAACTTTCGAAAAATTTAGTTCTGTGCTATAAACCAAGGAATTTTTCCGGAATATTCCAGAACTCTGTTCTCATTGAAGTTAGAGCTTCCAAACTTTGGCAACCCTAAACTACAAATTTTTGCCAAATTCGGTCGTCAAGTCTCTAAATTCGAAGCCGAATAGCCAAATTGGATGCCAAAACCAAAAAACTATGCTGGCTACTAATTTGAGGCTTGGTGAGATTTGCGATAAAATTTTGTGGCAAATATTGTTTCAGGGTAGCCAGAAATCCTTTCTCAATTTTAACTGAGTTAATTATTGTGGTAAAATTTATCGTTTCTTGCTGCTAACTCTTGCCAAAGAGAACAAAACTGGCTCATCTATACTCGAATCATTTTCATTGTACTCTAAGCTGTGCATTTGCCAATGAGAGATTCTGTAATAAGCCGTGGAGTATTCCCGAAAAAACTACTATTTTGTCTCGTCGGTATATATAATGATATTATCGTGACTTTTTTAGTTGGAATAGCAGTTTTTTCCTTTTGTTTGTGTTTGTTTCAAGGAATGTTCGTGGACTGGAACCTGCCTGTTTATTTACGAACCAGTTGCCTCACACAAAACTGTCAATGTTTCTATAACAATATGTATATTCCTATGGTTGTATAAGGAAGTCAGGTGGTGTCCCCATCATATTCTTTTTTTAATATATATTTTAATCTACATAGTAATGAGCTTTTACCATAAATATGTATGTGATAAATAAAGAGAAAGTTGACTTTATTTATAATCTTTGAAACATTCATTTCTTTTTATTTCAATAATATAGAAAATGTTAATGGAAGGAAAACCAAGTAAATAATCACAAAAAAAAGTCAAAATTAAACTTTTTGTAAAATGAAAAACATACAGTCTAAACCAACTGAACAATTATTCCAAGAAAGTAAAAGAAAATAACTCATACCATTGTTACTTTTATTATTCTCTTAAAACCAGAGTTCTTTGCACATTAAATATTCTGTACAAAGACAGTCATATGTTCAAATACGTGATGATATGTTTTAAATCAAGATAAAATATTTTATGATATTTTATGCCATTCACTTCTCCCTTTATTATATTTAAAGGTGGTGTTTGCCTGGTTTATGCTTTATGATCTGTTATATTTGTTCGTTTATAAGAAGTTTGATAGAAAGTGTCAACGACTGACTGTAAAGATTTCAGGAAAACACTAAGAAAAATACCAATTAAAATCGTCAGACAATTTAGATTACATTTTTTAAGATATTAGCAAAGGTATAAAACAAAAAGTGGTGAATATATTCGATAATCATCATTAAAATACACCTATGTATGTATATGTGTATAAGGCAATTTAGCAAAATGATCCGCGTTATCCGAAGAAGGATTAAATGAGTCAGGTATCTATGAATGGTTAAAATATTAGAAGAAAAAATATCATAATTTTACTTGAAATATCTGAAAACATTTAAAACTTGTAAATTTTAATACATGCTAAAAAATGCTTTATATATCTAATAACACTGTTCTGAAAAAAAAAAAAAAAAAAAAAAAAATTCGAGATCTGATACCATTCTTGCTGATTCTTATGTAAAATGACCTCCTGAATCCGAATATGACTCCCATTTTCCCAAGTCACCCACCATTTTCTAGATACACCACCCCCTCTCTCACTTTTTTTCCCTGTTCGATAATTTTATGACCATGAATTTGATTTGAAGAATGAAAAATAATTAATTTAACACCTAAAAACAAAACAAATATATATAGTTTAAAAAATAACATTAGTAATATATTAAAAAATATATAATATATGTAATGCATAATTTCAGTGGCAAGCAAATCCCCCCCCCCCCCCAATATATATATATATATTCCCCTTCTCGCAGATGTCCATGTTTTAGAATTTTCCAACTCTGCAGCCCCTCAGAAGATATTTAACGGTTAAAATAATCCTCCCCCCTCCTAAAAATTAAATTTATAGCCATAAAGTCACCGCAAAATGATAAAAATAGGGAGCCATTCCTATAAAATGGTGGGTGGTAGGGCACAATGGGCGTCCTATTCGGATCCAGAAGGTCATTTTACATAAGAATATGCTGAAATGGTGTCAGAGGCAATTTTCATACCGAGCAGTGTAATCAGCTTTCAGAATAATCCTACATTTAAACTCATTTTGTTTATTTATTTATTTATTTTTAATATCTATTTTTTAAAAAATGGAAAAATGGTATTAAAAAAAAAAAAAAAAAAAAAAAAAAAGAGGCCTCTTTTTTTTTTTTTTTTTTTTTTCATAGTGATGAATTTTTAATAATAATAATAATAAGAAGAAGAAGAAATAGAAATTTCCAGCAAACTTATTTTTCGTCAATATAGTTACAGGGTATTTCCTCATGCGCAAAATTGTTTTATGTTCAAGCGATGTATCGTTTTCACGACTATGTAAAATATTTTATAGATTAAATAATCTGGTGTGTCACTCACACGACTTTCTCTTACCCTGAAATTCAATACTATAAATACAGGTTGCAGATTAATAGGTAAGATAACGAGTACTGTTATGTAAACCTATGTTAAACAATTCATATTAGGCTTCTGAAGTGTTTTATATGATAATTAGTTCTGTGTGAGGGGGGCTGCCGCCCCCCTCAACCCCCCATTTCATTGATGCACCTACATTTATATAGAATTTAATTCGGTTATTAAAAAATAATTCTCTATTTAAAAAGTAATTTATTAAAATTATTATTTAAAAAAATTATCTTTTATGATAAGGCAGACGGTTTCCATATTAGAGAAGTAGGATAACACCAAATATCCAAAAAAAGTCCATTTTATTCTCAATATTAAAAAAAAAAAAAAAAAAAAAAAAGTACGATTTTTTTCTAAGGTTTTTTTTTTTTTTTTTTTTTTTTTTTTTGTTAAAAGTAAAAAAAATCGATAACTTTGTTTCAAATTATCGCAGATCGATGGTTCAACCATTCGTTTTAAAGGTATTGGCGAGCTCTTTTGAAAGATACCCATCATGAAAATTTACTCCCCTCGAGGGGGGACTTCCCCCCCCAGGGGGGGGGGAGGCGAGGCTCCTACATACACACATTTTTTTTTTCACAGTTAACTGTCTCTATTAAAAAAAATATATATTTGTTTCATTTGGTTTAGTGCAGTCTATAGACGTTAAACCCTACTTTCCTGCAATTTCCCCCATAGACGTAATGTATTAGAATTTTCTTGATTGTCCCTGTACACGAACCATTTGCTTGATCTTAACGAAAACTTACTGTAGCATCCCTATATGATACACATTTAGAATACCAAGTTTGAACTTTCTGCCATAATTAGTTTTTGAGATATGCTGATAACGGACAGACACACAGACACACAGACGCACACACAGACACACACACAGACATACACACAGACCATTTGCTAAAAACATGATTTTCGTATTCAGGGCACCTCAAAACGTGTAAATATAACAAAATCTCGCGTTCGAAAATTTGACCCAAAAACAATACTTTCTCTACCTTATGGGTAAGAGAAAGTAAAAAAAAAAAAAAAAAAAAAAGTTCTGAATAATTTTGCTAAAAAATAATAAAATAAAAAATATAGAACTATTTTAAAATTTGTAATAAACATATAAAAAGTTTCTAAGCATTTGTTACAATTTACAAGTTTTAATTGAATTTTCCGAATATTCAAATAATAATTAAATTTAATATTATAAGTGAATTGTGGCCTTTTGTTGAGGATGTTTTCACTTTTTACAGGTACCTAACTCTTTAAACCGATTGAAATTTTTTATCTGACCAGCAGAGAGAAAGTTGTGAATAATAATACAGTAAAGCACCGTTTATACGTTTTTCAAGGGACTGAAGTAAAAGGACGTATAAATGAATGGCGTATAATTGAAATAAGAAAAAAAATAATAATAATAAAGCATTATTTAATACAGATTCAATGGCACTGAAGAAAATTTATGTTAAAATACCAATTAATAAAGTTTTTTAAGATAGTAACTAGTATATTACTTTATAATAGAATTTACATTTGAAAATCTATTATATTAAATAAGAATTAAATTAATAAAATATTTACTATAAAAATAGTGAAAAATCACACCATTAAGGCATGACTTGAGAATTAGCTACAGTCGGTAACAAAAGTGTCTGAACACTAGCAAAAATTCCTATGTAGAAAATGTACACTCCATACGGTTTTGTTACATAAATCCTTATCGAATCATGTTCTTACACTGACTAAGAACAGGATTCGACAAAGATTTATTTAACAAAACCGTATGAAGTGTACTTTTTTTACATAGGAATTTTTGCTAGTGTTCGGACACTTTTGTTACGGACTGTATATATCTCAAGTATTGTATTACATATCTCGAATACTATATGAATACGTCTTGAGTATTAATTAAATATATTGCGTATCATTGTAATAAGTATTATACTATCGATGCCGATACCGGTAGTTATTTAATTACATCAACAAATCTTTAATACTTTTCACATTGTATATATTATTATCTCTTAAAATAGCATCAAACAATTTGTTTTCAATTAGTTCATCGATTGGGAATAATTTCAAAGTCATGATATCGGTATCACAGTTTAGATTCTCATCAAAATTGATATTTTGAAAGGAAAAGTGACCGGTCAAGAAATTTTGCGAATTTTAGAATTGTGGAAAAGACGTATAACCGATATTGAGGACGTATAACCGAAGGATTTTTGCATTTAAATGAATAGGAATGAATCGGGACTTCATTGAAAAGACGTATAAATGTAAAAGACGTATAAACGGTGCTTTATTGTAGTAATATCATTCTTTAAGAGCACACAATACCTGAACTGGGCGACAATCAAGGCCCATGTTATTCTATGTGAAAATTTATTTCCACAATTACTCATTCCCTAATTTTTTTTTTTTTTTTAATTCTGCTTTTACATTCAAAAAATCCACAACCGTTGACTTAGTATTCATTTTCGAAATTAATTTATTTTTTAAACATTTATTTTTGAGTTAAAAAAATAACTAAATGCATATTAAGCTAGAAAATAAAACTTAAAAAAACAAAAAAAAAAAAAAAAAAAAATCGAAAACATGTGCTAATTTAATGACGAATTTTTCGAATGTGAAAGCGGAATAAAAAAAAAAAAAAAAACCCTTAGGTAATGAGTCCTTGAGGGAACAAATTTTCCCGTAGATTAACATGGATTTTGGCTGTCGGTGACATAAGTTATTGTACCCTCTTAAGGCGCCATTTTGTCTTTTAACCTACTGGTCCTATCGCTTTGAATATCGCTTTGTTATATGCATAAGTAATATTTTTCCGAAGTTATATGTTTATAACTATGCACTGAGTTTTTGGCTACGATTCTCAGGCCAAATTGGTAAATATGTTACAAGTATACCTCACACTGAGAAAAAATCCTATAAGTGACATCTAGAATCTAAATTGTGGCTCTAGAAAAAATAGTTCCATAACATCCTTATAAATTCTAGTTCTCTTTAAAAGCGAGTTTTAGAAACCCCTATTAGAATTCTGAAGCGTTTGCCTATATTCTCGAGAGCAAAGTTATTTAAAAATCTTCAAATAAATGCGAATACAAGAGGCGGGTTTCAGCAATTATAATCTTGGTTTATTACCCAATTCTAGAAAATAAAGCGAGAATTTCTCGCAGTACAAATGATTCAGAATATTGTTTCACCATCTGGAAATGTGTAGACTATAAATTCTCGATCATTTCGTATATTCAGTTTATTGTCGTACCTTATGCACATAGTTACGAAATCTATATTTTTAGTCAAGGGATTTAGAAAATAACCACTTATTCATTCTAGATGAAAGAGGTATATATATATATATTTTTTTCCCTCAGAGTAATAACTGTCAATTTTCTTTTTATTTACAGCAACTACGTCTGTGTGTTTTAAAAGGTAAATAAATAATTTGAACCAATAAATATATTTTTTTTTTTTTTTTTTTAATCTTCTCGAACTACGAATAGACGGAACTCCGCAGAGTTAATAAGTGAAGAGAGTCGGGAAGGTCGGCGAAGCCTTCCTCGGGGGTTGATGAGCGGAGCGATCAGGGGGCAGGAACTCCTTGTTTAGTTAAAAAAAAAAAGTATTTAATTTATGTATTGCGCATTATTAATAAACGTTAGAAAATATTTAGAAGTTAATTTTCTTTTACATTTTGCTTTCACCCATTCATTCAATCTATCAATCTTTTTTCTTCTTTTACTTTTACTAATTTTTAAATGTTATAATATTTGAAGAAATGTTTATCAGAAGCAAAAGTGGAAATATTTAATTATTAGTAATAAATTTATTGCTTTAAACAAAACTAATATGTAGGATTTAACTTTACAATAAATTTATAGAATTTATAGATAAACACATGCATATAAGCTTTTATGATTTTTTTTTCCCCCCTTCAGTCAATCGACCTTGGATATTTCTGATAGATTAAGCATAAAAAACCTTGAGTGGCAATATGAGTGGCCTATTTTCAATTCTTTAAAATTGAAAATGGGTTTAAAAAATTATAACACAATAACCTATTAAAAACTGTTTTTTATTTATTTATTTTCGTTTCACCAGAAATGAATGACATAATTGATGCTTGTAAATATTCATCCTAGTTTGAGATTTATTTAAATTTATAATTACTTAAAGTTAAAAACTTCTTCACACACCATTAAATTAATGAAAGCACTACCGGTTTCGAAAGGACGTGGTCTTTCTTCTTCAAGTTCAAAATGCGTGCTACTACCTTGGAGGCAAAAGCAAGACTAGTCTTGTTGAACACGTGTTTTGTACCTGAAGGAAAAAGGCCATGTCCTTTCGAAACCGGTCGTGCTTTCATAAATTTTATGTTGTGTGAAGAAGCTTTTAAGTTTCAATAATGGTTGTATGCCGGTTCTTTAATTTAGTAAATTTACATTTTTCTGTAAAACCAAGTTAGAATTTAACAACAACAACAAAAAAAAAAGTATAATTATTAATGTTTAATAAGAAAAATTAAAATATTACATATATTTATACAAAGTTTTTTTCTCGGTTTATAAATTAGTCACTACTAAGCCATTTGTAGTATATCTATCTAACTATCTATCTGTATATATATATATATATATATATATATATATATATATATATTTGTTTGGCTCTTATAATTATTTTTACGGAGACGTCCAGCAAATTAATAGCTTTTTTTTTAATCAACTGCTATTATAAGAACCCTCTTAGTATTTTTTTTATTCTTTATGCAACAATTTACCCTGGATAAAGGTGTTGCAAAGGGAAAGTATTTCACAATAGTTCTCATATTTTTTTTCTTATTTACATTTACTTAATTTTTGTTTGATATGTTAATTCTGTTTAATAAGTTTGTTCTTTGCCCTTGTTACTCATAGTTTTTAGTTCTTATATTCCATATGTTATATACATATCTATTTCTTCAAACGTGATTTTGGATTTTTATTTCTAACTAGTCTCAATTGCAAGAGGATTGCAAAGTCCGGTACATGTCATCAATTCTGATTAAAAATTTATAGCTAGCAACTCAAGTATGATTTCCTTTTCCAATTCCAAGGTGGGCGTTGAACTATACTATTCTCCATATTACTACTTAATGGAAAACCGGAAAGCTATAACGTTTGGTTCACAAAAGCGAAAGTTGTTGAATTTATGATTCCTTATCACTTCCTGTTTTCTAGATCCGGGCAAACCCCGCTTGCTGCCGTCTGAGACTCGTGCGTCGTATTTCAAGCAAAAGAGATTAAGAACTAGGATTAGTATCAAATAACAGTCACAATTGCAGGGATCTTTACAGAAAAGCCTAGATCGGAAAAAAAAATATTCCCATTGACGTATTTAAGTTTCGATGATTGCCCAGCTCCAGGTTATATACATATATTTTATAGGGTCATTTGGTTTTGTAAACAAGTGCGGCACTTTTTGACTTTTTTGTTTGTTTACACATAGAGGCACAAACATTCAGCATTGAAAAGTGAAACAGGTTGTGAAGCTATGTTTAGTTACTGAGGCTGATCTTTGTGGGAAAAATTCTTGATATAGCCTTTTGTTATGGAAGGTGTGGGAACCGTTTAGTATATTTGATATTTGGTCAGCTTTTAGACCGTAATACAAAACAATTAATTTTCACCTTTAATTATAAGTAAAACCATTCATTATAGTAAAACTAGAAAAAAGTTATTTTTTTCTCATTAAAGCCATATATGCATTTTAATTGTAATGTTACATAACCTTATAATCGGAACCTAAATGTTAATGCCACTTGCTTTATTATTATTGTTATTATTATTATTATTATTGCATATTTATAACGTTAGGAAGTAAATTGATAGTTTTTATTGTTTATTCCTTTTCAGGGTATTTTTTTTTAATATCGCTCAATTTTACCATTTTCAAATTTATGGAATTATTTTAGAACTTTAAAATCTTAACTGGATTTTTTTCCATGTCAAAAAATTAAAAATGTTTAATGATTAATTTTTAAAATTTAAAACCGAACTAGTAGAAGACTAAAACATATTTTTTCGAGAACAAATAATTTTTCTTACTTTTGTAAGGAGTTCGAAGGCTATAAAAAAGAATATTTTCTGTATATATTTTTTAATATAATAAATATTTTTTTACTCAAAATTTTGAGAATAATTTAAAAAATAATCAAATTTAAATAAAATTTTCTGTAATTTTCGTTGCGAAATTTCAGAAATTCAATCGGTGGGTCCTGGTTTTCAAAAACTCTTGAGAAAAGAGGTGGACGCGAATTCTCAAAAACTAATGCACCGATCTGATTGAAATTTTGCACATTTCTTTAGAATAGAATTGACTAGTGCTTGAACGAAAGACTTTTCTTTTTGTATTAAAACTAATTTTACAAGGGTATACGTGGGGTAAAATTCACCGAAATTTGTACTGTTTTTGCATACAACTCTTTTTGAAGGGTTCCCGATTACGCAGGGCCCACTGGCTGAATTTTTCAAAATTTGTAATGAAAATTTTACAAAATATTGTTTAAATGTCGTCATTTTAAAATTTTGAATAAAAATTTACGAGGGAAAAAAAAGCTAAAAATCGATAGAAAAAGCATGGGATGAAAACGAAAAAAAAAAAAAAAAAAAAAAAAAAAAACTCAGAATGTTAAGTGTGTAAAAACAAAAAGTCTAACACCGGAAGAAACAAAAGGCCAAAATTGACTAGAAAAAGTCATCGAAGACCGGGAAGGTACTTGAGTTAGGGCCCTAAAGCTATTGTCGAGGGTTTAATACGTCTCGCTTATTATGAAACTTATTATATCGGCCATTGGTTATTCCCGCAAAGTTATTCAGCGAAAAATTATTTGTCTAAACAAGATGTCAATATATATATATATATTTATTTATTTTATTTTATTTATTTATATATTTTGACAAAAAAGATTATACTTTGTATGTAAACACATGTACTTTCACCTTTTCTTTTCTTTTCCCTTTTCCGTTTTCTTTTACTCTTTTCATTTTTCTAATCTCTCTCTCTTTCTCACTTAATTATTTTTATACATAAAATGTTCAAATATTAAGGATTAATTAGAAAAAATGTCGCTCTTAAAATCAATTTTTAAACGTATGATTTGCATCATCTTTAGGGAATATTTTAGATAGTCTAAAAAAAATCACGGTCTTCTATAGTAATACTTTTATAATGAAGAACAGCCCTGGTCAATTATTACTTCTTTTATCTTTCATTCTACGATGCGTTTCTGCATTCAATTTTAAAATAACTTTAAATCCTAGATAATGGAACACAACACGAGCTAATTGGTCCCCGTTAATTTGAAGAGCAAAAGGATTCGGAAACTTTGATCATGTACGATTAGAAACCGATTAAATTTTCCTGTTCTTCAGATTAAGGCTTGTTTCCTGGACTTAATCACGAACAGCTTCAAATAATTTCTATTTCAAATTAACACATCCTGTGTAAAACTTCAGAAGATAATATTTAAATTGCCACAATATGTAATTAAATATATTTTGAGTGCTTAAAAGCAATCAGTTGTCAAATAAACATGATAAGTTTATGATATTCTCTGAATAATAACAATATAAATAAATAAATAAATAAATACCGACCGCTAGTTTCTATCCCTTAAATACATTTGGTATGTCACTTTATTGAAATGTTTTAAAATAATAAGATATCAGCATTTCCAAAATAATATTTTGATGGACGAAAAAGTTTTGTTAGGGTGAATTATTAAATACATTGAACTCGTGAATTTAAATTTTAAATATTTTACACAGAAATGAAATAAAACATTGAAAATATAAAGCATTTAAAGCGTCTTTAAAAACTAAAGGAATTTTACATATAAATTTTACAAAGACAAAAAAAAAAAAAAAAAAAAAAATACATAAACGCTTATAAACTCGATATATGTTAAGACTGTACTTCAAATAAAATTTTTTATGTATTTCTTATAAACATATAACATATTGGAAATATTCATATCTGATAATTTATACTTTAAGAGAGATATTAATTTACATTATATCAAGTGTAGATTCTTGCGTTATAATATTTGTGTATATTACATTTTTTCTAAAATCTCGTGATAAAATGGTGCTTCTAAAAAGAAGGAAAAATATAATTAACATTTCGAATAAATACTTTTTTTTTTTTTTTAATTTAAGGATGCACTAGCCGAAATATTTAAAGCAAATAATAATAATAATAATAAATCATGTCAAAAATCCAAATAATGAGTTTATTTCTTAATAATAAGAACAACACCTATAATACAAAATATATTCTATAACAAAAAAAGTGACGCACCAAGAAGGAGTAATACAAACTGGACACAAATTGACATACATACAGGTTTTGATGGAATCAAGTACCAATTTATCATTATTGTCGATCCTACGTGCAACTGGTACTTGAGTGATTTCAAATACCTTTAATAGGCGGCTCAGTGGGGTTGAGCTCAGTCCCCGGATCTATCTTCCACTGAGGACGTTTGGAGCATCATAAAAAGGGTCCTACAACCAGCTCGGGATTTTACCAATCTAACGCAACAATTGGACAGAATTTGGCACGATACTTCACAGAAGCACATCTGCCAACTCTATCAATTAATATCAAGCCTAATAACTGCGTACATAAGGGCCAGAAGTGGACCAACGCGTTATTGACTTGTTTACTTTGTGAGGTCCTTTCTCTTGATTAAATCATTCAAATTTTCTGAAACTATAATCAATTGTTTTTCTCCACATATACATCACATCTACCAATTTTTGTCCTTTTGTCCCCACTTCTTCTTGGTGCGTCTTTTTTTTTTTTTTTTTTTGGGGGGGGGGGGGGTTATAGAGTGTATTTCGATGTCACTTACGATAAAAATTTAAAAAGAATAGTTTCAGAAATTAAAATTGTAAAGAATATTTTGAAATTGAACCATGCGTTGCATATAAATTTGATATACGCTAGTGCGCCGCATGTTTGGAGTGCAGTAAAAAAGTACATATTTGAAATTATGACTGCATGAGCTGTAAAGAAACGGTTTCATCAGTGGTGTCGAACCTCATAAAAACTTTTTTTTTTTTTTTGCAAAAGAGGTATGTTAATGAATTTGTCTTGGTATCTAGCGTAATACCATATAATTATATCGATATGATCACAAAAATCTACATCTCGAGCACCAGTTTTACATGTGTAGAAGTGAGCTATACTAAACAGTTTCTTCCTTCACCGTTTTTTCTGCTTTTAATATTTTGTTTTATCCACATGTCTTGATAAATAATGGATCAGAAATATATAATTCGCGTGAAGTAAATAATGCTGTCAAAATTTTAGACAGAAACGAAATCAATTAAAAATAAACAGGCTTTTGAAATCTAGTTATGCATTTATTCTTCTTTATCAGTTGATAAATACGAGTTTTCATTGAAGAAATGCAATCTTGCATCATTTGAGGATCGATATTTTACCATATATTTCCAACATATGTCTTGAGTTTTCTCACAGAAGAGCATGGTCTATTATTGCCGTAAATTTTGCGACACATGATGCTCCAAAGATTCTCTATAGGGTTAATGTTCGGACTAATGCTAGCCAGTCTAGAATTTTAAATACTGAAACCAATGCAAAATTAAATCGATATTTTGTATTGCTTTAGTATGAATCGGAACATTCTCTTTCAGAAATTCTCACTGTTGGCCACCCAGAAGCTCACAAAATGACAGGAGATTAAAAGACCGAGTAAAAGACAAAATGAAGCCGCTCACTACTATGCAGCAGTTTTGAAAGATTAATGGCAGATTGCCCTCCAATGTCTTCGTATATATTTGTAGGCGAACACTAGTAAAGGTTAAAGATATACTAGTACATTGTAGCAGAAGGCTGCCTGAACAATCACAGAGCCATCACCTTGTCTGTAACTGAAAAACATCCCAATTCTGATTTTTTTTTTTCCTCCCTATCGCTAAATATGGCTGAATGTTAATGTAGTTTTGGTCCTCATGAGATATAATTTTGAGCCCACAACATTTTTCGTGACTTTTGTGATGTAACTTTAGAACTGGCTTCTTTTTCATTTTGCAGTGAAACATTGTTCCTGTGTCATAATTTCGTCTACAAATCCCGTTTTTTAATATCGAGAGTCCCAATGACCTTAGAAATTAGAACTTCACGAACAGACATTAGGTACTCGCTTGTCTTTGAATCTGGTGATCACTTCCTTTCGTCAAACGCGGTCTCCCAGATCTGCGTTTTGTTTTATCTTTGTGACCACTTGATAAAACTCGATAAACAGATTTCTTTAATCTGTTAACAGTAGACGCAATTTTCGAAACGAGCTTACTTTCAGCTTTTAATTGTTGAATCTTTGTAACCTAATCTGCTTGAATATCTTTAATTCACGGTGTTTCGACTATGAAGTGTTATCGTTTACAGATTTTTTAAGCATTTTAAGTTTGCGACGTTATCTCGTTTGAATTTGCATCGAAACTTACAGGAACTCGTAATTTTGCCTACATTTTTGCTTTTATCCAAAAAAGTAGTGTTATTGCTAATTAAACTATTGTGTTTTAATTATGGCATTTTAACAGAGTTTTTGAATGTGTTTTCGAGTTTGTAATTCTAATCGCAATTCTAAATTTTAAAGCTGGATGACTTCATTGTCTAAACCTTTCTGTTCCAGTGTAGACAACAAGTACTATAATAAATTTGACCGTACTCGTAGTGCCTTAAAAATAGAAATATATTTCAAAAGTATACACTCTGACTCCTTGAAAATCGGATCATAGTTTTTACTAAAATTATGATCCGATAATTTTAGTATCATACACAGTAGTACACACACACACGCACAAAAAAAAAAAAAAAAAAAAAAAAAAACTAATTACTGATTTATTTTTTATTTCATTTATTTGTTAGTTTTATTTATTACCATTATTATTATTATTATTATTACTCTGGTTTTTTAATTCTTAAATTTTAAAGATTTAAGGACATTATTATTATTATTATTTAATTAATTATTTTTAAACATTTAAGTTAGCTATTAAAATGCCTGCGCCAGAATACTTTTTTCAATATTATTTTTGCTGAAAACTTGATAAAATAATTTTTTTATAAAACATATGCATGGTCAAGTAAAAAACACCAATGCAATAAAAAATCCTACATAAGAAAGCGTTATTGGAATGAATATATATACAGGGTGGTTCTAATTAAACTTTCCCTATAAATAGCATCCTACAGCGTAAACGGGTGAACGGAATGCAACGAAATTTGGTATACAGACTATACACGAGATGCGGTCACGGAATTTCGGGAAAAAAAAGTACCAAAATGTCCACCAGAGGGAGTATTTTCCGGAAAAACATTAAATTTAACACAATAAACGACCAAAACGGAATACAGAAACAATATTAACATTTATTGACTAGTTTCTGATCACCTTGTCATCGAACCACATTAAGTAAAGATAAGAAAAAAAAATAACAGTACACTGTTTGTAAAAAAAAAAGTTCAGTTTGTAGAAACAAGAACAGATTAGGACGAAATTGTACAAGAGGAGCAGTTGTTAATCGTGTCCAGGACGATGTAAGGAAAGGTGCTCCATGTGATCATCCTCTTTAACCTGCAAAATTTCAAGTCGATGGACATTGTGTTCAACAACTGATCAGTTGTGATGCTTCCTCTACTTCGCAAGCATGCAAATCTCGACATTTTTTCTTAGAACTGAAAGTTTTTCCCGGTTTTACATTTTATTACTCATAATTCTTGTTCTGGATTGTTAATATTGTTTCTGTATTCGGTTTTGGTCGTTTGTTGTGTTCAATTTAATGTTTTTCCGGAAAAGGCGCCCTCTTGTGGACATTTTGGAACTTTTTTTTTTCGAAATTCCGTTATCGCATCTCGTGTATAGTCTATATACCAAATTTCGTGGCATTCCGTTCACCCGTTTGCGCTGTAGGAGGCTGTTTATAGGGGAAGTTTAATTATAACCACCCTGTATATCTTTATTTATAAAAATCATTATTTATAAAATATTCCATAAGTAATAATTTTCACAGTGAACAAAGTCATAACTAAAACAGGATAATAAAACAATAATGAACAAAATTAACCAAAAAAATAAATAAGTTAAATAAAAATAAATTAAATCTACTTCATTCGTCAAAAAAATAAAATGAGCCATTGTGAAATATTTTATTCCTTATTAAAATAGTTTTAAAATTAATACAAACATGGTATTAAATTTATATATCATATAAAAGTTATTCCTTCCGTTTTATAGTTATGGAGGATTTTATTAAAAAAAAAAAAAAAAAAAGCTATTTTTTGTACTTTAACATAGGTCTAGAACCACAAGCGAAAGTTTACACCAATTTCTCCAAGTGGCACTAACAATGCGAAGACGTTTTCCAACAAGGCGTAATCGGATTTCTTATCTTAAGTTGCGAATTTTCCTAAATACGTAATCTTCCCTTCTCGTTGTTCAGTTGAATACCGTGGCCGAATGTGAAGGGATCTGCTCTAGAGAGGGAGAGAGTGGTAACCGCCGTGAAAACCAATTTTCTCACGGTTCAAATGCCCCTATTAGTCTCACGCTATAATCTGGCTTTTGTGGCAAGCGGCACGATCGACGTTTAAAAAAATTGACCCTCCGCGACAGAGCACCCAATGCAACCAATTCGGGAGCCATTTTTATTGTTATCTTTCCAAACATTCATTGCTTTGTGAATTGTTGGTTACACATTGTGTTCAAAATATTCGAAGTATTTAAATGAGATGGTTTTTTATTTACGAAATTACTTTCGCTTTTGAATTACGCTGGAAATAAACTCTGGAAACACTTTAAATATTTTACTCTTGAGAAAAAGATTTATTTTTATTTTTATTATTATTATTTATTATTATTATTATTTTAAGAGATTTTTTTTTTTTTTTTTTTTTTTTTGTGAAACAAATAATTTTTAGTGAATTTGATTATGAATTATACGGATTTAAAATCAGTTTTTAATTTTTCTTTTCATTATGTATGTATTTGACATCGTTATTAATGAACTTTTAATTATTAGCGGTCTGACAATATTTCTTTTTTCTTTCTTTTTTTTTCCTCTCTCCACAAATCTATATTTTACTCATTTTAGTTATAACAAAAATATTTAAAAAATATATATAACAATCAATGTTTTAATAATAATAATATTATTATTAATTTTTTTCAAGAGCCACGAAAAACAATTTAAAATGTTGCACTAAAAAAAAAAAAAAAGTTTTAAGTAGAGGATTGTAGTTTCTTGCTTATAAAAGAATTTCTGTTATATATGATTATATACAGTTATTATTATTTTATTGGAAAAAATAATCAGTCTTCTAAAAATAATTTTATACTTCTTATGTGATGCACTATTAGGATTACTCATAAAACTCATGTAATATATATTTTTTTTTCTTTGATATTAATTTTATAACTTCACTAGCAGCCTTTACCTGCTTCTCCGGATACCATATTTGAATGAATTCTCAAAATTCCATAGCATTATTAACAAAATCTCATTTAAGTCAAAAAAAAAAAAAAAAATCACTGAAATCAGTTTAAACCTAAGTTAAAGTTCCCTCTGCGTTCGGTAGTGGTTTACCCGCTCTCAACATGAGGTGCACGGGTTCCCCACTGCCTTCGGTAGCGACTTACCAGCTTTTTATTTCCCCATCCCCTGCAGATAAGTTAGAAGTTTTGCGAAATCCAACCGAAGTGAGCATTACGTACACCTAATCAACATCCACACGCTAAAATTCAACATTCTAAGGTAGTTTGAAGACTATTTAAGCTTTAAACAATGTTTTTTTTCCGCCCGCCCCAAAGGGGGTGGGCAATTTCGTATAATTTAAAGTGCGTGTTGCTTGAACATAACCAACCGACACACCAAAATTCGCTTTCCTTAGATACTTTCTAGCAGAGTTCTGTTTGAAAACGTATTTTGTCCCCCCTCCCCCTCTCTCGCTCTTAAAAATTGGGAAGAGGAGGAAGGGTTTTCCCAAAATCTCTTTATACTGCGTGTTGCGGATACGTATAATCGACACACACATGAAAAATCGCTTTCTTTAGGGAATTTGGAGCAGATTTAAGCTTGAAAACGTATTTTTTGCCCCATCTCTCGTCGGAGGGGTCGAAAGTAATTTCGCAAAATCTTTTTGTAGTGTGCATATTGTGTACGCATAACCAATCGACACATAAAAAAAAAAAAAACGCTTTCCTGGTATGATTCGGGGCAGAATTACACTTGAAAACGTGTTTTCCCCGTCTTTAAAGAAGGGCTTTAAAGAAATTTTCAAAAATTCCTTTATAGTGCGTGTTGGGTACATATAACCAACCTACACATAAAAATTAATCTTACTTAGGTCATTTGGAGCAAGTTTACATTTGGAAACGTGTTTATTATCCTCCCGACTCAGGGAAAAGAGGGAATTTCGTAAAATCCCGTTACGTCGGATGCATATACACAATTTGTGCACCGAATTTCGTGACAGCAGCTCCCATAGATTTCCTATGACAAATTAAGCACTAAAAGGGGAGGGAATTTCCAATTTGCCCCTTCGTAACGACGACCCAAAATCGAAAATCACATAAAAGAATGAAATAAACAAATAAATAAATAAATAAAAGGTTTTGAGAAATATCCTAAAGAAGATGCTTATGGCTGTTTTCAATATCTTTGTACCATTTTTCGTAGAACTCCACTAAAAAATCAGGAATTGCGAAAATTTCCTCTGAAAATCAATTTTCCCCTTCCCTCCTTAGAGATTGAAAATTCCAAAATCGCAGAAAATAATTTGTTTTGTACTTAAATCTTGTCACCCCAATCGCAATTTCTTAAACATGAAGTAAATTGGAGCAGAGTTATGTCTACAAACATGTTTTTGTCTTCTGCTCCCCAGGGGGAAAACAGAGGGGATTTTCATAAAATTCCGTTACTATAGGCGTCGGATACATATAAACAATATAAGCACCAAAATTCGTAACCGCAGTTCCCATAGATTTTCCAAGATAAATATATTTCTAAAAGGAGGAAGGTTTTGAATCTCCCCCCCCCCCCTTCCCCAGACACACACAAAAAAATCGAAAATCACAAAAAATCAAAAATGGGTTTTTGAAAATATACTACAGAAGGCTGTTATCAACATCTTTGTACCATTTTTGGTATTGTTCTACTCAAAAATCTGGAATTTCCGAAATTTCCCTCCGAAAATCGATTTTCCCTCTCCTCCTCTCTTTAAAAATCGAAAATCCAAAACTGCTGAAAATGATTTATTTATTTTTATTTATTTATTTATTTATTATTATTATTATTATTATTATTATTATTATTATTATTATTTTGTACTGAAGTCTAGTGTCTCCATGTGCAATTTCTTCACCTGATGTAATTTGGAGCTGCGTTATGCTTACAAACGTGTTTTTGTCTCCGGGAGAGAATTTCGTAAAAAGTGATTGATATAATTTTTAATTGGGTATAGACCTAAATGCCTGAAAAGTGTTGTTGAATTTTGTCCAGCCGTTCTAATGTCATGCTCGGACAAAAATAGCGTCACAGACATACAGATACAACGACCCACACAGACAGACACACATATACACAGAGAGAGAGAGTGTTTCCTGAAGTCATTTTTGGCTTTCACGATGTGTGATACGTGAAGATATCGCAAATTTTTTTGATTCTGAGAAATTTACAGACAAAATTATTAATTAAAGAACTGGTGTACAATAAATATTTAAACATAAAATCGTTACACATCATAAAATAAAGGGAAGCAGAGTCTTGCTTTTGCCTACAAGGTACGTGTTTTCTGCACATGAAGAAGAAAGTCCACGTACTTCCGAAACCTGTAGTGCTTCCCTTTATTTCATAGTTACAGACAAAAGACTAATTTTAATAATATATAGATTAAATTTTTTACTATGATTATTATTTAAAAGAAAACGTCTACTTCAATTACATTATGAATTCTATATTTATAATGGTAATTTATTTTTATTCATACCTGTTTTAAAACTCTGATAGCACAGTGTGTAAAAAATATTCAAAATATTTAAGTTACACAATCACTAGTTAGTTAGTTGCTTTGTACTATTTTCAAATTCTAGAAATTACTCAAGCTATTATTATATATTTAAGAAAATTATTTAAATTTTAGAAAATGTTTCATAAGTAATATTAATCTCGGATTCATCATACTATTATTTAAAAGGTTTATTAGTGATTTATTTTTCTTATGTTAGTTTATTAGTATTTTTATGTTACATTTGTTTTTAGTAATGATTAATTTATGTATCATCATTAACTTTCGGTAGATGTTCATACTTATCTAAATGCTAGTCATTTATTATCTTAAAAATGTTTAAAGTACTTATTATTCACGATTAATAATATATGTTTTTGTATTTAAATATTAATGCTTTTTCAAATTTTCTTTGTAACAATTTCTCAAAAAGAATTGAAGATGATTGCTATCGATAAAATATTGGATTAAAGATTTTCAGAGACTTTGTATTTTAGCTTATGTTAAAGAAATAGTAATAGTAATAATAATAATAATAATAATAATGTGTTCAACGTTAATAATTCAAATATGTTTTTCAAGATTAAGTAAACTTTATATTTTGCTTTCTTTAGTAATTATTATTATTATTATTATTATTATTATTATTCCTTTTTAACCAGGAGAAGTTTCAGAATTTAGTCAAAAATGATTTAAGAATTACATATTATTATCAGTTAGCTAAATACTAATTTAAGCAAGTTATATATTTTTTTAAAGTATAACTTTTGTTGCTCTTATAATAATTAATGTAATTTTTATTTACTTCAACTTAATTTATACACAGCCTTCGAAATATCTCTCCGAAAGAAAAATTTACAAGCAAGTTTTTAAGTAATTTACATATTTCAGAATATTACAAGGAAAAAAAATTTTTTTTCACTTCAAATAACATGTTTTAATAATTTAACAGAATATTTATTTTTATGTATAAAAAGTAACAAAATTAAAAGCAGACGATCAGAATTTCCTACTAGCGGCTTCGGCGTAAAACATTAATAAAATACAAACATTTCGACCTTCTCACCCTCCCCCCCCAAAAATAAATAAATAAATAAATAAATAAATAAATAATAATAATAATAATTAAAAAAAAAAAAAAAAAAAAACTTTCTCGATACTGTCCGTTTCGATTCTGATTATTATTTTTCTTTTCTTTTTATTTCAAAAAAAAAAAAAAAGATTCTGATGAAATTCTGGCAAAAGCGGAATTTAATTTAGTACGATAAGTTGTGGACCATACTCTCTCAGCGTCGGTGTCTGAAATAGATTATAAAATCAAAATCAATCTATACAGTACAAAATTATATTTTTGTTGATTTCTAGTATATAAAACTTTACTGAGTTAATGAGTATGTACATCCAGTACATCTGCTTCGAACTTCCACATGAAAAGAGACACTCTGTACTTTTGAAAAAAAAAAAAATGTATATATATATATGTGTGTGTGTGTGTGTGTGTGTGTGTGTGTGTGTGCGTGTGCGCGCGCGTGTGTGTGTGTGTGTGTGTGTGTGTGCGTGTGTGTTCCATCTAATAGTATTTCGGGTTCTGCTAGATGTATTTTAAAACACCTCATTCCAGTACATAGGGTTATTACATATTATTATTCCAGTACATATTATTATTGTATATCATTGTAGATCTTTATGTGCGTGTATTTATTTATGTTATTAAGCTAAAGTGGTCGGTGGTAGGAAGATATTGTTAAACAAGTGTATAAATATGGATAACAATTAAATAATAATAATAATAACAACAATAATAACGATTTTTGTTTTAAATGATAATATTCCTTACACTGTGATTCTTTTAAAAAGTTTCCCACATGCTGGTATACGAAAATGTCACATACAAGTTAAGTATTTTACGATGATGAATATCATTTTAACTTGTTGTATTTATTTAATGAAACATTCATCATTTGGGACTTCCCGAAAATCGTCAGATGTCTGGAGAACTTTAGCTTGGAGTAGATCAACGTTTTAAAACTGTTCCATGGAAACGATGTCAAAATCTCGAAAGGGTTGCAAAATCATATTTAAACCTCTAATAAGGTATTAAATGTAAATATATCCAGGAATATTTATTAAAGTTAAACATAGAGATATAGCATATTCTTTTTTTTTTTTTTTTTTTTTTAATCCCGCTTGCATTCATTCTTTTACATAAAAATTTACAAAAAAAACTTATTTGATAATACAGACCACTACAGATGAAAATATGATTAATTTTAAATTAATAAAGGAAAGAAAAATAAATATATATGTTCAAATATAGAAATAAATATGAATTATTACGCACAAAATTTTCTTCTTTAAAATAAAGAAACGGAAAAGAAAAAACGCAAAACATAAGTAAAAACCTTTAGTAATAATGTTTCTCATGAAATAGAACTCCGTAAAAGGTCAGACACAGACACACACAAACATTAATCACACACAAATAAATGGACAAGATTTCTACACCTTCTACAAAAAATAATCTCGTATTTAGCATATGCAAAGTTGATACTCCGGGGAAAATATAAGCCATAAATAATGTTAAAGAACTCACTAAAATAAAATTTTAATAATAATAATTGTAAATAAAACATAAAATTTAGTTCGTTTTTAAACATATAAAAGTTGCTACACAGAAAAGAAAAATGTAGAATGATGGAAAAGGATAATTGAAATTTTAAGTTCAATAAATTAAATGAAAACGAGCTTTAGTGAACAAAATAACTGAAAATATAGTTAATGCAATAATATTTTAATAGAACTTAGATTTGGTACAGTTTAATTTTTCAAATACGATTAATTACAAATACTACACGTATCCCCATCCCACCCCCTTTTATTCATAATATGCGTCTTTGAACACTCTTCAATATCGCAACTAAATTGTTTATATGAAATGTATGCAATTTTGCACAGTGTGTTTTAAACATATTCAAAATAAACTGAATATGCCTTTATTCTAAGATGAAAATTGTTTGTATTCAGCATGGAAATAACTTTGATGCAGAACACCTTTTATAAATAATTTGTACTGTGTGATTTTGTGTAGGAAAATACAGAAGAAAGTTAAATGATGGCCACAACATACTATTTTCCTTAATGTGACCAGAAAACGAAAAAGAGGGAGAGAATAAAAAATTTTCTAACGAAATTTAAGGTGATTAATGTCTGTTTGTTAGTTGAGTTTTACGTCGCACTAGTGCTGCGCGATGGGCAATTCGCGACGGTCTGGAACTCACCCTTAGAGATGGTCCGGAGACATGTCATCACAATTTTGATCCTCCACGGAAGGGATGGCTCTCCCGCTTCGGTGACCCCTAAACGCAGAATTGGAGGAACATGGAGGATATTGCGGCCACGACAGATTTTACGTGCACAAGCAACCGTTGTGATTAATGTCGGGAAAGAAAAAAAAAAGGACTAAAGTAGAAAATCTGCAAATTTTAGAAAGTGTTAAAAGGACCGATCATTGTGGCATATAGACAAGTCACTTTTGTATTACACTAAACAGCACAGAACTCGGACTACCTTAAGTCGACATATACTTGAAAAGACGTATAAATGAGAGAAGTATAACCGGTGCTTTACTGTATATTCAATTAAAATCGTGATGATATAACTACAGTGAAATGAACAGAAAAACTCGTGTTGAAAGATAAAGAACAAGAACTTTGTAGACAAATACAAAGAAAAAAAAAAAAAAAAAAACACGCACCATAGGGATTATATACAGTGACTGATCAAATTATTAGATTTTTTTTTTTTTTTTTTTTTTTTCATTTTGACATTTTTTTTCGATTTTCTAAAAAAATACTAGACGAAATGACCTAGATATTCACACATGCAAATAACACTCAAAAACTCATTCTTTCCGCTATCGATTTAGTCCAGAGTGCAAACAGAGAACAAACCACAAATTGAAGAAGAGCGAAAATACTTTGGATCACCCTCTATCATAAAAACCTACAATTGGCTTGTAACTTTAACACATTATTGCACATACTATGTAAAATAATTTATGTTTTGGTGCGGGAATTGCGCAATGACTTAGGCAGACATATGTATATATATATATATTTATATATATATCGTAATAAAATTTAACCTTAAAATTTAGCAATTAATAGATTCAAAACAATACCAACACAACAAAAATTGAATTGATTTTAACTGATAGGTGACACAAAAATTGATGATACAGGTGACGATACAGATTAAGAACTAATAAGAGACAAAAAAAAAAAAAAAAAAAAAAAAAAAATGTAAATTACTTAAGCCGAAGCGAATGTTAATAATAAAGAAAGAACCATTAAACTTAATGACAGAGAAAATAACTAAAGGGCCACAGAAATAATAATTGGATAAAAATGATAAAAATTAGAAGTAAAAACTTGTCAGGGGGCATGTACTTCATAAAGCTGTGAAAGCTGCATCGATTTCGTAAAACAATATAGCTAATCATAACAATTTATATTGTTCCAGCCCGGATCAAGGCACCAAAACCAATTTCAATTAGAAATAAATTAAATCAAAACATCAAGGAATCCATAGAAAAAACTAGAAAGAAGCAGAGCAGCCACATGTAAAACTATATATATATATATCCCTAAATTTATCCCTAAATTTCACAAAAATCCTATTAAATTCAGAACTGTCACTGTAGGGTGTAATACTTACAACAACAATGCTAACAAAATTCTCCTTGATATTCTCAAACAAATCTATGACTTAATTAGTAAATCAAAAAATTTCTTTTGCCTTAAAAATAGTTATCAACTTAAAGCCAATGTCTTATCTATGAATAATGTGACTGATATCATGACCTATGATTTTGCTGACCTATTTAATAATATTAATTTAACAGATCTTCATCGTATCATCTTTAACCTTTTTGAAAAAGTTAAAAGTCAAATCTCTTTACCAAAATGCTTTTCGGCAACTTCATTTAAGACACTTTTAAATTTTATTATTCATAACAATTACATTCTACACTGTAATAAGATCTATATTCAAAAGGTCGGTATTCCACAAGGAGGATGTAGCTCGAGTATGTTAGCTGACTTATACCTTTACCATTATGAACAGGGATTATGTATTGAAAATGTCTATTTTTACCGATACATTGATGACATTATAATTTTTTATGTCAATAATTTTTCGCCTAATTTATTTAAATTTGAATATCCTTCTCACCTTACCTTAACTTATAATCATCTCAACAATAACTGTATTAATTTCTTAGATTTAAAACTTAAACTTGATGGTAGTAAAATTTATACCGATATGTATGACAAAAGACAAGATTTTAGTTTCAAAGTAAATTTATTTACACAATTTACCTCTTGTCTTCATATCTCTGTCTACAGAAATATTATTCTCAATCACCTCTTTCGTATACATAATCTTTGTTCAGATAGGTTTAAAAACAAAAATATCTCTCACATAATTAATGTTGCTACAAAAATGGGTTATCCTAAAAAATTTATTTATTCACTTGTTTATCAAAAAGGGTCTCTGTCTAACACACACAAAAAAAAAAAAAAAAAAAAAAAACTAAGGTTTAATTAAAAATTTATAAAAAAAAAAAAAAAAATCAGGTGGATGGGTGGGCAGAAGTTTGATTAAGGAGGAAGGGTGGTGTTGTTTGGTTGGTTGGCTGGGAGGGTTTGATGCTGAATAAAATTTATTAAAAAAAAAAAAAAGTGGGGGGATTGCTGTAGGTTACATTCTTATTTTTTCTGGTTGATTCTATGTATTTTGAACTCTTTTATTTTTTCTGGTTGATACTATGTATTTTGAACTCTTTTATCATTAAATTTTACAATGTGCTTCTGGCTACTTGAGGCTTCCCTTGTTAAGTTTGAACATCCATCTATTTGCATTGAACTCTTTTATTTTTTCTGGTTGATACTATGTATTTTGAACTCTTTTATCATTAAATTTTACAATGTGCTTCTGGCTACTTGAGGCTTCCCTTGTTAAGTTTGAACATCCATCTATTTGCATAACAAAAATAAAATCTTATAAATATTAATAATAAAAAAAAAAAAAAAAAAAAAAAAAAAAAAATCTTTTAAATTTTAATTTTAAATTTTAATTTATGATGACCGCATTATAATGCTTATCCTTATAGTTGTGCTCTTTGGCATTATTGCTTGTAATTATGTCTTCGTAAAACTTAACACTTAATAATTTGACTTCAAAATAAAAATCTTAAAAATTATCTTAATCTTGCTGTTAATACTTCTAAATTATCTTAATCTTTCAGTCAATACATCTTAAATAAAAATCTTAAAAATTATCTTAATCTTGCTGTTAATACTTCTAAATTATCTTAATCTTTCAGTCAATACATCTTATAACTGACTTAATGTTATTATAGCTAACCGAAAGATGGCGCTTGTACTTAGTAGTCTTTAACCTTCATTCTTCAGTCCTTAACTTAAACGATTTAATTATTAATATTTTTGGTACGATTTAATTTAACTCTACTAGTATTAATTTTAACATTATCATTTAATATTTACTCTGTGTATTTTATCTTTAATGTAATTGTTCTGAAGTATTTTCGATTAATCGATATCTGTCGAGCTATTATTTTAACTTCAATTTAGGTTTTGGCATCAACCATTTTTCCAGTTTGTGTTAACTGTTTTCCATGTGGTTACTCTGCTTATTTCATGTTATAAATTTGGTTTCCTTTAAGATTTTAATTAATATTTATTTATCCTTTGTTTTAATTTAATTTTTCACTTTTTTCTCATTCTTTATGGGTTTTTTGCTGCATTGATCGGGGCGTGAGATGATATAAATTGCTATGATTAGCAATATCGTTTTACGAAATCATTGTAGTTTTCTCTGCTTTATGAAGTATGCGCCCCTTGATAAGTATACTTCTAAATTTAAGCATTTATATCCAATTGATTATGTGGTTTATTATTATAGTATTTTAAGTTAATATGGTAACTCATTGGTTCCTTATCTATATCGCAACTTTTTGTGTCATTCTTTCCTCTATGTTAAATTCAGTTCTATATTTTAGTGTGCTGTTATTGTTTTAGTTCTATTAATTGCTAAATTTTAAGTTTAAATTTTATTACGTTATCTATTATATATATATATATATATATATATATATATATATATTCTTCAAAAATTACTAATTTTTTTGACTAGCTTATTGCTTATAACTAAAATGGACTTCAATAAAATTTTACAAAACTTGCTGAAAAATTGACAAAACATTAAAGAAACATTATTCTGAAACATGAAATACACATGTGTAATATTCGTTGAGATATGAGCCTTTTTACTAAATATTATTTTACTGCGTATGCGCGAAAGTTAGAAAAATTTTTGTTGCATAAGTTGAAAGGTGTATATGGTCAGCTCATTGTAAAAGTGGTGTAACTCTTTATTTTTTAAATATGTATATTTTTGCTTAATTGTATCACATTTAGTCACATCTTTCATAATAAAAATGAAAAAACTACAATAATTGCATTAAAATCTCGTAAATGGCAATACTTGTTTTTTATCCGAAAACTAAAACTTCTAAATATTTATTATAAAAATTAAATTTCTAAGATATTTTAAATTATTTTTCTTATAATTTGTAAGTTCTTATAACTCCGATTTGTTTTAAACACTATAACTCGATAACACTTACTGAATCTTAATTTTTTTTTTTTTTTCCGACACATAAATTTGCAAAAAGCTCGTTATTTCAAAATCCATTTACAATTAGATAATTCACTTTTACAATGAACGACCCATATATTGAGCAACTTTTGTCAAAAGTTCATTTTAATAGAAAAAAAACTGTCGGCAAAAGAACGAGCTACTTTTAAAGTATTTTCCAGATTTGAAATTTCATCAAGGATTTTTTACATTCTGCGTATTTAATTTGAAGATCCAATTATTTAAACCACATTGCAAAAGTTTTTTTTTTGTGAAAAATCCCTTATGAACTCACAAATTTTAGTAATTAAATAAAAATATGTTAAAATTATAAGCCCATAAGGAGTTTTTCACAAAAAAGAACTTTTACAACGTGTTTGAAATAACTGGTTTTTCAAATTAAATACGCAGCATCTGTAAAACCCCTTATGAAATTTCAACTCTGGAAAATACCTAAAATCTTGGTCGTTCTTTTGCCGACAATTTGCTTAATTTTTATTCTATTCAAATGAACTTTTGACAAAAGTTATTCAATATATCTAACTTTCAATCTATGTAATGAAAATTTTTCTATCTTTCGCGAATGCGCAGTAAAATAATACTAACTAAAAATGCTCATATCTCAACGAATATTACGCGTATGCATTTTATGAATCAGAATAATGTTTTTCTAACGTTTTGTCAATTTTTCAGTAAATTTTGTAAAATTTTATAGAATTCCGTTCTAGTTACAAGCAAAAAAACTTGTCAAAAAAAATTAGCAATTTTTGAAAAAGAAAAAAAAGAATTATATCTGGCTAAATAAGTGCGCAATTCCCGCACAAAAATGTACAAATATTATACATAGCATGTGCAACAATGTATTAAAGTTACAAGTCACTTGTAGCTTTTTGTGATACAAGGTGATCCAAAGTATTTTCGCTCTTCTTCAATTTGTGGTTTGTCCCCTATTTGCACTCTGGACTAAATCGATAGCGGAAAGAATGAGTTTTTGAAAGTTATTTGCATGTGTGAAGATCCAGTCCATTTTGTCTAGTATTTTTTTTTAGAAAATCGAAAAAAATGTCAAAATAAGAAAACAAATCTAATAATTTGACCACTCACTGTATATTGGTATTGATACATCGTGTCCCAAAAGTTTAGACAATCAATAAAATTTGCCTTAACATAAAAGTCAATAAGGTACAGTTGAAATTCATGAAATAGGTAATAAATAAAAACAGTTTTACTGATATACACGTAGAAATTATGATCAAAGGTTTGAAATTATAAAATGTACATTAAATTATATAAAAATGTGCTGTCCCAAAAGCATAGACACAGTACAACATTACGTGTTTTCTTTTACATTTTTGTTCACAGAATAAAATATTTTTATTGTCGTCTGCTTCTATAAATGCAGAATAATTTTTCCCTTTAATTGAAATATCGTTTGCTATATTTTTAGCATAATAGTTTAATGAGTTCAATGTATTGTTCTGTTTGTGATTTGGAAAAGACGTTTCCTACGTATTCTGATATAAATGCCACGTTCTAAAGAAATTCCTAAAGGTGAAATTATTAAGATTTTACAGTTAAAAGCGCAAGGACAAAATCCTGTACAAATATCGAGACGAATAAAGAAATCCTTGAGCAGTATTTATAGAGTTTTGAAATCAGGTGGAACATGGAATACTCGAAAGCCAGTCGGAAGACAAAAGAAAACAGCGTTATGTGATGATAGAATGTTATTAAAAAAGGCTTCAGATGATAATTTATCTGTGCATGCAATTGCATCAAATTCCAGAATTTAAAAAAGTACTGTACACAGAAGAATTAAAGCTTCAAAACACATTGTTTACATCAGAATGAAAGCAAGACCTTGCTTAAAGCAGAGACATAAAAATGCACGTCCATAATGGGCTAGAAGGCATATGCAATACGGTGAAAAGTGGCTTTCTGTCATCTTCAGTGATGAAAAGAAATGGAATTTGGATGGCCTTCACGGTTATAAATTTTACTGGTGTGACCTAAGAAAAGAACCGAAGAACTGTTTCAGCAGGCAACGTAGGATCCATAATGACCTGGGAAGGGTTTTGTTTCAACAGGCAAACATTTCTTGGATTTATAGACGAAAAAAATGAAATCAGAGGATTATCAGGATATTTTACGTACCAATTTACTGCCAATTATGTAGTATTTGCTAGCAGGACCAGACTGTGTTTTCCAACAAGATGGGGCATCAATCCCTGCCTCCAGGTCAAAGAAAACGTGGTTTATGCAAAACAATATCACACTATTAGACTGGCCAGCACTTAGTCCGGATTTTAATCCCATGGAGAATATATGGGGGATCTTATTTCGTAAAATATATGAAAATAGAAACAATATACATGTGTAAATGACTTAAAAACTGCAATTGACAAAGCGTGATATGAAATATCTCCTTCTGTAATGCAATGTTTAATTAATTCTATGGAACAACGTGTATTTGATGTTATAAAGTGTCGTGGCAATACAATTCAATATTAAAAGTAAGTTTTTAGTTACTTTTATAAATATAAAACCAAAAACACTTACAAGTGTCTATACTTTCGGGACAGCATATTTTTATATAATTTAATGTACATTTTATAATTTCAAATCTTTGATCATAATTTATATGTGTATATCAGCAAAACTGTTTTTTTTTAATTACCTATCTCACGAATTTTAATTGTACCTTATTACTTTTTATGTTAATGCAAATTTCATTGATTGTCTAAACTTTTGGGACACAGTGTATATATGTTTCACAATGCGCACGTTCTAACTTTTGTGGCCAGACGAAAAGTCGTGCGTAACTATATCGATCCGGAACAATTATTGCTTGTGTTTAACTTTATTGAATTCGATTACAAAAATTTTTATTCTTTTTCGTGGCGATATGTTGATTAATTACATCGATTTTTCTTCTTTTTCTTTTTCAAATTTTTAAATTTTTTATTTTTTAATATATATACATCCACAGATATCTTTATTGTTTTCCCCATGTACTTTTGACTAGGGCTGTGCCGATTAATCGATTAATCGGTTCGGTTAATCGATCAATGCTTAGTCCCGATCAATTTTTTTAATCGAGTTAATCGGATCGATTAATTCGATTAAAAATTTTCAAAATCCGATTAAAATTTTCAAACCATGAATTAAAGTAAAAATATTGTTCTGCCTACAAACTATTTTTTCACATATTTTGCTAACAAACATTCTAAGAAACATCCTTAAAATAATGAAAAAGCAAAAAAAAAAAAAAAAAAATAAAATAAATAAATAAATAAAATAAAATAAAATAAATAAAAATAAAACCTCTCAAAAGAAGTTGTTGCACTTTCGTTGATAAAGAAAAGGGGGAGGACAGTTATTAAACAAAATGATGCTTCATGTGCATACTGGAGCAACACCACCTGTCTTTAGCCTTCTACAGAAAGTGTTGGCTAAGGTAATAGTATTCTCAGAAACAAGAAGCTTTCAAAAAATAGAAATGCTAAAAAAAAAAAAAAAGAAGGGATTGAGATTTTTATTATCTCTCGGATCGGAGAAATGTCAACAGAGTTTCACAGTATCTTCAAGCGTTTATTGTCTGTTCAGAATTGCTGATAGTAACTATTGAAGTAGAAACAGAAAATAGCATTCTGTGTTCTAGTCCGAAGTGAGTGACAAAGAAGAACTAAAATATAAGAATTTATGAAAAATATAAGAAAAGAAATTCTTATAAAATATAAGAAATATGAGATTTTTATGATAATGATATGGAATTTTGAGAATCCATTTAAAAATAGTGACAAGCGAGATGGACAAGACCTGCAAATATAACACTAAAATATGTGTAAATTCATTTAATGTTTCTTTCAAAAGAAATCAAAAAATTAATTTATTTGAAAAATAATAATAATAATAATAATAAATTAAATTAAATTAGTAAAAATATTTATGTAAAATTAACACTTAAAGTCACTAATTATTACTCTGAAAATTGATTTAAATTTCAGTTATGAAACAGATATAATAGATTAGACAAAAATTTTTGAAAAAAAAAAAAAAAATCAGTCAAACTTATAATATATATATATATATATATATATATATATATATATATATATATACAATATGAGAGTTTTATTCATCATTGAAATAAAATTATATAAAGAAAAATGAAAACCGATTAAAAATCCGATTAATCGACCGATTAATCGATTAATGAACTACGATTAACCCAGTTAAAACTCTTAATCGATTCCCACCCCTACTTTTGACTCATACATGGCTAATTATATATAAATGAAATCCTCATTTTATAATGGATAATAACACAGGCCTACAAAAATGAAGTTTACAAAATTTGATTTGATGATTTCAGCTGGTCTTTATGTTTTTTGATATGCCGAAAACAAAAATACAGCCCATTTTTCTCTATCACGTATAGGTTTTTGCCAATACAGGGCGCTTACCGACACGATTTCTTGCATGTACCGTTATAACAATCGGTTGGTTGGTCAGTTGATATGGTTTAAAGTCGCACTAGTGCTTCACAATTACAACAATAAGCATTTATGCATGTAAACATACTGTAAAACTTACTATATAATTATATTGGTGGAAGAGTAATGGAAGAAATTGTATAGGCAGGCACCCTGTATTGACAAAAGTCTATACTTGATAGAAACAAACTGGCTTCATTTTCGGTTTCAGCACACCAAAAAACATAAAGATCAGCCAAAATTATAAAATCAAAATTTTACATGTCGACCTGTGTAATCAATACATTCATTTTTTATTTATTTTTTTACTTTTGTTGATTTTTTTTTTTTTTTTTTTTTTTTTTTTTTTTTTTTGATTGAGTCTTCTGGATCATTCCTCTCTCTCTCTCTCTCTCTCTCTCTCTCTATGTATATATATATAATATACACAGGTATTAGCATTTTTCTCTTCTTTTTCTTATACATTATTTACAATAATAACGAATATATTTTAAACAAGATCTAATTATAATCTAAATAACTTTGGAAATATGGGCAGTTATTTCCCTAAATTGGACAATGTTTTTGTTCTAAGCTGTAAACATATTTTCCTTTCATATAAAAGAAAAGAAAGATAACATAATTTTATGGAGAGAACATTTTATAAACATCCTCTTTAGTCTACATAATCATCTTTTGCTTAATTAATGTTTCTTAGTTGCTATGTAACGAGTAAAGAAGCAATATACATAAGAGAACTCTGATCGATGTTGATAAAAAAAATTAAGCACACCTAAGTAAATTATTTACCTTTGCTTCCGTGGATTAGAAAGCGTATCGTGACTGTTATAGAGAAAAGAAATTTTTCCAAATTGAATACAATCAACATTGAGAATTCTTTTACTAATTGAGGATACAAGAGTTCTAAGAATTTTCGTTTTTTCCGTTCATTTAAACAAAATAATATTACTGAAACATAAATTTTAGAATATTTATCAAATTATAAAAAATATGTGTAGAACGAAATATGCATGAGAAATCTTTAATATGTGAACAAAATATTTAAATCTGGCAGAGATGTTCAATTGAAAAATATAATAGGCAAGGAGATTTTTTTAAGATTTATACTTTCAGATGTGGCTTGGAAGAAAGATTTAATTTAGCTACCGTATTAATAAAATCAAATTATAGCGTAACATTATTATATATAAATACGGTACTTTGTGCGATAACGTTGCAGCATAATACTGCTTAAGTGCAAATACTGCAAACATTCAATATATATTTGAAGTTTAATATGTTTATTTCTTTCTTGGTTTTTCCCACTTCATAAGTTTATTTCTCCACATATTGTTTAAAATTATTTTCAAGTCTTTTAGGTGACCTCGGGCATTGCATGCTGTAAATTTTTAGCAGTTTGCATACAGCATGACAGAAAGATCGCCTAATTTGCATGCAACATTCATTCAATGTCCTTAAAAATGTAATGAATTTGTATGTTTCAATATCAAGTTGTTTATTTTTTTTTTTCCTTTTGTCAACTTTATTCATTTTTTATAGTTCTTCATGTGATACTTGGTTTCATCTAATGCAATGTTTGAAAAGGTTTCCAATATATATGTGTATATATATATATATGAATGTAATAAAATAATATTTTGAAGGTATCGAAAAAAGTAATAGCTCTGCAAATAATAAATTTCAAGAAAATGAAAATAAAAGTAGTGACGTCGAATGTCGTACCAGTTTAAAATATTAATTTTCATGCAGTTGTCTTAACGTTAAAGTACCAGCTATTTCCTTTTCTTTGTCAATGCAATAATTCCTATAGCACATATTAAAGCGTGAATGTTTCTTTGGAAGAAATTATGAGAATGTTTATGATCTGAACATTTTTTAAAAACAAATTTTTAAGGAACAAATCCCTGTATTATATGGGTGGCGTTGTTTGGATTGGTTGTTTGAGTGAGTTGCTGAATTTATTAATTGATTGGTTGGTTGGGTTTTATGTCGCAATTGCTGACGTCCTTGGACTCACCCATAGGGGTGGCCCGGAGACATGCCATCAATATTTTGATCCTCCACAGAGGGGAAAACTATATTTAAAAAATAAAATAGAAGGAAAAGGGCATTTGCTGTGTGTATCATCAGTTTTTTTTTTTTTTTTCCCCTTACACTGTTATCATGCTGCTTGATCCCTGATGATTCTATACATTTTTCAAATACCTTTATAGTATTTTATAATTATATGTCATTATTAAGTATAGCTGTACAAAGTGGATAATATTTTAAAATATGATATATATGATTAATTTAGTTCATATAAAATTGATTTATGAATATAAATAATTAATTTAGATCATAATCTATATGACTGATTTAGTTTATATAAATATGGTTTTTAAATATCAATAATTATAAAATAATACTTTATTATTTACCTAATAATATAAAAATCTTCATTTTAACTTTTTTTCTTTCTTATCATATGGCCTTCATTAGGATTTGGGGAATGTAGGGCGCCCAACAAATTGGTTTAACCCGTTCCACCTGTCTTAAGCCGCGGTAGCCTCTGCTTTGTTATTTCAGTTTCATTTGCTTGTATGCTGCCCTTGTTTCACGTAGTTTTCAATTTTTATATTAAATATATGTATTCATTTCATATATATATATTAATATTTTATTTCATTTCTCATTCAAAATGGTTTTGCTGCTCGATTGGGGCCTGAACAATATAAATTTGCTATTGTTAGCTATATTGTTTTATGAAATCGTTGCAACTTTCACAGCTTTATGAAGTACTTGCCCCTGATGAGTTAATACTTCTACTTTTGAGCATTTTTTATTCCAATTATTAATCCATTTTTTATTCCAATTATTATTCTGAAGTCCTTTAATTACTTATTCCGTCATTATGTTTAATGGTTCCCCCCCCCTTTTTTTTTTTGTTCAAGTGGGCGTAAGTAATTTAAATTGTTTTTGTCTAATATTGGATCTTAACATGTATCACAACCTTTTTGTGATAGTTTTAGCTGTGTGTTATTATCAGTTTTATTTTTGTTGTGTTGATATTGACATGTATCTATTAAATGCTAAAATATTAAAGTTAAAGTTTATTAAGATATCTATCATTTATATATCTATATATATATATATATATATATATATATATATATATATATATATAATTTAATTCTTATCACTCATTTTTCATAGTAAAATCTTATTTACAGGAATTTCAAAAAGCAATCAAACTGTTTGCTCTTTATGCTATGTTATTTTATTTTAGACACTTTGATGCACATCATTTCAAAAGAAGAAACTTCAATTTTTTACTCGTACCACCAATTTTCACACCTTCAAACTCCATTCTTCTTTCCATTCTTTACGATATTTTTCAATATGCTTTTATCTTCCTTCCCCCTCAATCTATAAAACTTTTCTTTCTTTCTTTCTTTCTTTCTTTTTTTTTTTTTTTTTTAAATAAATAAATAAGTGATTGGCGAAAACTTCTGCATAAAGTAAAAATATATTTTCCGAAATTCTCCCGCTTCGGCACGTCCCGAAATTCCATATTAATCTAGAGCATCGTAATTCAGGTAGGAAACAAATGTGTCGAGCCTTTTTCACGAAGGAAGAGGGTGTCAGGATTGGAAGTGGAGGTGCAGAGCTTGGGGTAAAACTGTCAAGAGTGAGACAAGATCGGGGCAATAATGAGACTCTGTTGGGGTCGCCTTCCTTCATTTTCCTGCTCCTAGGCTCTGTTTACCTGTCTCCCTACGAAATCACATGTCAATCACAACCTCTTGCCCCGAAGCTGCAGACAGTGCATAGCCTAGGCACATATATTAATAATCTATTCGATTTGTACTCTATCATTGGATGAACCCTGATATAAGAATCCTTTTCTAAAGTACTTCAGTGATAAAATATCCGTAATTCCAATATTGTGTTACGTTCCTGTCCACAGATTTTAATTTTCTGTTGTAGTAATATTACTTTTGCGAAATTTTCGAGAAGGGGTTGATATTATAATTCTGAAGCGAAATTAATTAAATGAACTTTTAACGTCTGATAATTAAAAATTCTTTTACAACACGATTTAAATTAGTTTTCATAGAATATGATAGAATAAGTTTAATGGAATTCCCAGAAGATTTGAATTTATCCATTATATATAAAAATAATATATATGGTGTCTCAAAAGGATTGAAACGAGGTTTAATCATTTACCTATTACAGATAAGTAGACAATGTTAATTGCAGAAAACAAATTCAAAATGAGGTAGGAAAAAATACTGTGACTGGAAAAAAAAAATCCACTCGTTAATTTTCGAAAAAAAAAAAAAAAAAAAAAAAAAACTCTTTCAAGGCCTTTTTTTTTTTTACGTCTTTTCTATCTAAATTTAGTATTTATCTTAAAAAAAAAAAAAAAAAAAAAAACTAAATAATGATACAGAAAGAAAAAAAAAAAAAAAAAAACGAGTAATAGAACTTTTCAGTATTACTTGAAAGGCTGTTTCGATGGTAAAAGTGGGACCTTACAGAAATTGATAAATGAAAATTTTCTATCAAAAAATGCCATGACATGTGTCAAATAAATAAATAAATAAATAAATAAATAAAATAAAATAAAATAAAATAAATAAATAAACAGTTAGAGATAAATAGTCGATGTTATTTTATGCTATCTGGCAAATTGACACACATAATTAAATACATATACATAACATAAATTCATATAGATAAAAATTTTATAAAATGTATTTTTAATAAGAAAACTAGCGATTGCTCTTTAAGTGTGACACAACAATAATTTAAACATATAATTTTGCAGAATATACTTTTAGAACTTAGAATACGTATATTTCGAATTTAACTTCTTGAGTAAAATAAATAAATAAATTACGTGTATACAAGCGCACCTTATATAGATGTAAAATTACTCCATAAATAAACGATTTTATTGTTATATCCATAAACGTTTTGATAATCCGTATATTCTATAAATGTTGTGCATTTCTTTCTTTCTTTTTCTTTTTTCTTTTTTCTTTTTCTTAAAGAAACTCAAACGTATTTGCTAACGCATAGCAATGTTCGTGAAATCACCCACAATAATACTCGTTGCTGTGCGGTATCTACTTTAATACCAATGCTTAGCTTTTAATTTCCAATGATTAAAACGGTAAATCGATTTTTAGTTAAATTACGTCAAGCAATATTTATATTAAACACACTCTTGCTTTTTGTGGTAAATTGATGTAACTACAGTCGGTAACAAAACTCTCCGAACACTAGCAAAAATTCCTATATAAAAAAAGTACACTTAATACAGTTTTGTTAAATAAATCCTTGTCGAATTCTGTTTTTAGACTGACTAAGAACAGGATTCGACAAGGATTTATTTAACAAAACAGTATTAAGCGTACTTTTTTTGCATAGGAATTTTTGCTAGTGTTCGCAGACTTTTGTTACCGACTGTAACTTGCACATTTTCACCATAAATGAAGAATTCACCAAATCTATAGAAAGAGTAACAAATCAAAATAATTTATTTCTTTTAAATTATAAAGATTTTATTTTTTTAGCAAAAGACAGTTACTTTAAAATAATTCTGTTTTTATTTATTTATTTTTTTTTTTTTAATTCTGTTTTACACAGTATTTAATTTAGTTCCCGAGTCATATATATATATTTTTTACTTTTTGCGTATTTGTAAACTGTTAGATATTGTAATAAACTATTTCTTAATATCAAAATTAAAGATAACCTGCGGAAAATGGCGATGATTTTCCTGCCTAAAATAAAAGGACACTTTTCCTAAAAAAGAACTTTGACAGTTCTTTAAACAGATACAAAATGAATCTAAATATAAATAAAAAGAAACCTAATATTCATCTTAATAATTAGTTAAATAGTTGAAATATTATGTTAAAATATTTATTCCTCTAAATACCATAAAAAGGATACTTTAAAAGTCCCCCCCCCCCCACCTTTTTTAAAGAGAGTAGTAAAATTATATTTATTTAAATTTATATCCTATGAATCATTGCATCATTATGTATTTATCTCTCTCAGATGTTGTTTTTATAGCTACATTTTTCAATAATATATTAACGGCATTCCATTGAAATTTTAGTAGACACATAAGGCACATTTTTCCAGTGGAGTCGAACAAAACATGACCTTGAAAATCTCTTCTTCAAACAAACACGCATTGATGTTATGGTTGATAACCGATATTTTATTCAAGGCTGTAGGAACTCCGTATTGGCAGGGTCCTTAATCTGTTTAACCAGCCGATAGGTTATATTTGCCACCACAACAAACGCCCGTGCCTGCCTGACTTTCCGACTAGATCTAAAGTCATCGTCAAGAACCAGGGCCTCATTTGTCGGGCCGTGGGATCAGCTGCTAACATCAACACCGGGGCCTGTTTACGGGATCCCAACAGCAAAACCGCTCACATTTCCATATTTTCTTTTAGGTTTTACCTGAATAGGGACGAAATCGAAAGATCAATATTGAAACAAACCGGAGGGGTGAATTTGAAAAGGACCGCTGATCCCCACGTCAAGGATACAATGGACCTCCATGGTGAAAAAAAAGTACCACCAGTGCGAATCCTGTCATTATGGCTTCAATAAAAATTCTTCACCACAATTAAAACCGTTATGGAAGATTAATGTATTTGCCCATCGGATCCTAACGTCCGGCATATCGTAAGGAAGCAATCCACACTAAGTTCTTAGGTTTGTTGACAGTGACTTAGGAGTGGTGAGACGACGTCGCCAGCTGCTAAGTTAGGGTGAAGAATTTCATAACTTCACCTTTGATATTTTGAAATTTTTTTATACTTTTTTATTGTTGGTTTTTCTACCTTTTTTTTTTTTTTAAACCGAATACATAATATTTGGTTATCGTGACTTTTATGAACTACATTGAAGTTCTGTTGTATAAAGTAATCAGTATATTCATACATTGCTGAATGCATACACAAATATGCATAGTTGTACAAATATGTGTAGTAATCCAGATACAGACATTATGCATGTCTAAATATTCATTATATTGTTTGTATTCCGATACATTATATGTTTAAACAATGATAGTACACATAGTCCACTTACTGACAGTAAAGTCAATCAAATAGAAGCTGAAGTAGTGTCAGAGTTATTTATAAAATATTCTAATTTATAAAGAGATTATTAACTAAATTATTATTATTGCTTTAAAAACAAATAAATATCAGATATTTAAATCAGACAGTGCAAAATGTTCATGAGTTTAATAAGATAGAAATAGTTTTTAAAATATATGTTTATTTGGTTTGCTAGACTGTTAAAAATAAAATCCTCATGTTTGACCAGGAAAATGGCCACAATTTAGCTGCAACCAAAATTTTTAGAAGTTTGGTGAACTATGTTTCACCATTTTAGTAGTAAGAACAATTAAAAACGTGAAAACTAGTACCAGAATGTTTGTTGCAGCTGAATTTGCTAATTAGCACCATTTTTTGGAGAAATGTTGAACTACTATTCTCACAGTGTAGTTAGAATTTTAATTAAAGATAGTATTGACCTTGAAAATACATTTCCAAAGCATTTAAAAATTTTAAAAGACACTTCTAGATATTAATAAAAAGTGTTTTTCGTATGGTTATTGTCAATGCGCAATTTCTCACTCTTTTTTAATTTTTTTTTTTTTTTTTGTTAAAATACATTATGGGTGGACTTTCATATTTGTTCCACGGGTGTTTGTAAATAATATTCCAGTGAGTACATATATATATTTTTTCCATATCTTTACTAAAATTATTACCGTTTTTTTTTTTTTTTTTACCGTATTTTTATTATTAAAATATTTAAAAATCATTACGTCTCGTAGTAAAATTATATTTTAATCACATTAAAACTGAGACAGATAATACATATTAAAAATATACATTTTAAAATATTAAAAACATAAATTTAAACGTTTCGAGCCTATTACAGGCTCCTCATCAGTATAAACATCAAGTGCAAATGATGAGATGAACAACAGACTTTATGTGAGTACAACGTATTCATCAGGAACTGCGCATGCCTCATTAAGTGGAGAAAAATGTTGATTTGTGTACCAGCCCTCCAGGAAAATTCTTGAGTGATAATTTAAACAATTAGATACGATTATTTTAGTATTGTTAAAATCAGGTAAATGGTCAGTTTCTATGGCATGTTGTACTATTTTTGAATGTATATCACGGTTTTTGAAATTTGTTTTATGTTCCTTAATTCGAGTATGAAGAGAACGGCCAGTTTGACCAATATAAACTGAACTACAAGATTTACAAGGGATATTATAAACAACACCAGTACGGGAAAAAGGGGGGATAACAGTTTTAAAATTTGAAAGGAAATTACGAATTAGAAATTGAGGTTTATAGGAAACAGATAAATTAACAGTGCGTAAAACTTTGGCAATAGATTCAGAAATATTTTTATAGTATGGAATAGTAACAAACGATTTAGGTGAATTAGATGAATTAGTTTTATGATTATCCTTATTAAAATCATACTCTTTTAATTTTCTTTTAAGCCAGCGGGAGGGATAGTTATTACGCTTTAAGTCTGAAAAAATCCTTTTCAATTCCAACTGGAAAAGTTCATCGGTACTGCAATAATTTGCACTTGATGTTTATACTGATGAGGAGCCTGTAATAGGCTCGAAACGTTTAAATTTATGTTTTTAATATTTTAAAATGTATATTTTTAATATGTATTATCTGTCTCAGTTTTAATGTGATTAAAATATATTTTTATTAAAATTATTAATGGTTATTTTCCTTTTATTTGTTTATTTATTTCGTTGTCGTGGATTATAGCAGCATTTCATCATCTGTTTTCTTGCTTGCCACAAATTTGTTATAATATTTATAGATATTATGCCTGTTCGTGTCATAAGACATAACTAAAGTATACACCGAGCATTGAAATAATATTTATTAAAATCATCATTCTTCGTTATGATTTTGTTCTAAACGGAAAATACTAGAACGAAATTCAACTGAACTATTGTTTCTAAATTAGAAATAAATTGATTTCGATTGCTATTTAAAAAAAAAAAAACATTAAAGTTAAAAATATCTTTATAATTTATAACTCTGAGGATAATATATATATTTTTTCTAACTTACAACAGAGTAATTGAGATCATACATGGGCAATATTTTTCATAGATATTTTCCCCTTCTGTATGGTTTTAAAATATCTATTTATTCAACATAATAATAAATAGTAAATCTGTAATAACTCCATTCCTTAAGCACTTAATACACTATATTTAAATTTCTACCAAAGTGCTTTAAAAACAGAGGATACTAAAAATAAATTTTACTTCATCATTAACATTTCATTTTAATTCAAATCAAGCCAGTCTTTAACAAACAAAAGTTTTATTAAATAATTATGTCTTAAAAAATACGCTGAGGTAAATTCAATTAAAAATGCACTTTTCAAAGTAATTTCAGTGAATCTTGAATTTTATTTCATTTTAAAACTGAATTTCAAATACGAAACAAATGAATCTGAAATGTAGCACTCTGTGCGATACAAAACTGAACATAAATTGCTACAAAAGAGTGTTATGTAATCTATTCTCTTCGCTACATTTAAAAATCAATGATTGGGCATTGACAATTTCATTTTCTATGAAGTAGAATGTAAATCACATATTTTGTTTAAAAGTTATCGAAACAGTTTCGATTCTTACCAAGCAAATATCATAAATTAAAAGAATTTAAAACCATTTCCTGTGGAATACAGAATGAGAATTCTTCATTTTTTCAAAATTGTTTTGATTTTTCTGGAATAATACGATGTAAATTAAAGAACATATTTAAATGAATACATTAAATCTGAGTTTAATTTCATCTGAGCAATGATTATTCCTTCCTCGAAATAAGTTACATTTTAAATATTTCTGAAATAATATATGTTATGTTTAAAATTGATCTGAATAGTATTAGTACTATGATTGATCAGAATTCTTTTCTATAACTTTGTTTATATATAATGTGTTTATTAAGAATTATTATTTAAATGCAAAAGAAAACTAAATAAATATCACACAGATTTATTTATTTATTTATTTATTTTTTTTTTTTTAATATAGAAAGATGTGTGTTTGATGTTTTGGATTAAGTCTAGGCCTGAGTTGGTTGCCTCCAATTGCGAGGAGGGTCTTCCTAAGGGATCCAAGTCTGTATTCACACGATTTTATGCGAAAACCATGGTAATCTCCGAACAACTAGCGCAACCCAGTTTCATACCTGGTACATCCCGTCTATCAGTTTTGAGAACAGAACATTTCATAAAATGGTTTAATTTAGTATAATTAAAACGGTGTTTATAAGAATAGTTTTTAGAGGCCTATATATTGTGTAGTCGAATGATAAGAGTCGAAAAATTGTAGCTGTGGGATAAGGGTTAAGAGGTCAAACGTTGACCCAATCATGTAAGTATATGTTAAATATGTGGCAATAACAGTCATCCCTCTGGATAATTCTAGCTCGTGAGAAAGCATTATGAGATGTTCTATATTAAGGACGGTCATATTATTGAGGGTTTTAAATCAACCTTTGTAGGTTCATAAACAAAGTGAAGAATAAAAACTTTGCCAGCAAAATCCATAAATTGCAAAAGCACGCTATAAATAAATTAGATCGAAATAATTAAGCCCAACTACACTGTGAAAAATTTAGACATTAGATTACGGTCAGTGACCGGAAAAAGCGTTCAGTCAATGACCGTAAAATTAAATTCATTTTCGTTTATTTGTCATGATATTTTTTTCTCAAAGTAAAGAGAAGTGACCTTTAATAAACGGTCAATATTCATAATTTTACAGCGATTTGTTACAAATATTGATACTATGCCTTTTTTCTCGAAAAAGGGAGCTAGCCGTATATAATTGAAGGGTCAACACTTCGAATATTATGGACAATTCCTGCAGTGTATTCAAAAGGAGAAATGAAATACAAATAAGTGTAGCATGTAAGCAGCAACGAAAGCTACACGCGTTTCTCTCTCTCTCTCTCTCTCTTTTTTTTTTTTTTTTTCCAATTTATGTTTTTTATTTTTTTTTTTTATCTTCCAAGACCTCTTTTTCAGTACCCTGAACTGAACTACTGAGATGAAGTCGTGATAAAGCAATTTTACTTAATTTTAAAGATTTACCAAGCGTAATTTAAATTAGAGATTTCATTAAAGGATGAACAATATTTTCATCAGCAACTGAATACTTGATTTTATTAAAAATAATTTTTAAATTACACGGCATATTTTTGGATTTTTTTTGCTTCGAACAGTTTTCATGACTACTGAATCTCGCACAACCAGGAAATCACGTTAATTTGTAATAGCTCCAAATATTAAAACGTCCTTGATCCAGGCTCCGAAGAACATCCTTTTCCTTTTTAGGTAAAATAAAACATCTTGCATAAACTTTCGTTGATATAACTGGAGATTTGCTACTTCAAAATGAATATATCGAGTGCTTATCAAACTATTCCAATAATAATTTGAAATAAAGTTTAGTTTATCATTAAAACACGAATACAATAAAATGTAATCAACGTCATTTTTATAGAGAACCAGTTTTCAACGTAAGACTTAACCATGCGTAATTGTCAGCAGTTTTCAATCCCTTTTGATTTACAAGCTGCTCCATTTGTAAAGTATAAAATGTATGCACAGTATATAAGATAGAGTTTAATAGCAGAAGTGACACAGTCCCATTTTTTCAGTGCCATTATTTTCGGATAATAACTTTAACTTTATTTTAGTAGGGGAAAAAATGATATATAACTATTCAGATATTGCAGTACAAAAAAAGAACTCGTCGATCTATGTGTTTATTTTGCTTAAATTTCGAAATTTTTTCCTAAAAATACCAGAGATAAACTTCTTATACTAACTTCTTCTTCATGCAGTATATTTATATGTAATGGTTATTAAGCAATATCTGTAAAACATTCAGAAACCAATGTCCATATCATTCATCATTAAGACGTATATCTCTGTGTTGTTCTTAAAATTTTTTGCACCTATTGATGCCCCAGATAAAACTTTTTTTATTTACTTTTTAATGAAATCCCATTATAATTTACATTTAATTAAATTTTATCAAGAGACTTTCTAATGCGTTATTATACTATAATAATGCGTAAATATGCTATATTCCATTTCGTTAATGTATTATATAAGTGAACTACAGTATGCATGATTGCATACAGTATACAAACTTTTACAGCTATTGTTCGTATCTCATTCAATATTCAGTGTGAAGTATATAAATGTGCAACTATATGTATATTGCGATATAATTTTTATTTCAAATCTTGCAAAATTATTTGGCCCATTGATTTTTGTTTAGAGATTTTAGTAAGAGTAATTTTCCTGTAAGTAATTCTGATGTAAGTAATAAAATAACATATTCTATACTGAATTTTTACTGTTTTCTGATTGTATTTACTGAAATAAGAAACAGATAAAACAGTCGTCATTACAAAAACAGAGGTGATAGAAAAACAATAATATATGCATTAAACTACTATTGCCAACACTGTACTCACAGTTGATGAATTGTTCCCTGATGCTTTGAAGATAAGCTTAGTTACATTAAAACAATTTTAACAGCCAACAGAAGACCATTTTTCTCATTTTTTAGCCACAAAATGGTATACTAAAAATTTTAATTAAGTACTAATTTAATGATTGGGAATTTTCTGAATGTGAAAACGGAATTAAAAAATATACATTAAGTAATGAGTAATTACAGAAACAAATTTTCCCATAGAATAAAATGGGCCACGACCTGTCGGTGAGATTAGGTTACTCTCCGGAAGTTTTAATATAATTTTTCGTTGAGTACTTTTTCATTTAATTAAAAAAAAGCTTGAAATCGAATGTTCATGTCCGGTCATTTATGGAAAGGTAGTGTACTTTTTAAATTTAAATATATATATATATATATAATAACATACAATTTCTACTGTTTATGCTATTCTATTTTTACTCAGAGGTAAAACATTTTGGAAACGATATGTCACTTGCTGTGACCTCTCAGAACAAGATATGTATATATGTTTTTTCACCAATTAAAACGTGCCTGGTTTCCGCATGGTCCCTTAACATGATTATAAAAAGGAAGTATCAATACTGAATTCTCCTTTCAATGTTTTGAACGTTAAAATTTCCACTAAAACTCAATATTACTACAAGTAAGTTTTTTTTTTTCTTTTTTTTTTTCTTTGTTTTTTGTTCGCTACTTTCCGTCTTTTTTTTCTTTAGTTCTAGTACTAAAAGTACTATTAAAAGTTTAGTTTTCTTTCCCGACTGCATAAGCGCCTAAAGTATCTCTTTCGACTCCACGGATGTAAATATTTAAAGTACTCTTTTTCTCATTTTATTATTCACAACATAAATAGTATTTACACGTATTAATGTTATTACCATTATTATTATTATTATTATTATTATTATTATTATTATCATTATTATTATTGTCATTATTATTATTACTATTTGACCCAGGGAATTTTTTATAATCAGTACAACACATTTACTTTAAATATAGCCTACATGAAAAAAAATGGTGTGGTACAATACGAGGAAGAACCTAAAAAAAATAATAGAACCTCGTTAACGTGAATCTCAAGGGGAGTAAAAAATATGTTCATGTTATCAGTAGTACGTTCATGCTATCAGTAACTAATCTTCATTTTGATGGGGATTGTGTAAACAGTTCATGTTAAAAGTAATTCACGTTAACGAGGTTCGACTGTAATCAATCATTATCTGCAAGTGTTCATTCATATTATTATTTTTTTCTTTCAGAAATCAAATTAATCATTATGGAGACATTGCATAATTTTTTTTTTTTCTTAATTTAATAATTTTGTGTGCCGAAATAATTCTAATACTACATATTTTAAAAATTGTTTTCGTCATATTTTGGCCAATATCCCTCTCTCTGTATTAGAGGTGAGTTCGGGCTCTATTTTGGCAATCCGAGCCCACCCGAGCCCGAAACATTTTTGAACTGAGCTCGCCCGAGCCCGAAAAATTTTGTGTGATCAGAGCCCGAGCCCGCCCGAGCCCGATATTGAAAGTGGTACGCTATGCAACGCATGCACAATAGTAAAATTAAATACCGTTTTCATTTTCAAATTAATTTTCTTATTATCAATCCTCAATTTAAATAACTATAAATGTTATTATAGTAATTTATAATGTCTGTGTCTCTGTATACATGTATATATTTATATAATACATATTTATAGTGCAGCCCATTGTTTATAACGCGCTTATCGGTGGACAAAAAATTTATCCGAATGAGTGATATAATGAGGCCCAATATAACGAAGGAGGAAGGATTACTGTACAACACTATGATATAATATGCATCCCGTTGAAAAGAAAGTTCTATTTAGAAAAAGGAAAGTCAAAGATACTAAGGTTTGCAAGATTATTTTGTGATTTGTAACCAATCATGATTATTATGGCAATACCATAATAAATAAAGGTGACCTCAAAATGAATAAAATTTCTTCTTCTTCTTCTTTTTTTTTTTTTTTTTCTTTTTACATTTTTCAGTTAGTGAAAAAAAATAAATAAATAAACGGAACTTTTAGCTTGAATCCGAGCCCGCCCGAAGCCCGAAGAGTTGCGTAAGATTTGAGCACGATCGGGCTCGGGCCCGGGCTCGGACTCGGGCTTACGGGCTCGGGCTGAGCCCGTCTCATCTCTACTCTGTATATATATATATATATATATATATATATATATTTATATAACAAAGAGCCTTCACAGGTAATTTTAATACGATGAAATTTTATTCTTATTGATCTATGTGGTTTCAGGGGTCTTCTGTTGCTTACCTTTTACTACGTTTTCAAAATTAATATTAATACATACGAGTATATAAATGTAAATTTGTACCTTTTAATGATTTTTTCTATTGTTTAGAATTTCATTTCGCAGATCGTATAAATCATTCTTTAAGTTTAGTTTATTATTCTATAAAATGCTACTATATACATACATATATATATATATATATATTTGCTTCAACTTTACTCAGTTTAACAATGCATATGTAATCAAGTGTTTCATAATGATAAAATAACACAACAAAAATTCAATGTAGTATCACCCTCCCCCCCCCCCCTAAAGTATGTGGTTAAAAATATATTAGATACACATATAATTCACCAAGTTCTTCCTCCATGATTTAAATTAATTCAAAGTTGTATTACAAAATTCATTCATTCATATCTTCCTTTTTAAAATTTTCCGAAGTCTGCGGTTTAGAATTCAAGGTCTCATTTTTACTTCATGTAATATATATGCAATATATTTATTGTACACCAGAATATTTATAGTCCTTGCAAAAGACACTAAATTTTAGTAAATATATTTTTATTTATTTTTCACGTTTCAGATTTTGGTCGATTTCTGGCAAAATTGAAGCAAAAAAAGAAAAAAAAAATGTATATAATAGCATTTTATAGAATAATAAACCATTTTATAGAATAATAACTCTCTCTCTCTCTCTCTCTCTCTTTTTTTTATTTATTTATATATTTATTTATTTTTTTGTCTGTTAAAATTATTTTTCTATTATTTGTATTAATTATAGTTCTCGGATTAAAATAGATCATTTATAAAGCTAGAATATTACTTTATAAAATACCATTACAATTTATTTATATCACGTTAATTTAATTTAACAATATATATATTACCCTGAATATTTCATTAAATTATCTATCGAAATAATTAAAAATAAAATAATACTACAAAATATCAAATTGTGATACCGCTATTTTCCTCAAAAATATTTCACTCTTAACTTCTAACTGCTGGCATATGAATTAAAAATGTATTAGGCACACATATAATTCACAAAGTTATTCCTTCGTGATTCGAATTAATAAATTCTATAACATATTACAAAATTCATTCATTTATATCATACTTTTTAAAAACTCCGAATTCTGCGGTTCAAATTTTGTTGTAATAATTTCTATGTTATTTAAATTAAGATCAAATATCACGATAACGTAGCAATAATGAGAAAGCTTTTCCAAACCGCTTAGTTGAAGCAGTTTATTCGAATCTGTCTTTAAAATTTAAAATGAAAATATGTCTTTTATATCGAAAATAAATTACGTTTATAATAATTTGACAAAATAATTTCGAATTGTTATTCTGAGTTTCAATTTTGATGAAATGAATTTATTTCTGAAACGTGTATAAAATAAGATATTGGGGAAGTTAGATTTACCAATCATAAGAAATAAACAAAAAATAAGCTGATTATATGTTAATACACGTAAACATGGAAACATATTATACATAAACATATATGTAAGCATGTTGTCAAGTAACAGCATTTTTGGAGGGAAGAGGGGAACTCTCCATATTTTTCTACTTTAGTTTTAGATAAAATTCGTTTGAAAATTTTTAGCAACGTAAATATAATGTGCTTAGTAATCTTATTATCTTAAGATATTTATAAATCAATATAAATGTAATTTAAATTAAGTAATGCCTTTTTTTTTTAATTGAACTTATTATTTATCTTTTTATCATTCGTGTTTCATGTCAAATTGTTTATCTACTCTTTTAAAAAAGAGTTTATTCATTAAGCGTTAAAATAAGAATAGCGTGTAACTAAAAGATGGAAAAAAAAAATATAATAATAGATTTTTAAATATTTAAAATTTGTTCTAGGGCTGCGATTTAATTTTTTATGAAAATATTTTTTTCAGTAGTTTTTCCTTTGACAGATTTGCTTGTTTGTAAGTACTTAACATTTAAAGAACAAATGTGATTATTTTTAATTATAATATAAACCTTGAAAGGCAGCTTTTTTTTTTTTTTTAATAATGAGAATATTTAGAAATAATTTTAATTACAACAACTTTTTTATGTAAAAATATGTAAAGTTTTCGAAACTTTGAAACTGTCGATGACTTATGAAATGATGTCCTCTTAAAATTAGTACTAGTGTTGTTGTGTGGATTAGGGGTGATATTTATCCATACGTCGTATACATTTTTTGGGTGGAGGAGAGTTCTAAGGGTGTCTTAGCCCTTACTCACGTGAATTTCAGTGTTTGACTACTCTAGGGTTCCAGGCCTGAGGGGGGGGAGTGTCTTCCGTGGAGGTTTTTCTAAGTGATCCTAGCCCGTATTTATGCGAATTTCGGACAAACACAGGAAACACCGAATGGCTAGGCACGACCTGGGTACGAACCTGGCACCTCTTGTCAACCAGCATTGGAGCAGAAACTCTAAGCCACAGGAAAGACTTTAAAAATTGAATAATGTTTCAATTTTTAGAGGAAATAAAGGAAATTGCATTTTTTAATTTTCTCTAAAGATGTTTCATGGCACTTGAATATCCTATTAATTGAAACAGAGGTGATTATGTTTTTCTCGTCAATTTACGTATATGTAAGTACGGATATAGGATGTTTCGCCAATATTCAATGTGTTTTTGCAATGATTCAATAACAACAAAAAATATATAAACAAATCAAAATATATTCACAGTTTTTGATAAAAAATTCCACTAATGTTTGTTGGTAGATTGGTTAATTTGTTCTAGTTGGTTGAGGCATACGAAGCATCTTTTGCTTACAAGTTTAAACTGAAATTTCTGTTAAAGCCAACTTAAATCCAATTCTTATATTCTTTATTATATAAATCTTCAAGTTTTTGTTCTATATTTTATTTTACAGTATTATGATGAATTAAATATATATATATATATATATATATATATTAATTTATCACACCAACAACTATCTACTCAATATTACCAAATAAATCTTGTCTCGCCTTCAAAATGAAATCAGGTAGCAACATTTTCTTAAAAGACTGATAATTAACTTTCAAATTTCCTGAAAATAAAAGGATTATTATAGTAAAGTTTTCAGATAGAGAGACGTCTTTTTCATTTGTCCCGTGGAAATCACTTGCAGGACTTTTGAATGTACTCTTCAGCCCTGGTCACTTACGTTTGAATAAAAGGGATTGATTAAAAAGTGCAATTTAGTAAGTTTAAAAAAATATCATTACGAATCATATTTTTGCAATATGCAAAGTAATTTATAACATACAAGCTATTTTTATAGCCGGATCTCCAAAATTTGTTTAAACTGTACATGTTTACTATTTATTCTTGTAAAAATTTAATTAATTTCGGATTCTCTGGTAAAAAACTTTTGTTAATTGATCTCTGCTTTCTTGGAAAGTTTCAAGGGTGGATTTTTCTATAAATTTAAAGCGTATTCTATTTATTCTAAAGTTCTTAATAAATTATATAACACATTACAAAATTCATTCATTAATGTAAAATTTAATTTAAACTAGTGAAAATAAATCCCCTTTGGTGAAGAATGCAGTTTTCAATTAAGAGTTGTCTTCTATTTGCTGCCGAAAGTGAATAAAGCTTAAGCAGTTTTTACCGAAGGAAGATAAACAGGACCCCGGTCGCAATTACTTAAAATTACTTTTCAAAATCATTATTTTCCATGAAATTTTTTCATTCTCAAAGTGTATGCCACTTGACAAAAAAAAAATATATATATATATATATTTTCCAGAATTTATTTTAGTTTAGCAAAAAATCGCATAAGTGTAACCTCTCCTTGGGTCATTGAAAGTTAATTGAATTTAATGCCCAAGCAGCTTTGAAAAACATTGTAGATACATATTAGAGGTTATATATTTGAAGAAAACGCCATATGCGACTGTGTCAGTTTATTTGAGTTGTAAATACAAAATTACGTAGTGACAATATAAATACTAAATTTTATGCGCATAAAATTGCAAAATACGTCCACTTTTCTCGTAATATTTGTCTTGTCCCATACCTGACATGTTCTCTCAAAATGTAATTAACTAACTTCTGCCACAGTTTTACACATCAGTTACATTAGAAAGTAGTTTTACATATTTTTACTTGTATATCTTTTTCTTTCATAAAAATACAACATGAACAGCACCGTATACTTTTATTCAATTCAAAGTCCACCTATCTGAACAATTAGTGATCCTTTTGTTCTTCCATTGTAATAACAGTATACGTTTAGAATATTTGGACATCAAAACCACATTTTTAACCATATTTTTACAGGATTATCCTTAATAAAAGTCAAACTAATTCAAGTGTATCTAAATAATTATACTACCTAAGCTTAAATATCATTCAATCTATATCTTGTACATTGCACTGATCTTTTTCCTTTAATGTTATCTTATTTTAAAGGAAAATATATACTATATTTTTGTGTATGCCATACTTGATGCATTCAAAAGCCATTTTTTGATTCCATGACCAGATTTTATAAATCTTATCCATTCTTGTATTATCGTGGGACACTTCAGAATCAGCTGTGCCCTGCAAAAAAATTCTGTTAAAAAAAGACCGAAAATTTATCTTTCCTACAGAAAATTATTGTTTTCTAAAACTACAGAAATTTACTGTATGGTTCCATCTCAACCTGGGAAAGATACATTTTTTCGGGAACCAGATAAAATCTGTAACCATTGATACAAATTTTATCTGGTGTGTACATATATTTTTCTATTTTGCATACAGAAAACTTTTGGCATCAAAGCAGGTTTGGGAAGTGATATGTAACACCATAAAATGTTGTTCGTATTTGAGAGGTAACATCGTCGCTTGCTACGCAGCGAATCTTGGCTAGATACTGGATCATCGAATTGGAAAATTTTATTTAATGCAAGGTGTTTTTTTTTCCCTTCATAGCATACGGATATTTTCTGGTAACTTTGTGTTGCTAGAAATTTTCCATAATATAAGACTTTTATTTTTCTACATTGTAAATAGTAAAGAGAAGTTAATAGAGATTAAAAACAATTTATATTACTGTTTAGTGCTACTGGGCTTAAACTTTATTGATAAAACATATAATGTGTGACACCAAAATAAAATTCTAAATTTAAAAAAAACGGTCAATTAAAATTTGAATCTACCATTCTATAAAACAAAATAAAAGGCATTTCTAAATAACTTTCTTATTTGCGGTTGACCTGTAATACTTTAACGTTATAAAATATATTAAGGCTTGTGAGAAAGACCGGAGCAAACAAGAAGGTGATCGTGTAAGCTCACTTTTCTACAAACGGAAACGAAATCACGTTTCATTCTCCAATATTTGTTCTTTGCATATGCAAACTCTCTTCCTCCCAGGGCAACGGTTTAGATCTCAGCAAAAACAAAACTTAAGTCCTTCAAATGAGCCCTGATTGAACTTTAAGCGATTGGAAATGAGATGAAAGAAGCTAGAATCTCAAACGGAATATTACTGGGAGAAGAATCGTAGTTTGTTTTAGACGCTCCTGTGTTTAGATTTTCTCTTTGGCATATCAGGAAATGTTACAGAGTGCGTAAGTAACTAGTGAAAGCAAATCACCAATTCCGCCTTTGGTGAAGAATGCGGTTTTCAATTAAGAGTTGTCTTCTATTTGCTACCGAAACTGAATAAAGCTTAAACAGCTTTTACCGAAGGAAGATAAACAGGACCCCGGTCGCAACACAAACAGCATCGTGTTCCTTGCAACCGTTGTTGCGATGTTTCTCCCTTTAAACAAGAAAGCTGAAACGAATCCTACGAATCTTTTCTAAATGTTGACAGAAACTTTATTTAAGAGGAGAAAAGCTCGTGCTGGAAGTCCATTAGTAGTTGTTGACTTATCTTAATGTTAAGATGAAGAGACTCTCTCTAGTGGTAAGTCTTATGGGAATTAAGCCTTCTTTCCTGAAGTAAAATGGGATACCTTAACATGTAGAAAATGCCCAAGGGGTACTGGGCCAACTTAGGCCCGTTTATAGGTATTTGGAAAAGGTACTTTCTTTTTTAGTTTCACGTCTCTCTATTTCTTCTGAGAGAAAATGAATGCAATATATACCCGGCTGTCCCAAAGAAGAAATATCTGTATATGCCCTCCTTCTGTTGTCTCGATGAAAAGCTTTGTCGTCGTTCTACTTCGGCAATGCGTTTCCTGTATTAGAAGCGGCGCGTCCGATCTTAGTCAATAAAGTGACGGAGTCGCAGTAGCTATGTTCAAATACGGCAGCTTCGAGCACCCTCCACTCCCTCAAAGTGAGTGGCAAAAATAATATTGGGATATTTGATAGCATTTCTGCTTCAGGGCACCGAAGAATGTTGAAATTGACTTCCAGAAATGTGTGCGCGTGTGTATGTGCAATCACACTAGAAAAGAAACCTTACCTTTTTCATTATTATTCGTTTTTTTTTTTTTTTTTTTTTTTTTTTTGGGGGGGGGGGATGTAAAATCAAAAGTTACACTAGTATCTTCCATTAAACCTGTACTTATTTTTCCCCGAAAAGATATAAAAATTCATTTTATCATAAATAACATTAGGCGTATAGCCTTTCCTGGACAACTTCATGATTTTTATAAGAATGCAAGAATAGCAAAAATTTAACAAAAAGTACAGCATTATATACACCAATTTAAAAAAAAAAAAAAGAAAAAGAAAGAAAAAAAAAAAAGCAGCAAATATCAATTCTTTCATATTTTCCCTTGCTTCAAATATATACTTCAAAATATTATTCATAATAAAGATTTAAATACAATCATGAAAATCCAAATCGAATTTATTTTCCTCTCATGCTGCTGTTGAAAATCCAGTTTGAGTTTCTGGAAAACTGTACATTAATAATTACATTGTTTTCATTTGACAAAAATGTATTCAATGAATAATTAAATTAGAAACATATTTTTTTTTTTATACGTGTATTATTACACGTAATTTTTGATAAAAGTCGATAATTAAGTTTTACAAAATGGAAAAAGAGAAATTCAAAATTTTGAAGTAAAATATTTATAAATAAAAAGCTGAATATTTATAAATTTATAAACAAAATTAAAATCTAAAACACGTAGGAATTTCCAAAATAATAATAATAATAATTTTTTAAAGCTTCAGATATTAATTTGTCTTACAAGGAGAGGTCACGACATGGAAAATTCAGATCTGGACGAAATTGTGCAGGATTGTAGTACACTATAAAGGTAACAACATACTAAAGCAGTAGGACCCACTATTCACAAATTTTCGAGAAAAAAACATTTAAAGTTTCAGTAATCTTTAAATACAAGTTATTTCGCAAGCAAGGCAGCGCCCCAGTGGCGTGAACGTAAAGCGTTGGTTTTCCGCCCCGACAACCTGGGTTCGAGGCTACCTACGGAACTATTTTTTTTTCTTCTTCTTTAATTTTTTATGTAATCTAAATTTTTTATTTATTTTTACTTTATTTTATAAATGAATTCAAAATTTGAAAAAAATTATAGAAGGTTTTTTAATTTTCTTGAACATAAAATAAATAAATATATATATATATATGTATATTAATATTTATAACTTAAAAATACAGTAAATTTTTATAACTTAAAAAATAAATTTTAATTTTACAGAACACTAAATAACAAATATAAAGAAAAACAGATAAAAAATTTAAGTAACTAAAAAATAAGCAAGTTGTAAAACAAAGTGTAAAAAATAGTTAGCGGGTGTACTTAAATTTTGGTTTGAGCTTCCTGTTTTCCTTTTAATGTCTATAAATTACGTAAATCCTTTTAGCTTGTTAATAATAGAGAGCAGGTGAAGTGAAATATTTTATTTCATCCACAGAAGGATTAAAAAAAAAATGTCGTTGTCGAAGAAGAAAGTATGTGAATTAACATTTAAAATCTACATTTAAGGATAACATTTCTTTGCCTGTAATAATTTAATAGTATCGTAATACTATACTTTAATTTTTCAAGAAGTTGTACTGATTGGAGAAGTAATTATTTAATTTGGATAATAATTATATATGCAATTAAAATCATCATTTCTCTGTAATTTTTTATTTTTTGTAATTTAAAAACAAAATTTAATATTGTTTTGGATATACCTAAAATAAAATAAAATACTTAAAAAATAATTAAAAACATTTTCTTTAGTGTTACCTTATTTTATGGTTAAAACAAAATAAAAATTTATTTTTTAAGTTATAGAAATTTATTGTATTTTTAAGCTATAAATATCAAAAATAGAAAAATTTATTTATTTTATATTCAACAAAATTAAATAATCTTTTATTAAAATTTTCAAATGAATTACAAAATAAAGTAAAAATAAATAAAAAATTTAGATTACATAAAAATTAAAGAAGGAAAAAAAAGAAAAAGTTCCGTTGGTAGCCTCGAACCCACGTTGTCTGGGTGGTAAACCAGCGCTTTACGTTCACGCCACTGGGGCGCCGCATTGCTTGCGAAATAACTTGTATTTAAAGATTACTGAAACTTTAAATGCTTTTTTCTCGAAATTTTGTGAATAGTGGGTCCTGCTGCTTTAGTATGTTGTTACCTTCATAGTGTACTACAATCCTGCACAATTTCGTCCCAATCTGAATTTTCCATGTCGTGACCTCTCCTTGTTAGTAGCAAAAACATAAAATACCTACATATAAAATTATAGAACCGAAACATGTTATATTGTAGAAGTATTATATTCTCTAAAAACTAACAAAGAAAGCTGAAAAAACTAGTTCACTAAAAATTAATTTAATGAACTATAATACTCTCAATAATATTATCAAAAGTATTTTCTGAATTAACTACTTAAGTTTAAAAGAGCGGGCTAAAATTAAGGCTAGTATTTTATTTTCTTTCGAATAAGTTACTTTGATTAAACTTTGAGCTGTGGTTTGAAGATGTACAACCAAAAAATGTTTTTATTTAAGATAAACATAATAATATTGGGAGTACAAATTAATTCGGTCCGTTTTCAATAGATGGCTCTGGCTGATTTGTTTACTGAATAATGATAGATGTTTTTGGCATTGTTAGAAAGGTTTGACCTTTGTCAACCATATTCAGTCAACGAAGCTTCGAGTTTTATACAACAACATTGGTTTTTTGAGCATTCAATATGTCGAGTTTTGTGCTAAAGAAACAACATTTGCGGGAAGTTTTGATTTTCTTTTTTAATTGGAAGAAAAGTGCCGCTGAAGCGCATCGATCGCTTGTGGAAGTTTATGGTGAATCTGCGCCATCTGATAAATCATGTAGAGAGTGGTTTCGACGCTTCAAAAATGGTGATTTTAGTGTCGAAGACAATGAGCGCCCGGGCCAGCCGAAAAAGTTCGAAGACGCCGAATTGGAGGAATTGCTCGATCAAGATCCGTGCCAAACGCAACAAGAGCTTGCAGGATCGTTGGGAGTCACTCAGCAAGCAATTTCCGTGCGCTTAAAAAAAATGGGAATGGTTCAAAAGCAAGGAAATTGGGTCCCATACGAGTTGAAACCGCGCGACGTTGAAAAGCGATTTTTCATTTGTCGTTACAAATTACTTGGAAACGTTGAAATGGGAGGTCCTACCCCACCCGCCGTATTCGCCAGACCTTGCTCCTTCTGATTATTGGTTGTTCCGACGGATGCATCACGATTTGGCTGGACACCGCTTCACTTCTTTCTAAGAAATTCAAGAATGGCTCGATTCATGGTTTGCGTCCAGAGAGGACTCATTTTTCAGAGATGGAATCCGAAAATTGCCAGAAAGGTGGACAAAAGTTGTGGCTACCGATGGACAATACTTTGAATAACATGTTTTTTCATTTTGATAATAAATAAAATGTTTTTTTAACGAAAAAAAACGGACCGAATTAATTTGTACTCCCAATAATAAAAAAAAAGTTTAAGAAATTTCGAAATAATGTCTATTTCCTATCTTCAATCACACTGGAATTTTTCCATGCGATTTCTCACAGGGAAATTCATTAAAACCCAATTTTTTTTAAATGTGTTGATCATAAAACACCTAAAAATCAAATATATTATTATTATTATTATTATTATTATTATTCAGTTCTACTTAATTCCTTCAAATTCTAAATTACATTTGTACATTCGGATAATTGTGTAGCAAACCAATAAAAACACATTAGAAGACATAATTAATTCTTTTTTCATATAATATTTTAGATTCCGCACTTTTACTCTAATATTCATCTAAGAAAGAAATAGCAATCAATTATTTAGATAGATATTCCTGAATTTTAAGAAAATAGTCTCTGAGAAGTTGGAGAGATATAACAAGATTTTTCTTTGCAAAATTCTTATAGCGGCCTTCAATAATACACCTCCCCCCCCCCCTCCTTAAATAGTGATTAAAAAAAAAATTCTTTAACAATTTAGTACTATTTTCATACTATTTGTTAAATAACCGCATGTACTATAACCTTAGATGACAATACGTATATTTTTCTATCATGATTTTTTCACCTTTTGCGCATATTGTACGTTATATTATTATATTTTTAAAATCATATAATTTTTATTTTTTCAATATCTTACATATTTTTTTTAATATAACGTATAAAACAAAGTAATGTTCAAAGAATAGGACTATCAGTAAAGAAATTATACTCCTCTGTTTGTTTTATATTAAGCAAAGCAAATATAATATTAACAAAAGCCGACAAATTTATGTTGTTTGTGTATAGTAAAATAACCATATCAGGTCGATTTCCCGACACTCAGTTTCCCGATGCCACTTTCCCGAGAGGTACGTTTGCCCGACAGCTCATTTGCCGGACAACTCTTTCTTCATCATTTTCATTATTTTAGATTTTATATATTTTTAAAATAACATAAGGATTTGTCATTAAAAAATAAAAATGTAATGCTGTACATACACAATTCCATTTATATACAATAGAATTCTTATATATTAAGTCCTATAGACTCAAATTGTTTGAAGTTCCTTTTAGTATGTTTAAAATAAATCAAATTAAAAAAGAAGAAAAAAAAAAGTTTTGGATTACGTTTCAACGTTCTAAAACAGCCGCGAAACCTATTTTTAGAATATAAATGCGTAAAATTTACCGATTTGACTAAGCATTTATTTATTGAATTGCAATCATTTATTTAAAATTTTCCTTTTTCGACAATGATCAAATAGAATTGTGTATATCCAGTATTGCTTTTTTTAAATTTTTTATAACACGTCCTCTAGAAGACAATAATATGTCAAGTTTTCTAAAATTGCATTCGTTTCAAAATCCTGCATGTTGTAAGCAAAAACGTAGGAAAATTGTGTAATGTTTTTAAACTTTTATCTCTCCATGTACCTGCTATTCTGGTACAAATGAATACAGGTAATTAAAAAGAAAAGCATCATACTCATTTTTTACATTTTCAACGAGTTGCATGTATTATTTTTTACAAAATGATCCCAAACTTTTTTTTTAATTTGTTATTAGTTCTCCTTTTGCCTTCGGGACAAAAGCTCTGCAGAAATATGTTAGGTATAACATGCCCTTTACCCTACTGAAATTACCAGAGAAATATCAACATTTTCTTTAGATATTCGACAAACGTGTGGAAAATGTCCAAACATTTTTGTCCATACAGTGTAGTATATATTACGCAAAGATATATAAGAGTCATGCTTTTGCTTTTTTATTATTTAACGTTCATAAAAAAAATATAATAATTAAAAATCTAACAAGAAGCACTTAGCTTTGTATTTAATCAAGTTAACCTTGAAGAAATTTATGAAGTCCTATAAAAAAGCAGTTAATATTCAAGCGGCAAGCTCTCTGAAAGTAATTCTGCAACTCCCACAAAATAAACATACCCTTTGTAAAGCATGTTTTTCTACCTACATTTTGAGCCCTATTTACATTTTTATAACTGCAAATAGAAGTTTCATATTTTGTTTGCCCAGAATTTCTTCAATTCGGGATATAACTAAAAGAATTAAAGTGTTTTATATTAGGTCCACACTAACATAACTCTAGTATGATTTCTGTCTTGCCTTTTTAAAGTACAACTTCAAATGTTGATTAAAACAAATTATATATATTCTCCTGTTCATTTGCCCAAGTATTACTGCCATCTTTTATAAATAAATGTTTTCGAAATAAATTTATTTACTAAATTATTTTCAATGGTGGAGATAAACAAAAAAAAAAAAAAAAATTGAAACAGATTGACTTTTCTTTCTTTCTTTTTTTTTTTTTTTTTTTTTTTTTTTTTTTTAATATGTTTTTAGGAAAAGAATTGCACACTAACAAAACAAATAAAATAATAATGTGCAAGACTTTCATCATCTGTGGTTGAGATTAAATGGGTTTTACATCGTACTACAGCTTGACAATGGGCAGTTAGCGATGGTCTAGGATTTACCACAAAGGGTAATCCGAAGACACACCATCACAGCTTTGATCTTTCGCGTAGGGATGCCTCCCTAGTCACATTATTTCTACGGAGCATTGCAGCTATGACGCATTTTATGTGCACGTGCCACCATTAATGTACACGACGGTTTTTAGCCGACTGGGGTATCAGTCCGCAATCCTTCGGTAACGTGCTCAAGGCTCTACCAACCAGGCTACCACTTTATAACTAAGAAAAGTAATTTTCTATACTGCAAAATTAAATATTGAGGATTCGGCAACTCTTTACCTGCTATAAAATATAAAACATCTTCATATAAATGCGTCGTGTCTAATTTCGAGCGGTATAAATTTCGTTCCTCATGAGGGAATAAAAAGTTAGTGGGGCGAGCATTTCTAAAACGTTGCATCTTTCGTGCTGTAACGAAAAAATATCTTTGATGGGAATACTCCCCTGACGAACAAAACTGAACAAATAGCTCGATAAACGCACGCGTTACGATAAAACTAGTCCATGACGTACGAGGTAGAAGTCAGAGAAGATTTAATTGGGGACGTAGACTTATACGATATTTCCTGCAGGTGTTCTTTGAGCAAACACGCAGAACATATCCGTTAAGTTAGATATTGCGGTGTTTTGAGCGGTTCTCCAAAGATGAGGTATGCGTACAGCACGTGATGTTTTGTCATCATGGTAGATCACCAGTCACTCGTGACCATCAGGTGACAGCTGCACCTATTGGTCTGCAGACAGGTAAAAATGGAGACGATATTTCAGAGAGACAGAAAAATGAAGATGAAGAAACCATTTCTCGAATTAAATGAAACCGATTGTTCAAGATAATGTATTTTAGAGACAGCAAGAACTCAATAACTTAGATCTTTATCAACAACAAGCATTTGAGATATTATTTATCTGGATTTAAAAAATATTTTTTTAAGATGTCAGAAGTAATTTCTAACATTAAAGTAAAATGTAAAGTGGCCAAAATTCACAATAAAATTAACACTTTGCTAAAATGTTATACTTATTTTGGCACAAAATAAATTAATGAATAATATATATATATACATATATATATATATATATAATGAATAATTTAATTCCTTTACAATACTCAGCAAATGATATATATATATATATATATATAATATAGAATTTCTACTTAGCTATATACATCACTTTTTTTGTGGGTGAAACTCCATATTATTTATTTATTTATTATTATTATTATTATTATTATGTAGAAATTTTCTATATTTCTCTGTAGCATAAAGTATTTGATTTCAAATTTTAACATGTTATAAATTAAAGCAATTTACTTGTTCGGGATATACATACATACATATATATATATATATATATACTATATATTATTTCAAATAATGAACCTCAGAAGAATAATGAACCTCATCATTTCAGAAGTTACCGCATCCAGTCACTATATATACGTATGGAATTTTATTTATTTATTTATTTTTTTTTAAATAAAGAAACATCAAGTTCTAGTGCAGAAAATAAATTTCGACTAATAAATTTTTGTATGTTTATTAAATGTACGTTAACTATTTAGTAAACAATATAATATTAAATACGTATTCATTAGCAGAAAAAGTTACATTAAAATATGAACATTAATTGAAATTTTTCCAGAAAAGGTGCATGCGGTGATGATTAGGGAAAATCCGAAAATAATTTATATCTACAAAATATATATTTTAAATTTTAAATTATGTTGTACATAAAATGTGTAAATACAATTAAGCATTTACTTGTGTCATGTAAGTACAGAGTATGGTTAGGTAGTACTGAGAGACCCAAAGCTCCATTTCTATCGATAGAATCAGAATCAAACTTCCACTGTGTGTTATATGGATCATGGGGCTGAGGATTACACGGAAAAAATGAATTTTACATTTCGCTAAAAGATATCGCTTTGCACACAAAAGCTGATGCAAATAAGTAGGATGCACATGATTCTTGATATAAAACTAATTCCTATCATTAGAATAAATCATTTGTCCCCAATGACCATACTACTGAACAAGAAATAACACCCATTATTTGTTTTTTATGACTAAATTCATTTTCATCATTATTAGATCGTAAAGCACCATCTGTTGTCAACAGTCCAACGGTGTCAAGCACAACAAGCATTAACAGTGCAAGCTATTAGTAAAACTTAAAACATTTTTGACGCAACCCTCGGCTTCATGATCTGCATAATACACATTTCAAGTTTCAATCGCTTCCAATCAGTATGATAGTAGTTATTTATCTGTCATTATAGTGAGTATAGTTTTAGCCATCCTGTTACTTTCTCTAGAAAATTCAAATAGATGTCACAGACTAAGACATAAAGCACTTGGTGTATAGCAAAGCTCGGAAAATAAATAATATTGTGCAAATGAATAAAAGAAATAGGTTTGTAAAAAAAAATAAAATTAAGAAATCGTCTTACGCATATGAAATTTTGAACATTTTCCAAAATTATATTTATGTATCTTCGAAGATTCAAATCTATGAAAGAGGAAATCTTGAAATAAAATTATATCTATATAATTATTATTACTATTATTATTATTATTATTATTATTATTAAATGTAGTAATAGTAGTTTAGTGTATTTTTCATACAGAATTGCTACTTCGAACGGATATTAAACATTAATATTAACGCTTGCTTAACATTTAATTGATTAAAATTATTTTGGAAGATATTAATAAATTTTGTTCATAACACAATTCATTAATATCTTCCAAAATAATTTTAATCAATCTTTATAAAAAAAAATTGTGAAATTTCATTTTTTCTAGAATTGGTACCATTAAATCATCTAATTAACAAAATCAGTAAAAATTCCAGCACCAAAGGGAAACGTATCGATACGAGGTTAAAGAAACTAATTTATTCAATTCTTGCGCAAATTTTACAAAATTTAGTAATCCTAATAAACACGATCTGATAATATCTTTCTATAAAAACTCTTTTCCATTTGCTTAAAAGCGGGCCCTCAATAGAATACAGAAATTATGGAAATGGTCCTGACCTCCTGCTCCTCATCAATTCATAATACCCCGTTTTGTCCAACTCCCCAGGAGCAACGCATAAAAATACTTGCCTAAAAAACCTAATCTTGTTTGTGTTCATTAGTAGACTATTTATCGGGGTGAGCCGAAAGCGGTTGGGGCTGATTAAAGGGGCGTGTGGGGTCATTCGTTTGTGGTTGTACTTTGATCCTACTTCCCCCTGTCCCTTTTAGATTATTTGTCATCGTAGCTAGGGTGATAACAAAATTTACTGCCCTTGCTATTTTGTGTCCCGTATCCAATATAAGCGTTCACGAGATTAGCTCCGATTGATAAAAACGGAGAGAATTTTTATCGCCGTAACTGAACTTATAAAGAGATGTCATGTGGGAGCAACCAACCACTTAAAGCTGTCAATTTTGATTTTAGAATATTATGAATGCTGAGCAGAATTAGATCTATTATCAAAATCAGCATAAATGGAGGGATTTCAACAACCGCAACTAATATTTTCTATTTAATTAAGAAAGGTTTTAAAAAAAAGGTGTAATTGAAACTTAATAAAATAATGTAAACTATTAAAAAATAAACAAATTCAAGTTCATATTACATTTTAGCTAATAAAAAAGCTATAATATCAGATGTGACATAATTTAATAGATAAATGAAAATAACAATAAAACATTTTAATGGATTTAATTATCTTCAATGAAAATAATAAATTGGAATTTAAAAATTGTATGGATTGTTGCATATTCTTCATGAATGCACTTGACTTGTTTATTTAAAAATTAATCGAAATCATCTATACACAGGTTTCCTCTTTGGTTTAAAAAATAAAGCATCATTATGATCATTATGACTGTAGACCTAGCAGAATTAGATCTAGGCACTTCAGTAGGCACTTTGACCAATGGTCATTTGAAGAATGTAGGAGAAACGTGACCATTTCAGTAATAATGAAATTTTATACTTCAGATAGTGATTGTACCTGTATGCGCGTCTCTCAGAAAAAGAAAGACATTATGGTTTGGACAATATATGACAGGATAGAAAATATCATGACACACCCAAAATTGGTAGCCTCCTCAGAAACTACGTTTTGACACTTATTTAATTTAACTTTAATAACTTATATATTTATTTTATTCAAAGTTCAATGTTAGACTTGCCTCTGTTCTGGTAATGGTATTTGGGTCCTTTCTCTTGCACAAAAATAAAAATCATTCGTCGAAAAGTGTCGTTTTTCTCATTATTCTAGCAGTATAAAATATTAATAATCAGATTTTTCACTTCAATTTAACTAATCTTGAAATTGAAGTTGAAACTTGAATAATTTTGTTTAGAGCGAAAAAATATTTTGCTGTAGGAATCGATCCTGGTACTTACGACTGATGTTGTAGAGATGTGCACGGGCCTGGGCTTGGACCAAAGCAGTTACCTAGCCACGGCCCGCGGGACAGATCGGTTAAGCAAAACCAGGTGACTTTTCAAATAAGCCGGGTCGGTAAGGCGTAAATAATCTTGTCATTTCGAAGTTTGAAAAAGGTGTTTTGTCTTGATGTTAGGGTTAAGATCGACTGACTAGACGTGAGTCCTTGACCTCGAAGGAATTCCCTCCATGAGGTTCTCTTTGAGGAGGCTCTACCCCATATTTACGCGAGTTTCGGGAAAAAGAAAAAAAAAAAACTAAAAACTTCGAATGGCTTGACTGACGAACGCAACCTGAGATCGAACTCGTCGCTTCTTGTCTACCAGCTGATAAAGCAGAAACTTTCGGCTACTAGTGGCGAAGTCTGTGAAAGTAAATTAGAGTTTTTTGAAAAGTAAATGTTTAGAATTTCAGATTTAACGTAAAAACTTTATTAGTTGGAAAATTACACAAATATCTCTTGTAATAAGTGTAGATCATAATTACTTAATACAAATGTTATATCCCCTCACCACCATAATTCATGCTAAAATAATGGTAAAACGTTTAACGGTAATTTAGCGATGTGCAAACGATTGAACCGAGCGAGGAAGACTTGTCTTGAAATTACTGAAACCTGAGCGAACCAAGCCCTTCCCTAATTAACCCTAATAACCAAGCCCTTCCCAAGCCCTTTTCATTTTAGGTCAGACCAGCCTAAGTCTATATTTTAACACCATAAATGGTAATGCTTCCAGTCTGTGATAAAAGCGTCGACATCCACAATTTGAAATAAAGTAAGATAAAATATTTCTCTATGTTAGAGGATATATAGTTATTGTTCCACTTAAACACGCTGACACTCGACAACGTGTACGGACTCACACACATGCAGTAAAATCATACATGATTCATAAATTATGAAATTCTTCGCATATTTGTAGAGAATGAGACATCGTGAGCTACAATATTAAAAATCTGTAGCAACAGATTTCAATTTTTGCTACATTTACTTTAATTTTATTTTTTCATCGTGCCGGGCCGGGCTGGAAGTTGGCCGCAACTTTTATTTTAATTAGTTCGGAAGAATTAAGATTGATAGCATGCGGGCCTGGTCTGAGATTTCAAGCCTTTGAAGACCTATACGATGCTGTACCACTGAGTTATACCGGACAATACCTGACAGACATGTTTCGCTCAATGTCGACTTCAGCATCAAACTGAATTTCCTTACCAAAAACTGTGAAGTTTAATTCACAAATACAGCAATGACAAAAATTCGAATTTTGGCATGGGCACTCTGTCGGATAGGAAAATGTAAGCAACTTTTAAAATTTCTAGAACTCTTACTGCTTTATATTTGATTTGGTTTCCTAAGGCTAAATATAAGAAAGAAACGTTCAAACAAAGAGATATGATAACTGTTAGGTCAAAATTCAGCTTCACAGTTGAGTTATAAGCTTCCACTTACCCCACTTCACGCTATGACAAATTATAGATTTACCTTACGAATACATTTTAAGAAGAACACTCGTATTTTTTACATAAATTTTAAATCTTAGTATTTAATGAATATCCTCCTTTAAAGAATAAGTTTCATTTAATTTTACATTCGTTAAAGCGATTGTGGCCTTTCCCCCCTATTTGTTGCAACAAAGATAAAACAGATCTGACCATATACGAAATATTTCTTCTTTCCTAAAAAAAGGTAAAAAAAATCTAATATTCACTTGTTGCTTTTCGTATAAATTCAACATTTTATTCAAATGAATTAGAAAAATTTATTAAAGGACTTATTTCACGAAATAAAATAAGTTTTTCGACGTTTTTTGCATTCTTTTTAAATATAATAATTCAACATAAACTAAAAACTCTCCCACTTTTTTTTTTTTTTTTTTTTTTTTTTGCAAAAACGTCAAAAGTGAAGTACATCACATTTCAATAAAAATCACTTTAGTCAAATAAAATACCAAATATTGTTTGACTACAGGTAACAAAAGTTTGCATTGAATGTCGGTAATTTTTAACGAAAAAAAAATATAAGTTAAATACATTCAAAAGTGAGAAAAATAAAGGTTTAAAAGTTTAAAAATCAAATAAACTGTCTCAAGACTCTTTTTCAGAAAGCGGAACTCTGACTCCCTTTTTTCTAACTGATTTCTTTTGATGAATAGGAGGAAGAGCGGAAATATTTAAACTCAATTAAAAAGGGGGGTGACGGGCCGATGAATAGCAAACAGAGGTTCCGATGTTTGAGAGAGGGTGGGTTTTGGCAGACAACCTTCTGTTGGGTATTTCTGTCGAACGATGCTTGAGTCTAAACAGATGGTGGGAACTGATTAGAGAGATTCACTATGACGTCATTGACAAAGTTACGCACAGACACTTGGCCACTTGGACAAACGTTGATCGTCCTATTCATCAGGCTTTGTATCCCTTTTGTTCATGTCCCCTATTTTATTAACAAAAGGATGGGCTATGATATGATAGATCCCCTGCACAGATGGGGCGCTAGTCTTTTGCCCCACGGTGATAACAGCAATCTGCTAATTCGAGTCGTTCATTCCATGATTTATTAGGGATCTAAATAGGGTGGAGAGGTTCAAATAATTTTAAATGCTCATCCTTGAACCTCTCGCTTCCCTATCCACTTTATCGACACTCGTAATGAAATCTTTAACAATTGTTAGCAAAGTAGACCATTGAATTTTTTTTCTAAAGCTCATCTCCCATAAACGAAAAGTTATTTCAGCATAAACTCCAAAGTGACTTCAGATTAACTTCAACAACAACAAAAATCTACACTAGAAAGAAAATTTAAGAAGAAACTTTAAATTAAAATCTTTTTTATGGAATTCAACATGATAAAGTAAAAATGTGTTTCAGATTAAACTTCAAAATCACTCAAACTTTGCTTGAAAAGATTTTTCGCACAAGAAAATAATGCCAGTTAAAAAAATTACATTCGAATCTTTCACAATTGTTAAACATCGGAATATATTTCAAAGTAACTCCCCATTAGCTTCACCAAAATAGTTAATTACATACAGTATCAAGAAAACAAGTTCTAAAATGCATTATTAAAAGTTTAGGAAAAAAGGCATTTGTAAATCGCCAACCTTTCTTCCTTACTTTCTTACAAAGAGTTACTACCATTTTAAGCGGAAAAGCAGTAATGGAAGAAGAGAGACACGGAGAGCTGATATACTGAAAATAATAGCCAGTTGTAAATCAGTGAAATATTCACTCAAATAGATGTAAACAAACACATACAGTAAAGCGAAAGGGAAGATCAAATATAAAGTAGATTTGTCATATTCTGTATAAAAGGAACAAAATATTCTAAAGGAAAGAAAATATTCAAATAAAGTTATTAAAAATATAAGAATAATTCTTACTTGGGAAGATCAATGACAGCATCTACAGATTTTTCTTTCTCTTTCTTACTTTTATTTTTGTGGTGAAAACATATTTACATGGTTTTTGTTACAAATGTTACATATTTTACGCATTTTGCTTCAATGGCGTCCACAAACACGTTTCTTTGAATATCTCTAAAACACATTTTTTGTAGATACTGTCATCGACCAGCCCAGGACAAAAATTATTAATATAAGTAAACAAATAAGTAACAGTAGTAATAAATAGTGGTTCTTCTTTCATTGTTGAGAAGATAATATTGAAAAATAAAAAAGAAATTATTTTGAGTATGGAAAATAGTTAATAAGAAATAATTACTTATTAATGAACAGGCTTTTCTGACAAATATTGTCCTATGACAAATACTGAAATGTGAAATATATAATAATAATAATAATAATAATAATAATAATAATAATACATCAATAAAACGGTAAAATACAAGAAAAGAAGACTTTAATTAGACGGTATCAATTAATAATTACACATGGAAGTGAAGCATTCTACAAAACTTGATATTGAAAATGTAAATAAATATAGAAAAATAACGGCTATATCTTCATAAAGGACAATTATAGCATCAGGGTTATATATAATGAGTTGTTTCTGAGATAGTGATATATGAGATCACATAAAATCACTGTCATTGACCAACAACTTAAAAAATTCAACAACCAATTAAAATACGCGTAAGAAAGTGGAAAAGAAACGAGGCTCAAAATTTTTAATCCCAAATGAATAATTTACCACACTTAATGCATTTGCATATTAATTTACATGAAACAAGAATAGATTAATACTAGCAAAACTTACGGCAAAACATGATATCTCCTACACACATTAAAAGTTATAAAATTTGCCATATATGTAATCCAAAGCATTTGTGATTTTTTTTAATTTGTAGTTGGTCTGCAAACTGCATTCGTGACTAAATCTACATTGGAAAAGGTGTGTTTATAAATGTTCTTCGCATGTGTGAAGTTCAAGGTAAGGAAGTGTGAAGTCAAGGAGTTAGTCTGAAGTCAAGGATCATTAGTTATATTAAATAGTTTTTTAGAAAATAGCAAAAATGTAAAAAAAAAAAGAAAAAAAACTAATAATTTGATCACCCACTGTATATTCACTGTGTGTCACCTGAAGATGCTGTGACTTTATATTTTACAAATTTTATATCTCAAAAAGTAATGTTTTAGATTTTGCTTCACTTCTTTTTCTTTCTTTCTTTCTTATTTATTTATTTATTTATTTATTTATTTATTTATTAATTTCTTTTATTAATCCACGTGTATTATTTTTTTATTTCTTTTATTTTTTAAGAATATGTTTACACTATATCTATGATGTATGTTCAATTATTAAAGATAAAACAAAAATGTCAAAAATCATTACTGATCTTAATAATATCATTTTCTATTTCATCTGCTTAAATTACAGCTGAAAATTTATAATACTAAAAGTAAAAAAAGAAGTCCAATATGTAAAATGATTTTAGAAAAAAAAAAAAAAAAAAAATCCTATCTGTATGATATAGTTTTCATTTTAAACATTCAAATATGTTAAGAAAAGTTATTTATATAACAACTGCTAACTAAATTAGAAAAAATATGTTCCGCAAATTTAGTGAAAAGATCATATATTTAATGTTACAGCTGCAGAGAATATTTACTTTGTCTGGTATTTGAGAGAATAACGTTATTTTTTAATTCCCATTTCTACGCCAAAGGCGAAGAATTTAAATGAAATGATGACGGATATGATTCAAGTCGAATATTTTAATAACGATATGAAAGGGCTTAGCTTATAAACCGAAGAAAGCACTAAAATAAGATTTGAATGTAATAACTGCTTCTTTTTGAACTTCTTTTTTCTGCCTCTTTCTTGTGCCGAAATGCATAATGATCTATACTGCAAGAAAGAAAATATATTAATAGGACATTCAAATAATTAAAATTTCTTATATTTTTCAGGTTTATTTTCAATTAAACTTTGAGATTTTTGAAATGCACTGTACTCATTAGAAATTTCAAATCAAATATTCATTTCATAAAATTCAATTTAATGAAAAATATTAAATAATATGATGAATTCAAAATTTTTAGTTATTTTATGTATTTGCATTACCTTATAGAAAACTTAATTAGAAAACGAAAAAAAAAATGTTTTCTAAATAGACATATGTATTTCAATCTCAAACCTGTCATTTAAATCAGAAAAAAAAAATATATACTTTTGGTAAATTTAGTGAAATAGTGTGTTTAGTGATACAGAAGTTTGTTTCTGTGATTACCTTTATCATCATTATCATCATCGTTGTTATTATTATTAGTTTTTCAGTTTAGTTTCTTTTCTGTGTTAAAGATTTAAAATCAAAGATGAGGTTATGATAAAAAAAAAAAGAGGTAGTTTTTTATTTTATTTTTATTTATTTATTTTTAAGGCTGATCTCTACATAAAATAAAAGGAGATGTGTGTGTCCGTCCGTCAATTTGCAAGTAAACGGCTGTTCGCAGAGCTACAGAATTTTGAATGAAGATACGTTTTGACTTCTCCTGATATACCTCGAAACCCAATTTTTTTTATTAGTTTTTTTAATTAATTAATTTTAAAAATATAAATTTCTGAAATGGTTGACTCTGAATATAGGAACATAAATGTAAAAATACTTTCCACGGCCCATGTGCTCAACTGGTCAGAACGTCGTGCTAAAAACTCGAAGATTGTGGGTTAGATTGTCCAAGGACCAGTGTGTTCAAGGGCCAGTATTTTCTGCAGATAATTAATAGAAAGGGTGTCATTCGATAAAAGAAAATCTTTCAATGTCTTCGCAGTATCCTAAACGAGATAACGAGAAAGTGACAAAGTTAAAATTAGATGCGTGTTGGTTGCTTTCTAGGCAAATGGCTGACCACTGAGGACTGAGCCACAAAATTTTGCACGGAGGTCCTTTCTGACCTGACCTCTTCTGACCTCTTCTGTTAACTTTGGATTAGGGTTTTTTTAATTATGTATTATTATTATTATTATTATTAATTGAAATTTTAACAGCTAGGGACACTATCTGCTGCTACCATCTGCTGTCATAGAGTGAAAATGATAAGCTGTCCGAGAAATGTCTGTTTGTAAAACGCAGTTGTTGAATAATAGCAGCGCCACTTGTCGTCTAGTTAGCACCTAAATTAAAATGTCCGATTAAGCAAAAGTTCCGGTAAATGCAAGCAGTAGGGACCTGGAATCGATACAGCGTAGGCGACCCGAAATGAGGTTATAAGTGATTTCAAGGGTTTTATTATTATTATTATTATTTTTGAAGGGGTTTCAAATGTTGTGATTAATATTTTTTGAAAATTCCTTTAAGTATACTGACTAGCGAAGCAGGAAAAGTCTGCTGGTAGTTAACATAAAAAATGTCTCTCTCTCTCTCTCTCTCTCTTTTTTTTTTTTTTTTTTTTAATATCAAAGAAGTAATAAATAGATCTAAATCTAATTACATTTACTCTTAAAGGCTTATTTCCTTATTTCTTTCTTCCTTTTCTTTCTTTCTTTTATTTACTCTATGTATGTATGCAAAAATCCTTAATAATCCAAATTCATATAAAAATGTTAGTGATAAGAAATAAAGAAAAAAATGCACAAACATTAAAATAATAAATAAATACAAATTAAAACAAAAAATAAATGTAAAACATTAACAATGCCACAAATTTCAAAGTTCATTGAAAAGAAATGTATAAATATTGTTAGTATTGATATACAACTAAATTTAATTAATAAAATCTATTAATAATAGATATTTTTACGATTCATATTTACATTAAATAGGTTATAGAAAACTCTATTAAATCTGAGAAAAGAAGACTGGCTGTACTACACAAAGAAACAGATATCACAACAAGCACTTACTTCTCTTCAAAAATAGAAAGTTTTTTGCGGCATTAAGATATTACTTTTTTTTTTTTGTGTGTGTGTGTGTGTGTGTGTGCATATATTTTAATTGTAGAATAATGTTGCTTTTTGAGAAATTTTGCTATGTACAAAATAAATTAGAAGAAATAAGAGCTAATACTTTCCAAATCTATTATATTTGTTTTATCTTAACGAATTTCAAAATAGTGTTACCTCCTTACTTGCTTCTCTATGCCATAGACGAAGAATTTTGATTAAATGATAACGGATAAATCAAATATTTTAATACCAATATGAAAAAACTTACCTTAAAAACCATTAGCAAAAACGATAACAAGAGGATGTGAGTCTTATATATATAAATATATATACACTATAGTATCATATATACATACTTTTCACCTTTTTCTTTCTAAATTCTGATTCTTATTATTACATATTGCTAAACTATGTTTAAATCTTATTAAAAATGCATGAAAGTTTTGCGTATTGGGGTTCTATTTTTAATTAACTTGCATAAAATATCTATAAATGAAACAGTAGGTATGAAATTCAAATAATTTGTTAATTTTAATTTGAAAACAAAAATGATTAAATAACATTTAATTTAATTTAATAATAAACTATTTTATATATTCATAATCCTTTATAGAAAATCTTTAAAAAACTAACAATTTAAACAATATCACAAGCACAAACATTTTATCTAAATCAAATCAAATAATCTAAATTAAATAAAATACAGCGGCAGAGGCCACTTGTTTTATCTTAATGAATTGCAAAAGAGCGTTTCCTTCTTACTTGTTTCTCTATGCCATAGGCGAAGAACTTAGATAAAATGATAACGGATATGATTCAAGTCGAATATTTTAATAACGATATGAAAAGGCTTACCATATAAACCAAACGAAGTAAAATCTAAAATAAGATCCGAATCTAATTACTGCCACCTCCCGAGCCTTTTTTTTTTTTTCTCTTACTTCCCCTCTTGCACATCTTCAGGATGCATCATCAATGTAATGCTTGCAAAACATCCAGTGCAGCAGTTAATCGGCTCTTCTTTCAATTTACTGGAAAATCAAAATTAAATAACAGAATCTGAAGGGAAAAAATGATTGCAAAACTCAATTTCCCTATGATTTAATGACTTTTATGCCATTTCCTTATATTTCCGCGTCAATGAGATGTTTTTTTTTTTTTTTTTTTCCCCAATTGCTTTTTCTATTAAAAAAAAAAAAATCCATTTTTATAAATTTTCTCCGTTTTTTTTTTTTTTTTTTTTTTTCTCCTAATCTTTTGAAATATGAAATGAAATTGAAATTAATGCACGTGAGTAAAGCATTCGGAATTTTCTAAATAAAATCGATCGTAAAAAGGTTTATTTAAAATAAAAGGAATTCCATGGAGTTAATTGATATAGTGGTTCCAAGTTTGATATTTGAATATTTTATTTTCTTAGTCACTTACAGATGTGCGAAAGTTAAATGATATTTGCTAAGAACTTCTGTAAAAATAATTTCTCTTTCTTTTGATATTGCTCTTTCTTACTCTTTCTTTTAATATTAAAAATATTCATTTACCTTCAGCTTAAATACAATTTATATCTGTTATTTTTATTTAAAAAATAGAAAGGAATCGTTACTATTTTTAAAAAGAAAAATAAAGTTTTAACAGTGCATAGTGCTTATTTCAGCTCGAAAATATTATAACTCTCAGTGTAAAGTATCCTTTAATCTGAAAGACGGTAGGTTCCGGGTTCGATCAGAGGTCGTGCTCGCCAGCCAAGCTTTTCAAAACTTTCCGTGATTTTCTCTGAAACTCGGGTAACTAGGGGCTAGGAGCTCTTTAGAAAGACACGAATAAAAACATTTAACCCAAGCCTAGGTCCTACGCGTAGGCAAAATTAACCTTAACTACTTCACTACCACCTCCTCGTTATTCTTTCTGCAAGGCTTATGTATCCTTTCATCTTCAGCCAAATTGACTTGCGCCAAAAAACTGTTGATAAATTTTACGATCCTTGAGATATTTTTTCTTTCAATTATGCCAAAATTTTAACTTTCACATTTATTCAGTACCACGTTAATCCTATCATGTTGATGTGTTACTTAAATAAAACAATAATCTTTCATTCGTGAAATACGTTTGCAGTTTATTAATCGAAATTTTATACTATCGTTTCTTCAACAGGAATTTCATAAAATACATGATTAAGTATTATATGAGCGTAAAAACTAAATAAGTTTTAAATGTTTTAAATGTGCGAAAGCTTTTTGCTCAGTTAGGCTTCTGTATCCGACCAAATAATAACAATAAGAATGACAATTACAAACTAATTCGCTTAATCTTCTCATTATTAAATAAATCCTTCTACTCTAAAAATTTCATGTTTATAGTAACCAGCGATTGATCCAGACCATCTTGGACATTTTTTTTTTCCCCGGGATTTTTCTCCACTCTATTTGTTTTAACTTTTCCATGCAAATCTATCTTAAAGCAAAGAATTTTTCTCATATATATATTTTACACTCATCTAAACATCGTTATTTTAATAGTATGTTGTGGCCATCACAAAACGTTCTTCTAAATTTTCCTACGCAAATCCACGCAAATTAGTTATTAAAATTCTTTTTTATCAAAATTATTTTCCATGATGAATGCAGATATTTTTTATTGAACAGAAGTATAACACTAGATTTCGACAGAAAATCAATATTTTGCCTTGAAAACATCCAAAAAAAATTGCTCTTTTTTTTTTTTTTTTTTTTTTTTTTTTCAGGATTTTTTTTTTCTCTTGAAAAAATTCGATAACTTTCTGTCAAATTATCATTGACTTATTATTCAACCACCCATTTTAAATTGTGTATTGATAAGTTCTTTTAAAAGATACCTATACTAAAAATTTATGCCCTAGAAGATATTTCCACCAGGAAGAGGGTGAGCGACATATCCTTACATATACAAAGGTTTTTTCTTGGTTGACTATTACTATAATATATATACTTTTTTTTTTTTTTTTTTTTGAAAAGTTAAAAAAAAAAAAAAATATCTCATTATGAACATTTATATGATATTTTATCCTTTACTTGCCATATTGAAAATTATTTAAAAAAAAAAAAAAAAAAAAAAAAAAAAAAAAAAAAAAAAGATCCACCAGTTTAGCAATTGATTCTATAATATAATCAACACTAATTTAGGTGAAGGTGAAACATCCAGTCTGGTTAAATTTCGTTCGTTGGATCGTCAGAAACATTGCCCACGAAATTTTTTTAACACACAGATGTAGATAGATAGGCATATTTTTAAAATGATAAAATTGTATTCGGTACATCTCAAAGCTTGTGAATCCATCGAAGATCGGAGGATGTATTTTTTTAAGAAAATAAAAATAATGTATTAATTATAAATGTACGCTATTTTTTTCAAATCAATGTCTGTAATGTGTAAACTTTATCAGTATCAATACATCTATAAACGATAAAATAAAAAAAATAAAATAAAAAAAAAAAAAAAAACGAAGAGACTTTTTTTAATTTATCACTGGAAAAAAAAAAAAAAAAAAGCATTTCAATCATTTTGCAGATAATTAAGAAACAAAATCCATAATTTTTTTTTTTTTTTTTTTACTAAGTTTTTTCTGATTTTTTTTTTTTTTTTTTTTTTTTATGTATTTCCTGAAAAAATCTCTAAATTTTTTAGTAAGTCTTTTTACAAAATCAATGCATTTTTAGAAAGCTACTCTTGTGAAAGTAAGAATTTACAACGAGATTACAGGCTTTTTAATACTGATTGTATAAAATTTAATTTTCGCTTAAGAGACATGGTAGACTTTCTCTATGGGGAATAGAAATTTCAGAGCGGATAAAAAATGAAAAAGTCTGTAAAGGTGATTTTTCAACAATCAGTGTTTTAAAATATAAAGTGTAAATTTGTTTACGATGTATTCAGGATGTTAAATGAAATATATATATATATATAGGATTTAAATACGTTTAGGCTATATATGTTTAGGTTATATATAGGATGCAGTTGGACGATGATTTAGAAACTTTAAAATATGAAACGCTCTTGCTCTTAATAAAATAAAAATTTTCATTGGGATAAATATGTGTTATACAATATACCGAAGTTTTCCCCGAAAAATTGGGAAATACATTTTCTGTATTTAGAATTTTTATGAAACTTAAACTGTCTTTCTGAAATTTTACTCTGAGTAACTAAGTAAAGAAATTAAAAAGAAAAACATACTAAAAATAAAATTGAACTATTATATTCCAGAAAAGTAGCATGAAACAGGGCCTTTCAAACATGATGATTAACAAATTGTAATGAATGTGTAGTAATATATTTGAATTCTTACATGTATATCATACTCAAAATTCTCTTTGGATCGAATATTTAAAACAATATATAATTTAAAATATATCTCTGAATTTAATGCAATTTTTTTTATCTAACTCGTTTTTTATAATAAGAGGTTATCCACTTTGAGAACAGTAGTTTCTTTTATAATAATAAATAAACAAATAAATAGCATATAGAAAAGAAAACATAAATGAAAATGTAGTTGCAAGATATCTGGTTGAAAAAATGCAAGGAAAATACTATCAGATATAGGAAATATTTTTATAAATAATTTAAATAAAATAAATAACTATTTGAAAAGTCATAATTTTATTTTTTTCATTACAAATAAAGTAATGGAAATTATAAAAGTTGTACTGATCTAAAATGCTGAAAAATATAAACACACACACACACACACATCTATATATATATATATATATTAATAATTTTAATAATTTTTAAAACGTAGTAAAAGCCGAGCAACATATTTAAGACTACTGAAACCACATAGACCAATACGAATAAAATTTCAATGTATCATTCATTCACAAACGGTATAATCTTTCCTTCAATTCTATCTATCGCATACAGAAAATTTACATTTGTATAAGAAATGATATGACATTATTATTATTATTTTCAAAGGGCGCAGCACTTGCGATTAAGCATTCACCGGGTAGGGGGGGGGGGTCGCCGAATCCATGACCATTGAGGAAGGGGCACTCGATGGATGGTTATCGTTAGCTCTAACAGGAACAACACATCCATGCCTTGTCCAGGATTCGAATCCAGGTTCAACCGTGTAGGGGTCAGGGACGTTAACCACTCACTACATGTCTGCGTTCTGATCGTCTGTCTCACTACGTCTGACCAGCCAATTAAAAAATGTATAGCTTCAGAATCAACTCAGTTTTAACGTAGCCCATTAAAATCTCAAACGAAATAAAATAAAACACAATGTCCCTATCGACAGTTTTTGAAAAATAAATAAATAAATAAACACTATTTCAGCAATAATTAAACTCAGTTTTAAACAAAATTATTGAAAATTTCGAAAATATCGTTATAATTCTTCATAGCGCTAACGATTCCCGTTTCAAACCTCTTTTCAATACGCACCTTTTTTCGTAATAACGATTTTATCTTTATAAGAAAATTAGCTTAAATAAATCTCATTCTTTACACAGCTTGATAACAGGAAATGAAAAATTAACCGATGCATAACATTTAATGAACGAGAACCATTCAGACATCAATTGTCCACTTTTCCAAATCATACAGTTCATAAAGACCCGAGAAAAAAAAATAAAGCCGGTCAAATAAAAGCTGGAATTCCCTTGAACTAGAAGTCAGTGGAGCATTGTTCACCAAAAAGAAAGCATAAAACTTCCAACAGTGAAGAAAAGAAAGAAAAAGAAAAACGTGGGGGTAACCTTTAAAGCTAACTACCGTTCCATTAATAGGCAAATAGGAGAAAGCTAGAGCAACTGAAGTAGCAAAAATGTAAATACATCAAAGAGACTGTGATATTAAAAAGCTTCAAATAGATTTATATTTACAATTTGGTCCAAGCCAAACACCGGACCGCGTGCTTTTTGGCTCACCTCCAAGTAAATGAAGAAAGGCAAAGGCTAAAAAGTGCCTCTCTCGTGTTTTTTATTCATATCGGCGATTAAAGCTGCTCCGCTTTGCTTAATGACCCTCTCTGCTGTTCTTTAGTTGCGGATTGCTCCCAGCCATTCCTCGTATCAACGAGCATTTTAAGCGGTAGTAAATATTAGCCTTAGTGTGTTAACGGAAGAACGTATAAATAACGACATTTTGTAATTTCAAATACCCAAAGCGGATAGATGAATGTATACAGACATATTGAGAGAGATAGAAGGACGCAATGTTGTGTCAATTATTTGTGCTACACGCGGGGGCTTGCTAAATAAATATTTGAAAATCTTCTCTCAAACAGCACAAATACTTGAATGAGCGTATTTGCCATTCGGCTCATTTATAAAAGATCCGCGGTTCAAACAAATATTGATCGATGGCAAATAAAGAATTAGTCAAAGCGTGGTTTTATATATATATCTATGTATATATATGCATATGCGAAACTTCTTCCCTCCCGTATTCCTCTCTATCTTCTTTTACCCCTTTTCTTTCGCATCACTGTATACATGAATTGGTTATTAACGTTCGTTCACGTCTCAAAACCGCACGATTTTATACTTTTTTTTATTTTCTGATTATTACAGAAATGAAATGTGATCAGGAGAAGCTTTCAGATTTGTGCAAGATCATTGAAATGAACGGGAGGAAAAACTAATTGAGAACTGCGCCGTCGGGCAAACTTTTGTGACCGACCACCTAAAAGTGAAGACCAATGCTTGCGATCTGAAGGCGGCATACTCTTGTCTTCTCCGACAAACATCTCGAGTACTCGTCACTGTAGCATGAAATTGACATTTCCGAAATCTAAAGAATTTATGAAGGGTATTTTTCTCCAAAAATGACTTTCTAGAATTCAGTTGCCAAAACAAAAATTTTTGTCATTCTCGATATTGAATCAAGCATTCATTCGTGAAAAAGATACAAGACTTTATGCGTGTTTTGAGGAAATATGAATTTACCATTAGCCAAGTCTTTTTAAAAAGAAGTAAATAGACTTTGAAACTTTAATTTCAGAGCTCCATTCAGAAGCCTCATTAAAAGATTTAATAATATTACTTAGCAAAGTAATATCAAACTGAATAATAACATTTTCATGGTAAAAAGAAACAAAGTGAAAATATTATTAACTTCTGATCATATTTCATCTCTTTCAGCTCTCGGTGAATATTTTTCTTTTTCAAATCTTCAAATTCTTATGAAATAATATTTCAGAAAATCGTGAAGTTAAGGAATGTGTTTATTAATATCCTTCTGCATTTCGGGAAAAGGAAGACTTCATTTCGTCTCTGGCAGATGAGAACACAAATGAGTCAACATAATATTATTGGCTGTATGAATATTTAAATAAAGGAATAAGTATTAATAAAAGGAAATGCAGAACAAACTAGCAAACAAATTATTAAGAATTGACAGAAGAATGTTTTCAATGAAAACATCAATGTAACCATTTTCAGTTGTTTTCACTTCACTTCCCGAGGAGAGATTTAATCTTTCCTCGAACAATTGAACAATTGATGGATGGCGATATTTGCAAGTATCTTTAAAAGATTTTAAATGTGGTTTGATAGGTAACATGTAAATTCTTCAACAAGTAATCAAAATTATTTGATTAATAAAATATAAATTTCATTGCTTTTATTTCTAGAGGAATATGTACCATATGATCGAAAGTATTATATGACAATATTTCAAGAAACGAGTTAATTATGATAAATTCTTACCTTTTACATTTTTATACTTTATTGTTGTTCTTCGTATATAAATTGATGCATTTGAAAGATTTAATGTTTCTTAACATTAGTTGCTAAATTTCTATCATAAAATAATAAAAAGGAATCTTTTCTCTTCATCCAGAATGCAATTGTATATCTTTTGAAAATTACATGCAGAATTAATTTTTTCATGCTATATGCTTGAGAAATCTGCTACGCCTAATTAACTGTTGTTCCTCAGTTCTTCTTACTAGTTGCTGAATCAGCACTTAACACCTGCGATTAAACTGAAAAGTTAAATCATTCATTTGAATGTTTAAGCAATTTGCTTTCCTTACGAAAAAAATGTGATGTTGCTTATAATATGGCACCTTAAACATAAAGATAAAAACTTACTTCAGCAATATTACGTAGAACGATTTGAAAATTAAAAAGATGGCAGATTAAACAGCAAACATTTGTAAAAATATTTACAATTTATATCGACTTTTGTAGTTTAAGATTATTTTCATCGTATTAGATTTCTCTATAAATGCAATAGACATTAAGTAAAGTGTGAATTATTCTTGAAAGAAAAAAAAAATCAAAAGTTAAAAATCAATTTTAAAATACGTCATCAATATTTTTTTAAGCTGTTTTATAACATTTTTAAAAAAGAAACTTTTCTCATATGGTTTCATTATAAATTTTGAAAATGAAATGGTTTGAAATACTGAAAAAGTTCCTCTCCTCTCCCTTTTTTTTTAATAATGCAGAAAAATGGAACTCATCTTTCAACTTAGGAAATTAAACTAAAAATTATTAAGCTACTGTAGAAAAATTTTTTAATGATCTGATAATTTTGATAATAAGAAACCTTTTATAAAAGAATCCGACGAAAATTTTGAAAATAAATTAAGTATTTCTGATCAGTTTTATCATAAAAGAATTTCAGGGAAAAGTAAGTTTTACGCATGATTTTTTTTTCATTATTATTACTATTTACATATAGTATACATAATATGCATTTTATTATTATTATTATTATTATTATTATTTAATATTTTCTCAAAAAGAAAAAAAATATAAATATTCAAAAAAATATACTTTTTTTTTTTTAGAAATCCGTCAAAAAACTTTTTCTTATAAGAAAAATAGTTAAAAAAAAACGAAAGTTGCATTTAACACGGATGTCTGAAATTAATATATTCTAAAAGTAATAATATGTAAAAATTTGCAGAGAATAGATTTAAATTGTCGAAATGAATATGATTAAATATTTTATTAATATTTTATAAATATTTTATTAATACTTTATAAATCTTTTTTTTTTTTTTTTTTTTTTTTTTTTTTTATAAATCTTTAATTAAACCTTTCATTAATCTATTATTTAAACTTTTATCTTTAGCTATAATTTTCGAGTTTATTACTGTGAAAATTCAGAAAATTACGGGAAATATCATTAATATATCAAAACGTATCAATTACTTACTAAAAGTTGCTGCATAATAAGCGAATTTTAAACCTATTACATTTTATTTATTTATTTATTTATTTATTTTACCACTAATGACAGGGTATTTGCACCGAATTACATAAAAATATATGCTAAATAGACAAGATTATTTATTAATCAGATAAAATGCATTATACAAACTGCAATGAATGGCATTATATAAACTACAAATATTTTAATTTAATAAATAGTATTATTTATGTAAACAACAAATAAAAAAAAAAACCCTTATTTTTAAAAGTGAATTGAAATGTTGTTAGATGCTTTTTGAATTTTTACGATATTAAAATGAGTTTTTAGTAAAAATGACAATATAATTATTTAACAATTCAAAGAAATATTTCCTAGAATTGTTTTATCTCATTAAAATATCAATATATTCTTTTAATTATAATATAATATTTTGGGGTACTTTTTGCGTCAAGTTTCCCGGAATCTTAATGAAGAGCATTCATCTATATGAAAAGCAAATCATACGCAGAAATAGTAAAATACTTTTAGCGAAATGATTTTATTTTCGCGAATAACGTTCTATTTTCAAAAAATACATGCATAATAAAATCATGTATAAAAACTGAAAATAACTTCTAGCATTCTGATATACAGAAATGTTATTTATTTATTTATTTATTTTCCCTTCTAACTTTCTGTCAATCTTTTAAAAACGCTCATTATTAAATATCAGTTTTAAAGAGAGACTCCAATTCTTATACTTTGTCAAAGCCAAAGAAAAATGCGCATAAAACTTTCTAGATAATGTAAAAAATGTTTAAAATCAAAAGCGGTTGATGATTTTTAGCTGTTCTCTAAAGCTAGTAGCGAAACTTTCGCGAAAACACAAATTTTCCCCTCCCCAGAAAATAAATAAATAAACATTAAAAAGTCTGAAAACATAAAATTAAATACTCATATTATAAAAAAATAATTAAATAAATAAAAAATTTACAACATAATTTGAAAGAGAATATTTTAAAAGGACCATGCGGCCCTAAAGCATAAAACTAATAAATAAATAAATAAATAAAACAGGTATAAATTTGTATATCCTGAATTGATAATAAACATTCATATAACATTTCAACGGTTACTCGGTAAAAGATGTGTTTATATTCATTTTTTAATTTCTTCTTTAACAGTCAAATGCTATATATGACTGTTTAAATTAACAGAGTCTCCATTTTATCTTCAGCTCTATGAATACAGACGTTGCTAATTATTTAATAAATATTTTTCAAACATACATTTTTCTTTTTTTTTTTTTTTCCTTTTTTCTTCAAAATATTTTATGCATACACTGCAAAACAAAAATAAAAAGTAAAAAAATTACTAAATATAAAAAAGAAACAAAGAAAAGAAAAACTGATTTAAATACGTGTTTAATTATCTTTTTTTTTTTTTTTCCAGCAAAACTTTATTCTTAACAGTCAAGTACTATATTTGACAGCTAAATTTCTAACGTAACCTCTATTCAAAAATTATTATTATTATTACTATTCAAATATTAAATGCATATGTTACCGTTAAAGCTAGAAATCCGTTAATGTGCAGATTACCTAGCTAATCTACAAATTAACTAAAATGACCCGTTAAAGTGCGGAATCAAGAGTTTTCCGCATTTTAACTAGGTAATCTGCACATTAGCGGCTTCTGTATCGCTAAAGTTTAAATGTTTCTTTCGAGCTTTAGTTTTTTTTACATTCACAATGACGTCAAATAGTCATGTGATACAGATAGGCGAATGTCCTTCAAACATGAACTAAAATTTTTCCACTTCCTCTCCGCTATGATTGATAAACAACGCAAAACGTGGAGGAAGCGATGCATGATTATGTTTCTTATTATGACAAACACAAAATTTAAAGTAACAAGTAAGTTATAATTGTTTTAATTTTGATTTTATTTTTTCTCTTTTTTAATTCTGTCAATATAAGTTTGATAAGGGTCTGCATTTTATTAATGAAATCTACTCTTAATTTAAAAGCTCTCTCTCGTGAAATTCCATTTTGAATTATGAATATTAAATATAGAACACAGTAATTATTTCCTCCCGAAATAAAACTATTAAATCACAACTTTTTAAAACTAGTTTATTTTAAAATTGATTTAAATTACTATTAGTTACAGAAAAAAATAGTATTAATTTTTAACTCTGAAAAATATTATGGCATTATTTAATAAATACTTAATATGAAATTTTTGTGCATTTTTTAGCATTTCTTATTACAATATTTATTTATTTATTTATTTATTTATTTTTGTTTCTTTCAAGTTTCCTCTATACATTTTATATATCATGATTAGATTATATTTTTATATATTTATTTTTAATTTTGTTCGCTTTTTCAGATAATTTCGTTGTGGTTTATCACGTAAAATGTGTTAATAAAGTTTATTATTATTATTATAAAATTAATATATTTGCTAAACTTGTACAGATATACGTATGCATGCTGCAAAATGTAGTTTAATAAAACATTGGAAAACTGTCATTTTAATTTTTATGCACTCTAAAAAATATTAAAGCAGTTTTAATTATTTGAAGTACTTCTTAAATAATGCTTCCGATTTGTCTAATTTAATATTTCTATAGCGAATTAAAAATTGGTGCATAATTTTTTTTAAAAATAATAATAGCATTATAAGTTGTTAATAAAACTTTTTTTTATTTTTTATTTAAATGGTTAAATATTTTTATTTGAAAAGAAATCGTTACTGTATTCTAACTGTACTTCTAGTTACTGTACTTCTAACATTCATTTATAAATTGAATTTATTGAAAGTTATTAAAAATATTATATTTCATATTAAAAATGCATAACATCTTTAAACTTATGTTCACAGAATAAAAAAGATTAAATAAATAAAAAAAATTGAAACAAATATAACTTTAAAAGACATGAAAACTAAAACACATGCAGATTAAAATAAGTAAAGAAAACTAATCGTTTTTTTTTTTTTTTTCTCGAATAAAAAAAAAAAAATACAGCACAGCGTGCTCTAAAATTACAACAGCAGAGATCTTATTTTCACTTTAACGAGTGCCTAACAGGTAATGTGCAGATTATCTAGGTAATTCGCAGATTACCTAGGTAATTTGAGAAATGAAACAATTTTTCTCACTTTTACGGATTACCCTAGTTAATGTGCAGATTACCTAGCTAATCTGCAGATTAACTGATTTTTGCACTTTAGCGGTAACACATACACTGCTTAAAAAAAAAAAAAAAAAAAGTACAAAGTTATTAATCAGCGACAATCAAATGTCGTTTACTTTACTCAGTAGGGTATCTATTTATGTTTTCCCCGCAAAACTTATTTTTAACTGTCAAATAGTGTTGCATTTCACTGTTAAATTTTTCCATTACTTTTATTTATTTATTTGTAACTTAATTTCTAAATGTATACATAGGTATAGATACATTTGAGGGGGAGGGGGGGCATATTAGAAAAAAAGGTACAAAGTTATTAATCAGCGACAATCAGAAGGGTGTTTACTTTATTCAGTAGAATACCTATTTATGTTTTCCCCACAAAACTTATTTTTAACTGTCAGATAGTATTGCATTTCATTGCTAAATTTTTCCATTGTTTTTACTTATTTATTTCTTACGTCTTCTTCTTCTTTTTTTTTTTTTTCCATATTAAAAAGAAAAACAAAATGGTGAAACTTGCATTCTTTTAATCCCCGACCAAAAAAGTGATGTGTTTTTGTTTGAAGCCCTCGTCTGTGTGTCTTTCTGATAATTGATTTAATTGCGATTGTTCTCAGCTATGGGTGACGAAAATCTGTTTGATGGATTTTTTCAATTAATAACTATTTTATTTATTTATTTATTTAGGCCACGTTGCATTAATATTTTAAAATTTTATATCTGGTGATTGCGCAACTCTCAAATAGAATTTAAAAGCTGAAAATTTTTCAACATCCAAATCATGTAAAATATGTACATAAGTCACGTGGATTTTTGGATTGGAGTATAAAAACGCTTTAAAAAAATCGTGAGTTTTAAACAGATTAAAAAAAAAAAAAAAAAAAAAAAAATTAAAAGGCTATAAATACCGATAATAAGTTCATAGTCTGAAAATCTCTAAAACCGGTTGAAAATTAGAGGCCTTTTAGAAATGTTTTAATATTTTTTTTTTTTTTTTTTTTAAGGTTACTTTATAATTATATTGTAAAATTTGTAAGCTTTCAAACTTCCAACTTCCAGATAAATCGCGTTATTCTTTTTCTTTTAGATTAGAATAAATAAAAAAAAAGTATTTAAAAAAAATTTCGAATTTTCAACTGATTTTAACAAACATTTAAATTTGATTAAAAATAGCGATTATGAGTTCCTAATCTAAAAATCTCTAAATTCGGTAAAAAAAAAAAGTTTCAGATTTTACAGGAAAAAAAACCTTGCATTGACATTTTAGAATTTACGAAATAGTTTTCCTCCACTTGAAAATTACAGATTTTACAGAAAAATAGTATATAACAAAATTTCAAAGTCGGAGTTTAAAAAAGATTAGCTTTATACTTATATTGTACGTACAGTTGTGTGTTTAAGAAGAAGAGGTACTCTTCACTAAAATATTCTGTAATTATTATTATCATTATTATTATTATCATTATTATTTTACTATTAATAATTATTAATATTTAATACGTAAGTGAAGTTGTAATGCCAATTACAACCAATAAATGATATTTTCATTAGGAAAATAATTTTTTAAAAGTAAAGATTCAAATTTAAATAATATATCTGCTCATCACTTGCAAAATAAAAGACAGTAAAACACATTATTAAACAAATTCTTTAGAATATATATGATAGGTAATTATTTTATTATTATTATTATTATTTAAAAATTATATATATTTTCTACAGCTTTAGCTTCCAGAAGAGTTAATTTATTTTTTATGTGTTTAATTCACTTGACACTTATCAGCATTACATTAAAAAAAAAAAAAAAAAAAAAAAAAAAAAATGGGTAAATAGTTTGTAGCATAAGCAATACAAACAATAAAATATATGTCATTAAATTAGTATTAATCTCTTTTTTGTATAATTTTATGATAAAAAATATTTACTTTTGGATTGAAATTAAGTCCATATATTTCTATTTCATGTTGAACAAACAACTAAATTCACATATGTTTTACGAACTTCAAAAATTGATTTAAAAAAAAAAAAAAAAAAATGGTAGAAAATTGCTTTTAGCAAAATATTTACAGTTTGTTCCCACATATTAGTACATATTCAGGAATATTATAAAAATAATTTAAATGATAAATTTAAATATGAATTCATTCTTTTTTAAATAAATTTTATGAAGATAATTTTAAATGATTTTTACTACATAAAATTTCAAAGAATTATTTGCATTTCTGTAACATCATATAGAAGAGTACATAACGTTATGTAGTTTCTGAAGAAATGATTTGGTTTAATAAAAGATTTAAATAATAATAATAATAATAATACAAAAGGTTCAAAGTTTGTTTTAATATATTAATACGTAATTGAGAAGACAAGTCTAATAATAACGAATAATGCAATTTTTAAGTGAAATTTACAATAATTTAATAACCAAAATAAGATGGATTATTATCAATTAAAAAAAAAAATATATATATGTCAAAGCTTATACAAAATATTTTAATCAAAGATATTATACAAAAACCCAGAGTTGAAAATGGAACTTCAAAAAATACTTTTTTTTACAGTATGGGTAGAAAAAAAAATAAAAAAAATTCCTTCCTGGCCAGTGTTCGTCAACATAGTAAAATGTAGTAAAGCACTTCCATCAATTACAATCAGTAGAAAAGAACATTTAGCTCAATTTTGAATAGTCCTGTATATTGTAAATAAACTATATGGACATCATATTGTGTAATTAAATTTAATCTTATATGAAAAAATCCTAATACAAAAAGAAATACACTTCCAGTAATTTTCAAGTATAGCCCCAATATATTCAAATACTTTGGGTAGCCCTGTAAACGAATGATGAAAGGTTTACATACCACAATTTTCACAAAACGTAGTGTTATGCATATAAAAAAAGTATGTTCATTCGAGTTTCTTTAGTGCAGCCTATTGATATTACACCAGAAATTTCCCCCATACATCTAATGTATTTGAATTCTCTCGGATGACCCTGTACACGAACCATTTGCTTGATCTGAACGAAAAGTTCAATATAGCATCGCTAAATTATACAGATTTAGAATACCGAGTTTCGACATTTGCTACTATTTGTTCTTGAGATATGCTGATAACCGATACAGAGACACACAGAGTCATAGAGCAAACACAGACCAACAGCTAAAAACATAAATTTTGGATTCAAGGAATCTCAAACGTGTAAATATAACAAAAACTCTCTTTCGAAAATTTGACCCAATAACAACACTTTCAATACCTTATATATGAGTAAAAAAAAAGTTAAAAAAAAAAAAAAAATACAAATCTAGGACTCGAAATAAATATGCTATTTCAAAACTAGTTTTGAACTTTAATTTTTGAAGAAGGTACAGATGAAATTGATAAATGTAAGTGTGCATTATAAATAAAATATTTTGCCAATTTAGCAAACAAATACAGAAACATATGTAAATGAAAAATGCAGGAGCTGTATAAACCATGTTATATTGATGTGAAATATTGTTACATCGAAATGGTCTGTATAATTTTCGAAAGTATTAAATATTTGATTGTAAACAAACAAATTCATTGAATAAGCTGTATTTGTTATTGATATTCACATATTTTTTAGATCTATATAATTACACATTTTCAACATAATTTTCAAAATTAAGTTTTGTAATTAATACTGTACAAGTTCTACTTCCATATGCAAATTAAATTTTTAATGATATGCTAGTTTATCTTAAGTTTTAGCTTATAAAAAAAAGTATAAAAGTCATTACAATTTCCCTCAAAGTGAGAGGGTTTCAAATGATTTAAAAACTTTTAAACGTAAGCCGATTTAGTATATCATAATTCAATTTTAATTTCACATAAGTACTGATTTAATTATTGAGAGAATAATGTGAAAGCACATATTAACAAATTTAAAATATTTGCATTTGTAAAATTTCTTATATATATTTATATAGGATCACACAGAAAACTAGTATGCTGTGGCCACCACAAGACTTTCTTCTATATTTTCCTATACAAATTAACGCAGTAACAATATTAAAAAAAAAAATTTCAAAGTTTTTTTTTCGTTAAAAAAAAAAAAAAATCGATAACTTTGTTTTAAATTATCATTCAACCATTCGTTTTAAAGATATTGACGAGACCTTTCGAAATATACCCATCTTGAAAATTTACCCCCCCCCGGGGGGTACTTTCCCCTGGGGGGGGGAAGCGATGACCGAGATTTTTTTCCTAATTAACTACTACTATTATCAATAATTCATATTAATTTCACAATCACAGGTTAAGAATAACTCCCATTATGTACATTTATACGAAATTTTGTCCTATACTGCCATGTTAAAAATTTAGAAAAAATACGATCACAGCACCACCTGTTGAGTGATTGATCCCCAAATCTAATCAGCCCCAGTTTATGTCAGGGGCCAACTAAATACCAAGTCTGGTTAAATTTCGTTAAAAAAAAAAATTACGATTTTTTTTCTAAGTTACTTTTTGTTAAAAGTAAAAAAAATCGATAACTTTGTTTTAAATTATCACAGATTTATAGTTCAACCATTCGTTTTAAAGGTATTGACGAGACCTTTCGAAAGATACCCATCTTGAAAATTTACTCCCCTTGAGGGGGGACTTCCCCCCCAGGGGGGTTCACGAGGCTCCTACGCATAGAAAATTTTTTCCCCAGTTGACTACCTCTATTATAAATAATTCTTGTAAATTTCATAATGATTACTAAAAAATAATTCTCTTTATGCACATTTATACAAAATTTTGTCCTATATCACCATGTTAAAAATTTAGAAAAAGCGGGATGGCAACGCAACCTGTAAGACAATTTTTACCAAAAGTTGATAGGCACTAATTTATGTCAAGGTGCAACTACATACTAATTTGTATGAAATTCTGTGCAGTAGTTTCATAGATACAGTTGCCACAAAATTTTGTCACACACACACACACAGACAGACTGACAGACAGACAGATAGACAGACAGACATTTTCTAAAAAGGGTCAAATCGTGTTCTACAGCTCTCAAAACGTGTAAATCCATCAAAAACCCGAGGTCGAAAATTTTTACGAATCCAATACTTTCTCTATATTACATATAGAAGAAAGTAAAAAAATTGTCAGTTGACAATACAGAATTGACTAACCCAAACAGTTGACTAGAAAACTTGAGTTAAAAGCTGAGTTAGTCTCCAAAACAAAACCCCAGACTAAGAAGGTTAATATTATCAGTTAAGACGGCTATATCTGATAATATTAACCTTCCTAGTGTGGGGTATTGCTTTGGAGACTAGTTCAGCTAGTACACTTTTTAACTGAAGTTTCCTAGTCAGCTATTTGGGTTAGTCAATTCTGTATTGTCAACTGACAACTTTTTTTTTTCTGTGTGATTCTATAATAATTGATGATTCTATAATAATAAAAAACTTAAATTGAGCATTTTTCTTCAAATAATCTGCCCCCCCCCCTCTCTCTCTCTATCTCTTTCTCTCTCTTAATTACTACTTCATTTCAAATAAATAAATAAATAAAAAGGAAACTTTGTTTCTTTGTAGCATTGCTATGTACTATTGAAAGCTTGTCTCGATATGCAATACAAATACGAATTCAGAACAATATGAATAGAATAGAATTCCAATGGCAGTTATACAGTAGCAAGCTCAAAATGTGCTCTAAATACTGTCAGGAGGCTAGTAAACGTCCTGTATAGTGTAATAGGCCTATTATCTGAGGCTCATAAGAACGTGCTCTGGCACACTCTTGGTCGATTAACGGAACCAGCTGCACTCAGCTAGATAACAGACTATAGCAGCCATCTTTCAAGTCTATAACTCCAAAGGCATCTTGAACTCCACATTCAAGCTCTGCTGCAATTTTGTAGGGGGAAGTCACAAAAAGGGGGTGGCGCTATATAAAACAACTGCAGTCACTGCAGGTCATTCTCGATATGGCACGAAAATCACCCCAAGAGATTATTTACTCCATATAAATGGCTATGCTAGACTGTGCTGGAAAAGTCGGATTAAACGCTATGCACCTTTAAAATTAATACATGAAAAATAGCATATATTCCTTTTGTTCTGGTATTTTAATCACATGTTAAAAGCTATATATTTGTAAAATTAAATGTGACCGAATTATAACTATATATTATGAAAAACATAAATTTCACCATCTTATTTTTTATTTTATTTTACTCATTTATTTATTTAAAACTCTTTGTTAAGCACAAAAACTTATGCATTTTCCCCCTTTATTTATGATGTATTGTAATAAAATCCCCCCCCCCCCCCAAAAAAAAAAAAAAAAAAAAAAAAAAAAAGTATATGTATAATGATATGCAATTTCCGTAAATAATAAATTCATAAAGAGTAATAATTTAACAAAATAATAACTTAAAGAATAATAATCTAAAAATAATAAGAACACGTATTTATTTTAGAGAAGTTTTCAAATGTAGAAATCAAAGAATTTATTTTTCTCTGCTAATAACCGTTAACTCATTTTCTTTCTTTTTTTTTTCCTCATTTTTGATTTTTCCTAACTTAGTGTAACACATTTCAATAACTAAAGAATTAGATTGTCGCTCAGTGGTCACATTTTGCTCATTAAACAGAGCGAAATTCTACATTCACATAGAATTAAACTTTTCTTTTAAGTGCGTTAACACACAGATAATATAAATGTACTTAAATGAGAAGTTTATTCCGGTGTGAATGCAGGATTCCGTTTTTGTAGAGCCCACCAGCGGCCGAGCGGTTCTGCGCTCAAAAGCTGGTAGATGGGAGGTGCCGGGTTCGATCCCCGGTCGCGCTCATCGACCTAGCCGTTCGGAGTTTTCCGTGGTTTCCTCCGAAACTTGCGTGAATACGGGCTAGGACCCCTTAGAAAGACCCCCACGGAGGGCATTCCCCCCCTAGGCCTAGGACACATCAGGAGTCAATCGGCCTTAAATCCTACAACCAACCAACCAACCGTTTTTGTAGAAGTGGTATCGGAATTGCAAACCCCTGATTAAAACAAAATACACCTATACCTACTGCTTAAAGTGGATTTCGCAATTCCGTAACCCGAAGAACATCCATGCCTGAATCGAGACATGAACCCGGAACCTGGTAACTGGAGGTCAGATCGTTAACCATTTACCCAATAACAAAGTGAAAAAAAAAAAATTAGTGACAAAAAAGGTATTTTAAAATAATCACTCGGATTTATAAAACCTTAAAATTCCGTGCTTAAAAATATATTTTCTTTTTTTAAATGATTAATTGAATATTATTGAATTGCTGTTTGAAGTATTCTTAACCCGTTAGTAGTCGCTAGTTGGTCGATTTGCCGCCCATCCTTCAATGTTGCCAGATTTTTTTATTCAATAGCCACCAAAAATTTTTAGAAGTAGCATTTGATATACATCAAACGCGAATAAAATCGAAAGAACGTCGATCACATCACTTCTTAAAATTATTGGTGAGAGTTAAATAAAAAGTACGCAATCTGTAATAGGTGGCGCTGTCTATAGCGACTACTAACGGGTTAAATGAACACAGTTGTGATTTCGTAACTTTACTGTATTACAATATATATGTACGTCATGCTGGCAAATGACGTTTTGGGCAATCTCCATACGGATGGCTAAAAAACAGTACGTACATCATAATGGAATATTTATTCATTTTATTAGTGCATTCGCTTATTTCAAGAAATAACGTAGCTATGATGAAATTAAAACTGTCAGTCAGATGAATAAGCTTCTCATGATAACGCATAACGAACTTTTTTTTAGCCACCCGTTCGGAGATAGCCCAAAACGTCCTTCATAAAACGCAACTGATGCATCATGATCGTATACAGGCGGAAAGCAACACAGCTCTTTCAATTTATCGTTAGTATCTTTTATAATGTCATACATAAAAATGAAACAAAATGAAATGTTACCTACTCAAATAGATTAGTGATAATTTAGCGTTATAATTAATATCATCATTTATTTACCCACTCTTTATTTTTTTGCAGTAATGAAATTTTGTTTCAAAATCTCTTCTGCATGACATAAATTAGAGTATATATATATACGAATAAATATTTCGATAATCTACGCACAACCTTTGTTTAAAAAAAAAAATAGCTATATGCATCTAAATAAGATCAAAAGGTCCACATAAAGAAGAAGAACTGAAAGTAATTAAGAATTTAAACTAATACATTGAATTAATCTCTAGTGTACGCGTCTATATAGGCGTTTCATCTTCAAAGAAATTTGATCCGTTACAAGTGAATTCATTTAAAAATCAGTAATTACGTAAATTAAATAAACATACGTATGAAATAAGGTTGGAAATTAATTTTGCATAAGAGATGCGAAACATTTTGTCTTTATTTTCAAAACTATTAAATTAATTACAGTACAAAAAATACTTAATTGTTTACTTTTATCGTCGATATCGCTAAGCGTAAAAACATAAAAGCGGAGGCTTTGATAAATTGAAATGATCTTGCTAATTAGGTAACACTATTAAAAAATGTAAAGAAAGGAAAAGAATTAAAAAGAAAAAAAAATTAAGATGCATGTAAAAAGACGGTTTTGTAATTTTTTAATTCACGATCTTTTAAAAATAAATTATTTTAATGAATTCGATGCTTTGAGGAGAATGCATTTTCATTTATTTTTCCAAACGATGCCAGAAGCGTAAAAAATTTAATCTCATTTTGTTATCTTTTTGGGCATGTTATTGATTTTCAGGACACAAAAATTATCAGATTAAAAAAAAAGAAAAAAAAATGTTGTAAATAAATAAATTTGTTATTGTAATATCTGGCTTTGAAATTAATTCGTACATATTTTAAATTTAAAATGCATTACAATCAACTTAATATATATGATTATACCTCCACTTTCCTACAGTGATACCATATGGTAAATTATACTTATATCATATGGATTAATATTTTGTTTAAATTTATGCATAAAATTTTCATGATTAAATATTCATTAAAATAAATAAATAAATGAATGAATAAAATAACGCCCATATAAAATTTTACAAAAGAAAATTTTTATAAAAATAAATAAATAAAATTTTGATATTTTTGTAACGTAACTAGATTATCTATTAAACTTATTTGAAAGACTATTAAACTTATCTATCTATTCTAACTAACTATTAAACTAACTATCTATTAAACTTATTTGAAATTTTAAACTATTAAACTTATTTGAAGACAAATTTCCAGTAATGGCCTATTCCACCCTATACTCTTCTTAATCAGGGGTTAATTCACATGGATTTTAATACTGACTTTTCATATCTGAAAATTAACAACACAAACAAATTTTTGTTTAGCTAATGTTAGTTTCTTCGTTTCTACTTGAAAATGAAATTCTTATAATAATTAGAATAATTCGCTTGAATATAATAACTTCAGAAACAGTAGTTCATTTTTATAATATTTCTTTTCTAAAAAGCAGGATTTTTTTTTTTTTTTTCCCTTTAGCCCTTATCCATTAACCGATTTCAGAGGGTGAAGAAACGTTTGAACGAGCCCCCTGAAATAGAGTCCAAAGTAAACACAGTTCACCAGGAAAAAAGAGAAGAGATGAAACGTAGTCCACCGTTCGTATGTTCGGTTTGTTTTCCGGCCTGGACCATTACAATGGAAAGAAGCTGCAGCTGCGAGAGCAACGCATTTGACTCTGTCTTTGAGTTCTTCTTCCCAGGCCACTCGAAGCTTCCACAAATATTGGGCATTGGTTTTTAGATTTTCAGACGATTCCATTACTTTTGTTCGGTTTCCCATCCTTAAATTTGACTTCTGAGTTGAGTAAATGGTCCTAGTAACTTCATAACTTTCCGTTGTGGCTGTCTAACTCATCTCCCAATCACAATGCTTGTAAATTCATCGATTGTTTATCATGTATCCTACATAAGATGCATCTATTCAGGATATAAAATTCAAGTTAGCGTTCAGAATTTCAGCTTTTTTATATAATCTGTCATCAGGAAAAGGTTAAAGGTTTTTTTTTCCCCTCCTTTTTATTTGGAGTTTAAAAAAGACTAAGAAAATGTTAAAAAGTACATATAATATATATATATATATATACACATATATATTATATAAGTTCACAGTATAAATTGCAAAAACACACAACAAATGTTTCAGAATAAAAACTTAATCATGACTCTTCATCAGATGAAAAATTAGGCACGATTATAGCAGCTTCATAGCTTCGACTGTAAACAATTATCATGTGCTTTGAAATTTGCAGCGTTACAAAATTACATTTTACATACAGAATTCTACTTTTCGCCACTCATCACAAATTTTTCGAAAACTTTTACTGTGACAGAGTTCCTAAATACAGATAAAAAATTACAATTTTATTTATAGAAAATAATTGAACAATTATGATAGGATAGTTTTTACAGCAAATTAATATTTTTGTTTATAGCAGCTTCCTAATTTCGACTGTAAATAATTGTTATGTGCTTTGAAATTTGAAGCGTTACAAAATTACATTTTAAATGCAGAATTCCATTTTTCGCCATTCATCACAAAATTTTCGGAAACTTTCACCGCGAGAAAGTTCCTAAATACACGTAAAAGATGACAATTTTATTTATAGAAAATAATTGAACAATTATGTAGGATACTTTTTATAGCAAATTAATACTTTTGTTTACAATTTTTACAGATTTTTGCGTTCTTTTGTTAGTAAAATTTTCTTCTTTGGGAAATTTTTAAACAAATGAATTAATAAAGTATACATATGTTTTATATATATGTTTATTTTGGATTTTTAATTTAGATTGTATGCTTCAGAAGCGCGGGCATTAATATAGTTACACAGATATTTTTGCTACATACTATCTTACAAATATTTATTATTTTTTCTTTCCTTTTTTTTTTTTTTTTTCTTTCCTTTTTTTTTTTTTTTTTTTCTTTTCTTTTTTGTCAATTTGCACTATTACTTTGGTTATTGTTGTAAGAAAAGCACTTAAAAAACACTTAGTTAAAATTAAATTTTTAAAACGTGAATATCTATTCAGTAGTTACATTTTTAATAAAATTATACTTAAAAAAAAAAAAAAAAAAAAAAAATTAAAGAACACGCTTTTATTGAAATGTGAACTAAAAAGCACAAAATATCTATCTTTATAGTATTAAAATGCATGGTAAGAAAAAATTGTGTGAGTGACACACCATATTACAAGGTGATTATAAAATAATTTAGAATTAAACAAAAACCATTTTTAAAAACTCTCCCCTGACCAGGATCGAACGTTAGACCTTTAGGTTCGTAGCCCGGAGCTTTACCTCACAGCCACAGCGTTCACGTAGGGAAATTTTTTTTTTACAATATAGATTTTTTGTTTGCTCCCAGAGCAGTTACAAACATACATACAAACATACATGCAGGTGAAGCTAATAAAAGCGTGTTAAAAGTTATATTTCTTTAGTATTTAGTAAAGCAACTGAAGACTATTTTCAGAAAATAAATACTTACACCTTAGAAAATATAGTTTGAAATTTAGACCTTAAGCAAAATTAATTCTTGAAAAAAATGTATGAAAACACACACACACACACAAAAGGGGGGGGAGGGGGAATTAATTATACCTAAAAAAGTAATTGTGATGTTAATTTAAACTTATGTTATTTTTAAATTTACTTTATAACCCCATATTAAAGCTGAAATAGTTATACAAATTACTAAATATTAGATAGTAATTTTAATTGTTAATAATAAAATGTTACGATACACTTCAAATCAAATAAGTGTGCAGAAAGAAATTCATAGGATCAAAAATTAAAAGATAATTAAAATGCAATGATATTTTGTTTTTTACATTTTGTTTTATTATAATTATTATTAAATTCAGCATCTCACCCACTAAACAAGTCAACCAATATTTTATGAAGGTGTTTAAGATAACAGTTAACTTATTATATCCAAATTAAATTAATTTTAATTAGTATCTGATGTAAATAATATGAAATATTATTTAACATAAGTATTAGTATCTTTAAAATTACTCAACTTGTTTCTTCTTTTCTAAACATTAGGTATATATATTCACTTGAAAGTGGTTGTTTTATGGTAGTATATTTATAATTAGCTACTTTTATAGCATAAAGTTTTATATTTTTTGCTTCTTAATTGCACTGTAAAAAAGTTTGTGTAAGAATTCACAACATTATTGACGGAACATATTTTCCTCAACCATGTTGAGAAATGTTATCAGCTATAGCTGTGTAACAAAGGCATACAGTGCAATATTACACAATTACAACTGGTAATATTCCTCTACATGGTCGTGGCAAGTAAACTGCCTCAAATGTATAGAGGAAGGTTACCAGTTGTAATTGCGTAACATTCCACTGTATGCCTCTGTTACACAGCTACATAGCTGTTACATAGCTGATAACATTTCTCAACATGGTTGAAGAAAATAAATTCCCTCAATAATATTGTTTATTATTACACAAAATTTTTTACAGTGTGTAAATATATTTAGCACTTATTTAGTAAATATATTTTTTAGCACTTTGTTAACTGTTTAAAAACTTTCATCTTGTTCTCTCTTACATTAATATTGTATCGTGTTCAATGATCTTAAACTATTCTTGCTTCATGTAAATTAATATACAAAGGGATGATCTTTTTTTTTTTTTTTTCATCTTTAATGTCTTTTAATTCATTGTTAAAATCTTTGAGTTGTTGAAAAATGATAATGACTTAATATGAACTCTTATATCACTGTCTCAGAAACAACTCATTTTTTACTGCCCTGCTGCTTTAATTAATTGTCTTTGATAAAGCTATAGCGATCTTGTGAGAAATTTCCAAGTTATTTTCTATCTTTATTAACTTTTACAATATCTTTTGGCTTGTATAACTCTTCACTTCTATATGTAATTTTTAATTAGTTAATTCAAACCTGCATTCTTGGTATTTGATCATTATAATGATTTATTATTATTATTATTATTATTATTATAAGAGTGATTCTCCAAATACTTAGCATTTTCAAATCACGAATTCTATAAAAATAAAACTGCTTTAAAAGAATCTAAATATATATAAGGTAAAACTAGGAGAGTTTGCGCACAATTCAACAAAATTATACAAAAAATCCAAATATTAATTTTTTGCTATACTTTCGGTGGATAACATTGAATTGATCATTCTTCTATGCATTTACATTGCTAATTTGTTGCTCTGTTGTAATTTACAACAGTAGTAGTAAAACCAAGTGAGCTATTTTGCGCAATCTCTCCTTATAGGGTAGGAGTGATTGCGCACATGGGTAGGAGAGATTGCGCTTATTTATAACTATAATTACATTATCAATAATAATGATTCACTTAAATGCCATTGTTGTAAGGTATTTTTAAACAAATATTTTTACATTGGAAGTGGATATATAATCTAGGTCAGTAGGTTATGAGATATTGTTTAATTTAAAAATATTTTGTACCATTGTATTGAAATTCTTAGGATGGGTTATGAAAATTCAAGCATTTATTTTTGAGAATGAGACAAATTAATCACGTTTTATCTTAAACACTTGAAGCAATCAATATGCAAATTCAAGTCGGCACTTCACTATTGGTGTTGTACAACCACCTAAAATTTCAATTCTCCCACTCTACTCTTTCCCTCCGATCCCCTATATGTGCAATCTCTCCCAGCTTTACCTTATATATATATATATATATATATATATTACTCTTTATAAGTCACTTAACAATGAAAAATAAAGGGAACTCGTTTTAACTATCTGGCCATGCTTAACTATACTCATTTTGCCAGGGTACTGGCACTTTTGCCTGTCAGGAGAGCGACATTTTTCTTATATTAGGTCTGCTACTCACAAGGGAATTCTTTCAAGTGATAATCACCGATTTCCTTCAAAAAATTACAGAATATAGTTTATGTTGCACTTAATTCACTGGTAAAAAAATTAGATGCTGAATCTCAACAAGAAAGCCACAAAAAATTATTAAACTTTACGTTTCGAATGCAAAATACGAAAAAAGTCATCGCCAAATCACTTAACCTTCCTTAAATTATGCCAAAGCGTTTAAGTATAGGAGGGTAGTATTTTCTATCGCTCTAGGGGTTACTGAAGCAATGAAGCCATTCCCTCCGCGGAGGATAAAAATTAAGATGTCATGTCTCCGGAACATCTCTAAGTGTGAATATAAGGCAGTCTTTAATTTCCCACTGCGTAGCTATAGTGCGACGTTAAAGCCCACCAACACTCAAGATATTTTCTGAAATCTAGAAATTTCTATTTAGAAAAAGTGACGTTATGTTTTATGTTAGATCCAATATTTTCAATTATTTTATGTAATGTTTCAAAATTGCATTTATTTAAAATAATGCAATTTCAATTTCAAAGTTACTTTTACATTACTCCAGCTTATATAGGGCCGCGGTAGCCCAGTCGGTAGAGCGCCGACCTCGTAATTGGAAGATTGCGGGTTCGGTACTCGAGCTGGCCAAAGACCGTCGTGTACATTAATGGTGGCTGGTGCACGTAAAATCTGTCGTGTCCGCAATGTCCTCCAAGTTCCCATGAAAAATTATACCTCTGGGGGTCACCGAAGCGGGAGAGGATCCGTGGAGGACCTTCCGTGGAGGATCAAAATTGTGATGGCATGTCTCCGGACCACCTCTAGGGGTGTGTCCCAGACCGTCGCCATCTGCGCAGCACTAGTGCGACGTTAAACCCAACTATCCTTAACTATCCAGCTTATATATAATCTGGAGTAAATTAATGTTTGAAGCTCTCGGCATGTGCATTTATATAAATTTGGAGACGATTTAAAAACTAATCTGCTTTATAGGTTGGTTGGCTACGTTTTACGTCGCACTAGTGCTGTGTTGGCAATTGGCGACCAATATGAATTATAATATTTGATTGAACATTTAATTATTTGAATAGTTGATTGAAATTAATACTCAAATAAATAAATCAAAATTAAAATATTTAAGATATTTGAGGTTGAGTAGGTTTTAAGTTTTAATTCGCACTACAGCTATGCAAAGGCGACAGTCTGGGACATATTCCTAGAGATGGTCCTTAGATGTGCTATTACAATTTTGATTTTTACGGAGGGTTTATTTAAAATTGGAAAAATATGTGCATAACTACTACTTTATGGCTTCTTACATTTCTGGCAATTTATTTTATATATGTTTACGAATAATAATATAAAGAATTTTGTAAAAATATGCAATAGAGTTTCATAAGATTAGTCGGGTTTTTACGTCACACTAGTGCTGCGCAATGAATTTCATAGGGAATTTTATAGAATTATTAATTGTGAAATCTTGTTGTTTTAAAAATAATTGTTTTGCTGAATGCAGACCCTCTGTGGCCGAGTGAGTATGTCACCCTTGCTAATCGCCTTCAAGTGTAAAAGAATGGGTTCGATTCCCCAGCTGACCCAGGGTGTTTTTTTTATTTTTTGTATTTGAATCCGGTTATGGTATATCTGTCCTCATCTCGAAGAAATTTACAGGGGTATGGGGCGGGGGATGTCGAGTCAAACATACAAATCGGATGTATATATTAAAAATAAATAACATACAGTCGGTAACAAAAGTGTCCTAACACTAGCAAAAATTCCTATGTAAAAAGTACACTTCGTACGGTTTTATTAAATAAATCCTTGTCGAATCCTATTCTTAGTCAGTGTAAGAACATGATTCTATAAGGACTTATTTAACAAAACCGTATGAAGTGTACTTTTTTTTCATAGGAATTTCTGCTAGTGTTCGGACTCTTTTGTTACCGACTGTACGCAGAATGCAATCATTTATCACCCGCTATCACCCGCAGATGTCACCGGACCATCCTCAGAAGCTCATCACAAACCGTCCCCAATTGCCCATAGTGCAGTACTAGTGCGACGTTAAACCCAATCAACAAACAGGTCGAAATTTAGGGTAGAACCATAAATCGCCTCCAATTGCTCATTGCGTAGCTCTAATGAGATACTGGATCCACACAACTCATAGTCTGTTGTGTTGCTTGTTCGTCGAAGGTTGGTACTGCCCAATAAAATGATCAGACTTATAAGAAAAAAATGTGTTCGGATACGAAATGCTCTCATTTTAGTAAAAAAAAAAAAAAAAAAAAAGCTTTGTGTTTTAATATATAAGGTTTTATTTTATTTAAATTTATTTAAAAGTCTTGATCATATATTTTTTAAATGTCGTTATTAAAAACTTGGCGTTAATGCTCTTGCAATTGTTATTGACACAGCTTATTTAATTGAAATATTAAATATTATTTAGAATTTCGAGTAAGTAAGTTTCAATCTGGTAAATTATCTGGTTTTTGTTAACTATTCTGAATTCTGAAGTGCTCGACAGCGTATGGAGTTCGTTTGGCTATCAAATAGAAAGAAGAACATCTACATCTATTAAATCTTCATTGCAATGAAATTCCGAAGAATGCTGTCGCCAAGCAGGCACTTTTTTGGAAATATTGCAGACATGCTTGCATTTTTAATAATTTTTTATAGCTTATCTATTGCGACTCAGCAGCTAATATTTTAGGAAGATGCTATTCATGATTGAATCTTATGCCAGAATTTTTTTCAAGAAAATCGGAGATTATCACTTCAAAGAGTTCCCTTGTCAGACTTGCTACTTTAGGCCTGCTACTCAGAGTCAAATTTTGGTTTAATGAGGTTTGTCTTTTATTATCATCGCTTAATTGTATAGATTAACAAATATTATTTCTGAAAAAGTCTTTTGTGTTTAATAGAAATGTTGTACAGGAGAGTGATAACCTAAAATATGACATACCTTAGTTTAAAATTTTAAAATAATAAGAACTCTCGGTGTTTCAGATCTTCAAATCACTCTGTGAATTTAAGAAAATGATGGAAATAAATAGTTTTGTTATGTACCAAGCTAAAATTTCCCTCTTTTTTTCCCCCTAAAATTATTAAAAAACTCCCTAAGCCAGGAGAGTGACATGAAAACTTTAGGACAAAATTTAAAATGATATATCTTGATAAGTTAAATAATTAAATGGATTCAAAATATATTATATTATACCTTTAAGAATATACATTTTACTGCTACTAAATTAATTTTTCAAAGTCAACGTAAGAGCTTCGGAATGCTTACCTCCATTGAAAATGCCAAAAACATAAAAATAATTTTTCAGAAAAGAAAATAAAAAGCCGAAGGCTTTTTAAAAAAATTTTAAATTTAGAATTTTGTCTCAATTTTGATGTAAAATTTTTAAATAAATAAAGTTTGAGAAAAAGATCTGGGAAGACCAGGAGAGTAACATTTAATTTTTTTTATATTAAATAGTCATTTAAAACTTTTTATGTTAAATAATAAATGAGTGTCCTTTTTTATATGAATAGAAGTATACTGGAAAATTTTCTTAAAATGACAAAAGAATACTAGTATTCTATGTCCAGTCATTCTTGTAATATTTTGCTCGGACATGATATTTTTAATTTTCTAAAGATTCACCCATAAAAGTTTAATAAGACTTTAACAACAAGATTTTTTATAAGAATTTCATCAACTTTTGATAACCCTTTGCGAAATGAGAACAAGAATATGAATATAAAAAATTTGTAAGATAGTGATGCCTCACACACTCGAAATCGCTCTGAGATTGTAAATATTAATTGTCCGCGAAGAGTTAAGTGTTAGTTATCCGTTGAGATTTCGTTGTGGTGGCGTTGGTTTTGGCGAATTATTAAAAGTATTTTTAGGAAGATTTTGTAATTTGGAATGTTTTAGAGCCTAAGTTGTAGCCAGGATTTTTAGTTAGTTGATGAAATTCTTATAAAAAATCTTGTTGTTAAAATCTTGTTAAAATCTTATTAAACTTTTATGGGTGAATCTTTAGAAACTTAAAAATATCATGTCCGAGAAAAATATTACAAGAATGACTGGATATAGAATACTAGTATTCTTTTGTCATTTTAAGAAAAATTTCCAGTGCACTTCTATTCATATAAAAAAGGACACTCATTTATTATTTAATATAAAAAGTTTTAAATGACTATTTAATATAAAAAAAAAATTTAAATGTTACTCTCCTGGTCTTCCCAGATCTTTTTCTCAAACTTTATTTATTTAAAAATTTTACATCAAAATTGAGACAAAATTCTAAATTTATTCTGAATTTCATCAACGTTTGGAAACCCTTTGCGAAATGATAACAAGAATATGAATATAAAAAATTTGTAAGATAGTGAAGCCTCACACACTCGAAATCGCCCTGAGATTGTAAATATTAATTGTCCGCGAAGAGTTAAGTGTTAGTTATCCGTGGAGATTTCGTGTTGGTGGCGTTGGTTTTGGCGAATTATTAAAAGTATTTTTAGGAAGATTTTGTAATTTGGGATGTTTTAGAGCCTAAGTTGTAGCCAGGATTTTTAGTTAAGATGTTTCAAGTTGAAAGTAGTGAGGTCACTCCAGTTTAAACTTTAGTAAACATTTGTTAAGGTTTCGGTGTACTTTTGAGGAAAGCAGCGTGTCCTTTTACGAGAGTTAATATATATATATATTTAGATTGATAAATAAGTGTCTAAGGATTATGAAAGAAGCTTATTCGAGTCTTTCAAGTGTTGGTGAGTTTACATATTATACACTGAATTCACTACATTATATAAAGTTAAAGTTTCAATTTGCGTAAAAAATAAATAAAATTTCTAGGTGAATACTCAAATCCCTGCCTTTTGAAAGTCTTTAATAAAATATTAATTTTATATTTCCAGTTCTTCATGACGTAAGAAACTTTCAGCAGCTACAATGGTAGATGAAAAGGTTCATCCTTGTGACGTAATTTTGAGCGTATGAATTTGTATGCATATGAATAATTTTCTACCTCAGCCATATACCCCGTAAAAATTTCTCAGGCCATATTACTACTATTGCATTGATTTACAGACTTTATCTGGATGCAAATAGTTACACTTTTATTTTTTATTTATTTTTAAATTATTTCCATTAATTTTTTCTTTTCCTTGGCCTTACTTCTCATTGAATGGGGTATTATTATTATTTTTTTTTTATATCAATTTTATTAACTATAATTATTTATAAAAATCTGCTGATAAAAATAAAAAAAAAATATTATGCTGTCGGACATAATTTTAAATCTTATAAAAATATTAGGTAAATTATTAAATCAATATTTCAAATATTTCTGTACAATCTTTGAAGTTTCTCGAAAACACAATAGCATGTATAAAAACTAAATAATAAATAAATCCGAAATTTTTTTAAAGAATATAGAATATAAATACAAATTTCTCTTTTTCACAACTAATATTTTTAGCATCACGAGCAATAACTGCAAATCTATAATTGAAAACATCAGTATATTTTACGTGAATCATTATATCTAACATAGTATCTCATCTACATTTCTAAAGCCTCAGTAAACCACTGAAAAATATCAAAATCTCAACCAACAAACATATAAGCTTAAAGATTAAACAGAAATTTTAATATAAAAAGACTGATTAACTTATCTATCAAAAAGATATTTCAATAAATAATTATCTAATCATGCTGTTTCAAAAGCTACCAAAAGTTATGTTTGCATTACTTCGTTGTACCAAGGTCCCTATTCCTTCTGATAGCTACAGCTGCTTCCAGCGAGGCGAAGTGAATTTGAGCTAATCACTGTCTATCACCAGCACGAGGTTTTTAACTGTGGCATCCAATGTGTCCACAGGACGCCATGGGAAAGCAACTCAAAACTTACAAATAGTAGCTTAGTAACTTCTCTTCACAGGACAAAATTATCCTTGGAAGATTAGAAAGTATTAGACGCTTAGCACAGAAGACTCAAACTTCTTAAAAGAGGAATGCCATTCACGTTTTTATTCCTATTTTCTTTACATTGTTACATTTTATATGTCTGAAGATGCTGAGATGCATCAAATACTTTAAGAGTGTTTTATTAATTTTCTTTTTCGCGAAAAGTAGCTTTGAATACGCCTCTGTAACTATGAAATAATTTACATGACAATCTATTTCAAATTCCAACAAGGTCATGGCTAAGTAACTCCAAGAATGGTGGTTAGATTCTACGCTAATATTATTCTCCAAAAAGATAATTTAAAGTTTGAATGTTCTGTGCTATATATATGTGTGTGTGTGTGTGTGTGTGTTTATGTGTTTATTTATTTATTTATTTGCAAATATGTATCCCCTATCTGAATATGTAAGGCAGAATCGTTCATGACTTCAGCAATCCTAAATTAAAACACACAACACATTTACTACAGACACCACTTCAAATAGTTATGTTAATTGCAAATGATACATTTTCATTTAATTAAGCCTCACTTTATTCATACCCGGGCTGAATACAACGCAAATAATTTAAAATTTCTAAAACATTCCCATTGCACAGACAAACCTTTATTACACATAGGACAGTATTATTTCGTTTCGGGATATAATTTAGTCCATTCACAAGTCTAGGTATCGACGGTTAGGATTCAGCCCACTTTTATACATACTTTCATACAAAAAAATATTATGAATTATATCTTTATGTTTGTTTCCTATACTTCCTAAAAATATTGTACAGTCTCCATAAATTTTAAATATTTCAATAAATCCTAAAAGGGGAAAGTGTTTGAAAATTGAATACGATTTGTTTTAAAATTAATCAAATGAAACTGGATTTGTTTTATGTAATAAAAAAAGTTAAAGTGAAATATTTTTCAATAAAAGACATTGAACTGCTACAAGCAATTTTTATTTATAGTCAGATAAAAAAAAATTAAAGCATTTTACAATATCAAATAAAAAAAAAAATCCTCTACGATAAGGAATGTCATATTGCAAAGGATAAACGACCAGTCTAACATCATCTCTGGACGACCATGATGGTCTTCTTTAATGTACTTGATGCGCATATTCATTCAGAAATCTTCTACATCTATCCGATGCAGCAACAAAGATGCTTTCTTTTGGTTGCAACAAAACGGTATGCCGGGATCTTGATGTTCCACCGCAAAAAAAAAAAAAAAAAAAATTTATCTAGTAATATGCATAATGATATCAAAATACACGACTTTTAAACGGATTTTTTAAAATATTGTTTCTTTCTGATAATGAAAATTATAAAACAAAAAATGATTTTCTTTTTATTTTTTTAATGAAAGTAACAAAAAAATTTCATACTAAAATAATGACGCTTTTAAATTTATTTAAACTGAATTCTTTGATGATAAGAAAGACTAGTATTAAATTTGTGAAAATATTGCAATGTTCGAAGTGTAATTTAATTTCAAACATTAAACGTATTAACATCTATAATAATATAATAAATTAGTAGAATTTCTAAAATAATAATTAACCATACGTTTATTGAATAAAAACTATTACTTAACAGTATAAAAGTATACGTTTAAAGACTAAATAATGATAATGATAATAATAATTTCAATGTATGCATATTTAAAAGGCTTTTGGAAGCTAAAAAAATTTTTAATTTGCATATATTCTTATCGGCATTCCTAGAAATCGAATAATGCTGAGTATAAAGAGGGAAAAGTTTTTATCGTTATTTTATTTTATTATTTTTTAAACCAACATTTGGAAAACTTATCTTTCCAGATTATTATTATTATTATTATTTTTTTTTTTTTTTTATTCCTGAGAGAAGTTTTCATTTATTTTTATTTTTAATTTTTATATACTGTGGATGATCAAATTTTTTGAAACCTTTTTTTTTTATTTTGAAATTTCTTCTATTTTTTAAAAACGTTCTGGATGAAATGGTCTTACTTCAGACATGCAAATAACATTTATAAACTCACATTTTCCACTATTAATTTAGTCACGGTTGAAATTATGGGACAAGCCACAAATTAAGAACAGCACAATTTCATGGGATCACCCTGTATTATAAAAGATCACAAAAGATTTGTATCTTAATATGATTTCACTTACTATGTACACTTTTTGTGGGAATGTCAAGATTATATGTATAATATATATATATATATATATATGTGTGTGTGTGTGTGTGTGTCTGTGTGTGTGTGTGTGTGTGTTTTGTGTATGTATGCAAGTTTTTTTGCTTATAACAAGAAGGAATTTCAACAAAATTTTCCAAATCTTGCAGAAAAATTATCAAAACTTTATTGAAAAAGCCTTATTCTGAAACATAAAATGCATAAGTGTAATTTTCTCTGAAATAGGAGCATTAGTAGTAAATATATTTTTGCTGCGCATGTGCAAAAGGTTGAACATTTTTTCATTACATAGGGTGAAAGCTAGATACATTGGGAAACTTATATCAAAAGTACATTTCAATAGATTAAAAATTAAGCAAATTATCGGCGATATAATGAGTTGGATTTTAGATATTTTCAAGACTTCACATTTCATAAGGGTTTTTTAATATTCACGTACTTAATTTGAAGATCTAATTGCGTCAACCACGTTCCAAAACATTCTTTGTGTAAAAAACTACTTATGGGTTTGTAAATCCAGAATAATTTTATTTATTTACTAAGATTTGTGAGTTCCTAAAAAGTTTTTCAAAAAAAAAAAAAAAAAAAAAAAAAAGATAAAATACAATTGGATCTGCAAAGTCACAAAATGATCAAACATCAGTAAGGAAGACTTGAATCAGCAAAATATCCTATTATATAAGTATCATCAATTATTACATAATATGGAAGTGAAGAATTATACAAAGAAAAAGATAATTATAAAGTTAATAAATTTAGATTTTTTTCCCTCTTGTTTTACAGGGTTTTCAGTTCTTATTTCTTATACCAATTACATATATACATATAAATCACTTCTCCCTATTCTGTGTATATTGATGCTATCTTGGTGCTATATATAAGTTATATGTTCCATTAGATTTGAGTTTTTACGAATTTTATGTTTTAATGCTAGAAAAATCAATTTAAAACACAAATTTCATACCTTATAATCTATGTTTTCCTTAATATTATTGTATTTGGTTATATAAATAGACTCAATTTTTCTGTTTTTGCCATTGTAAATTATTAACTTTGATATTTTTTGTATGAATGAATAAAAATTTTGTAATTTTGTCAAAAGAAGAATTTGTTTGGATTTAGAAATATTGTTCTAAATCATCGAAAAGTATTTCTTCTTTATTGTTGATTTTTTAAAAATAATCAATAGTTAAATATGCACCACCTTTTTTTTCCAACTATTTAAATTTAAAAAAACAAATATGCATTATTTGTGTTTCTTTTGAATTGTAATGAATAATCTATTTTTTTTTCTTTTTTGCAATGTTTTATACAAAAATCAACAAATGTGGGTGTTTTAAAACTGTCATTAAATTAACAATAAAATTGTATTTTTAGTTTCAGCGAGAAAATTGGCAGTTTTAAAATTATAATTATTCGTTTTTCATAAATTCAACAATTGAGATGAAAAAAGAATATTACAATGTACAACTATAAGAGGAGTATTTTAATTTTTTCGAAATCCTTGTACTGTTATAAGGTAGCACTTGAGATAGTACGTCTATTGCTTTCAATTATGATATTAATGAAACTACAAATGACACCAAAAATATTTTGAGAAAGTTTTTCTTCTAAACACAATTCAATTTATACTTTTTTCTTTCCCTTGAGAGACATTAACTTAATTATTCTAATATATTAAAGGGATTTTTGTATAAGGTTCTTGAGCGAATATATTTCCAAATGTCGCATGATTTGTTTTTGGTATATTTTATTATCTATTTCATATATGCAGATGTGAAAACCAAAATTTATAATAAGGTTTGTTTCAGAAATAAAATAATTTGATATATTTTTAACGATTTTAAAAAGTAATTTTCGAGCATATATGATCTTTTAAATGTAGATCAAATGGTCAATCTTTAAATTAAAGTCTTCATCATCATCCTCTTCTTCTTCTTTTTTAAACTGTTGTTTGATTTTGATACAGATAAAATAAATTAAATAGACATTGCACTGGTTTCCGAAAGTTATGCAACAGGTCGTTTTCTTGTTTTCTGTTTTTGCGCATAACTTTTAAATAAATGAACACATATACATAAAAATTGCATGACATATCCGTTTTCAAACATTACGATGAATGTTAAATTACTTCAACGTGGAGAATAATTTGTAAACTGGTATTAACTCAATTTTACTTAAAAATTTATTTTTTAGAGAAAGAATAAAATAAAATATTAATAAAAAAAATAATATATATATGTATATATATATACATATGCGAAAATACGAAAACTTATGGAGAATTGTCAAAATATGAACAGAGGAAAAAAGATCAAAATAAGACGAAACCAATTAAAATAATGGAAGCTTACAGAATTCGTAACTTCATCTGTGGCATTTTATATATTGTGCAAGCAGAATTTTGTAGTTTACTGTAAAATTAAGTACATAATGCTAATTAATCGTAACATTTATAATGTCCGAACCACAAAAATAAAAGTAAACAAATATGGAAATAGATTAAAAACAATGCAAGACTGTCTTATCAGCTACATGCATAGAGCATGTGAATACAAACAGAAACTAAGGCTCGTTTACAGTTAACATTTAAGCCATAAAATACAAGATAATATTATCATGGAGTGAAGGATATAGTGATGTATATATATTTAAAGTAACTTTAGAAGTAGGATGCAAAAACTAAACAGACAATAAATTAACACCATAATCCCCTTAAAACCTAAATAAATTTATAAATAACTATTATAAAAATAACTATTAATATTTTTTTAAATGCTATAACTTGGCCAGTATAAATTCAATATAGGTATGAAAACAAATATTATACTTACTTTAATATAATTCCAATGAATAAACAAACCATATTGTAGATTAACAAGGAGGTTATACAATTCAGAGTGTTCCTCAGGATCAAACATTATCAAAATTAAACCATAAGAACGATTGAAAAATTTAACTAAACGGAAAAAAGAGAAAGGAAAGAGAGAGAGAGAGAAAGAAACGCGCAAACTATAGATATACCTTTCAAGGTCGACCATCTCTGCAATGAGCTGTAAAAGCAAGGTTCTGACTCTTTTAACTCAAGCAAATCATTTAGTAAAAAATAATAATTATATTAACGAAATACATTAAAAATGGGCAAATTTTGGATAGAAAATTAATTATTTTATTGGTTTTTAATGTCATAAGTTTTGTATTATGTTGATATTTTTCCTGTAAACATACACAAACAACTGCACTGATAAATTACGGTAAATTCAAAAATTATAATTAAAATGTGACAAGTCACAAAGTTCATTAAAAAAAAAAAAATGTGACAAGTCACAAAGTTCATAAAAAAAAAAAGAAAAGAATTAAAAAAAAAAAAAGCATTTTGCTGATTTCATAAAATATCAATAATAATATTGTCGTCTTATGTTTCCTTTTTATTACTATAATTTATATGATTAGTTTATCAGTATTACTTTATTCCAATATACATAAAATTTAAAATAAAATTTATACTTTTTATATACATTTCTTTCTTTGAAATTGCTTGAGTTTAAAACTTCATCTGAAATATATTATTATTATTATTATTATTATTATTATTATTATTATTATTATTCCATTTTTGTTTGTGACTATACAATTCTTCCGTGAACAACTCTTATTAATGTCTCTCAGGGAAAAATTTCTATTTAAGATACATTTATGTATTGATAATACATTTTAATCAAATTTCGCACTGAAATAAAAATATTGTTTTGGATTTTTTTTTTTTTTTTTTTTTTTGTCTTTAATATACATAACATATTAATATTTAAAAAAAAAAATGTACATAAGTTCATGGGCCAATCTGCCAACTGCAGCGATTTTTAACAACACTATTTTCTGAATTTATTTAAAGACTAAAGTTTTACTTCTAAACAAGGCAATGATAATTATTTTAAAATAGAGGAGTTACAATTCGGGAGATTTAGCAGTTATACATGAGTCATACCTGTTATTTACATGCATATACACTCTAAAAAGTTCAGGCTCAAATTACGGAACACCTACTGACTGGCAGCAGTGTACCCAGTATATGTATCGTAAAGGTAATTTATGCATAAATAATGCACATTTTACATAAATCATATAATTTTCTAAATCATTTAAGATATAAATTAGATTTACGGTACATATAAAGTAGACCAGGGTCACACTGGATCACCCCATTTAAATTTAAATACCTAACACTTTTAGTTCACATGAAGGTTCATAGAGGACATTATGCTACTGGTTCTATAAATTCGAAAAGCACATGGAGAACTAAGCCGCCATATTATGCAAATTCTACATTTTGAAGAACTCAAAGTAATTTTTTCATCTTAAAGCTTTTTAATTTTATCAAGGCTGAACTTATGACTAAAAATATTGTATAGTTGTTTCAAATTAGCAAAATGTTAATGTAATCCTTAAAAAAAAAATTGTATAGGTATTGTATTCAAAATACTTTTGTACCATTGGGTATTGGTTTTTACGGAAAAAATCGTAAGAATTGTCAAAAACAAAACACACTAAATTTACTGCTCATTCTACAGAAATTAAAAAAATATTTAATCAGAAAAAAAAAAAAAAAAGTGTTTAACAAAAATGTTTAAGTGTTTTCTTACTGCTACAATTAAAAAAAAAAATAGATTAATAAAAACTTATTAGTCTATTATTTATATTTTATTTTTTTGTATAAATGATTGAAAAAAAGTACACCAAAAAAGCTATGCCAGTTTTCGTTTGTAACTCAATGGTAACAATTAATTAGGGCAAAACCCACTGCTTTAAATCGGTTTAGAACCACTGCAAGCATACATGCGACATCTGGGACTCGAATTCTGCACTTGTTAACTGAATCCGAAAGTGTTAAATATTTAGCCATTAGGTGAACAAAATTTAAATTTATAATTGGTCTCTTGAACATTTTCTCTACTGCTAAATTTTTTATATTAGTTATATGCAGTACAGCAAATATCAGTTCTGTTCTAGAAAAATGTGGTGGTGTAGTGTTAGAACTAAGGCCGATTTTCCCCTCTTAGGATCTATACCTGGTTAGTATGCCTCCGTAGCAGTCTTTCCAAAAAATAAAATTTTATTTTAGTAATATTTAGTTAAATTAATTATGCACATAATTTTCATTTTCTGACTTAGTCTTTTCGTTTATTTATACCATTTAATATTTGCCTAAATTTTCATTTTGTATTGATTCGTTAATTAGTTATACTTCGGTGTGGAGAGAAGTATAATCTCAGTTCTATATATTTTAATTTTTATCATCAACCCTAATACAGGCATGTCAATTTTGCATTAATATTTCATTTCTATTTGACCCCATGTTCTTAACTCCTTTCGTAAGCTCAACTTAATTGTTTTTTTTTATTTGTAATACATATATTGCTTATCTTTAATTGGTTCTCCCCCTTTCTCTAATTTCCGTTTTCTGTCAATTGCAAGTGCTAAAATTATACTATATTAGTTATGAAGTATATATTTGTATCATTTTTTCTTGCTATTCTTGTTATTAACGAAGCGTCCCCATTGGGACTCAAAAAGGTTTTGGTGTCTGTGTCTCAGTCTGTACTGCGATAGAGGACGCAAACATCATCCGATTGACTTACTAATTGGTACACATGTTCATGAGCCACACAAAATTAGCTGTATATTTAATGGCGTGTATTCTGTTTGGGGTTCGTGTAAATGGACACAGTTGAGTATTTCTTATTATTTCGGCCTGTCGACAGAATTTGTGATAGTATCGCGATAGCAGCAACAAAAATCACCCAACTGACTTTTGTACACGCATATTCATAAGCCATACAGAATCAGCTGTATACTTTTTGGTGCGCATTCTTTTGTGATTTTATACAGGGACACACCAAATTAGTTCTTATCATAACGGCCTATAGACAGAATTTGTGTGTACCGCAATATCGGCTGCAAAAATCACTCGATTGACTTGGAAATTAGTACACATATTCACAATAGAACTAACTTCGGATTATTTGTCTTATTTCAGAAATTAGATTTAATAAAATGGTTTTGTATTTTTTTTTTTTTTTTTTTTTTTTTTTTTCTATTGATTATAAATGAAGTCTTTCTCTTCTTGAGTTATGTGAATTGCTTAATATCTGCCAATGTTAAGGAAAATAATAGTAGAAAAATTTTATTTTAATGGACTACATGCTTATGTAATATCACTTTTGACTTATTTTTACCTTAATATTCTCGTTTAAAGCCATAGCTACTTTGTATTTAAGAAAGAATATGAGAGACTGCGTTAAACTTCAACAAATTTATTTAACTTTAGGAAGGGATAACTACTAGCTGTCGAAAAATATATTTATCTTTTAATCTCGGCCTTATAACTAACTTTTATAACCTGTAAGGTTTAATTTAATTGGATCAAACATATTACCCAGATGGTCTTTTCAATTTACTTAATCACCTAAAATCCCTCGATCTTTTCTCCAGCAAAAGAATAATTCCCATTTCCAAGGACGCAGTACTTCAAACATTCAAGAATCAACCCATTTTACATTTCAACCTCTGATTCAAATTTATTCTTCTAAAAGTAACAAGGTCCTGTTGGCAGAACGTCCAGGATTGCAGATTCGGTACCCGGGCTGACCAAAGTCCGTCGCGTCGTGTACATTAATGGTGGGTGGTGCTTGTTAAATTAGTCATGCTTTGCAATCTCCTCCATGTTCCGAAAAAAATAATACATCTAGAGGTTGTCGAAGCGAGAAAACTATCCCCTCCGCGGTGGATAAAAATTGTGTGGCACGTCTCCCAATTCCTAGACCCTTAAAATAACGTACATACCAAAAATCACCATTCTAAGGTCATTTTTAATCTTTATAATGCGTGTTGGGTACATATAACAAATCGGCACATCAAAATATCACCTTCCTGAGATAATTTGGAGCAGAGTTACGCTTGGAAACATTTTGAATCCTCCCCCCTCCAGCTTTTAAATGGGAGAAGGGAAGAAAGTTCGCAAAATTCCTTTATAACCCATGTTGGGTACGTATATACAACCGACACATCAAAAATATCCTTTCTGAGATAATTTGAAGCAGGGTTATCCTTGGGAACGTGTTTTTGTCGCCTGCCCACAAAGGGGAAAAGGGAATTTCTCCAAATCCTTTTATAACGTGTGTTGAGCAAGCATAAACAACTCATATTTTAAAAAGCGCCTTCTGAGTTATTTTGGAGCAGAGTTACTCTTGGAAACGTGTTCCTCCCCCTCGCCCTCAAAGGGGGCAAGTGGGATTTTCCAAAATCCCATCACATTGGATGTTAGCTGCACATGAACAACCTACACACAGTGTCCACATCTCCCATAAATTCTCCAGGGCAAATTTAAGGAAAAAAGGGGGCTGTCGAAGTTGCACTCTCGTAACTCCCTCTCCCACAAAAAAAAAAAAAAAAAAAAATCTATATTTATAAAAAACCCAAAAGGGGGTTTTCAAGAAGACAAAACCCTCAAGAAAACATACAACCATTTTGAACTTCTTTTTAGCATTTTTAATAGAATTCTACTCACAACTCCGGATTTTAGGGTGAAAATGAAAGATTTCATCTATATTTATTGAAAACGTCATTTAACTAAAAGAAATTTTTTGTTAAATTTATTTTATGAAAAACTTTTGAAATTGATATCATGTAAAATATTAGCAGTATTGTTGTATTAAATTTCTTGTTTTTATCCTTCATGTATTGGCAGATAGTAACATTACAGAATTTATAACGTTTTCCAATGATATCATTTTTTAAATTGCTCGTCTTAAGCTAAAAATTTAATTATGACATTTTTAGAGACTAATTTTGTAATAGGAATGCGTATAAATTGATTTCAATAAGGGGTTGGTAAATTTTACAGTTCGGGCGTAATGACACATAACATGTGTATAAAATTTCATCTCAGACGAATAAGGCGTTTGGACGCCATCGCATTAAAAAAAATTTAGGCCCATAGGTCATAGTGATAAAGAATTCTTTTATTTGTGTCCCTGTAAAAAAACTATGAGTTCTAGATTCACCAAAATAATAGAGTTCGTGCTATGATGATTCACAAAGTATTTAGGCGCTATCGTGTTCACTCACACACACGCACATCATCCTAAAAACAGTAAAAATGAACTATGGGGACAACGTGTAGAAACGCCAAAATCTCATAAATTTTTGACATGATTACAATATTTTCCTTACGTAATATGTTAGGAAAGTAAAAAGAGTTTAGTTTAAACTTAATGATTCCTTTAAAATGTTGTATCTCAAATTCAGTGTTTTATTTTTCTTTCCCACTGATGGATTCTATTCTGTTTCATACTTGTAGAATAATTTTGTCTTTTTCTTAAGATCACCCATGTAGAATTTAATACGCTATATATATATATATATATATCCCTTATTTCTTTTCAAATTTACAATATCCAGCCAGTAATAGCTTTTTGTTGCGTACTGACAGGACTAGGTTCTACCATACTCATCTGTAGTCTCCCAATTAAAGCTTTCTCAGAATGTATCTGTCTCGGCAAGCTAGGTGTTATCTGTTATCTTGAAATTTTCCAAGGTATCGAACATCAGACCTATGTAAAGATAGTTTCCTATTGCTTTGTGCCTTCACATTTCTCATACCCTCCTTTTCATACATTTTGTTTTATTTATTGACGAATTTTACTAGCAGTAATTTTCTCAACCCATTTAGATTCTTTTGTAAGGAGGGTGAGGTGGGGGGAGGGGAGAGGGCTTTTTTATCAATGTATATTTTTGTAAATATATATATATATATTTTTTCAATCTTGCATAATTTTTTACTTTTCTTTCTTCGTTTCAATGTTCCGGGTGCCGCCCTTAGACAACTGCCGCCCTCAGGCAGTGCCTGAGTCGCTTAATGCCTAGCGGCGGCCCTGTTATTAAGAATCACTTTAATCTTTCATTAAAACTATTCAGCTTCAAATGCACAAATATAGGTGAAAAGAGCGCCATTTTATTAAACACATTAAATTCATCAATAATGGAGTTCTTTCTATAAATCATATGTTTTTTTTTTTACATTTTCACATATCGCAATCTAAAAGATTCTTTAAAATAAATTATCGTTTAAAGTAGTTCGAAATACTTATGAAACCATTACTTTTAACTGTATGAAGGTGACCACCGTCGTAGAAAGATAATGAAAGGCCTAAACTTTTTTTTTCTTTTTGCTTTGTTGGCACGCGAGATAAGTGGATAAAAAGTGAAAATTCGCAAGACGTAACTTAGTAAGTTCAAGAGCATCAAGTTGAGGAACAATGACTATCTGGGTCGTATTCACGAAGGCTGTCGTCAACAAAATTTCCAGATCTGTCAGTTGGAGCAATTCTGAAACTACCAGAACTGATTGTGCGGGGCATCTAGTCCCCCATTGTGCTCCAAAAGAAAAAGGAAAACCGAGTGCTTTGGGTTACAACAGCAGGGAACCTCCACAGGCTCCCCAGCTCCAGAAGCTGCTAAGTGGAGAGCGAAGAAAAAGATATTGCCATCAAACTATGACAGCTATAAATGGTCCGAGAAAAGCAAAGTGAGGAGCAAAAAAATATCCAGGGAGTGAAACAATAATACAGAAGTCAAACTCGAGGCGAGAAGTAGGAGGGGGGCAATCTTTAGATACTTTCATGTGTCATAAGCTAGGGGATGGGTTTCCTGTCATGGCAAGACAAATATTGCGTAGAATCAATGCAAACAGTCGCCATATTGGGCTGTGAGATCAGACAGTCTAGCTAAACATTTATGCTGTTTGTCAGTTTATGTAACCGGTCAGGAACAAACAGATCAATTCAATTCAAAGCTAAATGCTTTATTTTTTTTTAACATAATATACTTCGAATCCACAGAACTCAACTCGTTAACTTAAGATTTTGACAAGTATCTCCTGGCTTTCTCTTGGCTGTTGTATATGTTCAGTTTGCACTATTTTACGTCGGTAGTTAAGTTAATACCATGGTTAATAAGACAGGCTATAAAACAAATTTAATGTAGGAAAAGCAACTCGGATATAATCAATTTTACTTTCTTATTTTAATTTAGAAAATTTTATAAATGGTTAGTAGAAATTATATGTTTCAGACCATTTTTATCCGAAACTTTAAAACCAATCTCTTCTCTAACTTTAACATAACATGTATCTTATTTACCGGCTTTGACTTTTCTTTCAAACTTAAAGTTCTGGTCTTGATTCTCCAAGTTCTGGGTTCAAATCCCGTTTCAGGCATGGACGGTCATATTGTTTCGAAATACACTCTAAGTCGTACATCCTTGTCTAATGAGGCTTAATGTACAAAACTGACTGTTGAGTGAAAACCCAAAACCTAAATCCAACTTAAAGTTAGTTAAAAGATATCTCTAATGTTTTCATGTAAGCCACCTAAATCTACAGAAATAAGTGCTAATTAAAAATTAATGTAATATAATACTTGTACAATATTATAGCTCTAAGTTATAAAAAAAAAAAAAAACGCTCATCTAAGTTATGGAAAAATGCTTTTGCTAGTAACTTGAAGAAGAGTTTACTACTTTTAAAACTCTTCTTGCTAGAGTACTTCACCTCCAGCTAGTGACATAAAATGGGGAAAAGAAGTAACCTCGGTATAAACAGCGATTTTAAAATAAAAGTTTTGAAACACTTTTTTTCTTTTTTTCTTTTTTTAAATGTATACTTAGTATATGAATGAATAACGTCTTTTAATATTAATATTATTGACATATTTTAATTATAAAAATTTTACAAAATAAGCAAGCCACTTAAAAAGAAAAAACAAATAGAATGTTTATTCCCTGACAGCAAATGATGTGTGCGTATAATGTGGGAGTGATAAAATGTTATTAAATTAAAAAATTTATTAGGTCATCATTAATACAATTCTATATGAGTATCCTATTTACTTGATGCTTGAAGTACATATAATTTTTAATTCAGTCTATCCATATATATTGTGTAAGATATCAAGATTATGCAGTGAACAAAACAACTGTAGTTATATATTGGTTAAAGTGGATAAAAACAATGTCTTTTTCAAAAATGGCTAAGAACGAAATCCTAGAGTATCAGGATCGTATAAAATAATCCTAGAGTTATGCTAGGCTAGTTAAATCTTTCCTCTATCGATCTAATTCATACTTCTTTCAATAAATTTTATAAAAGACAAACAAGAAAGTAAACACGAAAAAAAAAAAACAGTATGAGGATATACCATCCTTTTAATTAATAACTTGGGTGTTTTCTATATTATACAGTTGCATATTGTCGAGATGTTTACACTGACGGTTTCAAATTTTTTAATGCTCCTATTTAACATCAGCAATGCATAGAAGAGCAAATTTTTATTAGATTTTTACACTTCATTACGCATTAGAAGTTTATATTATTATTTTAGGTTAGAGATAAAAATGAAATTAAGTTCTCTGATTCTGTTTATAATATTCGGTTTACCATCAATTGTCTTTTGATAAGGGAAAATATTGACTTCTCTCCCCTCTTACAAAATTATAAAATAAAGACTCCCTCGTTAGGAATAAAACGTATAGTTTTTAATTAATTTAAAGTGGTAATTCAAAGCGGGTATACGGAAGGGTGCCGGGTTCAGATCCAGATTACGCTTGTCATCAAAGTTGTTCGAAGTTTTCCTCATTTTGCGTTTAAACTCAAATGAATACGGGCGGGAACGTCTTAGAAAAACACCTACGTTTGTCAAAGTTCATGCTTTGTGCTAATTTACTAATATTCTTTTGAGTAAAACAAAAAATTAAATAAATAAACAGGGAAAACTATTAGGGGATTTAGTACTTAAAATACAATTATTGAGAAATTAATGAGTCTAACACTAGAATTACGGCAGTGATCATTTTGACCGTATATTAAATTTAGTTGTACGCAACATATTTATTTCGCTATCTATAATTTTGTCATTCCTTGACTTCTTCTAAAAAGAAATAGACGGTAGGAAATACGTCTGTGGAAAATGCACTGATAAAATTCAGAAATTGATAGTGTGTGTTCAATGTCAATCTCAATGATGTAATAAATTTATTTAGTTTTTAATAAATTTATGTGATAGTGGAATATTTTTGTGAGATAACTTATTAAATTAATAGAAGTAAGATTTTTTAAATTTTAGCTATAAATCATGTTGAATGGTCCTTTGCGTGCATATATTTATTTACTTATCTCCTAATGCTTTCTTAGTTTGTTAACATGAAATATTATTTGTTAATTTCGTTTACTTATTAAACGAGCAAATTGCATAATAATAATCATTAACTTTCTATCATATGAGCAAAAAGTTTGCCTTTTCTTCTATTTGTAACGATCAGTCAAAATAACCGCTGTTCGTAGTTGCAGGTATACGGAAAACGCTCTAATGCTATGCTAGTGCTAAAAATGCACAGAGAAATACATCCAAAAATTATCTGAAATTAGGGAATTTAAATTGAGAATCAGCCAAAACGCCAACTTTAACGTAGAATTGTTTTTTGAACTGGAAATTCTTTTTACATAATAACAACCATAATTTCATTTTCAGTTATATCTCAATATCAATTCTACAAAGTTTCATGATAAAAAAAAAAAAAAAAAAAAAAAAAAAAGTATTCGGTAGTAGGTAATTAAATGAGTGGTTAGAAATTAAAAGCAGCTTTAATAGATATTGATATAAGTGTCATTAACACGTTGAGCGTCATGTCAGTCATTCTAGATTCTAGACATTTTGTCATATATATCTAACATGGAAACATTCAAAAGGTGTCATCTTCAAAAAGTATTGAAAAAAATATATGTGATTCTACTCTTCATAAAACACCAGAAAATGAAAAAATTATCGGCTGAAATGAATTACAGAGACCACAAAAAATTATCAAAATTAAGCATATTTGGCGATTTAGCACTGTTAGGTGATACGTTTGATAGCACCGAGATTGCCGTGTACGAACAGAACCGTGTTTTGCTTTTCCGCCAAGTACTCAAAATCAATCGCCTAGCAGTGTGAAATCGCCAAATAGGCTTAATTTTAATAATTTTTTGTGGTCGCTGTAATTAATTTCAGCCGATAGTTTTTTCATTTTCTGGTGTTTTATGAAGAGTAGAATCACATATATTTTTTTCAATACTTTTTGAAGATGACACCTTTTGAATGTTTCCTTGTAAGTACTGAAGGAATCATCTTGAAACTTTAGGAGTGTGCAGAACATGTTATGCTTCAAACATTTCAGTTTTACCCCGATAGTAAAAGCAATACCAATAAAAAATTAAAACGTTGAGCGCCATGTCAGCCATCGGTGGCTGACAGTGACAAATATGATATAAAACCGCATCAGCCATCGGTGGCGGATATAGAATAGGATATAAAACTAAAAATATTACATTTAATGATTGAAAATTTATTAAAAATTTGCTTAATTTTTATTTATTACAGGAGGAATCATTATGGGATTTTAATGGATTTTAAGAATTTGCGTTACACTTAACGTGTTAAAATTAAATTATCAGCAAATGGAATATAATGCCTTCCATTAAAGTAAAGAATTCATTTTCTCCCTTGTCTCAAAGAACCAATATCTTCAAACGCAATCTAACCTTAAGACAAAAATCCTTTCTAAAAAATAAATATAGGATCTTGCATCATTTAATACCATTTTTTATTTTATTTTCTAGATATTATTTTACTTAAACTTGCTTATTCAAGAAGTTAATTCAGTTTTTCCAAAATATAGCCTTTTTTTTTTTTTACTATATTTTGATTAATGATATATCAAAATAATAACAACAACAATAATGATGATAATAATATTAATAATAATAAACAATGCGACAGAAAAAAACATTTTTAAAACTCAATGAAAATGATAAAATATTTCTCTTTTAATAATTCGAAAAATTATTTGTACTCAATTTTTACTTTAAAAGTATTTCTTCAAATTTATTTAGTAATACTAATAGAGAGTCTTCCGAAGTTAAAAATCTAAAATAAAATTCTGAAGTATTAATACCAATAAAAAGATTATTTGAAATAATTTCCATTAAAATGAATTCGATATATACATATAAACAAATATGTGAATTGATTACGGTTTCTTCCGGTAAAAAATTGAAACATCTTCCAACGGATTAATAAAATAAATAAAAAATATTTGAAAACTTATGTATGTCTAAAATAGCATTCGCAGTAATAATGACTGATGTAACAGTTTATTTATGAAAGTAGATTTTTTCTTTTCCGTTAACAGTTATCGAGCGTCTAATTGTGTTAGACGTCAGCGACAAATTGCTCTAATAAAGACGGTAATATTTAATCCATGTCCCTGTAATATTGTCACGTTTTGTCGAAAGGAAGTAGAAATGTATTTAGATCAAGTATTAGATACTTGATATATCTTAATATATAGCATCCCCAACGAAAATTATCTAATACATTAGAAGAAATAATTATTGATACATTTAATAACAATAAATCTAATTCCAACCATTAGCAAATAAAAAGTTACAATTTAGTAAAGTGGTTTAAAAAAAAAAAAAAAAAAAAAAAAAAAAAAAAAAAATCCCTGAAATAAATGTTTTTGTAAGACTTGGATTAGTCACTTCTCGAGAAGTAAAAAAAAAAGTAAATTAATGATTTTTATTATTTTTTTTAAACAATTAGTTTATTAGTATTTCTAAAAAACTGTAACGTTATTTTTGACAATTGACTTTAAAAGTTGCAAAAATTTAGCTACAAAAATTTAAAAATTTGAAAGTAACTTTATAAACCGAGAAATTTACAGAATCATTTTTTACTTTTATTGTATTATAGTTATTAAAATTTACTTTTATACTTTTTACAACGTCGTCAATTTCAAAACATTTCATTATTTCAGATGTTTGCAACAAATCGCTGCTACTGCATGGAGAATTCGCTTTACACGTGACTCACTCTTTGTATAGCATCTAAGTTTTTTACTGAAAGAGAACTGCATTTTGGTTACTTTATACAAACAAGCCAGTTTTTACTAATGTAATAAAATTCTTCAATGAATAATAAAAATTAATCACATTTCTTCACTTTTTAAAATGTTCACTTTATTAAAATTGACATTCTTCATTACACATACTCTAATATAAATAAATAATGTAAATAGACATCTTTTATTGAGACTAATACAAATTATTGATTTTTAAGAAATGCATTACAATTATTTTATTAGTGTTAACTAACTAAACTTAATTGTACGTTTTGTCAAGGAAACGATATTCAGATTTTCGTACGAACGTTTAACATACGAATTTGAAAAAAAAAAAAAAAAAAAAAAAAAGAAAGAAAAAGAAAAGAAAGAAAAGGATAAACTTATTTATTTTATTTTATTTTTATTATTTTATTTTTTCCCTTACCAATATGACCAGGCGTGATGGTAAGAACTAGATCTTTTACGGTAAATATATTGAAATATACCATTATGCTTTTTCAGTGCTACGCTGTGGGCTATAGATTGCCAGTTTGAGATCTTTCAGTTGTTCTAGACGTTACTACAATGTTTTACCAGACTAAAGACTGTACTACTAAATTTTCTTGAAATGATCAAGAAAAGTAAAGTAGAAAATAGAAATTTATATTAGAGACATTTTATATAGTAATTTCAGAACAGTTGTCATTTATTACGAAATTTATTTGATAAATTATAAATAATGTGTATATTACACTGTTTTAGTTCCCAGTTGTAATTATGAAAAACTGATAGGACTTATTTCAGGGCTTATGCGTGTTTTCCTCAGATTACTAAAATACAAACGAAGAAAAAGACAATATTTGTTATTGAGTAATTTTCATAATACAAACAGTAACTGTATCTTTCAAAATTTTACTTTATACAAATTAAACGCGTTTCAGTTTTTGACATGATTTGTTTCTTCTGGTTTAAGTAAAAGAAAAGAAAAGAAAATGTAGTAAAGTAACATGAAATTGTCGATATCAACAACAATAATAGCATGTGTATTAAAAAAATAATTAATAAAATGTTTAAAAGAAAGAGGGAAAAGCTTATAATACTTAATACATGGTATTTAATAAGATATGGTACTAATAGTACGTATCACATGAAATTAAATACGTATCACATTTAATTAAATACGTATTACTAAATGTTTATCATATTTATTATATCACATGGTACTGGTACTTAATGGTATTGCTTAATTAAACAAATTACAAAAAAATTAAAGCTAATTTATACAGAGAAATTTCAAAGGGCTTTGTTGTCACTTTGCAATATAAATTAATTTTAATCATGTTTTAAATATGTCTTTTTAATACATAAGTAATTGTAATAAACGTCACATTTCATCGACATACTTCAGCAGCAAAAGAAAACTATAACAAATTAAACTAAAAAGGGTATTAAAAAGATAAACATGCATTTTTTATATACTTTTTTCAGTAATGTAGAGGTTTTCCAAGGTGAAAATAAATGCTTTAGATACTTTATCCATTAGAACATATGCAGTTAAAAAATACCATTTCCCCAATAAAACCGAAAGAAATAAACAATTCGAAATAAGCAATTATACTACGTGATAAAAAGTATGGAAGCACGAGTTTGTATTATATAAAACATTTGTTTTATTTATTTTTGATAAGGATGTTGTTTAGAAAAGCATTTTTAATTTTTAAACACATGTGTGTTGTTAATAAATATATTGTAAAAACTTAATGGGATTAATGCGAAATTTTATTGTCATTTTTAAATTATTTTATATATATTTAAATATTACAACGTGACGCAATATATTCTAAAATGCTATTACTCAGTAATGAACGATTATTGTGTTTTTAAGTCTTTCTATCTCATTTAATTAAAATAATAACTCAAAAAATGTATCCGAATTAACCTCCAACTCGGAATTTTGTCCTTTAATAAAATACGTTTGTATTTTGAAAGAAATTTTTTATGATCTATATAATAATATTTATATTATAAACGATATATGAACCCATTAAGTATTACAACTTACATGCACGCATTATTACACTGAAAAAAAAAATAAAGTAACATTACACCAAAAATTTAAAGCAGCATAATTGGCTTCTTTTTTTTTTTTTTTTTTTTTTTTTTTGTAACGTTACAGAAGTATGGTCTAATGTTAAACAACTTTTAATATATTTTTACAAAATTTTTAATGTAATATTAGTAAAACACATTGTTTGGTAATAAATATTACAATTAAAAGTTGTATAACATTACACCCTATTTCTGCAACACTACAGCAAAAGTTTGAGATAATTATGTTGTGTCAAGTTTTTGGGGTAATGTTACACATTTTTTTACAGTGTTACTCTTGAAATATTAGAACGTATGCATGTACATCCTAATAAGTTCAGAATGCAATCTTTTCACAATCTGTTTTACGTCACTAAATATTATTGTGACTTGTATTTTACAAGTCTTTTCGCAATGACTGTTTTGCTCTCAATTGAGTATACACAGATTACTTTTGTTATGTTCCCCATTTTCGTGTTTGATTGTAATGAAACAATAATTCAAAAAACTCACCAACTTTACATATGTTTACTATGTGTTTACTTCTAACCTTATTTCTGTGATTTTTATGCATAAAAATAAATAAGTAAATATTTGTTTTATTTAATCTCTTAACAATGCATGTAATTAAACAAATCATATGCAGATGAAGTTAATTATTTGAACTACTGTTCCTGAAATTTTGTAATCTAGTTTTCTAGAAGTTTAAAAAAAGTTATCTTAAAAAAGAGAAAAAAAGGGATGGTTTTTTTTCTTTTATATATATATATATATATACTATAAGGAACTTAATGTTTTAAACGTGCGAAATACTTTTGACAAAAATATACTTTAAATTACTAAAAGAACTGTATTTTGATCCCTTACAATTAAAATATTTTTTAAATATTAATATTCTCTTGTTAAGATATCCCAGTTTTAATCCAAACAACTTGCCAAGTATTTTTCTTTATTTATGCAATATACATAAAGCATGTCCCAGAAAGATTGAAACACGCTTTACTTCTTTATCCGTTAGAGATAAGTGACATTGAGTAATTTAAAAATATGTTAAAATAAGACAGGGAAAGATGATTATGCTATAAGAAAAAAAATCTGCCCGCTAATTTACCAAATATTACACTTTTTAAATCTTTATACGACTCCTATATTGAGTAAATTAAAAATATGTTAAAATAATAAGACAGGGAAAGATGATTACGATATATATATATATATAAATCTGCCGGCTAATTTACAAAATATTATACTTTATAAATCTTTATACGACTCCTATGTACTTTTTTTAAAACTTTAATAGTTTCATTTTCCATTTTTCAAAAAAAAAAAAAAAAAAAAATCCATGACTGTATTTTTAAAACCAATTGAATATCAAACAGAAAAAAAAAATATTTAAAGTAATTTTTTTCATATTGTTTAAAAGTGTGTTTATCCGATTAAAATTGGAGTCATATAATAGAGATTTGATAATGGAAATTTTTAAAACCAGAATTTGATAACAAGAATCGAAAAAGTTTCACATAATAAAGCCTTAATAGATATTGAATAAAGCCTTAATACATATAAACAAATATAGTTGTCTGCCTGTGCTAGACGTAGTGCGCATGCATCTTTCACATTCATTTTATTCGGTCTGGCATCTTGGGAACGTAATTAAAAAATTATGTATACAAATAGATATTTTTTAAATTTATTTCACAAAAAGCTCACAGTTGCTTTTAAAATACAATGCAGTAAAAATTTAAACAGAATTTAAACAGACAGTTATACAGAACACACATTTAGAACTCAGAATATGTTTCGAAATTTTCATCGTGCATGAAAATTTGTTTTAAAATAACAAAAAATGAATACAGATGTCACAATACGAATAAATATCTTCAAAATCTACAATCTCGATATCACTGTTGTGTAAGTTTTATTTTTATCAAAATTGTTTTTTCGTACTACTAACATTTTCATTTATTAAATACTTCACTGCTAATAATTACATTTAAAATTGCAATTAATTACATTATCAGTAAATGTCTGCAACGTTAAATATTAACGTTGTTCAAAAATTACTAATTACGTATTGGTATTTAGTATATATTATAGCTTTAGTTTATAATAATGTTTTAATATTTTATATACATATATTCAATTTTTTTTTTAATTATTCAAAAAAAAAATGTTTTTGCTGTTTTAAATTTAAGAAAAAGGTAAAAACACTTAAGACTTGTGGTAGATATGTAACTTGAGCGCATATATACCGTAAATACGCCTAAAAATGTTTTAATGTGAATATTATTACAGTTTATCATTTATAACACATTCCAAATTTGTATTTCTATTTTGGTATATGGTCCCTGTGCACAGGGTGCCGTTTTCAATTATCCCATGATTTAACATTCTCCCTTTTTTGGTACGTTACATTTTTTGTTTTAGTCAATATTTTAGACAGTACATTTCTGCCACTGTCTCAAAAATGGGACGATCTGTAGTAGTAAACTTAATTGCTTGAAATTTGTTGTAATCCTTTTAATATTCATTACCAGAACTTATAAAAGTCACTAATTCAGAGAAATTTAGGAAATTAGTTTTGGAAAATAATGGGTTAAGTAATCTCACTCAGTTTTAGTGTGATTATGTGATGCGATGTGGTTTTAGAAATGATGTCCTTCATTTAAAAAAAACGTTCTAATTGACAAAATTTGGGGTCCTATGATTTATTATTATTATCATTATTATTATTGTTATTATTAGTAGTAGTAGTAACTACTACTTATAATGTTAACTAATGATAAATAACTACTGATAATGATAAATGATTATTAACATTGTCAAATTATGTATCTGATTTTGAATACTTTTGCAGTTTACAACATTGCCCACTTCTCTCTAACAGTTAAAGGATTAAATCGCTTTCAATCTTTAGGGGAAACCCTGCTTTTTTTTATGTTGTTGAAGTAACAAATTAAAAATTGAGCAACGAATAAATTTTTCTAAAATTTATTATTTTTGTCAAAACGTATTTCAGATTTCTGAATACTGTAAAACAAAGGAAGGTGAGACACTTTTTTTATGCTTTAAGAACAATTGAAATGTTTATTTATTTATTCTTTCTTCAGTTAAATGAGGGCTAAAAAATAAATTTAAAAAATATTGTTCTCGTGTAACACTATTTTGGCAAAATTACGATTAATGAAGCCAATTTTCAGATTGTAACGACCAGAATGGAACAAAAAAATTACAAAGCCTTTTTGTGTTTTGTTGAAGGAACATGCCAATTCGACGATTGATGAACGACATGAAAGCCAAAAAGTTACAGATAGGGAATAACAACTCGGTGGATCTGCACGCGACATAGTACGATAGATTACTGGGCGTATAATGGCGACGTCATATTAACGACATAAAGTAATTTATTGATTAATAGGCTCAAATAGCCGCAAATGATGGTTAGTGAATAGAAGTGGATAAAAGTAATGATACTAATGAATATAAAGCAATAAAAAAATAAATATAACAGGAAAATCTGGCTGCGTGTAGGTTGTTAAGCGGCACTTACTTTTTGACATGGGAAGGCAGAATGAAGTTGTGCCACGTGCAATATAAAGAAGGCGTAGAATAGAATTGGGGTGGATTGAAAAATGCGTGATGAGACGAGATGCACGCAAAAAAGAACATAATGTTGAATTATATTGTTATTAGCAAAATCTAGTTGTTCTTGTTTCACTCCCTGAACAGAATTTAACAATCGAGCTCTTTTCATTTCAAGTGTTTCATACATTAGTTAAAAAAGAAAACAAATTCATTCTGAAATACGTTATGAAATCATAATGCATTTCAGGAAAAAAAATGAAAAAAAAAAAAAAAAAAAAAAAAGAGGAATGTTTCGTTGAATTAAAAAAAAAAAAATGTTTTTCCCTACTTTAATGTTTAGAATTATGATAAACATGTAAAAGCGAAAACTGCATAAACTGAATATCAATTATATTATGTAGAATAGTTTTAATATCAATTTAAAATTTGAGATCTTCATTTATAGCTGTAGAAAGTTTTTTATTTGTTTATATTTATTTATTTATTTATTTATTACTCTTATTTATATGTTTTATTTTATTCCATTTATGTGTATAGGTAGGACTAAGAAGTAATTGAACAATAGAAGATTTAGAATCGGAAAAACTTGTTTGGAAAAAAGAAAAATAAATAAACAAATAACTAGTATTCTATCCTACACATCCTACCCGATAAAATACAACAAGATAATATAAATGAAAAGTGAGTTTTTGTGATAAATATATATATTCTTATTCTTTGCCGTCTTGTTTTTCTTCTTCTTCGTAATTAAATGTTCCAATGTCTACTTTCAGGTTTTCGTTTTAGGGACATTCTTGAAAAATGTATAAATTACATTATATTTTAACTTAAAAGAGAAAAGGAGAGAGGGAGATGAGGAGCAGAGAATGAAAAAAAAAAAAAAAAAAAGAGAAAAGAAAAGAAAAATAGGAGAAATACATTTGTCGCAATGCCATAATAAGAACTGCTAATCATTCTGTGATGTATTAAAAAAAAAAAAAAAATCACAGTCATAAGAAATTTTTCTACGTTTAAAATCATTTTAAAATTAGTTTAATACTGTACCAAAAATATTATTATTAAAGTAAATTATTTAAATCATATTTTATTGAATTTGCTGCCACTTGTCTACATTACTTAAGACAATATATAAATGTATACATATCCTAAAAGTTAATTTAATATCAAGAAAATATATTTAAAAATAATTCAAATAGAAGATATAAAAGCAAGTATCATAATATGATTCTCTATACTTTGAATTATTGGCAAATATAAATTCAAAAGCATTCAATAGCTAGAAAAACTCCTAATAAGTATACCAGCATAACTATGAGAATCACACCACAGACATGGATTTCCACATTGGCGATGGCTAAAGACGTAACTGCGAATTTAAAAAGTTCGCACCTCTTATCTTCAGTGAGATATATAGAGAGAACTTAAGTCAATAACTCAGAAGAACGTTTTAGAAATTATTGATTAATGTGATAGGAAAAAAATATTAGCATATAAATAAAGGCCCAAATCATGCAAGAATCCTTGCAAACAGAATATAGAAAATATACATATATATAAATATTTAAGTTAAAATAAAAAAGGAGTTTGATAATCTACAAAAGGTTTAATATATATATATATATATATATATATATATATATATATATATACACACAAAAAAAAAAATACTAATAACAACATATTAGGTGTTGTTGTTACGGTTAAGGGAAATTGACTGAGCTTGGTCCTAGGTTTTGGGGAAGTGCCCTTTGTGGGGTCTTTCTTATGGGTCCTAACAACATATAAGAAGAAAGATAAAAATTATGTAGCTATAAAATGTAATTAACATTCTGAACCAGTTTTTTTTTTTTTTTTTTTTTTTTTTTTCATAATTGAACACACACACACACACACACACACACACACACACACACATATATATATATATATACAAAAACTCAAACAGAAATATACGCACGTTCACCTCTTCATACACACACATGTACATATTCATGGGCCCCACCAATGATCGAGAGGTACTTCTCTCGATGTAGACGGGAGGTGCCGGTATTCAACCTAATCGCTCTCGATGACCTATCTGTCGGAGTTATCCGTAGTTTTTACCGAAACAATTTTGAATGTCTGTCAGGATCCCTTAGGAAGACACCTAGGATATGCACCTTTGACCGACTTAGATCCTTAACATAGGCAAGGGATTTTAAACACCACATAGACGCATGCATATTTTTTTTCTTTTAAGTATGTATGTATTTTCCTCCTGAAGAATCAGTGCTAGATTAATATTATCCTGATTCACATTCATTCTAATTATCATTTCCAAAAATTTTAGTATCTTTTCCTGTTGCTTCAAATTATCCTTCGGAGTTCACTCTCTCAATAAACATAAATGTTATATCTATTCTTAACGAAATAATATATTTAGTTTCTTTCACATTTGCTATTTATCCATTTTATCCATTAAGTTATAGCAATAAAAGAAATTATGTTATTCTTTAGTAGTAATTATATAAAAGATCTTCTGGGGCAATCAAATTGAAATCGACATCCTTCGTGCACAAATATTCCTTTTAAAGTCTCTAAAATATTTTAAAGTTTCAATCGGTATCTTTCTGCTTCTATTTTGAAAGGCCGTTGATGTCGGAAAAGGGAAGAACACGAGAAATACATTTGATTTGCCTTCGGGATTTTCGACAAACTGGATAACATTCGTCTTTCCTAATAATATGAAGACTGTTTCTAACTTCTATTAGTTTTTAATTACATCGTCTCTTTAGATTTTGATCATATTTTACTAAAGTGGATTAAATAGTAGCCAGTATCTGAATTAGATTTATATTAATTTAAAAATTCCATATTTGTGAAATATCATCAGAAATGTGTGAAAATCTTATAAATTAAATTTTATTAAGCTATTAGTTTTTAAAATTGTACGTATAAATTGTAAGGATGCACATATGCACTTACTGCTAAGTTGCGCATTTTTTATGTAAAATTAATGACTGATTTTAGAGAAGTAAGAGAGAAGAGGAAACTACAAAAAATCAACAAAGGACAGTATAAAAAAATTAAATAAAATTCTTACTAATTGAATAACTTTTTTCTGTAAATTATTATCGTCAATTCTTACTTTTTGTAATTAGTTCATCTTACCTTTACATTTAATTCATTAAATTTCCACTACAAAATTTATCATAAAATGAGGAATAAACTTGTCCATAGATATAATTTTCTAAGCGAGCAAATGACGTTATAATTTAAAACATAGAGGCAAAATAACCTTTATATTGTTTACAACATTCAACTAACATTAATTTAAACTCTATGAGACGTTTCTACCTTTTTATTAGAATTAGAAAATCTCACGCATTTTTGTAATTTCCAGAACTTATTTCTTTTAATGAATTGCCACGTAACCGGTACCAGTTACCATGGCAATGAAAATTAAGACTCGTTTTAGTTTGCGGCAAACTTTGAGCATTAATAAGTTAGAAAAATACCATATCGATATTTTTATTTGAAATTTCATTTGATATGCATTTTTATTTTCGACGTGAAGAAGTATTTAGTCTAGAATAATATTATTTTAATTATGATTCATTAATAAATGACGTTAAAACTTTTTTCTTCTATGTTTTATTCCAAATATGAATTTTTGTAATACTTTGTAAAAATTATTTTTGAAAAAGTTTTTTTTTTTTTTTTTTTTTTAACCTGAAAAATAAATTAATCAATAAATTAATAAATATATATGTTTACGGACTTTCTTAAAAATAAATAAATAAAACCGAACTAAGTGTTCATAAATTTTGAATATTTTACTGAAAAAAATAGTTCTCTAATGAGTATACAAAGTATACAAAACTCGTGCAATATTTTATGTAAAAACGCAGTGTGTAAATGCTTGGTCTACTAATTTTCCTGCATTTTCAAGTATATATAAATATAAATTATTGATTAAAGCAGTGAAATAAAGAATATCAGAATAGAAAATGCCATCGAAAGCTAAAATAACTAATAAGAATTAATGTGTAACTAAATAAAATATCCTGTGAGTACAACAGTACTTTAATGAAAAGGAGTTAAAACAAATAACTTTAGTAATTAAGCTATACTAAATTAATTCACAACCAACTTACCGTAATTTTATTCCTCGTTATTTTCTACAAATTAATATGCGATATATGACGTGTAAATGAAAGTGAACCAAGATTATATATATATATATTGGTTACTTTCAGATCTACCATAGAAATATTAAGCCTGTAATTCGTAATCTGTATATGTTATATACTTTTCTAAAGTTTGTAAGACGTTGATATAAGTGGGCTTAGGGCAGACAAAAATTCATTTTAATTGGACCTATAACTTCTGAACCCGTAACTACCTGCTCGACACATAGTGACTTGTTGTTGAGGGGATTAAGGCCGATTGACTGCAGTAAGGTCCTAGGTCTGCGGGGAAGTGCCTTGGTGTCTTACTAAAGGGTCCTAGCCCGTATTTACGCAAGCGTTAAAGAAAACGACGGAAAACTCTGAACGGCTAGGCCGACGAGCGCGAACCCGAGATCGAACTCGACACCTCAGCATATAGTGACTCGCTGGAGATTTTGATTTATTATAAAAATTAAATAATTATTAATTAACTATATGGTGGTACCTTTTAATATTATACTGAATTGCGATCTTAGATATATGCCTGTTTGCAGATATTCTTAATTTCTAAAGTAATCTGAAGTTTTCGCTTCAGACTTGTCATTAACCCCGTGGTCAAACTTCAGGTACAATAAATAAATAAATAAATAAATAAATAAAATAAAAATAAAAATAAAAATAAAAATAAAAATAAAAATAAAAATAAAAAATCTTCCTACGATACGTAATATATTTACGAAGATTATATTTAATCGTGCATTGATAATTAAAATGATAACTTTAGTGAATTGAAATGCCGACTTTGACTAACATAGCATGAGATAATTTAGCTTTAGCGTTTTATGTATTAGATAGCTTTATTCTGACAAGACTTATTTAAGTACTTTCTATTTATTCTTTAGTTCAGGCATGGATAAAAAATTTTCGGATGAATTTTCTTTTTTGTGTATGATAAGAATAATAATCAGATTTTCTTATGTTACTGCAAATTAAACAACGTTACTGTATTGTTAATTTTGAAAAAAAAAAAAAAAGTGTTTGATAAATTGGTATCAAATAGGGAAATTTAACACAACTTTCAGGATTTCCTGAGAATGAGACAACGTTTTTCATTATAATATAAGAATAGTATTTGTTCTGTAAAATATTGTCAAATTTAAAGGGAATTTCCAGGAAATGAATTTCAGGAAATGCTGTCTATGGTTAACTCTACAAAGTCAAAGAAGTTTTCCATTATTACAACTACTACAACTGATAACAACAACAATAATAATAATAATAATAGATTCATTTATAACTCGAATAAAGTATCTAAAAAATTACTGCATGTAAATATACTACTACTACTAATAATAATAATAATAATAATAATAATAATTTTAAGATATTCTTATTCGGGTTACTGGAACTCGAACGGCGTTACTGTTTGTGCTGGAGTTTTAAAACGACTTTCGGGAGCTCTTTGGAATTGGGCGATGTTTTTAATTACACCGTTCAAATAAAATATGTTTCATAAGATATTTTCGAATTTAAAGTGAATTTCTAGGAAACTGAAATCAGGAAAAACTGGCTATGTGATAACTCTACAAAGTCGAAGATATTTATGTCCCCTTACTACTAATACTAATACTATGCTACTAATAATAATAAATAGTAATAATAATAATAATAATAATAAATTCGTTTAGAGTTTGAATGTACCTAAAAATTTACTGCATGTAGAAATAAATTATAAAAATGTCAAAACGTTGCAGCTGATATGCAAAAAAAAAAAAAGGTAAAAGCTTATATTATTCATATTCTGGTACTTTCTTTTCTTTCTTATGTCCATATGATGGTCCATCTTTTTTTTTTTTTTTTTTTTCGTATTTTAATAACGGTACTTTTTTCACTCATGTAACTTTCAGTGCTTTAAATTATTTTAGATTATTTCATTGTACACATTGTAATAAATTAAATCCCTCTGAATATTTTGGTGTACATATATTTCAAGAAGAAATCATGACTAAATATATATAAGAATGTATCTTATTTTAAGACGAAAAGTTTGTTAGAATTTTTCATATATTGTGTTAATAACTTCCCCATTTAAATACAACATGAAATCAGGAATTCATTACCACACAGACATATGTCCTATTATTTAACTGAACATTATTTCCTCTGAATACAATAAATATAGAACTTTTAGATTTGATTAATGAATGTTTTATTCATTTCCGTTTAAATAAAAACATCGCATGGAATTAATAGGATATGGAATAAATTTTATTTATGCTTAACTATTAACTATACTTAACAATTATCAGAAACTTTAAAAATTTAACTTTTTAAAATTTTATAAAAGTAACTGGTTTATATTGTAAATAAAATAAACGTTAATGTACCTACATCACTTTTTAACTAATTACCCTAACACATGCTTTAAATCTTGATGCAATTATATTCAACGATGAAAAAAGGAAAAAAAAAAAAAATCAAACACACAATGCTAAATTTATCTATTAATAATTTATAGAACATTTTTAAATGGTAGTCACTTAAATTCTGCGGATGTAGCGCCATCTATTGCAATGCGACGTAAATGCAAATAACTCAGTTTTAGAAACAGCTAAAAAATGAATATGCAAACGCATATTCGTAATATGTAGCATGAGACAAAAAAAAAAAAAAAAAAAAAGAAAAAAGAAATTACAGCAGTCTAGTGTCTGAACTTAAGATCGAAATTTTAAAAGATGTAAGAATAAACAAAACCGGCCCTCGATTCAGAAATGATCACCCTTCTTTTGGGATATGAATGTTTTTTTTTTTTTTTTATTATGATTGTGTTAATGACCATATACGATAATTACTTTTAAATATTATATATAATCCTAATAAATAATTCATGGTATATAATCGATGTGTAATGCAACACATGTTTTAACGAATATGGTAAAATTAAATAAACAATATTTCATTCTTCTTCTTTAATTTTATAATAAGAATTATGTATACGTAAAAATTTCATCGTTCATGTATGGTCAAGAAAAATATCTGTGATCCTTACCTTAGATTTGCACTTGAAGTAAAAGAAAAAAGAGCTGTTAAATGGAACATCTTCCGCACTCGGCATCATATGTTTTTCTGTTAAAATCACAAAAGATTTTTCTTACACACGTAATTTTTTTTTCCTTATTTCTCTCTGTCTCTCTCTCTCTTCATTCTTTAATTTTCTTTATTTTTTTACATACGAAAAATAGTGTACTTTTTTTTAATTTCATTCCTTTTCTTCCTTTTTTATTTTTATTTTATTTTTATTTTATTTTATTTATTTATTTTATTTATTTATTTTTTATTTTTCTGGGGTGGGGGGTGGGGGAGGGGCTTGAAGAAAATAACCGTTTTTCCCTTTTACTTTCTTTAAAAAAAAGAAGAAGAAGAAGAAGCTCTTTAAGAACAATCTTTTCAAGATTTCCATATATCTAAAAACGGGTTAAAACCACTATGTTTGATATGATTTTCTAGAAAAATTTATGGCTCACCAGTGGCCGAGCGGTCCTGTGCTCAAAGCTGATAATGGGAAGTGCCGAGTTCGATCCCAGGTCGCGCTCATCAAACTAGTTTTTCGTTTTCCGTAGTTTTTTCGGAACTTGTGTAAGTACGAATTAAGACCCCTTGAAAATGCCCCACACGGAGGGTATTCCACTGATAAGTCTAGAATCCTAGAACCAGCCTTAAACCACATGACCCCAACCTGTAAAATTTGCATTTAGTTATATTATAAGTTTGTGAAAAGCATTATTTCATAATTTAAAGCTTAAATAAAAAACATTCATTTATTTGTTCATTCATTTATTTATGAACTAGCTGCCTTCGGCGACCAGCTGGCTCGCGATCCTTGAAAAATTCAACAGTACGAAGCTCCCAAACTTCTATACAGCAGTTTACTTTTCTGAAGCGTCTTTTCCCCGTTTCAGGATCTACAACAGCTTATTGATACATAGTGCAAATAGCGTTATTGAAAATTTTAACTGTAGTAAATTCCCGCTCTTTAGCGCCTGTGACGCCCTCTTCCCATTTCAGTATCTGAAACAACCTGTTCGCTGACCATATTATGATCTTTGGAAATTCTGACCGTAGCAAAGTCACCCTCGGTGGCGCCTGCAGCGCTTTACCCCCGTTTCAGAACTTACAACAGCTTGCTCGCTCATAGTGCAAATAGCTTTGAAAATTTTAACTGCAGAATTTCGCTTTGTGGCGACTACGGCGCCCCTTTACGTTTCATGATTTGAAACAGTCTGTTCGCTCACCCTGTAAAGAAACATTGAAAATTCTGATCGTGGCAAATATCCCCAACCCGGTGGGGCCTACCGTCTCCTGATCTACTCTCAAATAATTTAATCATAATTGGAGATATTGAATTATTAAAGCATCAAAGCGCCATCTGACGACAGAGGTTTGCAACTAGTAATCTTCAATTCCAATTCAAATAACTTTTTAAATAATATATTACTTATGAAATTATATTAATTAGAAGCTGAGATACAAAAGTAATATAAACATTGATATAAAAAGATTTGTGTCTGACTCTTCCGTGATTTTCTCGGAAACTTGCGTAATTGAGGGCTAAACAATGTTAAAAATCCTCAATAAGAAATGTGAGCGGCGTATCGGAATTCGAAAGTCTTCAAAATAAAAAACAATGAAGATGCTCCGGTTTTTATGGGGTTTTCTCTGAAACTCTCGTACTGAATTTAATGGCTTATAACAGTTTAGAAGTTCGCAATAAAATTACTCTAAAATATATTTCGATGGCATATTTTAAGTAATTTAATCATGATTAGAATTGGATATATTAGAATAAAAACGTATTACTTTAACTAATGGTGAGTTATGGTGAGTTTCTATTGTATTGAGTTTCGATTACTCAATATTTCTTCTTTTACAAAGAAAGGTGTAATAACCCATTTACAAGATTGGGATGATTTATTTAAAAAGTATTCTTGAAAATTTTCCCCCATATCAGAAATAAAGAAACTAACCTACACTTCATTCTAATCATCTAAAATATTGAAAGATACCATTGTTATAACGAATAGGGGAATTTATGCGCTAACGTCACTTTTTTAAACATAAAAGTTATAAACAAGAACCTTCCGTAAATATGCATGTAAAACAAGTAAACGATGACTCAAATGACACAATTTTCACGCTATATATAGCAAACAGTTAAGTATAAGCTTCGAAAAAGAAAAAGAGAAAGAAAAGAAAATTAGTTTCTTAGTGATAAATCTTTAAATAATTGATATATTATTAATTTTTGCTCACCGTTAGTTTTCATAACAAATGATTTCTGATACCCCAAAACATTTACAGTAAAAACTACTGTTGAAATGAATATATATACATATATATATATATATATATATATATATATATAATTGATAATTACAATGATCAAACACCAGGAAAGAAGACTTGAATTAGCCAACACACAATTATTTATAGAAGAGAAACCTTATGCAAGGCAAAATGTAATGAAAAAGTTAATATGAGCTATTTCTGAAACATTGATAGGTGAGATCATATACAACAAATATGAACAAACTATAATAGAAAAAAAGTAAATAGAAGAAGAAGGAACAGAGGCATTCGTTCTGAATTTCTCTTAATAATAATCCCGTCGATTTATACCTGATATTTCAATTATTGTCTCATGCTTTACTCCTATATTTTTATCACACACACGCAAACATATATAAAACGTTTGATTAAAAGTTAAATTAAAAGTTTTATTTAATTATAGTAAAAATATTTAAAACTTAGATGAAAAACAAGTTTGCGCCACAGAAAAAAAAAGAGAAGCACGAAAATAGTACATGCAAGAGATATTATTTTGAAATAGCTTTGGAAATTTAAACGGCTTTCAAAGTTGTTATTATTGGATGCAACAGACAATGTTTTCTAGCCTTCATTTATTTAAGTGGTTTTTATTCAATGATATACGTTCGATTTGCGTGCGAGGAATACGTTTTTGCTCTTAAATCATCTCTGTGACGACGTATATCACTATCAATGTAATAACATTTGTTAGAAAACATAATGTAACAACTAGAATAAAAAAGAAAAATGAAAAGAAAAAGCTCGCAATATTAGAAAATAGATTTTAGTATTAGTTGTAAATCTTTCCCAAAAATCAAATTCTTATCGCAGTTTCCTCCTCAATAAAGTCAGGGAAATAATAACAAAATAAATAATAATGAATAATAATAATAATAATAATAAATAAATAAATAAATAAATAAATAAAGGTAATTGTTTAGACTTCACACACGACTGAAAGAAAAACATGAATATGAAATACTTTTCATGATTCAAAATAAATAAATAAATAAATAACATTGCAAAAAAATTAAACAAGTCTTAAATAGTTTGTGATGATAAATAGAACGAATATATACCATTATAAATGTCTAAAAGAGTTAAGATATAACTAGTTAAGATATAACTAAAGTAGTAATTTCCTTTTTAAAGTAAGGATTCTCTTTTAAATTACTCATACATTGTTAATGTCCACCAGCGGACGAGCGGTTCCGCGTTCAAAGCTGATACACGTGAGGTGTCGGATTAGATCCCAGGTCGCGCTCATCGGCATATCCGTTCGGAGTTTTCCATGGTTTTCTCAGAAACTTCCGTGTAACGGGTTAGGACCCCTTAGATAGACCCCTACGGAGGGCACTCCTCCTCAGGCCTAGGACCCTAGTCGATAGACCTTAATCCCACAACCAAACCCACCCACTATTGTTAAAATTCTTTGATAATATAAGAAATGATAATTTATTTTATGCGTAACAATATTTTGGTGTGTATTGAAATTAATTCTTTCATATATCTGTTGAATACATCTATTTGATGGGGAATAAAATAAAACAAAAATAATGTATATATATACACATCCGAGTCTTCCTTCTTGGTGTTTAAAGTCTGTAACGATGAATTATTATCAGTAATATTATATAAATTGCAACAATGAGTGTAGAATATAAAATAACAGATGATCATAAACCAGAATTTGCCATAAGAACCAAAAGTACATTAAACCGGTAATAATTTATTAAAAATATGAAAAAAACCACAATACTCACTTAAATATATCAATTAGAACCCACATTCACAGAAACAGAAAATGATAAAAATATTTGGATAAATTACAAATAACCGAAAAAAAATCAAAGAAAACTTATTAAAAGGTTGAAAAAAGCTCAAAAACCGAAGAGTTTCATCATAAGGTCGTACAACTCTTTAAAAGAAATTGAGATTTCAGACTATGGCAGCCATATTAAGCCAAAATACTATAGTGTACGATTTATCTTGGAAGGAATAAAGAAATAGATTGAAAATAAGATTAGAAATAAGATATGCACAAAGAAAAGAAAAAATCCTATGGAAAATTATCCTTGATAAATTACAGCGAAAAACAGACAAACATACACACAGACAAACATATATAGTCACACACACACACATATATTTTATATATATATATATATGTACACGCGCACACACACACACACACGCATACATATATATACATACATACATACATACATACATATATATACCGGGTGATCCAAAAGTCAGGACAAACTTTAAAAATGAATAATTCGAAAACAAATCAAGATACAAAGATACGGTTTGCACCAAACGGATGAAAAAGAAACCGGGTTTTGCGTGGCAAAGGAAACAAATTAGTTCTGTTGACGACCAACAGATGGCGCTATAGTGTTTTATTTCACCAAAAGGTGATTTACAAATGAAAAAAAAAATGTTGACAACTTATAAGTCAGCTTAATTACAGTTAATTAGTACTACTACAGTAACTGTTCAATGTCCATCATTCAGAAGTACAGCTGTGAGATGATTCACCACATCGTTCACAGCATTTAGTAGCATTTCTTGCGTTATGCCAGACACATTTTGGCGGATGGCCTCTTTAGTGCTGCTAGTGATGCCGGTTGGTCGCGGTACACTTTTGACTTCCAAGAATCCCCACAGCCAAAAGTCACAGGGTGTCAGATCGGGAGATCTTGGAGGCCATGCGTGATTAAAGTAGCGACTGAGAATGCGATATTTCGATGCATATAAGCTTCGACTACCATTACCTGCTGTAGTTGTTCCTTTTTATATCGTTTGTTGCTTTCCATAATCCTACATCAGAAATACGACAGCGCCATCTCTTGGTCGCCAGCAGAACTATTTTTTATTTCTTTTCCACACAAAACCCGGCTTCTTTTCCATCCGTTTGGTGCAAACCGTATCTTTGTATCTTGATTCATTTTCGAATTATTCATTTTTAAAGTTTGTCCTGACTTTTGGATCACCCGGTATATGTGTGTGTGTGTGTGTGTGTGTAATTTTCTTGTTTTTGTTTATTTTTATTTATTTATTTACTTATTTATTTTATTTTTATTTATTTATTTATTTATTTATTTATTTATTTATTTTGGAAGAACAATACTAATGTTTAACTAATTGAATCTCATTCGATATGACCAATAACAATTGACTTTCCAAGAAAAATTACTATTTTCTTACAGATATATTCAGATTGTAAGATATGAGAACAGTCCAGATCAACCGAATAATGCTTTTTCTAAAAAATTTCTATATTTCAATAATAATCTGTTACTAATAAATTTTATAAAGCATAAAACAAAAAATATAATGAATTACACGGATCTTCTTGCAAAGTAAATTTTCCCAAGAGCGCAGTTCCTTACATATAACATGGACATTTGATAAAGGGATACTTAGATATTTAAGATTACCTTAAAACTCAAATTGGCAACTTCCTTAAACATTTATGAATTTATTTCCGTGGTGAATTCATAAAGTTTATAAAAGTATTAAATTGCTAAAAATGCAACAGAACTTCCTTTTCTCCATGAAAGTAGAGAATCTTACAGAAAATTTCATTAAAAACTATCTTTTGAAGAGGATTTTTACAATCTAATAGTTGTTGGTAACAAGAGCCAACCAGCTAAAATTCAGTAGATATTAAAATACTAGAAAATAAAAAAAACTTTTCTAATTTTTGCCAACTGAATATGAATATTCGATATTTTTCAGCATAAAACTAATTTTTCTAAAACATTTTAAAATGAAATTTAAAAATTTTTGTTTTACAAATTTTTAAAAATAGTAAATTTTGAAATATCCCCAAACTCTTAAATAATTTTATGAATTACGTTTGTATAAACATTTTAAGAGCATAAAAAAACTATTGGGTTAATTTCCCCGTAAGGTATATGTTGGGGATGGTGGTAAGAAAAGTCCTTTTCAGAAAGGAAACATTAAAATTTAGAAATGCAAAAAAAGTCAATACTGAAGTCAGCTACAATTTTGCTCATAACTTTTGAACTCAAGTATGTAGAGGTAGAGTCATAAGTAAGGTATCAAAATATTTAGAATTGTTCATATGTTAACAATGTCATTCTCTTTTTCGATTTTTTTTTTTTTTTGGGGGGGGGAGGGGGGGTAAATCTTCCTAGAACCCTTAAGATGGTAAAAAGATACAGGGGTAATGACAGCAATCAAAAATACTTACTAAAAATATGGAATCGCAAATCTTTACAAATTCTTTTACTTGCCTAGGCAAAAGGAAAAAAAAAAAGAGAGAGAGAGAGAGAGAGATTTCTTTGGTGATTAACTGTCGACCAGATGGAAATGTAGATTAATAAAAGCATTGCCAAATATAATTAAACTGTTTTTCTTTTACGACAAGAAAATAGTTTATATATATATATATATGAAGAAAGAAACTTAGAAACAAGATTTCTGTTTACGTAGATATAGGGGCGTACAATCGAATGACATTTCTCAGATAAAAAAAAATAAATTTTAAGGATCACACATTCATAAAAAAGATCTTTTAACTCACTATGTTCACAAAAAGAAATTTGATTTAAAATTTCTTGTATTCGTTTAATCTTTCAAGCACGTTAATTTATGTTGATTTTTAAGAACACGAGAAAGCCATTATTTAGAGAAAATGACTCTTAAGCTAAAATAATTTTATATTTTGCCTAACACTGAAATGCGAAAGACTGAATAACAAAATCCCATAAACTTGATTTTTATATAATCTTGGTCGTCAATATATATTATAAGCTCCAATTGATGAAGCCAACCATTGGTCATTGGCTCTTACACAATTGATCAGTGACTTTTAAAATTTGTTATTTTAATTTTTTAGCTTTCGAAATCACGATATACCACAGAAACTTACAAAATCCTCGAACTGTATATTTGTTTTTAGAAAAAGAAAGACTGAATATTATTTTTTTTTCCCCAAGTGAAATAAATATTGAGATAATGATGAAAGGTTACAAACACTTAATAATTTCACAAGCAACAAAATGCTTTATCCTCATCTCAGAATAAGGAAGTAAATTTCATAGAAATTAGTTCCATTTACTCATTAAATTGAAATAAAAGCTTCATAGTCATTAATCAGCAGGCAAAGAAATTTGCCTTTATCATATATTAGAAGCATCTTAAGTTCTAAAAGAATTGATTTTCGGAAACACTTTACGAAAAATTATTCTCCGAATTATTGGTTTATCGAAAAACAAATTTAATTATAAGAAAAGGTAGATCCCATTATTACAACTTTTTTTTTTTATCGCTACAATTCGAAATTCATTCTTGGAGCTCAGATTTGCCCTTTTTTTTCCCACCCCCTTCCATTTCATTATACAATAAAATCGAAACTTCTTGCCCATGCTCGACTAATTACATTCATTCTCTTGTATTATCGCTCAAAATTCACCAGGAGAGTTTAAGTCCCTAGATTGACAAGGCTAATAATCATATTGTATACACAAAGGAATTGATAGAAAAAAAATTCCAATTAATTGAATAATAAGTTGCAAGAGATTACTTCTATTATCTGCACATAGGCAGAAAGCTTTTATTAAAAACCGATAGATGCCGCTAATTTTTGTGTTGATGAATTACCCAATTCACGCTGCCATCTGACGGAGGAAGCTACCGAACGATAATGCACTCCCCCCTCACCATCACCTTCTACACCTCCTCACTACCTATTAATATTCATTGCCGGGGCGTACAAGCCGCCTCCTCCTATCTCAACTTTTTTCGGTATCTCTTTCATTCGCTTTTTTGTTTTCCTTTATCAGATAATAGTCGATGATTTATTGGTCGAAAGCGGCTTAAGTGATAATGACGGATTAGGCTTGAAAGCTGTAGGGTATGACCCACATTATCTAAGGGACGAGAGGCAAATTTGGGCCCTTTCTCCCATCCGCGTTTTTTTTTTTTTTAGACTAACTTTTTGCATGTAATTCGTCCGAAAAAATAGTTAAAATATATATTAAAAATCTCGCAAGATCAATTTTCTAATTTCATGAAAAATAAAAAAGAGGTAAAAGTTTTATGGTTTATTGATGAGTTGTTTTGGGTTGGATAGGGGTTGTCGCTCTGCGATCAATTCTTTGTACATTATAGCACATCAAACCGGGACCTACTGCTTTAAGTGGATTCCGAATCATTACGAAACAGGCATGCCTGCACCGAGATTCGGAATTGGCACTGGCCAACTGAAGACCTGACCGCTAACAATTTGGCTACCACATGAGCTATACTTATAAAAGCAACACAGAACTGGCGTTTAAAAGTAACTAGTGGATCTGCAGATCAGGAGCCTCAACGTCCTATTTGTGTCATTCATTACTCAGCAAATCATTTTTAGTTATTATATAGTATTTAAAATAATTATACATATGATTAACTCCCTACATAAATCGATATGATTATGAGGTGGGCTACCGCCTCCGTCAACACCCCCCCCCTTGTATCTGTCTGTTTATATCTATCTGCATATATATATTTCCTCGTAACTCATAGCCTTGTGTTAATTCCTTTTAACTCATAAACACTTGTATCGAATTTCATGCAAAATCATTGCTCAAATTATCGGAACTATATTGTATAGACCTGTAAACTAATTACTTATTCTATGCCGACCCCTTTTCAAAGTTACCTTGTTTTTTAACATTCTATTAATGTTTGTTTATGTAATTAAGTTTAACGGGGTGTAATCATGTTAAAATACTTATAAGAAATACCGTATAGACCGTAAAGGTAGAAAATTCTTTTGAGTGTTCCTGTACATGAGCCACACTAGTTATACACACTAATAAAAGCATAAATTAATTCATTGGAACTCATTAGTATTGAACCAAATTTGACATCTCTGGATGATTACAGAATATCATCGTAATTATTTTGTATGGTGTGTGGTGTATGGTGTTTGTATGGTGTATGTTTTATATATAGCAAAGCAATAGAATCTTCTTTGACAAAACTGCTGAACTTTTACAAGATAATTATATATAAACAAAAATTCATTATTACAGACGTACAGAAGGCACAAAAACAGACAGAAGGACTTTTGCGCAAGGACTTTTGCGCTTGCTATTGCGACACACACAAATTCTGTGCATAGTATGTTCTAAATAAATTATTTAGAACATACATATCTTTTTTCTATAGAAAACATGCCTTCAAACATCTTTAATAATGTATGTTAATTCTATTTTTTTAAACGCATCATGAACGCGCTAAAAGAACTGGAAGAAAATCTGGCCATAGGCTTTAATGTCACGAAATTCTTTTCTTGCGTCCTTGCCAACGAACCATAAACATTATATAAACCAATAAAAAATATACAACTTGTTATATGTAGCTCATGAATGATTATCCGAAATTTGATATAATTGGATGATTATGCGACATCGTCGAAACACTTTTGTGAGGTCCTGTACATTAATTGTAAGTGTAAGCAACAATTTCTACAGGAAACATGCTTTTGAACATCTCAATAATGCATGTTGACTTTATTTTGTTGAATGCAATGTAACAATGCGAAAATGTATTTAAATGAAATCCTTCTCGTAGGCCGTAATAAGAAAAACCTTTAGTGTGTCCCTGTACACGCTCCATAAATAATATAGGCACCAAAATCTATGCAACTATTTTTGTATAGCGCCTGAACATGTGTACCAATTTTCATGTCAACCCAAGGACTTTTGCGCTTGCTATTGCGACACACACAAATTCTGTGCATAGGATGTAATGATAAGAAAAACTTTGGTGTGCCCCTGTACACGAACTACAAATACAATACACACCCAAAACTATACAGTTATTTCTGTGTGGTTAATGAACATTTATACCAATTTGCATGTCAATGGAGTGACTTTTCCGACCGCTATCGCGAGATATACAATCAGACACACAGACAGAACCCAAAAAAAATTTTAGTCTTCGCATGGAGGCCTCCACTGACGTTTCGGCAGTAAGTACAAAACACTGAATAAACACCATAAAATGCTAAAACTCGCAACAATTGTTTTGTGTCGAAAGAAGACACGACCCTTCGTCAGGGGAACAAAGTAGATACGAGTGCTGCAATCAAAGCAGCAACGCACTGCTTTGATCGCAGCACTCGTGCCTACTTTGTTCTCCTGAGCTGCGTTGCCGCTTTGATTGCAGCATGCGGGCTGAAGTATAATGAAATTGATTTTAATGTTGAATATTTTTTTAGATTGCTCATTACATGGAAATGAGAGTTACATATATCAAGAATGATTCAATAAAAACCTTCTTATGATTGTAAGATTTTAATTTAAAAAATCCTTTAACTGGGGGAAAAAATAGGTTTTTAAATGTGAAAAATGATGAATATTTATAAAATTCAAACGCTGAAATTTTGAGTGCATAGAAATGTTTTTACTTCCTTTAATTCATTCATAACATTGAGGTTTTCTTTCTTTTTTTTCTAAATATAAAATACAGGACCCTAGATCCATACAACAATTGAAATTTATGGAATTTTATAGAAAAAAAGTAAATAAATAGAACTAATTTAAATGTTTCTAAATTGATTTGAAATATTTTTTGTCATTGGAAACATATATAGGCATTAATTAAAAACAAAATAGAAGTACAAAATAAGAAGTAAAAAGTAAAGAAGTAAAAGTAAGAAGTAAAAAATTAAATAAAAATAAAATAAATTAAAAATAATCCATTAAGCCAACATAACCAAAAAAGACATAATCTAAAACAATGCTTCACCTAATAAAAATTCAAACCAACATTTTAACCAAAAATTATAATCCAAAATCAAAACTATAAAGGTAAATAAATAACCGAAGCTAAATTGTCACAAATGCTACATGGACTTGAGACTATGATTCTGGAGCTAAAACAATTTTCTAAACACATGAAACTCTTCTCCAAGCAAACAGTTCCGCAAAATGCATGGCAGAACCTAAGTGTATGAAAAATACCTTAAAATCTGTAATTTATCATAAAATACTGAAAAAGAAAATGTATATACATATAAAGACTTAAAAGATGTATACGCATATAAATGTATATATTGTTTTGTTTTTAGTTTTATACTATGTTAATACCTTTTTTTTTTTCTTTTCAGGTATTTCGAAGATAACAAACTAGATACTTCTCAAGCAAATTAGGATATTAAGGGATGCTAACCAATATTTAATTTTTATTTATCTATTTTATTTTATTTTTCGAGTGAAAATGAGTGTTTAACATCAATACATTACAATCGAAAACTAATTTAATTATTTCATTTTATTTTAGTATTTTAAAATTGCCAACACCTATTATTGTAAAATATACCAAACTTTAACTAAATTATCATAAACCGAACATTTGGCATCAATTCTTGTTAACCTCAAAAGAAATTTTCACATTACTGATTAGATAATATTAGTTTTTCGTTATCATTTCAAAGCTAATCTTTTCATGCCACCAATCAGTGCTTTTAAAAAAATCTCTTAAAGAAAAAACACTATACATTCTGAAAAGTTTGCTGCACTAAAAGATATAAAAACTTAAAGGATGACGTCATCCTTTGGCTATCGACTTCAATGTAATGTTATTCCTATGAATAAGAGGTAGGGAGGAATTGGAATAGGGAATGAGGCAGTTCCAAACAGAGATAGGCGGAAAGAGTAAATAACAGTTAGTCCATTACAATTTAGTTTTTTAATTTATTCAACACCATAATAAATAATATAATATATAAAAGAAACAAAATGGCGGATAACCTTCTTTTAAAAGGTTTCCTTCCTTCCTGTACTCTGACACACATCCTAGACTCTGACACAGAAGACACCTGACCCTTTACCTGTATCAGACAACAGGTAAAGGGGAAGGGGAGGGAATCAAACTAAAACCCCCCATCATCATCATCATCATCTCATGCACCAGAAATCATCACATACAGCGCAAAAGCCTACTGGCCAAAGCAATAGAGTACAAAGGTAGGTAGGCCAACGTAAGAGAAGGTAACATCCTTTTTAAAAGAAAAAATTTATCAAATTCACAAATTCACAAAAAAAAAAAAAAAAAAAAAAAAAAACTTTAATTATATTTTTTATCAACAAATATTCTACAGCGCCATCTAAGTCGCACAGCAGCGCCATCTTAAAAGAAATAAATACCACTAAACAGCCACAAATCTGTCCATTCGGCCGAAAATACTCACACCGAAGTGGAGTACCGCTCTCACACACAGCCAGTAAGTAAGAAAAAAAACTTAACATTATATCTTCAACTTAAAAAGCATCCATGTGCGCTGTAGTCTACTGCTACATATGCAGAAAACCCATCGGACTTAAACTATGCAACGACCAACAAAACTGCCATTCAACAAGAGAAACAGACCTCAGTACATCCACAAGGTAATAAAAATTAAAAAAAAAAAAAAATCTATATCTCACATTAAATATAAAATTCATTTCACCTATCGATTTTATTTTTCAGACTCCTTCCAACATAGAAAAACTACAGAAACACAAAAAGACAACAGAACTGTGAATGTACTAGAAGTTACCACGGAAAATATGAAATCACTTGCATGGTGGTCAGTTCGGCGTTTTTTACTTAATTACCATTTTAAAAGAGAAATCTTCAAATTACCATTACCACATTTATACAGTGCATAGAAGATCACTATATTGAAATACTATTGAAGGACCTCATCGACAGCATTAAAGCAAAAAAAGAAATAGAATCACTGCAGAAAACAACCGTCTACTCAGACTAATGTAATACATTTAACAAATCTTTATACTAAATTACATATTAAACTCTCAATAAAAGGAAAACTATATCTATTCAACTCTCAATGTAAGATATTCAATAAAAGTTATTAAAGCGAGACTCTGTTTATTTCAATTTAAATACATATCACATAAAACACCCATTTCCAAACTAAAAAAAACATAGACATTATATTACCATTCCAAATACTTTAAAAATACATATAAACTACAACAGTGTTAGGTATCAAACGATTTCATTTTCCACAAACGTACGTCTTTAATGCTCTAAAACCCGATAATTAATATTTAAAAACAATTAAAATTTTTTTAATCTATTTAATTCCATATATTCAAATGAAGCTCCATCTCTCTCAGACCGGAATAAAGCGAAACACTTGTCTTTAAACACACAGAGACAGCCTCGACACAATATATATATATATGCGAAGAACATTGAAAAGGAATAAATAAAATAAAAATTAAATATGTCTCCTCTCCACGATTTAAACCAATGCAAAACACTAACCCGAGACCAAGACCCCCAATGGATTTTTCGACATGTGCTTTAAACTCTACATCTTTTCAGCTTTCCGCACATACCAAACACATTGGTCTTTTTTCAATTTTTTTTTTCGAAATAAATATACACTTTTTCCATTACACATCTTATAATTATAAAACTTATATCTCCAAATCAATTCTTTTAAAAGAAAAAGCAATTCCTGCAAAAATATATATCATATTTAAAATACAAACGTGAGCAGTATAGAGTACAACACACACAATATTTAAAATAATTAATTGAATAAGCCTTTAAGTACTACCCTACCTACCTTCCTACTACTAAAATATATATCTAAGTCCAGCATATGTAACATTATATAGAGAAAGAGAAGTAAAAAAAACACAAGACCAAATATATACATATCAAATTTTTCTACTCAAGACGACATTTAACAAACACGTTTGAAATATACATCCTTTCAGCTAACAACGCTTACCAAGTCTTTTTTATTTTTTATTTTCTAACTAAAGAAACATTTTTTCCATTACACGTTTTATAATTAAAAAACTTATATCTGAAAATCCGTTCTTTTAACTGAAAAAGCA